>OZ035998.1:23679978-24027478 GCA_964035015.1 Corallium rubrum
GGAGGGTTTGTGGAACTCGTCCCTCAACCGGTAGTGATGAGGGAAATACGACATTAACTGTCCCTCTTGAAACAAGGGATTTCGAGGTGAGCATGTAATTATATATAATAGTATAACAAGTTTAAAAACCAGTTGTAACGTTAACTTCTCAATCGATCGACTCTGGTGCAGAAGTTGAGGGTTCTTGTTTTTTTGCAGTGATTTTGGAGGGCTTTCTTCAGGGATTAAAGATGAAGTCAGTTGTGTTTACAGATTGTTAGACTACTCTACTACCCAAGGTTCTCGTGTTTCGTGTTTTTCTACCTTTGGTAATCTTATGGCGGTTGGAAGCGATGCTGGAGTGGTGTACATATTTCATTATAGGAATGATTGGTCAGAAAAGGTAAGATCTTAATTGTTTTTATAATTATATGATCAAGTCCGTTTTCTTTGATGTACGGCGGTTTATATAGAACCTTTTCTATTGAATTCTTTAGAAAACCTCCTTGATCATGTTATTTTCACCCTTAGTTTATTAGTTAAGGTTTGCAGGGTCATTGTAAAGCGCTCTCTATTCGTCAGAATTTATGCCACAAAAATAAAATAGATATTGTTAGAAAGCTATTAATTTGTGGAATACAATGTTGTGTTGTATTTGATTTTGCGATAAACAAACCAATAATATAGTTGTGAATTTTTAAATTAAAACCGGAGGGTTTCACTCGGGGCGACTCAAGAAAAAGCGTTTTATTTTGTTCAAAATATTTTTTTGAAGTTTAATTCCGAGATAAATTTCCAGCAAACGGTGTCAGCGTTTTTTGATATGTCGAGTTTTGCTGATTTGATTGACGACCAAAGTTGAAAATGCTGTTTTTCGACGAACATTCAGACAAAAAGTCATAAAATCGCAACCAGGCAATAAATAAATAAAAACGCTGACACCGTGTTGCTGGAAATTTATCTCGGAATCGAACTGCGAAAACATTTTTTGAACAAAATGAAAGGCTTTGTTCTTAAATTGTTCCGAGTGAAGCCCTCTGGATTTACAAAAACAAATCACATATCAAATACCACAAA
Organism: Corallium rubrum; assembly: GCA_964035015.1. Classification (NCBI taxonomy): domain Eukaryota; kingdom Metazoa; phylum Cnidaria; class Anthozoa; order Scleralcyonacea; family Coralliidae; genus Corallium; species Corallium rubrum. The sequence continues at coordinate 23,681,035 of OZ035998.1, forward strand.
TAATACAAAATCAAATACAGCATTGTATTCTACAACTTAATAGTTTTCTAACGATATCTATTTTGTTTTTGTGGCACTGATAAATTCTGACGAATTGAGAGCGCTTTACCAAAATGACACTGCAAACCTTAATGAAGACTTTAACCGACACTTATTTCTACGACTCACATGGGACGCGTTCAAGCTAGGCTGGCATTTTTTCACTTGTGATGGCGCTTTTGAGCTAAATCCAAGTTTTTCTATGTTAGTATGGTGTTTTCAGCTTGAAGTTGGTTAAGTTTTTTCGTTTGTTTTTGCTGTACAAGCTGTCGTAAGGTAAACTCAGAGATAAATTCTGAGCTCCAGACGGGACTCGAACCCACAACCTTCCGAATGGCCAGCCGGACGCTCTCACCATGGAGCCACTGGAACTCAGATGGTAGACCGACAGGGGCGCAACTAGAAAATTTCGAGGGCAGGGGTTGAAGGCAAAAAAGGGCAAAGTCGTTCAGTATTCTAAACAATTTGGGATACTAGATATCCTCGTTATGCTTCTTCGAGAACACTCAACAACCACAACCACACCAACAATCCGTGCCGTAGCAAGGTGTCAAAAAAGGGAGGCAGTAGTGGCAATTAGTGACCGCATTTGTAGGGGATCCGGGGGTCCTCCCCCGGAAATTTTTGAAATCTAGAACGTCGGAAACACCATTTGCAGCAATTTGAGCGAACTTTTTCCATCTAATTCTACAGCGAGTATAGTTGAAATTTTACTGTAAAAACGAAGAAATTATCACACCAACATACCCTACAGGGTGCCAAATTCTAGCTCTAGCTCTATCTCTATGATTGGTTCATTTTCACCATGAGATTAGCATATTACAAACTGATACAAAATTGAAGCCGCGAACTAGAAGCCTCTGAGTCTCGCCAGTTGCGTACTACAACAGACGATTAATTATTTGTTTATCTAATGTCTAACCTAGTATTAGTATAATTTCATAGTGGAAAAGAGGCTTTCCAGCTTCCTGATTGGTCCGCTCAGCGGTGAACCTGAGGTACTAGTCACCGCTTTGCGCGGTGACTATTGCATCACAAGAAATTGTTCTTCAAAAGTAGTTTTGGAAAAGAGACTGGTACTTATTCAACACTGCACTGACTTTACTCGTTTCAGTCTCCCCCTCGGAGTTGTCATTTTGAAGTATGAGATTTTAGAATTTGTTGATTCATTGAACTGTTGATTTTTTTTTCAAAATGGGGTCTGTAGTTTTTGAGACAAACAAAAGAGCATAATACTGAAAACATTTATCACTGAGATGTTGTACATATCAAATATCGTAAAAACAAAACTTTATAAAGGTAAGGAAGTATATTTTCTACAATTCTTCGTATTTTTTGTATGTTTTGGCCAGGTTTTGGTCGTAGCGATGTTTTCGAAAACTTCGTCATGAGTGAAGAACATATTGAACATGAATTAAGTGCAAAAAAACCGTATCACAGGACCCAAAACATCAGAATAAAAGTCTTTAGCATATATTTGAATAAGTTCAGTGCCAAAGTAGGATGTTGTTTACTCTTTTTTTGAAATTATTTACTAACAAAGACTGTGGCTTGCTAACATCGTCTGTGAATAAATAGAATCGCCACTGCTAAAATAAAAGCAGTTGTTTAAAAGTTTTTGTTTCAACGTTATTGGGTTTTTTAGCAACCTCTGAAATTATACTAAAACAATTAGTCACCTCAGTCTCGGTGACTATCGGTGTATTTACTGCGCCGCTCGCCACCTCGACTTCGGTGACTAATTGTTAATTAGAGGTCTCACAAAGAGGCCAGGGGCTAAAAAGGGCAGGGGTTGCAGCCCCCCCAACCCCTCCCCTATAGTTGCGCCCCTGGACCGAGGTCGTTTTCGATATTTATCGGCCTGGAAACTAGTCAAACCGTACGTCGGTCTACCATCTGAGCTCAATGTGGGTTCGCGTCCCGTTTGGAGCTTAGAGTTTTTCTCTACAGAGTTTAACTTACGACAGCTTGTACAGCCAAAACAAACGAAAAACCTTTAAATCTAAGTTGCTATAAATTTATCTTCTGATGATTATAAAATTGGCTCGTCGTCGTATTTTTGTAGTGATCCCCCGACGAATTTTGTCGTAACGCTCTTGACGTTTGAGTCCTCTTGATTTACATAAACTTTAGCTTTGATTTTCTCGGCTTGGGCAACGTCGTTTTTCAAAAATTACCACGCCAAAGTGACGTCATTAAAATGAGTTATCGAGAGAGAAGAGGACTAGGGCCTAGTCTGATTTATTATATGCATAGTTTGAGTTTAAAATCTGGGCCATTTTAGTTTTGATTTGTCCCATGTAGACATATTTTACCTTTTCAAACCGTCGGCCTGGTACAAACTGTGTCTTACTATAATTTTATCGGGCATGTGGTGTATTTTGCGGGCTAAAATGGAGAATTCAGCGGCGATATTTAGGCCGCTGATCTGAGGCTATCAGTTTTAACAGTACTAAATCACTATTGGTTTGTTGTTTACGGAATTGTATACTTCTCTTGTTAATACTTTCGAGCAAAATTGTTTTGATGACAAATGTTGCGTTTTTCTGCCAAGTTAAATGTTTGTTGCAATGAAATACACGCCACGCCAAGGTTGGCACTGTTTAAGATACCGTTTTTGATTTTCTCCTAAATGCTCACTAAAATTAGTATAATAGTAATACAGTTGATGTTCTTGGGCATAAATATGTTTTTGGCGCTTCTCAGAGCTAATTTTATTCTTAACCCTCGCCTTCGCCTCGGGCTAAAATGAGCCTGAGTCGGACCAAAAACATTTATGCCCGCAAACATCAACTCTATTGTTATATTACCATTGTAGGTGTTATAGGTGTGGGAACGTTTCAGACTTATTGAAATTGAAGTTCTGTTGCGGTTAATCACTGCATGTTTTTAATTGGATTTATTCATTGTTGTTTTAACTTATTATTAATTACAATAGTTCTTTTTCATTAACATTATTTTATTTAATTGGTCACTGGCCTGGATTGGGGCTTCGCTCTGTTGCCAGTCGCCTCAATGTGCCTTTAATTTAATTTTAATATTGTATATATATATATATATATATATATATATATATATATATATATATATATATATATATATATATATATATATATATTTAAAATACTCATTAATAATTCATGAAGAAAACACAAAAGAAATCATGACCGTGAAGGAGGTTGTATATCTGATACAAACCACACGTGTCTCCGCTCTAAAACATTGAAATTGAGCTTTTTCTGAATTACTCATATTAACATCAAAGACTCGAGTATTTTAAGCTATTTACAATATTCGTGTCCGTGTTGTATTGGATATATATATATATATATATATATATATATATATATATATATATATATTTAAAATACTCATTAATAATTCATGAAGAAAACACAAAAGAAATCATGACCGTGAAGGAGGTTGTATATCTGATACAAACCACACGTGTCTCCGCTCTAAAACATTGAAATTGACCTTTTTCTGAATTAATCCGAACAAATATTACTCGTATTAACATCAAAGACTCGAGTATTTTAAGCTATTTACAATATTCGTGTCCGTGTTGTATTGGATATACAAGCTCTCGCCTTCGGCTCGAGCTTGTATATCCAATACAACACGGTCACTCATATTGTAAATACTACGCATAGTAATTTAGCACATTGGAAATTTATTAAATTAAAAAATATATATAAATAAATAAATGAGTTATATACAATGTCTTTTATAGCTTTCCAAACTTCATTGTAAAGTGCGTACTGGTCATTGCGGTTTATGTTGTGTCAATTTATCAAATGATGGCGAAGGTCCTGTCTTAGCTGCAGGTTTCCACGATGGAGTTGTGAAGATATTTCGTTGGTTCTCGCCAACTCTTGATTGAAATAATTTGATTGCGTGCTTGTTGAAGTACCGTGTATGTGGTTTGGAATTTACGATGCAGTGGCGGACATTTTCAGCAAATATTTTAACTGTACATAAATATGGGCAATTGATTGCCAGTTTTGTTGGAAGTAATAACGAATAAAGTGGAATTGATTAGCCATGGCTCAGTAATAGTTATTAGTATACAATACTGATACAATCTTGACTGGCTAAAAACCTACAGATAATTCTTGATGTCTTGCCAGTTACAAAATATCAAAAATTATCTGTAGCTATGACGCGTTGGCCAGCGGTTGTGGCGGCCGTCCTTAGGAGTGAAGATCAGAAGCGGATTAATCCGGCGGATTTGGCACGTTTTCTTGACGCTAAAACCACCAAGAAAAAACAAGCGAGCTACACATACAGCTGTTAGAGTTTAAAGGAGTGTTTAAAAGAGAAAATTGTATTTGAAAGCGAAAAAAGTTAGCGAACCTCGAACTGAATTGAAGACGGTATGAATATTTACTATTGTTACCTAACTTTGTAAAAAACTTTCTAAAGGCTTCCACATTTATAATTGTATAATAAAACAATTATTGAATTCGGTTATCGCATGATATCAAGAATTATCAAGGCCTCCGTTTGTGTTATCCGCCTTAGCCTTCGGCTTCGGCAGATAACACAAACCTCGGCCTTGATAATTCTTGATATCATGCTCAACCTCATCCAATAATTGTATATTATCATTCATTTCGTCTCTATCCCGCATTCTGATTGGTTAATTCACCTGCAAATAATTGGGTGCAGATAAGGTTCTGCAGATAATTTGCGGGGCATGCGCACTAGCGATATATCTGCGGCAAATAATTTTCGTAAACATGGCGGCTAGTTTTCCTCAGCTGTCCGAGGAAGGAATCGAGAGTATTTGGAAGCAAGGGCAAGAATCTACTTCAGAAAAGAAATATCTAAAAGGAAGATTTAGTGAGATAAAAAGCAAGACTCGCGTCAACAAAAAGTACGTTTTACGAAGATTTTAGTATGCCGAAGACAGAGAATAATGGCGATCTGATGTCTAACTTCAGGCATTTCAAATTTTTAACTATTTTATGAATGATAAAACAATTATTGAACTTGTCTATCGCACAATATCATGATTTGTAAGTGTCTCGCTACCAGTTATTTTTTTCTGCCTTCGGCATCGACAAATAACTGGTAGCTCGCCACTGACAAATCGTGATATTTTGCTCAGCCTCGTCCAATAAGTGATAAATATTTAATTTTCGTTCGCTGGTGTATTTTGTGAGTTTTGATTGGGTGATTTGTACACGTAACACCTTGTTATGTCTTGGCAACGCTCAGCCATACTTTAATCTTTAATTTCATGAAAGCGTGTTATGAATAATAGAGCACGGTTGCTGAGTTTTTGTGTCACGGGCTGGGGACTTTTGTGGCACCTGTCACAGACGAACAGAATACGGAAAGCGACGAAAGTTTGCCGAAAGGTCGCCATTTAACTTTCTCAAAACGGTGCTGAAAAGGAACGTTTGATGCAAGTTTTTTTTGCACGATAAGTACTGCTTGTTTATTTTTTATTGGCGCTATTGTGTTGACACTGACCAGTTCGGTCAGGCGCTATACTCATTGTATTTGCACTGACCAACACTTAAATTATACACTTCGGTCAGGCCGCGCACAAATCAGAAACAAGCTATTGTGTCTCTACGGAGCTTTATAGATCTTTGTATAGATCTAGAATTGCCTTCCAATAAACTTCTTGAAAGCAAGAGAAGCTTCGTGTTATCGAAGTAAATTCCGGAATAAATGCTATTTGTGTTTTGTTTATGTTTACCGGGTTATTACTTATTAGGGGTGTTTAGTGGTGGCGAGCCAGCCATGCAGGGTACCCTGGGTTACCCACTTTGCAAAGATCTCGCTTATGCTATTATTTCTTGTTAATTTTCATCTTGTGTTTATGAGAGTCGAACTGGCCCACCCAGTCGAGATGTCACTTTGTATGACCGCGGGTTCTCGCGGTTACCCAGGCTGGAATTTCCCCATGTAAACACGGTTGACTGGGCTGACATATTAACAATTCACAAGTTCTGCTTGTTCATGTACAGTTCAAATTTAAAACAATGAAATTTCGTGTCTTGCTATAACTGATAAATTACGCAATTAGCACAAGCAAGCACGCCAGCTAGCTGGCTTATGTAAACACGAATGAAAATCATCTCAGCAAAGCGGGCTAGCTTGGCTACCTGGCCTCTGTCTAAACACCCTCTTAGACATGTGTTGATAAGGGGAGATAAGTTGTTACAATTTTAAAATAATTTTCTGACTTGAACTTAAGGTGGCTCCACACAGTTTCTTGAAAAAATGGAAAATAAAAGTTTGAGAGTCCAAAACACGCGCATAAACAATTCGGGAAAAGAATAAAACTAAATGTTATGCATCGTTAAACAGTCTGACAATCAAAAACTGTTACCAAATAAATAGCAACAGTTGTTGCTATGGCAACAATGACGTTTCAAAATGGCTTCCAATTACCCTTCAAACTAATTTAATTCGAAAAAAACTTTGGTGACCCCCGATTTTTTTTCATTAAAACTTTTCTTGAAGTATGAGTAATCAATAGGCCGTTTAAAAAAAATTCTGTAGAACGAATACATTTTTCCCGGAAAAATCATATTTGTTAATTTTTTAAAAATGCCATTCTACAGAATTTTTTTCAAATCGTCCTATCGATTACTCTTACTACAAGAAAAGTTTTAATGAAAAAAAAATTGGGGGTCACCAATGTTTTTTTCCGAATTAAACTAGTTTGAAAGGTAACTGGCAGCCATTTCGAAACGTCATCGTTGCCATAGCAACAACTGTTGCTATTTATTTGGTAACAGTTTTTGATTGTCAGTCTGTTTAACTATGCATAACATTTAGTTTTATTCTTTTTCCGAATTGTTTAGTCACGTGTTTTTGGACTCTAACTTGTGACAAAACCACTGTGACAAATGTGCAATATGGATTATAATATATCAAAGTGAATATATCAAAGTGAACTATAATTAGATATCTATACAATTATATATTAATGCCTGGGTGAGTGAAAATCACTAATAATAGACTTGATTTTTACTATGAAGCAACTATTGATAGTAATTTTAGAAGTATTGAGGAAGACGTTTTGCATAAGCACATTTACAGTTACTCTTAAAACACTCAAGTTTTATGATTAAACACATTAAGTACTGGTACATCACTGCATGTAAGCCATGCCAATATATGGCTGTAAAAATTGGGCCATTTTTCTTGTTTGTTGCACTAAACATTTTATGTTGAGCAATCATAGAGGTGTAAGTGATTTTGTAATGTATGAAAATACTGTACCCTGCTCCCGACGTCAGAGATAATCTAATTTACATATCAAACAAACTAATAAAAGCAAAAAAAAACGTTCACTGACCAGAATAATTTATTGAAACGAGCTTTCGGCTACCACTGTAGCCTTCAACGGGTATGAGATTAATGGAAACAATTTAACATATATATTTACAATCGGAAGCTATAATTAGTTATGACGTGTGTGTGGTATGTTTGCGAAGAGCGGCGTTTCAGGCGGTGTGCGCACTGGGATCGCAAAGCATGACAGTTATTTTAGCAGATACGACCATAGCGCGTCCGACCGTCGTCGAGAGAAGAGCTCCCTGAAGTTATCTTTGAAAGATTCTGGACAAAATATAAAGTCTGGAGATGTTTAATATCGATAATTTGTCTTCTTGTAAACTTGTTTCTAATAATAAGTGCTCCAAGCGTGTTTTATCGTCTAAATGAAAAACGATAAAGTCATAGAGCCAGTCGGTTTATCGGTGCGACGATGCCTCACAGCTCATTAGGATTACTGATCATGAACCGAATTCAGAGAAGAGAAATGCCGCAAATCGACCGAGAAACTTAGTTGCCTCTAAGTCCTGTAAATTAGAAAAGCTGCTTGTTGGTTCAAGAAGGAAACTGCGGCTTTTGTCGTTATTTTTAATTGTTCTGTTGGCTAGCCATCGACAGACTGCAATATTAACATATTATATATTAAATACGTATATATACGAGAAGAATGTGCTTCATTTTTTAAAAACCGCCAACCCAAGCGCATTGCCTTGTTTATGTTTCCAAGCGCATTTAATCAAACTCTATAGCTTACTCTGAAACGTATTTGCTACGAATCTCCAGCTGTCAGTGCAATATTATATCTTTGTATTAACTCATCAGTCGCGCTCGACGCGCTGTCGTCGCTGTAAAAATGTATATTTTCAAGTTGTAAATAGAAGGTGATCCCAAGGAGAGCGTTGGAGAGCGATCACATTTTTAAATAGCTTAGGGTCTATATAATACATCCAAATAGTCAAAACTAAGTTTTCTTCGGTAGTTTAAAATATATTTGCCAAAAATCTAACCGTAGTCAAATTACATCTTCGATCACGTAAAATAACAACTCAAATTCACCAGCCCTAAATTCCGATCAGAAACTAGTTTTCTTCCAACTTGAGATGTAAATACCCGCTTTTATATGCAAATTTCACAATTATGTAAAAATAATTGACAAATATTAACAACTATTTCAAAAAATAAAGCCTAAACGCACTGCTGTTTGAGTGTTAGTTTGCCATGTTGGTCACTGCGAAGCGATAATTACCAACAACAATGCATTACGATGCCAGTGCGCACACCGCCCGACGGCGTTTATTTCTTCGCGGGAAGAATGGCGTATTGCCCAATAAATTATTCTGGTCAGTGAACGTTTTATTTGCTTTTATCCCCGAGCCGGGCGTAAGGCCCGGAGCCCGGTGAGGGTGCTAATCTCGACATGCGTGGAGTCCACTTTACACGCGTGTTAAAATGCGAATCAGTTTGAGCGATCTGAATATTTGTATATATATATATGTGTGGACGGACCACGCGCGGTGAAGATTGTAGGGCACTGGAAACAATATAGTTCTTGACAAAAAATATTTGAAGTAATATATTCTTGACAAAAAGACTTGAGAAAGGAGTTTTGGGGATACGTACATTCATTTCAAAAGAACAGAAACAAATCAACGTCTTGACTAAAGGAAGCCCGTCAAACCGAAACTCGAAAGAGGGAAAAAGATATAGAAAACCAACGATGATAAAGGCCGAAAAGTTTAAGCTATGGTAAAAATATAGAGCAGTCGCTCTCAGTAATCACGAACACTTAATAGTAAAACTGTTCGAGTTTCCCTGTTTACATGTAGACTGTTAATTTTGTTTTATATTATGACATTTTGTGTGACCTTGAAGTCCGTTTTAAACGTATCATATCCATTGCATGTTTTTTCTTGCCAATGCCCGTTGTATTTTTTACCTGTGGCTGCCGTCTTATCTTCTTTTAAATAGTTTTCTTTTTGTAAAACTACTTAATATGACTTAGAGGTTGTTTATAATTTAGCATAACAAATGGAAAAGGAACATTTTTTTAAAACGTACAAATGTTGTTGAAATATTTATTAAGGCCATTAACATGTATGTGAAAACATTTTCAGCAATTCAGATTTCGAAATGAAAAACTGTTTTTGTTATATTTGTTTAAATAAATTTAAAATATAATAAATGAATACATACCTACCAAGTCCCACGCCTTGCGCGTGTGACACATGCCTCAGCATTAATTCTCACGCTCACACGCGGGACATAAGTGATCTCGCGCCTCAGTTTTGTTTGTAGAGCTCCGTGCTGGTATTTAATACTTAACGCTTGAAATCTTGCTAAAAGCGAATTAAATGTTATTTGTAATCCCCAAAAGTGTACAATCTCTTGGGAAAATTAAAATTTAAATGTGACCGCAGGTTTTCCGAGTCAATGAGTCGCGCGTACGAGGCAGAGGCTTGCTGCAGTCTGGGGACAAGGCTTTCATGCACGAGGTGGCCATAAAGAACGGGGGCTCAGCTCTGCATGAGATTTACACAAAAAAATATGGCTGACATGGACTCGGAGGAATGCGCTATTAAAATCATGTTTTTTAAAATTCTTCACAAATATGCTGTCAGAATACGGGAAGTGCCGTTTCAGAGATCCAAATTTCATGCAGTATAGGACAAAATGCGCTATTAAAATCACGTTTTAAAACTTTTAAAATTCTTCACAAATGAGCTGTCAGAATACGGGAAATGCCGTTTCAGAGATACAAATTCCAAAAATTTTCCGGGGGGGCATGCCCCCGGACCCCTCTAGATAGATATGCGGTCACACGCCTGGGTATTACTCAAACTTGGCAGCTATGGAGCCAGGCAGTTTGAGTAGTTTTCAAAATGCAAATATTTTTAGATACCAAGCAATGGTCTTTGTAAACATGGGAGAAAGAACTGTAAAATATAACCCTAATATTTTGATAAAATTATGACGCCTGCTTCAGTAGTGTGGTGGTAACATCGTCGGCTTGCACGCGAACGTGATCGAGTTCGAAACCTGGTATGCGACATGCAATTTTTTTCATCTCAATATATTTTACGAAATATCATCCTTAAATTTTTCTTTGTTTTTTTGTTGCATTTTTCTTAAAAAAAACGAGTTTTTGTTTTTTATTTCAAATATTCTACCAGAATTAAAACTATATTTTCATTCCAACAGGAGTAGCTATTTCCAGGCCTCCAATAAAAAAAGAGCGCAAGGGGGGTTGCTGTAAAAGCGGGCGAAGGGTTATTGCATTTATGTATTTCTAGTTATGAATCATCCTGACCGCGTTTCTTCCATTTTTTTCGATCAAACAAACTGTTGAGAAAACTGTGATTTGAACAGTATACTTTGGGGTGCCTGTGGCATTCGATGCCTGAGTTGCTAGGATATCGAAGAAAATTCATGGGAGGTATTCTTCACGTTGCTTTTTTGTTGACTGTAGTTCGACATGTTGTACTTGAGAATAAAGAGCGTTTAAAATGTTTATTGTGCGAAATATTTTAAAAACGAAGAAAGATACAAAAAAGTTGTAAAAGATCTTCTATTACAATTTTACGAGTTCTTTCAAATTTGACAAACTTCATTTTTATTGCCTAAGTCCATTCGCTATCGATGTCTAAACATTCTCTCTGCATGAAATATTCAATTCCACATGAACAAGTCAAAGCAACTGCGACAGCTCACCAGGTTTTACGTGTTTTGTTACTTAATTATGTATGCGGCAAAACGAGTAAAAGAAAAAGAGTGCGGACGGAAAATCGGGTGGGAAAAAGCTCAAAAAAAAAATAATCAAGGAGTCAGACTTGGAGCAAGTCTACCCGAAGAAGGAAAAATAAAATGGCCAAGAAGCAAATACAACCTCTTCGCGAAATTCTGATTATTTATAGTAATATTCAGCAGTCGTGTCAAAATACCGAAAAGCACAGTGGAATTCAGTTCGGTTTTATTTTTAAACAAGTCTTCGTTTGCAAAACGAAAATCCTCTATTCTTTCTTGTCGTTAAATAAAAATAATCTATACAATTTTTCTTCATTCAATAAATGAACAAATCATCTCGAATGCATACAATAAACTTATATCCCAACTCTTATAATTGTAAAGTCAAATCCTTGGTCACAATCTTGTGACAAAATTTGTTTGTTTGTTTTTTCAGCACGGTCTTTAAAAACGCACGCTCCTCTCTTCTCAATAGCAACAAGTTTTAGTTCAACGTCTAACAAAATAGTACTTATATATATTTTTTGATTACTGCGATAAGAAAAACAAAACCAAATATTTCCGTTGACTAATTTTTCGTGTCTCAACCACGTTAGTCCCACGACTCATCTCCACCAGTAGTTACAGAACTCGTCCATTCATCGTCACCGCCATTGTTTGCAGCACTTGATGAATCATTACCCCAGCCTTCTCCGTCGTTATTTCCACCACTACCATCATACTGCAAGATACAAGATGAGGAATTCGAACGTTATTACACTTCATTAGAAAATGCACAAAAAAGGGGCAGAAAACCGTCTGTCCAATGTTAATATTTTACACATACAAGTATAGTGTTTTCAGCTTGGAGTTGTTAAAGTTTTAATTGCTTTTGCTGTACATGCTGTTAAACCTTCCGAGTGCTAACAGGTGATTGAACTCTAAATAAACTGGAACGCTAACTCCATAAGACAGGCCCTATGATTGGGTGAAGCCAAACTTCCGGCCGCTGGGGGTCGCCATTGCACGTCTGACGTCAACAGAACCTATGAAGGGCACAATGAAAAACTGAAAACTAGCTGCAAAAAACAACCGGTTTTTAGACCTAAAGCTTTTTTATAGATCATAACGAAGAAGCTAGTATGTATTGGGCTTATCGGCCTTGTACCTGAACAATTTCTACACACGAAAATGGATTGAACGACGAAATATCTGCCGAACAAAAGCAAAATTCGAGTCCGAAACTCGTACGGAAAATGCAGGTTTCTCTTAATTTTCTTTGTTATCTCAAACGTTTGAAGGTTGTCTTGCCAAGAATTAGTACTAAGATAATGCTAAATTATAGCTTTAACTCAAGTTTCAGTTGTGGAAATGCTAAATCTGACATTTTTCGATACAAAGAGTAATTCCAGAGCTGTAATAACACACGGTAAAGTGCATTTTGTTGTTTTTTTCCTACTGAAAATTGAGAAATTTAACTGTTTTTATAAACAACCTCTTCACTTTAAACCTGGGTTTCATATGTATTTTCTTTATATATGTCCAAACCAATGGCAATTTTGGTTGCGTATTGTTGACTTTCATTTGAGAGCTTATATTTTTACTGTTTTCCTTGTTTTTACTCGTCATGTCAGTGTTCACCTACTCTACGGTATATTGGGATTTGATTTAAGTTTAGTTTTTCTTTGATTTCAAGCTGTTTTTGCAACCCAGTTCACCAAATTCAGCTTCATTTTCTCTCGGTTATACAGTAAAAGGGACTGGGGTTGACGTGCATGGCGGCCCCATGTTGGCTTCAAAACGTGCAAGCGAGTTAGCGTTCCAGTTTATTTAGAGTTCAATGGTGGGCAATTTGTCTACGCTGACCAAGAAATTGCGGGCGTAAATCAACGGTTCTACCATTTGCTCTCCCAACTGACTGACAAGCTTTCTTTATTTACACCAGAAGTGTACAATCGAGCCACTTTTCTTTTCGAATGTAATTACAGTTTCTTTCTTTGGGGAAACTATTTTTTTACAATCAGAGGAAGGAAAGTAGTGGATTCTGCGAAGAAAATATGGAAGAAATTGCATTTGGCTTCATCGAAAACATGTTGCTTGGGAAGATCTTTCTTCTAGTCATTATTTTAGCTGAGCAAAGGAATGTAATTCTCCCGTATATTTTAATATTATAATTTTCCCGTATGGAAAACGGATAGAAAAGGCGACAACCTTGTTATCAGCGGAGATTTTATTCTGTAAATTTAGATTTATTCGTGTGAGTACATTACATCACCATCACATTGGTGACATTGCATCAAATTTGCATGTTTCAAAAACCAGAAGTTCTCAAGAACGAGAAACGGAGACGGTCATTCGTTAATTCGTACTCTCCTCGCAATTACGTTTAAACAATCTAACGTAAAAATTAGATAAACGATTTTCTCGTCGTATGCGGTGGCACTTTGTAGTGAATTGCAGAGATTTTAAGTAAAAGTAAATTATCGATTTTCACACTATAGGATACCATTAAAATAAAAATAAAAACGAAAAGAACAAAAACAGAAATTTGACACAGACCTTCCTCGTGTCTCTGGAACCAAAGCGACCTCCGGCTGGACCATAGTTCGTCCCAACAGCATTTTCAGCATTTTCTTCTAACCAATCTGGAACTTCTTGTTCAGCCTACAATACAATACAATACAATACAATACAATACAATACAATACAATACAATACAATACAATACAATACAATGCAATGCAATGTAATGCAATGCAATGCAATACAATTAGAGATGACTAGATGAGCCGATTAATCGGCCAATTTGACATAATCGGTAATCGGCTGATTATGGTGTAATAATCAGCAAAATAATTGGCGTTTCAACTTCTTCACACATGGTGCAAATTCATGCTGAGTGAGTCATACCGAACCGAAGGCGAGAGCGTTAGAGATTGTTGATGATGCAAATACTTATACGCGGCCGCCTTACAAAATCTTCGCTTATTTTTGTTGGCTATAAAAAAAGAAGAAAACCTGAACAAACCGGCTTTTTATTTATAGAATTTTTTTTGTTACTATCGAAGTGAAAAGGTTGTGAACAGCCATAATTTTGAAGAACAAATACTGACATTTCGAGCGGAGCCCTTCATCGCTATCAGAGTAAAACGTTTTACTTTGATGAAGGGCTTCCCTCGAAACGTCAGTATTTCGTTCCTCAAAATTTTGGAAGTTCACAACTTTTACACTACACTGCCTACGCAGCACTCTACTTTTTGTCACTTATCACATATCCGCAACAAGATCTAGAGTTGTGGTGCTGCAGTATTACAGGAGAAGGTGAGACATCTTAAAAGTTTAAAACAAAAACAAAAATCGTCAATAGCGTGAATGTTTTCCAAAATAAAGCGATCATTATAAATCAAAACAGGAATATCAAACAAGCACTTTTTCACGATAAGCGTGATAATTGCTTAGCGTATACTGTGATTGCTATTTATATTTTATAAGCAAAAAGCGAAATTAATTCTCAAGGTATTTTCTGTGAAATTTGAAAACAAGAATTACAAAACGGACAGAGATGAATAGTAAATACTGGCGTCTTTGTGCGCAGCGCTATTGCTTAATTTGTAAACAAACAAAACGCGCAATGAATGTTTAGTATGCACCACGATCCATTTTCTTTTCACTCTTCTAGCAAAACCTTGATTTCTGTTATATTACCAAAATATTGTTTGTCCCTAGCAAGCTCATTAAACGTTGCGAAACTGCGCGGGGATTGGTAACCAACAACTTACCGATAATCGGTATATGCCGATTAATCGGCCGATTATTTTAAATAATCGGCCACCGATTAATCAGCTTCAGTAATCGGCAATTTTCGTGATCGGCTCATCTCTAAATACAATACACAACATCAATACAATATACACAACTACAATACAATACAATACAATACAATACAATACAATACAATACAATATCAATACAACATCAATACAATACAACATCAATACAATACAATACAATACAATACAACACAACACAATACAATACAATACAATACACAACATCAATACAATACAATACAATACCATATGGTTTTCCGTGGGGTGGTGCGAGACTGGAGAAAAGGGTAAAAAACACGAGCCGCTGAAAAACCATTTGGTGTTTGTTTTATAAAATAGCGACAGGGTTGACTCAGCAAAAAATAGATGAACTTTGCAGTTCTCTCAAACTTTACTTGGCGGGAAAATTTCGCGTTTAAGATATCTTTACACTGCACGGTTACTGGCCAATTAGAGCTTACGTAGTATAAATGCTATTTTATACAGTACAATACAATACAATACAATACAATACAATACAATACATACAATACAATACACGGTACGACCTATATAGTCATCGCAGTTTTTTTTGCAATGTTGAATAAAATTAGAAGCTCAGGTCAGCATTCTAAAAACTATTTTTCCAAGACAAAAGTAAATTTTTCGAATCTTTGACTATCGAACCGGCGCCATACACAAGTATATTGGATATCATACTTACATCTCCGAGGACTTTCACTAATGCTCTTGCAATCGCGGAGTCTTTGTCAGACTGGAAAAACGAAGTAGCTTGTCCTTTGTTTCCAATTCTTCCAGTTCGTCCAATTCGGTGAACGTATTCTTCAATTTCTTTTGGTAAGTCGTAGTTAATAACGTGCTTCACGTCAGGAATATCCAGTCCTCGAGCAGCGACAGATGTAGCTACCATTACTGGAGTGCGACCTCTCTTAAAGTCCTCCAAAGCTTCCTCTCTTTCTTGTTGTTGTCGATCCCTGAAAAGAAAGTTTTGACTTAAGTGCCCGAAACCAGAAACGTGTGCTAGAGCTGTTTGCCCAGGTAAGTGTAGTGCTGATATATACACAGGGAACGAGGCAAAGTCAGAACGACGATGGTAAACAAAATTGCCATATTACAATACGTGCAACTAGAATGATGTTGGGGTTACTCCTGAGGCTGCAAATTATTCAACGTTACTGTTTTGATAAAAACATGCTATTGTACTAGGTCATCGGAGAAAAATCGCAGCAAAAATCGCCTGTGTAAACGAGCCTTTAGACTGCCTCATGCAGCTGCGGTCATCAGAGTCAAGTGACCACTACTGAGTTTGAGGGCTCCTACTTCGTGTACTGGATACATGGACATATTTAAAGCGTCTATAATGAGCAGCTGGAAACAGTCTTCACCGTGCACACATCTTCTGTTTTTAATTTAATATCTAAATCCACGGTAGAGCGATTGAACCCAAACGCTGCTATTAGATGATGGTTTCAGTACGCACAAGTTTGCATAAACGTGAACAAAAATATAAAACAAAGATTATCGCCGAGATTCCAGACCATATTTTGATTGAATATGGACATGCGCAGAGTTGGGATCAATTGACGGCACTGAAGTACATGACCGGCGGTACATCTATGCTTTGCGACCTCAAATCAGCTCAAATAACAACTAAACATTGTTTACCATGCTAAAATGAATTAAGTAAGCAAGAACTTCATTCCTACCAAAGTTGATCGATTTAAGACCATATCTTCCAATAATTCAGCAAGAAATAATGTTTACTGCACGCAAAGGATTGTGGTTAAAATGTACAATTTGCCATCTTTTTCGGTACGGTCAATTGATGCTTTGTTCTTTAAAAAAAACTCACTAATTTTTTCAAGAAATATCTCAATTCACGTTCCATACAAAATTTGGCGGTTTTTTTTTTAAATAGCGCAGCGCACTTCAACAGATCCTAGAGTTCTGTATCTGGTACAAAATGCGCCGTGTGATGTGACCAGTATACACGAAACTCTACGGAGAGCGCTGTTCTCCGAAACTCTGAAACACATGTACTGATACTACTAGTTTCAAACCATTCACAACAAGTTTAAAGAAAACACACCCATGAATACTGGTTGTTGGAAATCCACTCTGGGAAAGGTAGCTTGCCAAGAAATCTGCCGACCTTTTAGTTTCAACAAATACCAAGAACCTGTCTGTTCCTAAAACGACAGAATTATGAATTAGATTTAATAACTTTATTACCTATAGCAATTGGTGGTCAAACAGGGCAAAATGCCCCAATTGAACAGGACTACCATGATGTAGGTGTTGATTTTACGGAAGGAGGAAAACCGGAGAACCTGGCGAAAAAACCCCCTCGAAGCACAGGAGAGATCAACTACAGTACAACTCTACTCATATTAGTTGCAAGCTCGACAACGGGGTCATTCCCAAGCGGTCACCAATCCAAGTACTAACCCCACCTAATCGGGCTTAACTTTTGGTGAGAGTCAGCGCGTTAACAGAACACATCACCCGTGCTCCCCAAAAAACGCATCTACTAATAAAACAACACACAAAATTCAGTTATCATGATTTATCTACCAGACCAACCATCTTCCTCTGCAGCGAATAACATGCATGCATATAATTATCATAGCAAATAAATTAATATGTGCATACAATTTTATATATATTGCTGAATCAGGCCAACACGTGTTTATGAAGGACCGTCTTCAAGGGACCAGCAATAGGAACCTTAAGATGGTAGGACGACAACGGCGGTTAAGAAGCAATTCAAATTTGAGCATTAAAAAGAAGTCACGGTCAACTGACTACTGTATTCAATACTTGAAGCTTGTTTTATAATTTTCAAAGTGTTAAAACGGTCGCAGTGTCTGTGTTAAGCAATCTCAGACAACAGTCCTCATCACCCCACGAGTCATCGTCGTCCTGAAGACGTGAAAATGGTCTGAGTGGCATTGTATACAGAGCGAAGACGGTGTTCAGATTACTCTTGGGACTAGAAATTATTCATTATCTTTGTTTTACAAGAAGAATTCTTGGTTTGAAGGACGTCGTCCTCGAAGTTACCGTCGTAGATCTTAAGGTCCCTAATCCTCTTCGGAGGACAACTAGTAATTCTAACGTCTATTCTAAAGTCTTTCCCACTGCCTAGCTTTACTAGCCCACTAAGGTTATTTTAGGCGGCATGTACTCTCATACCTTTTTATTTTATCATGTCATGGCCAAAAATACCCGACATCCAATTGCGCAATACCCCTGCTGGGTGATCGAATTCAAAAAATGTGTATGTATATAAACATTATATGGAAGCGGCAAATTTGTAAAAATAAACGGAGAAGATGCGTTGATTTTCGCGATGCGAAGTTGGAACTTAGCTCAATGAATCTTAAGGAAAAGCGTGAGCGAAATACGAATACGCATGCTTAGAAGAGCTATAGGCTGATGAATACAGGTCGATGATATAATAAGTCGATGATATAATCCAAATATAGTAAGGTTTGGTATACTGCTGAAACAAAGAACGTAGGAGCCTAACGTTTCGAGGGAAGGCCCTTCGTCAGAGAAAAAATTGAGGTTTCTCTCTGACGAAAGGCCTAGGCTCGAAACGTTAGACTCCTGCGTTCTCTGTTTCGGCAGTATATTAAACCTCACTATACTTCGATTGTTGTTTCAACACTGCCTACGCAGCACGCTACTTTTATTTCACTGGTCGATGATATACAACATTCGGGAAGGTTTATGAGCCCACTTTAGATAATACGTCAGCGGTATCACCATGGACGCTCGCCAATACGCATGCGCTAATCACAGTTTGCTGGCCGATGCAATGCTGTGCGGACGCAAATATCGCGTATTTCTGGCCACGTATAATTTTTTGTTTATGGTACGAGTACAAAAAAAGTTGTTGACTGTCATCTCATTTGCTTGTAAAACTGTATTACAGTAATAGACACTTCCCAAATTTGCTTCAATGGCTTGAAATCGAGGAGGAATAGAAGGATAATGGTGAATGCATTACGATTTCATTGCCAAGCTCGACTTCGTGCCATTAGGGCCTTTTATACGTGGCGAGATAAACCGCGGCTTAAATAAAGCGCGAACAGCTCGTATAAACGGTCGTGTAATCAATAAGCTGCGACTAAAATAAGCCCAGGTATGAAGTTAGTCCAAAATAAGCCAGTGATGGATCTAGCTTGATCTGGTAGGGGGGTGCTGATCTGAGCGAGCGAAGTGAGATCAGGCTTGCGGCGTGGGGCGTGAACGAGGCAGGGTGGAGCGCCGCTGAGAGAGCTACGTCAGGAGTCTGGGGACACAGCCCCTGGCAGGGTCCAGGGGCCGAGCAGACGGTGGGGCTGGGGGGTAGGGGGGTGAAGCCCACCAGAAAATTTTTTTTATACCTATTAATACATATGAATCATATGATAGCTAATATATGAATCATGAATCATATGATAGCACGAAGTTTACACGGACATTGCATGAATGCGTCCTTCAATGTACTTGGATTTGACAAGGGATTTGACAAGGCAATAGGCACCCCCCTGCACCCCTTGGCCAAGGCCAGGGGGGTGTGCGCCCCCGTAACCCCCTGTAAATCCATCACTGAAATAAGCCGCGGTATATTCAAGAATTGATCGTTTATACGAGCTGTTCGCGACTTAATTAAGTCACGGCTTATTTTCCTCCGTATAAAAGGCCCTATTGTTTCATTAGGCTAATTCTTTTCTAAGTAATGGATGGGTTCAGCGCAGATACATGAACGCATTGCGTACCTATTTTTATATTTACAAGGTGTGGTGTATAAGCACTAATGAAATTCACACTCACCTGCGCTACTTAAAAGTTGCTCAAGCTTCTCTCGTTTCTCAAATTCAGATACCTGGATAACATGCTGTTCAATATCTGATGTGGTCCCTCCAACACGACCCACAGTCAGAAAAAGATAATCGTTCAAGAATTCTCCAGCAAGTCTTTGAATCTCTTCTGGAAATGTTGCACTAAACATAAGTGTTTGCCTTTCTGTTTTCGAAGGAAGACTGGGGTTTTCAGATAGTTGTCGAATAGTAGGTTCAAATCCCATATCAAGCATTCTATCAGCCTCGTCCAGAATTAAGTACTTCAATCCCTCAACAGAAATCTAATGAAATAAAATTACGTAATTACATTATAAATTGTTAGAATGCTCCATAGAAAGCCTGTGGTATGTATCGTGCATTATAAGTACAGTAAGTAAAGGACCAGTCATCACTTGGACAGCCAATTCAGGCCTGGCCACTTGGAAAAGACAGCTAGCTATCTGGTAGCTGTATATCACGGCTAGTAAGCACTGAAAGGCACCTTTTATTATCCTGTATCACCAGCGCAACGGGGACTTGTTAACTTGTACTTTAGCTTGTAGTTACTACCATTTGCGTTCAAGCGTTTAGCGAATAACTAGTTGCTTTCGAGTTTTGAAACAAACGTTGTCCAATGACAACTATACGTTTGACAGATCAAATCAATAACGAATAGGAGGTGTAACTTTCTGTTGGCATTGCTTCCATTTCAAGTTTCAACGTTGCGTTGAGATTTCCTCACGGGCCACGGCAAACATGGAATACAAAATAAATGCGTTCGGCAAGTCATATCGAACTGAACTACCTTTATCAGACGATCTGCGTTCGCTGATCATTCCGACTCTCACAATTAAGATAATTAAGACAAGTTATGCCAAGCAAACGCTGCCGTGTGAAAAGAACGATGACAAGTATTGACAACTGAAAGTTATACCCCTATTCGTCATTGATTTGATCTGTCAAACGTATAGTTATCATTGGACAACGTTTGTTTCAAAACTCGAAAACAACTAGTTATTCGCTAAACACTTGAACGCAAATGGTAATATGTACTTAAATTTGAAGTGTTCTTTCAAATAAGACAAACTTAATTTTCGTTTCATAGACACTTTAAATGAGATACTGTACATTAAACATTCAAAACATGACTAACCTTTCCCCTGTTAATAAAATCCATGAGTCGTCCTGGTGTTGCAACGAGCAAATGGCATCCCTTTTCAATCTGTCTAAGCTGGTGACCAACAGAAACACCACCATAGCAAACACATGGCTTCAACATCGTACCATGGGCAAACTTCATGGCTTCAAAAAAGATCTGGTTTGCAAGTTCTCTCGTAGGAGCAATAACTAGGGCTTGTGGCATTTGAATTTCACTCAGTGCACTACCAGATAGTCCATTGTTGATCATACCAGTCATTACAGGAAGTACAAATGCAGCCTAGAAAACCAGAAATAAAAGAACTTTTTTTAAGTGGTTCTCTGATGAAAATATTGTGGGCAATGATTTTGCATAATCTTAAAGAGAATATGGTAGTTAGTAATATTGCAAAGTTCCATTTTAAAATTCGTTGAAGAAAAGGTGATATTTTAGGCAAAGTAAAAAAAAAATTAATAGTTTCTCGTCCTAACTTTGAAAAAAAAAGAAAAAGCGGGCACTTTTTTAAAAATTCCTACCATTAATTCCTACTAATTCATTGAAAATATCTGACAAACTTTGATTTCCATCCTTTGTCATACGTGCATACCAAGGTTTAAGGACTTTTACCGATGTACCATTCGCCGTTAGAATACATGCACACACAAAAACCATGACGGGATTAAATTATATGGATTTCACTTCGACGACTTCGATATATTATAAAAATATGGCACCAAAAGCGAACGGTAACCGAAAGTTGCCGAAAGGAACCAAAAGGGCCGAAAGATGGCGCAAAAGGCCCCGAAAGCTAGACATATTTTTGGCTAAAAAAAAAAGAAATATTGAAGCGGCAGGAAAAAAGGATGCGCGCGGGGGACGATAAACTATTACTTTTTTTTTACTTGGCCTTACGTGTGAAGTTTGTATTTTAGAACGTCGCCATTAAGTGGCCGAGCTTGAGAAGGAGTCGGGGAAGCTTATGACGTCATAGACTCAATAACAGTAATGATCCTTTTGTTGACAACGATTTTTTGTTTTTGTTAAGTCTGTGACGTCATAAGTTCTCCTCAACTAATTCTTCTCAAGCTCAGCCACTTTAATGGCGGCACTCCAAAATAAAAACCTCGTATGTAAAATACAATTTGTTTTGGAGAATTTCAAAATAAAACTTTGCACACTTACCAACTACCATAATATCTTTAAGATTACGCAGCAACATTACCAAAATTTTCATAAAAGAACCACTCAATAAATTTACACTTGAAATAAATTTACACATTGCACATCTCCCACCATGCTGTATACATGTAGTTAACGTGAGTATCAGGCCCTTCTTTTTCTTCTGGGGACTGGGGAGGAAAAAGGAGAGAAAAAGGACCTGATAACACCGCTGCCAAACGTTTGCGCATGCGTGAATTCGCTGAGTAAACATTGCAAGAGAAGTGGGAACTAGCCGTGGCGACGAGACAGTGAAGACTAAGTAAGACTCAACTATTCATCTGCACAAATTACCTACCTTATCGTTTTGGTAGTATGCTTATAATTTTAACTTTTGTGTTGGACTCTCGTACCAGTCCAAATATTTCAGTGTTTTCCCGCTCTTTTTCCGAGCTCGGACGTCGCACATGCGCAAAACGTTTGGCAGCGGTGTCGGACCTGACAAAAATCTATTCATTCACCCGCCTGGACGAAACTCTGATTGGTTGAGAGACAAAAGCCGGAAATACATCGACGGAAATTAAGTAATTAACTGATTCGAAAATCGAAAGTTCTTCGTGGGAATTGCCGAGACGCCGCCCAGACTCCGACTAGAAAGTTTGTGTTTTCTCAAATTTACCGTTAGCGTTTTTGCCATTTTCATGGACAAGAGAAGCTGAAGAAGGAACCTCGGGGTTTTGCCCGTAATACTATGCGTGAAGGAAGAGCAAGAACTGTGCAATGTGTATTGGAAGCCAGCCTAGCTGTCAAAACAAAACACTGCTTCTGTCTTGTCGTCTGACTACGAGAAGGAACAATTGCGCTTGAAAGTTCATTCTGAGAACGAAAAGCGAATGCAGTGTCCTTGATTTATAGTCTACTGGAACTTATACGCAAGTACTGTGCGTATAAAGTCTAATACAAACCATATCAAGGCCGCTTTGCTTGAGTGAATGTTTGAATCTGAACTGAAACGCGTGAGACAAATTAATATCTCGTCACCAAGCTAAACTAAACGCATGAAATGGGGAGAAACATCAAAACTTTCACTGAAAACATTTAAAATGTTGCGACTATTCGGAAAATCGGAATCGGCGTTGTGCATTTAATTAAAATATGTGGGAATACATTTCTGAGAATTGTTGTAATCAAATATTAAAATATTTGGTGGTTCCCGAATCCTGATGGTATAAATAATTTCCCAAATTGCTGGTTCATTGCAGCATACAGTACTAGATTTTACTACGGCATTGTCACTTTGAAAGTACACTTGAAAACTGAATAAATGTGTGTTTGATTGAAGTTGTTAGCAATTAATTTTTTGAGGTTCGATTTGAAATATTTTGTTAATTTGTTCGGTGAAGACCGTGAAGTTTTATATAGACACATGCAAAACAAAACAGGAAGTGATTTTTAATGGCTAGGTACGTGACATGAATAGGCGGTGGAAGGGAAGAATCAATGATTTGTGTCAGGAGACTGATACTCAGGTTAACATGTGTTTTGTTTACAGTAGTTCATGCTATAAAATGAATACGAGCCTTCATGTAATAGATCAAACATGAGTTTGAGTGTTTCATCAGAGGGAGGTTCAAAACATGACAGAACAAATGAAAACCAGGGGCATAGCTAAGCCCCGAGGTTTTCATTGTTTTTGAGTGTTTGGAGTCCCCTGATGAACACGATAAACGAGTGTTTGATCTTGCTTCTCAAATGAGTATTTGCATCATGATTTGCAGTTTTCTTCATTGATTTCAATATGTAGAATAAGTAATGTTATCCAGTTCACTAGGAAGTTTCCTACATGTTTTCATTGGTATCAAAACTCATGCATGTGATGTGATATATGTTCATGGAATGGCTACGATAAAGCATGAATTATTAATGCGTTTGAGAAAGCCACTTGCAAACGTCTTTGATTCCCATATAATAATTTACAATTTGCTGGTAAATCACAGCACAAATCATGTTTGTTAAATTGTTAGTTCATGATCATTGGCAGTATTTGCACAAGGATGGAAAACCAAGAACTTCACAAATGATTGTGTTTGAGAAATGTTAAATCCTATGGAAATTCAATGTAAGTCACTAAAAATGTTGTATAAATTAACAAAGAACTAAAGTTGAGTTGATATTTGATCTTATTAAAAACAAAGTACTCAAAATGAAATAATTTTCCAACCTACCAACCGGAATTATTTTCAGCTGTACCTCTAAAACTTACCGTTTTCCCGGAACCAGTCTGGGCACAGGCCATCAGGTCACGTCCAGCCAAGATAGCAGGAATAGAATATTTTTGTACTGGTGTTGGTTTCACATACTTTGCTTTCTTAACATTTGCTTTAAATGTATCATATAAAGCAGCCTCTTCAAATGAGGTAATAGGTTTGGTTGGTTCTCGTCCAGTTATCTCAACAGCAATACTGTCATAGTTGTCAAAGTTTATGCCTTGTTGTATCGTCTTGAAGATTTCCTCTTCTTCCTCTGGTGGTGCAGGAGGAATATATGTAACTCTAGCTGGTTTTTCCTCTCCATCTAGTTTAAAAAAAGCCAAAACATGTATGTTAGCAGTCATATCTCAGCATGCCAGGACTCAGGCCTTGCCTGGAAAGGCACTCGATCAAGCACAAAGACACATGTTTCTTAAAAGGTATACCGCAACTTTAATACATATCTTATATTTTTTTATTTAAAATATAAACAACATAAACATCCACTTGTTACGTATTTGCTTGGTTACGTGTTTGCAAGTTGAATTTTATAGTTTGTTTTGAATTTTAATTGTTAGAGTGTTGGTCAGAACTTGGTCACATTAGCTAAGGCCAATGTAATTGAGATTTCAGTTTACCGTCCGAGGATTTTCAAAATGTGATGCGGCTTTTGTTCATTATTCGAATCATATTCATTTATCTTGTCCGAAAATATAATGAAATCGATCTGTGGACCTATCGGGCCATCGCCCATCGTCAGCCCACGGCCCGACGGTTTCTTTGTCAACCTGACTCAACCAAAAACTTCTTGTGACATACGTTCATTTCAAGTCGTGTTTTATATCACATAAGTATTCATATCTCAAATACATGCTGCACATCAATACTTGTCCAATGTCCAAAAAGCAGGCAAAATAATGTGAAACCATGGTTTAAAAACCACGCACTGACACCGTCGAATAAATGGCGACGGACCACGTATCGAAGGCTTCGCTATTTATTAATAAAAAGTGTATAGACCTTATTCAAAAATGGCCGCCGAATTAGAATTCTTTTATGTACATATATATAAATTAGCCCTTATGACCTCGTTTTAAAGTAAAAATTCTTTTGAATTTCACACATGAAAACGAGTTCATAAACGCTAATTTATATGTATATAAAATAATTTTAATTCGGCGGCCATTTTTGAATAAGGTCTATACACGCTGTGCAAAAAAGTATATTTGAAAGTCCTGATGTGGAAAAATACATGCGGTACTTTCAAGCCCATGTGGGTGGTGGACGGTAAACTGAAACCTCAATTCCATTGGCCTAATCAGATTTTACTGATCTCATGATGTACATTTCATATTTTCATTGTTTTGATTATGATTGCAATTTGGCAAACATACTGTAGCGTGAACTATTTGACTGGTTTGTTTACCTTTTTAAATCAACCTCGTGCAAATACTGTCAAATGTAATCTCTCATTAAATAAAGCCACTAACTGCTGTACAATTATAACTAACTAAATTGGGAAAAGTCACTTTTTAAACCCAAACAAACTTACAAAAGAGTTTGCACTTTAAGCGTAGTTGACCTACAGCAGGTATTAAATACAGTAAACAACAAAAGATAAAATGGCAGGCAGTGCTGTAGTGATATGAGTCATACGACACATATGTGTGGCTCATTAACCAATTGACAGAATCTCACATAGGGAATTGACCAATATTTTGAAAGCCAAAAACACGTCAATACACGAAAGTACAATTAATTCGAATTTGTATGTTTGTCAACTTTCTAAGTGTTAAGGAAGATGTTTCAATTTCCCATTTATAGCTTGCTGTATTCGACAACAAAAACAGCAATGAAAAAAGATTACAATTTTTCAAATAAAACAAACAAAAAAACCCAAAAAAAATAACAAGACAAAAGGAAGAAAAAAAAAAAAAGGCAAAAAATTTTCCAAAAAAATAAATATTTATGTTGCCTAAAGTTTTATTCGAGATATATGGAGATTCATACCTTCAGCCTAAATTATGTTGCAAGTTAGTGTTTGCTTGTTTGTTTGTTTTAAAAAAATGGACAAAATTTTACTATGTCTGCGTAAACCCCCTAGATGAGTGCATGTGTTGCAACTCTTGGGGTAAATGCAGTAATAAAATATGTTTAAATACACTTAATGTCTGCTCCCCCGAGACGAAGTCAAAGGAAACAACTGTTTCCCGAGGGATCAGACATTAAGTGTTTTGTTATATAGCTTGAGTTTCACTGAATAATTTCAACGTTTATCAAGGAGAAGTACACAAAGATTTACCAAAACATTTCAACCTGGCTCCGTAATTTCAGTTCACCAAACAAATGTAAGTCTCAGAGCAAAAGAACAGCAATACATTTCTCCAGTTAATCTTTATACATGCTTTGAAGACCTATAAATATTCTTTTTTTTCTCGTACCAAACAAGCCTTTGTTTATAGGATGCCGTGAAGAGTTCAAAGTTCTAGCGGGCAACAATTGAAAACTTACTGACCGAGCAGGCAATAAGTTCTCAATTATTGCCTGCTCGGTAGACACTGGAATTTAGCTAAGGTCATGTGACCACAAACCAACCAATGACAGTCATTGTTGCATCCAGTGAAACTCTAGCTATATAACCTTTGATATCACATGAAAAGTTACATGTACTGTATTTTCAAGTTTTTACTTTAAATAGAAATAAATTAAATTTCTGTGTAAACATTTCTCTCAAAGCCATTTTGCATGTAGAGTTATCGGTGTGAGTTGCCAGCACTTCAGTCTACTTTAAGCTATCAAAAGATATACTGTAAGCTGGGGTGGATGTAGGAATTTATATATGTACATCAAACTCAGATTTCTAGGGGGGTCCACTGAGGCATGCTCCCCTGGAATTGTTTTTGAAATTTGGTTCTTGAAAATGGCATTTCCAGCATTCTGACAGCACGTTTGAACAAAATTTTAAAAGTTTTAAAACATGTTTTTAATGGATCATTTTACCATTTTTGTGGAATATTATGTAAGTTTTAGAGTACGTATAAATGAGTACTGTATAGGCTATGTTGCATATTGGATGACAATGTGGACCACATACATCTGCAGATTCATTATACAAATACAGGGAAAAGCCTGAATAAATTTAATAATTTGTTTTACTAATAATTTTTTCAGAGCACCTACTGTAGCACACCGTTCAATCACACTTGTAGAAGCCATTCCACAGATAAATTCAAGGTGCATACATCGAAGCCTAGAGCACATGTAGCAAACCTTGCACAGCCCAGCCAATCACAACTCGTTATTTTACACCTCAACCAATCAAATGCCAAGTACTTCAAAAAAGCAGTTTCGACGTACTTGGCTTTTCATTGGCCTAGGTTAAAAATTACAAGCACTGATTGGTTGCCATAACACAGTTCAACGGAATTCATTTTCTCAATGTATTTCACTTAGTTAAATTCTCAGTTTAAATTTAATATTACGAGTGGTAATTGGCCAGAATGACAGAATATATTTAGCCAAGAAATATCCAGATTTGTTTTAAATTTTGAATTTGAAACCATGGTGTTTGGGAGAATGTGGTTTTCTGGATAATTTATTGTTCAGTTTTTTTACCTTCATCACTCCATGGGTTTGACATACATTAAATCCACCCAGGATAAGTAAAGATATCAAGCACCTACAGTTCAGTTAGGTGACATAAAAAAATACTTGTTTTTATTTCATGATCAGGTAAAACATTGTTTTGAGAGTTTTTACACTAAATTTGAACCTGGGTTTATTGAAAAATAAAAAAATATTTAGAGGTCAGGGGGTTTTTGGGCAGGGATGCTAAAGAAGTATTTTTATGTGGTTTTATATATAGGTCAGTGATAAACTCTAATCAGTGTCCTGTCAAAACGTCCTCAGGTCAAAACATCCTCACTTCTTCCAAACTGATTGGGGAACATGACAATATACAGATGACAAATATAGATATCAACATACAGACTTGACAAGTACAGTACATTCTTCAGATGTTTCATGCCAGTATACTGTAAATCTGTTCTATAAAGCAAGATGCTCAAAAACATTGTATCAAGTTTCCATTTTTATGCAACGCATAAATACAGTAACAAAGCCTAGCCAAACAATACAAATTAACCATCTAATTGCTTGAGGTATTCACTTCTGTATGTTTTTTTAACTTTTAAATAAGTCTGTTAATATAGAGTATTCATCTTTTTTACTTCTGTGATCTGGGGATGTTTCGACTTCAGGATGTTTTGACTTCAGGATGCTTTGACTGGTAAGCCTCTAATGACCTTCTTAGAATTCAGTAGATGAATGGTGTCCACTAGTGTAAACTGCAGTCTATCCCAAAACCGTATGCAAAAAGGCTACATAATTTGTAATGATTATTGTAACAAAAACACTACTAACAACAACAAAAACAAATGACAACAATTAAAAACAGTTTAAGTGTTCATTAATTTAAGAATGATGAAAAGTAATAAACTAACCAGCATTATCATTGTCGAATCCTCCTCCAAACCCTCCATCTCCAGATCCACTGCTATTTCTTCGTCCTCGACCTCGACTTTCCCTAAACCCACCCCCCTGTCCACCCGCATCATCTTGATCTGTCCCACCACTGAATCCACCTCCTCTACCACGACCAAACCCTCTTCGACCACCACTGTCACCACCAAAACTATTTTCATCAGATTCTCCATCATTGCTCCTTCCAAAGCCACCTCGTCCTCCACCAAAACCACCTCTTCTTCCACGTCCACCACCACCACCACTGGAATCATCAAATCCATTTTGATCAGAGCTGTTTTCATCTTGCTTTCCAAACCCCCCACCTCCCCTACCAAAGCCACCTCTTCTTCCTCGACCACCCCCAAAACCTCCACCAGAATTACTGTCAAATCCATTTTGATCAGAGCTGCTTTCATCTTGCCTTCCAAACCCCCCACCTCCTCTTCCACCACCAAATCCACCTCTCCTTCCACCACTACTTCCAGGACTTTCGTCTCTTCCCCCACCGAAGCTTCGTTTACTTCCAAATCCGTGAGAAGTGTCTGAACCGAAACCACCGCCGTTTACGGGCTAATAAAAGAAACAAAAAATAAACATCATGTCGTAAAAACTTTAAGACACCCACCACTAGTTTGATAAAGAGATTCTCATCTTATAAATACACTTACTGCGCTATCAACGGATACACCACATCCTTCGTCCCAATCGTCAGACATTTTGTAAATTCTTGTTGGCGAGATTTACAACGTTCTCGTGTGTTCGGGAATGAAGTATTCTTAAAAGAAACAACACAGATAATACGTCAGTCATCCCAAGACTTGTCCTAAAGCAAAACAGAAATCTCCACGTGTTAAAATTACTGTTAAAAAGACTTCAACCTACCTCCTCTACTCTCTCAGGTGAACTCAACGCAGCCGCAGGTCGGCAAGTACGGCGTGCTTGAAGTCTCGATCATTCTTATTGGCCAATCACCCTCACGTGGTGCGCGAAAACTTTAAATGTCACCTGCAGTCGCGGGATACTGGCGCTCAAATCATGCCGAATTTGTCATTTTGGCGGATCCGGCTTCACGCGAATTAAAACAACGGAAACATTGTTATTTTCTTTGGAAAATATGGAAAATTAATGCTGAGCAAATTACGAAAACTTACGAAAACTTCAGCTAAAGACGAGAACATTTTGACGCTATTCACGCAAACAACATTTTGACAGGGTGATACTTTATTATGCATAGTCATAGCGGGTGACTGGTGAATCACCGCGGTGACGAGCCGTCTGCGGCGCAGGTTTAATAAGCTGTCTTATTTTTCAGTCGTCAGACTCGTGGGTCACAGGCCGCCATTCCACCAATATGTTTTGTGAGGATCATTTAGATTCGTTTTAATATTATAGGCTTATATTCGTTTGTTTAACATTTTTGGCAAAATGGAAACCCGTAGCTTCAACACTGAATAATTCATAAACAGTCGTGGCTCGAAAGTTTTCAGTCGAGTTTATCCGTCAAGAACAGTAATTACTAACACATTTTCTGACAAAGAACTTGCACAAGTCAGCAGACAAGATTTGTCCGACATCATCAGTGATCAGTAGAACACTGAACACTAAACGCTTTCATGAAATTTGATCATTGTTTTCTCACTCTCAAAAGACCTTGACAAAAGTAGGAAGTTCTCTTTAGTTAATTTTCTGACACTATCAAGTCAAAGACAAATCTCGACTCGTATAAACGGTTTTTTCGTGCGAATTCAGGATTTTGTTCGTAAGTGCTCCTAATTACTCGGGCTACCTGTGGTAGAACGAGTCTAGGTTTCGGTCTGGTTTTTTTTTCTGTCGCGATATGGCCCCAACAGGCTTTGCGAAACTGTGCGGCATGTGACACTTCTGACGTCACAGTTCAAATGCTGATGTTCATGGCGGATTTTCATACCAGGAATGGCGAGTTTTTTCTTCTCCTGACGCCTTTCGTTGTGTTGTTCGAAACTTGTGAATTTGTGTTTTAATGATAAACAGGCTCGCAATGCTTTTATACTATAGTAGACCTGGGTTGGTCCGCGATCTCGATAACCGTACGCTGAAAGTGTGTTACTCGATCAATGACAATGTGTTCTCCATCAATTTTATACATGTGTTATTAATTAAATTGTACTAATAAATGTTGCTGTAAATCAAAGAAAGTTGATAAAGCCAACTTGCAAGTGAAAGGTAAACATGCTGTGTTTTACATCTTCTTTACATCATATGTCTTACACCGAACTGACTTGTGTCTGTGAATGCTGTATGTAAATGTATTGAGGTTTAAACTGTATTAATATTTGTGGTTTGCTTCAGTTTTGCTTGTATTGTTTATTATTGATTTATTGTACTGATGTCTTGCAAATAAAAGTCGATGCTATTCAACAGTTTATACATTACTTTCATCAAGTGTGTATTATTGTTTGGGTACACCAGTATGGCCACCATTTCAATGTTTAGTTTTAATACACCAGTATGGCTGCCATTTCATTGTTTTGGTACACCAATATGGCTACTATTTCATTGTTTTTGTACACCAATATGGCCACTATTTCATTGTTTTGGTACACCTGTATGGCCACACTATTTCATTGTTTTGGTACACCAATATGGCCGCCATTTCATTGTTTTGGTACACCTGTATGGCCACACTATTTCATTGTTTTGGTACACCAATATGCCCACTATTTCATTGTTTTGGTACACCGGTATGGCCACATTTCATTGTTTTGGTACACCAATATGGACACTATTTCATTGTTTTGATACACCAGTATTGCCACTATTTCATTGTTTTGGTACACCAGTATGGCCACTATTTAATTGTTTTGGTACACCAGTATGGCCACTATGTCATTGTTTTGGTACACCAGTATAGCCACTATTTCATTGTTTTGGTACACCAATATGGCCAAATGGCCACTATTTCATTGTTTTGGTGCACCAGTATGGCCACTATTTCATTGTTTTGGTGCACCAGTATGGCCACTATTTCATTGTTTTGGTTACACCAGTATGGCCACTATTTCATTGTTTTGGTACACCAGTATGGCCACCATTTAGATGTTTTGGTACACCAGTAATGGTTACCATTTCAATGTTTTGGCAGACCAGTATGGCTGCCAAATCAATGTTTTGGTACACCAGTATACCCACCATGATTTTCTCTATGATGAATATTCCACTACTACAGTCAATTGACTGAAAGTTGCATCAAATTCAACCATTAACTCCAAACAGCACTGCTGCTGTTCTATTGTTTTGCAAGGCGCCAGCCCACAGTAGCCCGAGTTCACGCCTAGCGGGCGTCTTGTTCTAAAGGAAACTAGAACGTGACAGATGGACATATTATTCTGTGACTTTACCATAATTATTACATGTGACACACATTACCCACGCATTTGATTTCTCATGACACTTCAGACTCCAGCGGTTGATTAGTAATCAATACAGTTGCCCTACACACGTAAAAATGCGCAAGCTGTTACAGACCTGCAAGCTAGCTACAAGGCTGTTCAACAGCGTATAATTAAATTAACTAATTACCAAATTAGGTTGTCTGACCGACTCTCGAGTCGACCCGGTGTCCCAGGAAAATATCGCCCCCCCCCCCGGGGAGGCGAATTTCCTAGGAATATCGCCCCCCTTTAGGAATTTCGCCCTCCCCCTTTTAGTCGCAAAACATAACATTTATATTGCCAACAACACATGCATTCTGGAAGCCAGTCGAGATAAAACTACTACGGCAACGTGTTTGAACACTAGAATTTTATGTCATATACAAAGAACGTTTGCAAACGACATCGTTCCCAAGAGTAATTTTCACGCCGTCGTGACCGTTGACAACGTGAAAAAGCATTTTCACGTTGCATAGACAACGCGGAACCTGAGTCACTACAGAAGCCTTGGGAAAGTTTAACCTTACTTTCGCGACTAACATAGGTTGAACAAGTGTTTTTCCTAAAGAATTTAAGAACAGAATGAGTCCGTGCGATTATGAATGTATAAATACAACACTATTTAATACCACTCTTAAACTTCCTGCCGTACCCGTAGTCCGTTGTCAGGATCTTAAAGTCCCTTCAGAATCGGAAGCACTTCTATCTTTCATAAGAGTACCCTGGTTCGGGGCTTCCAGAGGTAGAACTGTTATTTTTTGCGTCGCGGTATTGACCAGACAGGCTTTGCGATATGTCCGATCGATCTGTTTAACGCCGTGACTTTAGCTGCTAGTTCGCCGCTGTACCAGCTTTTCCAACTTTCTATTGTCTATAACTTCACGGGGTTGAACGGGATTGTCTGACGGTTCCTTGAATCTGCCGAATCTAGCACTGCAGGTTATTTTGTACGTTTTAGCAAAGCTTAAAATCATTGCACACTGTTGTGCTGTTTCGTACATAAGCTATGCTAAGCTGCATTACTAGCAGTACTGCCCGACAGAGGACAGGGATGCGATAGGCGAACATCTTGTAATGTTTCTCATTCACCGCCTTCCGAAGCGCGCGCTGGATGGTCTGATTAAAACGTTCATCTAGTCCATTACTTTGAGGATGGTAAGCAGTTGTTACCCGATGCTCTGTCCCCACTTAAATTGGAGTTGTAAATAAATTATCTCTAATTTGTCTGTCTATCTGTTTTCCCTGAACAAATTATTCTGGAATCGTGTAATTTAATCGTGGGTTTTTTTCAGAAAAAAAAATCGATTGATAAACTAGAAACGATTAAAATGTTATCGATCGACGCTGGAAAAAAAAAAAAAACACGACTAAAATTTCTCGCATAGTCCACTCGTATATCTCGAATGCTTTTGCGGGTCGAAATGACGCGCCATATATGAGAAGGGGGGGGGGCGAAATTCCTAAGGGGGGGGGCGAAATTCCTAAGGGGGGGGGCGAAATTCCTAAGGGGGGGGGGCGAAATTCCTAAGGGGGGGGGCGAAATTCCTAAGGGGGGGGGGGCGAAATTCCTAAGGGGGGGGCGAAATTCCTAAGGGGGGCGAAATTCCTAAGGGGGGGGCGAAATTCCTAAGGGGGGGGGCGAATTTCCTGTGACACCGGTCCTAATTCTTCCTTCTCCTTTTTTAAAATCTTATTCCTCAATTGAAACTTAAAAAACAAAATTTTCTATATTTTTGTAAACTCCGAAAAGTAGCATCTTGTAAAAACTCAACATTTGAGGAAATAAACAAGACGAGACAGTAATCGAGGTAATATTTCGAATCTATTACAGAATCATTGTCAAACCTAACTATTTACAAGCAAGCTCATGAGGATGACATCATCAATTGAAAGTGTCAGAAACACACACGAGTTCACAGTTCCGAGTTAATGATCCATGCATTGGGTTATATATCGGTGAATAAATTAGGGGAAAAGTGTCAGCTCAGGCTTTTCTCGCTTAGTTCAGGCCGGTTAAACTTTATATGTTATGGATTCTAATAATAATAGCAAGTTAGGATTGTTATTTTTACAAGAATATAGTATTTTCAGTAAAATTTCTAAGTATGAGATTATAAAAAAAGACGGAAGAGTTAGAAGAAGGAGCGGGAGAGTCACTGAGATTATCAAAGAGGTTGCTCAGGTCAGAGAGACGTTGATTTGGTCACAATTCACGAAATGGTTGGCCACTGCGCTATCTTTAAAATCCGCAGAATGTTCGCAAAAGCGCAGAAGCGTTGAAATAGACCTCGGTTTTCGGGTCTGGCATACTCTGAAAAAGGCACTATTTTGGCACAGGTTTTTCTCCGGAGCACTATTTCAAAACCAGAAAAACAAATACATTAATCATTGTCGACCACGATTAACATTTCCTGATGGCGCTTTGGAAGACATTTCAACGTCTATCGAACGCCTATAACCATCTAAGAGTTTTATTGTTAGTTTCAAAACAAGTCTCAGTACATTTCGAACTTGGTTTAAGAAGTATTTTAAAGGATTTCACAAGGGGGGCATCTGGTCCTGAAGGGGGGCAACTGGTCCTAGCACCAGATGCCCGGGGAGGCATCTGGTCCTAGTACCAGATGCCCCGGGGGGCATTCTGAAGGGGGGGGGGGCATCTGGTCCTGTTACACCGGCGCATTTTCTTTATGCAAGTTTTAACCAAACGTTCACCTTGTTGACCTAAATATGGAATACGATGCAAAATCTTTGGCAGTAAATCATCATTTTCTTCGGGATTATGTTGTATTTCTTTTTAAGTTTGTAAATATAATCGATTGTCGTACGCTAGGAGGAAAACCGTTCCAGGACATAAATGAAGTGATTTGGGAAATTTAGTTTTTGAGTTGGGTCACTACAAATTTTTACCGCTCGATGAAATGTGATATGATCCAGGCTGTTTTGCGCCCCCAAGATTCAAAGCTGAGTGGTTTTGCGAAAAATACTATACCGGAGTCCGTAATATTTAAGTCTAAAAAATAAATATGTCCATCTTCGAAACTGTCAACGGTAAACTTGATATTTTTATCAAAGCTGTTAAATTTTTCTAAAACCAGTGGGATGTCGGAAGGTTTCTTTAACACAAGTGTGTCATCAACGTAACGGCGGCAAAATTTTAGAATTCCAGAGTCTAATAAATCAGTAATCACGTTTTTCTCAAATTCAGTTAGAATAAT
The DNA here is from genome assembly GCA_964035015.1 of Corallium rubrum. Taxonomy (NCBI): domain Eukaryota; kingdom Metazoa; phylum Cnidaria; class Anthozoa; order Scleralcyonacea; family Coralliidae; genus Corallium; species Corallium rubrum. Next base: position 23,716,452 of record OZ035998.1, read on the forward strand.
GTTGGCCATGCAAGACTGGCCCTAAAGAAGAACCCATAGAAACACCATCCGTTTATTTATATAGAACATTATTGTCGACTAAAATGGTGTTTTAGTGCAGGAATCAGTTATAAGCTTCTCATAGTGAAGGTACGCTTAGTAATAGTGGTGTCTAAAATACTGTGAAAACGCGTTTAAGTACTATATCGATCGTTCGTTTAAGTGGTACGTTAGTAAATAGAGATTCTACATCAAGAGACAAAACGATAACCATCGGCAAAAAGGATTTTTGGAATGGAATTAATGGCCGAAACAGCGTCAAAAGAGTCAGTTAATACAAAGTCGTTGTGAGTTAGAGGATTCAAAAGTGACGATAGAAACATACCAACGTTACAAATGAGGAGTATTAATCGTGTCGATTATTGGTCGAAACTTTGGAATTGATCGATGTAAATGATTTATGCGTTTTAGGAAGACCATGAGCTCTACCGAAACGGCTGGCAGCTTTAGGACGTACAAATTTGTATTCAGTTTCGGAAATTTCACTGCGTTTAAAGAGAGAACGAAGATAGTTTTGAAGAGAGGAGAGTATTGTAAAAGTGGGATCAAAAGAAAGTTTGTTTTATTTAGTAGAATTGGCAAAGAGCGACTTAACAGAGCTGATATAGTCACTCAGAGCGTTTCATTACAACCACACCGTTTCCTTTATCAGGTTTAAGAATAGAAAATGTTTCTGTTATCGTTTTGAGAATGCGGATTTTCTTTCGATCGGTAAAATATTGCTCAAGATCTAAATCTAAGTAACTAAAAGTAAAAGAGCGTAAAGTGTTCTTAGCCTTCTCTTTGGTAAAAAATCCTTCCTTCCATTCGCGTTCAATCGATTGATTTGGTCCCAGATATATCTTCAGAAATAGCCATCATTTCAAGGGTGTTTGGTCTCGTAGCCAAACCATGCCGTAAGCCAAGTTTCAAAACATCTATTTGTTCTTCACTCAGTTCGTGTCCGGATAAATTCACTATGATCTCATGGGATTAGTTTCTAATTGATCTAACTGGCCAGAAATGAACTGTTGAACAACTTCGTGCTTTGAATACTATTTCTTCTTAGTTGTTCAGAAATCACAAACCAACCAAATTCAAAACAGAAAGTTTAATTCCAACAACTTTCATGAAATAAATTTGTCAGATCATGGGCAGACTCAGGTAGTGATGGGCGATACCGATACTGTCGGGAACCGCGCCTGCCATCTTTAATCCTTGTGGTCAGTAAGAGATAATATACTCAATGTTCGGGTTCGGGAATTATATAATTGATGGAACGAAGGCGAAAACTAGTTCTTCTCTGAAGCAGGAGAACTAGTTTCTATCAAGCCCAATCGGTAACGCTAAAAAGCAGAACGTTAGTATGTTATTGTTTTTGAATAAAAACATGTAACTTTAGTTGTTGTTGTTGTTGTTGTTGTTGTTGTTGTTGTTGTTGTTGTTGTTGTTGTTGTTGTTGTTGTTGTTGTTGTTGTTGTTGTTGTTGTTGTTGTTGTTGTTGTTGTTGTTGTTGTTGTTGTTGTTGCTATTGCTATGCTGATAAAGCATCAGTATCGGTATCGATATCGAAAAAAATAGGTCAGTATCGGACAAGTATATATATCGTATCGAATTGAAAAAGGTGGTATCGCCCATCACTAGAGTCGTGCAGGAACTGAACGGCAACCAGATACAGTTAATTAAGTGCCAAAGAGCGGCGCCATTCTGCCTTAAAACGTTGCGTCAAAAACGTCGCTTAACGAAGAAAATCAAAGCCAAGCAAAACAAAACAATAATTTAATATCAACGTTTTGTTGTTTATACACGCAACATCATCAGAGAATGCATGATAAATACAAGAGTGACATTACGGTAGTTATGTTTCAAGATATTTTTAGAATCAATTTATTGGCGTGTGTGGGAGGCATGCAAGGATGCAGACAAAAGACACAGACAGTGGCAGAAAAAGTGAAGAATAAAACTAAAATATATAACTAAAGTGGAAAAGAGCCCATGCATATGCTTGCATTAAGCGATGGATTGAGTTTGCGTATTAAGACTTTCTCTAATAAGAAGTTCAGAGTTAGACTGTTAGAAGAATAAGTTAAAATTAATCATGTGAAACAGCATGCATGTCCGGTGTCACAATGACGTGACAGCATGATGGTGCATGGGTGAAGGATTGAGACACTCCCTGCCAGTAAGGGCAGGGCAGAGAAACCCAAATGATCTGAGAGCTGTGTGTGAATAAGCCGGCAAGTCTGGCCGATATACAACGAACTACGGGATCTCAGAGCTTTGTGTGCTGCCAGTCGAAGAGGACGAAAGACAAAACGAAGGTTCTTATCAGAGAAAGTCTTTTAATACTATACGCTAACTCAACCGTCGCTTAATTCAAACATGCATGGGCTCTTTTTCACTGTTTTAAAACTTATTTTAGTTTCTTAAGCTCAAGCTTTGTCACCTTGTATTTATCATTCATTCTCTGATGATGTTGCGTGGAGCAACGAAATGTTAGATATTTTATTACTTAAATTATTATTGAAAATCACGCCTACGTTTTCCGCCAGCGTAAAACTCTTCGGTCGCGGATCGAATCAAAACGGTTGGGCGCATGAAACTTGGTATAATCTGGTGATCATGTCCATATATATATAACCGGTCATAACGTCAAACTGGTCAGTTTGAAAACGAAAGTGCTAATGTATATATGTTCGTGAGTTCGTCTAGAATATATTGTTTACAGGGCAGTTTAGCACATTCCATTTTAAATGAATAATGTTTATGGTTTTCACAGACATTTGGTTACAAAAATAGACATGCCAATAATGCCATGCTGCATTGCATGCATGTGACAGTGTGCACTGTTATACATTCGCTCATTGCCTTGAAATTCTTGAAAACCCAATTATGTCCAGAATCACATGGAAACCGAAGTTATCTGAGTTACATGCAAAGCCAAATTTTCTTCGAACATAAGACCATATTTCTCGAATTTCCGAGTGATGACGTTGCCAAGCAAGTAACACGCTATAGCTTACGGGTCAGGGTAAAACCGTTGTCAAACGTTTTGCGCCTGCGCGACGTCCGAGGCCCGAGAGGCCCACACAAAGGCAAAATTATAAGCATACCACAAAACATTAAGGTAGGTAATTTGTGCATGGCTTCTTTGTCAATATTGTAACATATTCTGGGTAACATATTGTAAAAATGCCTCTTTTTGCAATTAAGAAAGTCATGAATATTTGGCTCTGCATGGCTCAGTGTTCTCTGACTTTCTTACAGTGCTTACTCTTGCAAACTCACGCAGGCACAAACGTTTGGGCAGCGGCAGTTGGTCAGGGTTGGGAAAAAGGTTTATATGCAGAAATTGTTAATTTTATTTCTTATATATACGATCCCCTGTAATACCATTTCTTATCAAATTTCAGCGGGGAGCATGAGCCTGCCTCACCTTAAATATGGACCTAAATAAAAATATAACCAACACATCAATAGGTATTAATTATATATATTACATTACACTACATTACAGAGTATATTACAGTATAAAATAATTCTGGTAAAATGCAATAATTTGAAAAGAAAGCAAAACAAGACTTAATCAGTAATTGCATTGGATAAAAGCGCTAGTTATCCCCAAACCAGTACAATTTCCTTCACAGTTGTTTCAAGACGTTTCAAATCAAATCCATGCGTGTTCTTTAGATTAGACATATAGTCCTTAGAATATAATTCAAAGCACTATGGATTAGACAAGCCTGACAAGACGATCAAGTTAGGGAGGTGGACCAAAATGTGGAAATATAAAACCTGATATTAAAAGGGATGCACTGGAATCAAGTTTTTTCAAGTCCCGGCTTAGAAAACACTCTTTTGTTTTAAATTTTACTTTCATTTTTTCAATCTTGAAGATTGTCGAAAAACTTTGAATAAACTGCAGACAATCGTCGATATATGATATTTCTTAAAATTCTTATAAAGGTAATAAGTTATGTTATGTAGATGATTTCCTATTCTTATTAAAACGAAGGTCCTACGCAACTTTATTTCAAAAATTTCTTTATTTCAAAAATGTTAACCAGGTCGGCGGCCGGAACGCGGAAACTTATAAAAATCTGAGTTCTGGCCAGAACTAGCCGGAACCAAGTTCCGTAATTGTGCGCTTCGCTATAGAGCGTTTTCATCTTACGTCACGGCGGCCATATTGGTGTACCAAAACAATGAAATGGCGGCCATATTGGTGTACGGTATGGGAATTAGCTCTTTCTTATTCAAATATTTCGTATTGTTTCACCACCCCAATGGGCCACCGATCACGTGAGTGAAAACGCTCTATAGTAACTTGGGATTTTTCGATACAAGACACTATCAGTGTTGGTAATTTTTCTGCCACACAACGTGCATGATCAAACAAAGCGAGAGAACACCCCAACAAAAATTTCGCATGCCACTTCGCAACTAAATCAGGTTTTCATATTTCCAACGACTAATATCATATGGAAAACGAAAACATATCTGAAATGAATTTTGATTTTTTTAATATATTTTAATAAACGCTATTTTATTACACCTCACACAAACGTCGTATTTAATTTATAAATTTAATTCGTACTTTTCCATTTCAATTTAAACAATTTTTATTTCAAAATTTGCGACGAATCTTGGATCAGTAGTGTAAATAAAAAAAAAACAATTTCGGCTACTTAAATTGTCTATTAATTAAGTCAATGTTTGCCGTCACAACGTGAAATGCGCGACAATTATAACTTTACATTAAAATAGCATATATTATAGTTCACAAAATACCATTCTGAACTAAAGTGTGTTGTATATGTCGATTGTCGAATATCAAAAGTGATTTTTATTTTCTATTTCGACCAACGCCTATTGTGAAGCTCAAAAATATCCCTAAATCCGAATATATTAAATTGAACTATGCGACCTTTTAAAGGGTAATGGAAATAAAATTTTAAAGTCATGACGTTCTACTTACTAATGTAATTCAGTATGAACGATTCTTGGGAACAACATTACCGCCAATTTCAACAAAAAAAACAATCTTGTCATCCGCCATCTTGGACAATTTTTCGAATATGCATCTGACGTCACAAGCTGGGTAAAACAAAATCTTTACTTAGTTATAACGATATGTATTAGTGTGGCATGCACTGTCATGAAAACAGCTCCGTAGGATTTTCGTGCTAAAGTTGATTTTTTTTTCTTTTTGTCAAACTATCAGAAAATGATGGGGTTCAAATTTTCGACCTCTCGATATACAGGGGGGGTTGAGAGCCCGGAAGAACTACATTTTCTGATAGTTTGACGCCTAGTCAACTCAGAAAAACTGAAAAAAGAAACAAAAATCAACTTCAGCATGCAAATCCTACGAAAGCGTTTTGATGACACTTCATACCACACTATATATAGGCTAGAATCAGGAAAGGTCTTCGAGTCACCCCTATTAGCCATATCTCCGACCCCTCGATCCCCCTGTATATCGAAAGGTCAAAAAATTTAACCCTATCATTTTCTGATAGTCTGACATCTAGTCAAGTGAAAAAAGAAACAATTGTGAAATCAAGTTTAGCACGAAAATCCTACGCGATTACACTTTATATCCCACTATAATGTATATGCATGTCTGAAGTTCGTTCTTAGTGAATGTCGGTTTCACATCATTGCGCTACTCAACACTTTCGAAAGAATGGGAAGCACTCTGCTGTCAGCAATCTGTCATTTTACAATATTTATCCAGCTTGTGACGTCACTAACTTCCATGCACGTTAATTTGGCACAGTATTGAAACAAGATGGCGGATGGTAGGCTTGTGTTTTGCCAGAATTAGTAATGTTGTCATAAAAAAATTGTTCTAGTTACTTATTACTTTAATAACTAAGTAGGTTAATTATCAGAACGTCATATATCGAAAATTGTGATTTTTTGTTACCTTCATGTGATCCTGATATAGTTTACACATTACAATGTGAAATGACATGTGAAATTTTTCTTACGGTGTCTCCCATCAGACCGGCTTTTATGATCATTAAATATTTTTCTTCTCATCAATTCAATAAAATTTGCTTAAAAAAACCTTATTAAAATCTTCAGCATCATGCAGATACATCCATCAGTCGGTCCATTCTGTTTCAACTGAACCCAAAACGACATAATCTTCGGCGGGCCCATCACCAAGCGCCAGATTCTCACCACCTACTTCTTGCACCAAGTACTTTTCTCCATTCCTGTAAACATCCTTGCTTGATTCTGGAAATTCTGACTTTGAATTACTGTGGCTCTCCGAAAAGGATAGGGAAGAGACGAGATTGTCGGAAGTTGGCATTACTTTACTGCAATTTCCAGAAGCAACAATAAACATTGGATAACTTCCTTTTTGCATCGGAGGCTTTACAACCTGAGGTGATACAAAACTTTAAGTTAATTTATTTAATCACGATATGTATAATTAACGATTATATAGGGGGTGATTACATGGACCGGTTAGCCATCCCCATCCCCCCCCCCCCACCCCCACCCCAAGCGCCGCTACGCAGGCTAGGCCAGCTCGGTAAACCAGGGTTATAGCCTGCGTCCTATATAAATTGTATGTTTTTTCAACGTTTCGATTACATGGCAACCAGGCTAGCCCAGTTAGCTGGGATGAAACTGTCCATGTAATCGTTCCGTCCCGGCAAACCGGGCTGAAAAACTGTTGAACTCGCTTCGATACGCGTTCGCCCATACCTGACTGTGTGAACAAATAGTGCTGAAAGGAACTGAAATAGAACAACAAAACGTTGTTCGTGTGTTTCGTAAAGACTTAATAAATTAATTTATCTTCGTTAAGACTATAACAATCTTTGATTTTAACGATGGGCTTACAAAAGATTGCATCCACATAAATGATAGACCAATTAGTGTAAAACTGAAGTAAAACGTACGATATGCACTACATGTATACGTAAACGTACCACATGCACTACATGTATACCCAAACGTACCACATGCACTAGATGTATACCCAAACGTACCATATGCACTAGATGTATACCCAAACGTACCACATGCACTACATGTATACCCAAACGTACCACATGCACTACTGTACATGTATACGTAAACGTACCACATGCACTACATGTATACGCAAACGTACCACATGCACTAGATGTATACCCAAACGTACCATATGCACTAGATGTATACGGAAACGTACCACATGCACTACTGTACATGTATACGTAAACGTACCATATGCACTAGATGTATACGGAAACGTACCACATGCACTACTGTACATGTATACGTAAACGTACCATATGCACTAGATGTATACGCAAACGTACCACATGCACTAGATGTATACCCAAACGTACCACATGCACTAGATGTATACGCAAACGTACCACATGCACTACATGTATACCCAAACGTACCATGCACTACTGTACATGTATACGTAAACGTACCACATGCACTACATGTATACCCAAACGTACCACACGCACTACATGTATACGCAAACGTACCACATGCACTACTGTACATGTATATGTAAACGTACCACATGCACTACTGTACATGTATATGTAAACGTACCACATGCACTACTGTACATGTATACGTAAACGTACCACATGCACTACATGTATACCCAAACGTACCACACGCACTACATGTATACGCAAACGTACCACATGCACTACTGTACATGTATACGTAAACGTACCACATGCACTACTGTACATGTATATGTAAACGTACCACATGCACTACATGTATACGTAAACGTACCACATGCACTACTGTACATGTATACGTAAACGTACCACATACACTAGATGTATACGCAAACGTACCACATGCACTACATGTATACCCAAACGTACCACATGCACTAGATGTATACGCAAACGTACCACATGCACTACATGTATACCCAAACGTACCACATGCACTACTGTACATGTATACGTAAACGTACCACATGCACTACATGTATACGCAAACGTACCACATGCACTAGATGTATACCCAAACGTACCACATGCACTAGATGTATACGGAAACGTACCACATGCACTACTGTACATGTATACGTAAACGTACCATTTGCACTAGATGTATACGCAAACGTACCACATGCACTACTGTACATGTATACGCAAACGTACCACATGCACTACTGTACATGTATACGCAAACGTACCACATGCACTAGATGTATACCCAAACGTACCACATGCACTAGATGTATACGCAAACGTACCACATGCACTATATGCATGTATACGTACAACTCATCAGGTAACGCAACTTTGTCTACTTTGTCCTTATTTACTTGATAATTGCGAATTTCGGCCTGAAATCATCCACGCCAATCCAAAACTCATCCCGCCTTTACTGGGCTAGCCCGCTCCATGCACTCGCAATTAATAAAATTCATCCGGGCTAGCTCGGTTAACCGGGCCAGCCCGGTTCATCTAATCACCCCCTTAATCTATTAAGATTATCTAATCACTGCAGCAAACGCCGACGGAGTCGTGAGATGTAAGTATTGACTTTGCTGTGGGAGGAAAACTGGAGCACCCGGTGAAAAACCATCAAGCACAGAAGAGAATCAACAACTCTACTCACATCAAGCTAAAGAGGTCAACCATCCAAGTACTAACCCCATCGGGCTTAAATTCACCAGTGAGAGGCAGCGCGCGAACAGTTTGTGCCACCCATGCCTCCCTCAAGCGCGTAACGATGGGGAGTCGGGGACCAGACCCCTTGATTTGTGCCGTCACCTTGTGCTAAAAAAGACCCCTTTTTAAAAAATCCTAGTTGAGCCCTTGGCCTCCCATAGGGGACATCAAGATAGGTTTACCTCTCACCATTCTATTCCTTTTGTTATTACTCGGGCTACCTGTGGTAGGCCGAGTCTAAGTTTTCGGCTCGGTATTTCCCCTCCTTTTTTTTTGGGGGGGGGGGGGGGGGGGGGGGGGGGGTCACGATTTTGCATTTTCTCACTTTTTACTCCCGCTACTATTCATACTTCCCGTGAGTGGTTAGCTGTGTGACGGAGTGAGACCGTGAGGCATGTTGTAAGTTCTTTGCTCCTTTCGCTTTTGCAGTTGGACAAAAAGTTGAACAGCTTTGCCTTTTGATCAAGGTGTTCTTGCACGTTGTTGGTAGATTTCGAAACTGACTGACTGACTTTGTAGTTTATTTAACAGTCATGATGTGGCTGACAACTCTCTTGATCGTAATGTTTGAAATATGCACCACATTTCCCCTTCGACTCAGGCCCCGCGCCTGAATCGAAGGTTTGCTCCATGTCAAAGAGTTGTTCCTTCATCGAAAGGTGTGGGTAATCTTCGGAATCATCGTCGTGAACTTGCGCCAAGTGCATAGAGCCTGAACGAAGGGTGAATATGGTGCATACTTCACACAAGTGAACCTGACTTGCCAGTACGTAGGCGTCTTGTTTAATTTACAATTATATTCATGGCTCTTCTCCTAATTTCTCTTACTTATATAAAAGGTATTGATTACCTCTGTAGCTTTTTGGCAAAATTTCTCGAAGTCCATTTTAGTTGCGCAATAAAATCCGATTGTGCATGACGGATCCATCTTTTTGAGAGGCATCTTGCGTGGAGAATCACAATGGAAACTCTAAACATTTCATAACAAGAAACAAACAAAAACCCATTTCATTAGTTTCTCTAGTAATTCTAGAGATAACTAGTTACATAAACACGAACCTTCAGCTTATACGCATGCATATATCACACGCGGCGACGTAGTAAACAAAAAGCGCCTGGGTACGAGGCGGGGGCAAGGTGATGTTGAGGGGCACAATTTCAAAAGGGCATTTTGAGTTTCAAAAGGGCATTTTGATTTTCAAAAGGGGGATTAGGGCTTCAAAAGGACACTCGAGGCACATGTTTTATTATACAAAGTACAATTTTCTGCTGCAAAAGGGCACTTTACAACAAAGTTAAAAAGCACAAGCCCACTCTGTCCCCGGTTCCTAACGCCTCTGTAAGACAGGAATTTCAAAATCGCGTGGCCAAGAGCTTTAATTGATCAAAGCGTTTCCCAAGCCGATTCATAAAAAACTTATTATTCGACAGCAAATACTGCCATCAAACTCTATAGCGAGTCTTAACATTTTCCCGGTTTGGTCTTAAAATGTATATATTCTACACTCGAATTTTCCTTCACCCCAAATCCTTAGATTTTTCTTTGGAATATGTTTTATTCTATTCCAAGGTTGTTTACGATATTTATACCTAGGAACGAGTCAAACTGTACGCGTGCCACAAGTATTTCGGCAACAAGTCGCATTAACATTGTGTCAATTCCCATTCAAATGTTTCTCTACGTATAGTACATGGTGCTTTCAGCTGGAAGTTGGTAATGTTTCAGTTGTTTTTGCTGTACAACTGAGCTGGTTTTTTTGCGTATTGTTGAAGCTCGAAGACTACCAACGACAGCTTGAACAATGTACAGCAAAAACAACTGAAACGTTAACAACTTCAAGCCATACTTACGAAACTCAAATTTTGTCTCAATGCCTTTTTATTCTGTTGAAGTTGGTTTACTATTCACAGGAAATAACGTCAAAACACGCGGAAAACGCAAGAGTTTGCGGAGTCGGAATCAATCGTGAAAGTTTGGGAAGTATTAAGTTAGGGGGTGTTTACATGAGGCCGGTGTCACAGGAAATCCCCCCCCCCCCCACGACGAAATTCTCCCCCCCTCCCCCTGGGGGGCGAATTTCCTAGGATATTCGCCCCCTCTAGGAAATTGGCCCCCTCTCGATTTCGATTTAAAATCAAAACATGTCAAGAACATTGTTTAGTAAATTTAATATGTTACAAAAATTATACTAGTCGACTAGTTCAGGGGGTTAGTTAGTCTTTTTAGCAGGTCTGCGTAGAATGGCATTGCACACATTTTAAGTGGAACAATTCCCCCCGCAAAGATCACATGAAACCATATCGTCATACTCTTCTGGAAGCTTGCATGTGCAGAGGGTATCAACTGTGGCGCTGTTGTGGTGTCTTTGCTGAACCATGGGACGACGTGTGTATGGGAAATGAGTCAGCTCGCCATTTTCGCCAAAAATCACCGTCGATTGTCAATTTTATATACAAAGTATTATTATGCAACCATTTATTTTGGCCTACCTTGAACATCAAGCCGAAGAATTTTCTAAACAGCAAAAGCGTGATTTGAGAAAAAGGGCCACCGATTTTACTTTTATCGTTACGGCTTTTTTGTAAATTATTTGTTGGGCAATTATCTTTCTGACATTAAGACTATACGCATTCCGCCTGGTATCAATAGCAATAAATAATATCACTTTGAAAATTGTTAACGTTATCCGAGTATAATCGCTAATAATTATGAGAGATAAATGTGCTTCCTATTCAGACGTAGCCTCCCTTCTTAAAATAATGGTTTAGTCGCGGTGACAAAATTAAATATTGCTTCGGAAATCGCAGTGGAAATAGTTTTATCTCGAATGGCTACCAGAAGGCATATGTTGTTGCCACGTATTGAAGGCAATGTTTGTCAATTTGGTCAATTTATGTTTTGCGACTAAAGGGGAGGGCGAAATTCCTAAAGGGGGGCGATATTCCTAGGAAATTTGTCCCCCGGGAGGGCGGATTTCCTAGTAATATCGCCTCCAGGGGGGCGATATTACGGCGGGACGAATTTCCTGGGACACCTGCCCGAAGTCAGGCCGGACTGATTTCGGGTCGGTTGTAGTGTTTTTACTATAGATCGTTTTCATGAATCCGACCTGAGATTCAGTTCATTTTCGATAGACACTTTAATAAAGCTAGAAAACCCCGCGAATTATAGGACTGGCAATGACCATTGAACAATTCAAGTGAATTACCTCAGTCGGGAAGTCTTCTGTGCTCATATCCACCGAAGGTTGACAAAAATGTGGATCAAGGTGAATTAGGTTGTCCTCTGCATGAAATAGAAATAGTAAAATAAATAAACCACGCGAGAGCATAAATCCTATAAATGTAGCAAATGTGGTAGCAAGGAATTTCGCTCTTCTTTTGCTGTCGTGGCAATAGACTCGTTCTGTAAAATATTGTTGCAAATTACTCGTCAAGTTGAACAATTCATTTGATAAGATTCGTTGACAACTTCCTATCTTGAATTCTGTTTTGAATTTGATTGGCAAATAATCCTGTTTCTTATTGGTTGTTTAAAAACCAGAAACCATTCAAATTCAAAACAGGAAGTTAGCAATAATTTTCATCAAATTAATTGGTCAACTTGAGGAATATATTGCAACGATATTTTAGGAACGCTATTGCAACTACAGTAATTTCATTTCTCCAAAAGAAAATTTTTTAAATATTTGAATACATTCTTGCAAGCAAAAAAGTACAGGAGTATTGCAAAAATAGCATATAGAATACACTCCATTAAATTAAGGTACGCCTATTAAATTAAGATCACTTAAAAAACACGAACCTTGAAGACCAACGAAGTAGAGAGAATGCTTAGGACGACCACCAATAATTCCAATGCAACAGTCTAGTGTTAAAAGAGCCTAAAATAACAAAAATCAATTGACCGTACCGAAAAAGATGGCGCCTTGTACATTTGACCAAAATCCTTTGCGCGCAGTAAATATTGTTTGTTGCGGAATTCTTGGAAGATATGATTTTAAAACGATCAACTTTGGTGCCGTAGGAATAATGTTCTTGCTATTGATCCATTTGAGCTAATTTGAGGTAGCAAAGCATTGTGGTTAAATGTACCGTCGCCATCTTTTTCGGTAATTGAAGTTCAAGATAATGCAACAAAAATCTAGCCTGCATTTTCATATAGCCATCAAAAATCTAGCCTGCATCACATTACAGTCGTTTGCACCTTAAGCGAAAACACCGCCCCTCAAAACATGTTCTAATGTCAGTGTCAAACATAAAATGTTTCCCTTGGAAACATATTAAGTTTCCCTTCGATACGTACATGTTTGTGTCCTCTGCCAATCACGTCTTGCCAACGATTGTATAACGAGTACGTTTCATCTTGCAACGCAACGATACAGTCCTTGGGGCCTATGCGTGTACATCGCTCGTCAAAACATGTTTTATGTCAACGTCAAAGTTAAATGTTTACCTTGGAAACGTATTAGGTTTTCATTCGATACATTCAAACCAATACATTATGGTCACATGAAAATGCCCTTAGCCAATCACGTCTCGCCAATCCCACGGTATTGCTTTCAAAACGGTTAACTTTGGTTTACATTTAGAACATGTTTTGACGGGCGGTGTACACACTTAGGTGACAACGACTGTATTTTAAGGTGTACGTTTCGAGAAAAATCACCTCGTGAATGCCGGAAAACTCCTAGTTTGTAATATAGTTACATTTCATCCCTTCAGACAACTTGTATACATCAGAAATCCTAGAGCAACTAACAATAGCTTGTTCAGAAACAACTGTGTTGCAAGTTGCAAGAAAACTTGCCTTGTGTAACAACGCATTAACTGCGCATCTCATTATATTCTATATACCGGGGCCATTAGGGTTAGAAAGCGGAGTTAGAGAAGCGGTTGAGGTGGAGGAAAGTTTAGTTTCAAGTGTAGTATAATACAAACGGTCATACCTTTACGCAGGGTTTGTAAATTGGATTCAAGTTTTCGCCACCAAGTCGAACTGGAACTAAAATTATTAATGACCTCCAGTGGTCTTCAGAACATTGTTTATTGCAGCTTCCGCATTTCTTACACAGACGAGCAACATCATCCTTGTAAACTGAGAAAGTAAAAGAAGCAAACAAAATGAACAAACCAACCAACCAACCAACCAACAAACCAACCAACAAACAAACAAACAAACAAACAAACAAACAAACAAACAAACAAACAAACAAACAAACAAACAAACAAACAAACAAACAAACAAACAAACAAACAAAACGAATGAAAGAGCGGACAAACAACTCTCGAAAAGTCAACTTTTCGTAATTTCATTTAATTGCGATTGCATGGAGCGGGTTTGTCCGGTAAGCCGGTGTCACAGGGAATTCCACCCCCCCCCCCCCCCCCCAGAAAATCTCCCCCCCGGGCCATGCTTCACTTTATCTTATAACGTACGCTCAGAAACCAAGAAGCTATTTCTGAAACCTGCTGAAACCCGAGTTTCTAAAACTTTCTGTTAGTATTTACAACTTGAAATTGAATAGAAAGTTCAGGTTATCTTTGGGAAGGAAGCATAATAAAGAAGATGGATTTTGCTTTGTTAACACTTTGGTATGTCTTTAATAATGCATATACCTACTATAGACCTTATTCAAAAATGGTCGCCAAGTTATCCGGTGAACAGACTCGGCACGTTATTGTGCCGAAGTAAATGCGATCTGTTGTTATTTTATAATTATGCCGTACGATACAACCAATCACCACGCTCTATTCTATTAATTTACTTCCGAAACGATTTCGAACTCCGTTCACACTGGAGCTAAAACGGCACAAAAACCTATCCGATAAAAGATGTACCTCTTTCGCGATCGGAGTGGCGCAGCGGCGCTCCGACACAGAAATTGTGCCGGAACAGGCGTTTTGTGTGTGTACAGAAGGGCTATCCGGTATGCTTTTCGTGCCAGCACAAAAGCCATCCAGTATAGTGTGAACGCCTCTTTCCTCCCGCGTTTCCGCTCTCCCAGTACAATTTGAAAACGGAACAAAATCATGCCCTTTAGGCCTTGCGTTTACACGATACTGGCACAAAAATGACATGAAAACGGCATAAAATGAAGACGGGTTCCTTGACGGCATGAAATGAAAAGGCAACACAAACCGGTATCGTGTAAACGCACATGCCGTAACAGTTTGATGACGGTAATCACGATATATACGACCACAGTAGTCGGGTCAGCAGTATTCACAAAGTCTTCTCAATTCTGCGTTGGAAGAGAATAGTCACGTGCTAATCCGTCATTATATTATACCGGCACCGTGTAAACGCAAGACGTTTTGGCCTGTATTTACATACCGGCATGATAAACGGGGTCTAAAGGTAATAATGCATACCGTACTAATTAAGGCCCCGGCATCGTGTAAATGGGGTCTTAACAATGTATGCCAAAGTGTCAACAAAGCAAAAACGATTTTCTTCATTATGCCCTCCCAAAGATAACCTGAACTTTCTATTCTATTCCAGTTCTAAATACTGACAGAAAGTTTTAGAAACTTTCAGAAGTAACTTATCGGTTTCTGAGCGTTGCGTACGTTAGAAGATAAAAGTAAAGCGTGTTTGGGAGGGGGGGGGGGAGGGGCGGGGGAGAGACAAATTTCCTGTGACACCAGTTGCCATGTAATCGAAACTATACGATTTATATAGGACGCGGACTAGGCCGGTTTACCGAGCTGGCCCGGCTAACTGTGCTGGCCCGGTCCATGTAATCAGGCTCTAATTCTAGTAAGGAATTCTATTGTCCAGCTGATTGCTTTAAACATCAAGAAAATATTCACTAATACAGATAGTCAAAAACAGCTTCACTTACATGTGGGGGCACTGACCTATACATAATAAAAGTAGCGTGCTGCGTAGGCAGTGTAGAAACAACAATGGAAATATAGCAAGGTTAGATATACTGCCGAAACAGAGAACATAGGAGTCTAAAGCTCGAGCGAAGCCTTGGTCAGAGGGGCCTATATATACGTTTATATATATATATATATATATATATATATATATATATATATATATATATATATATATATATATATATATATATATATTAAAATATGCAATTTTAATTACGAAATATAGTAAGGTTAGATATACTGCCGAAACAGAGAACGTAGGAGTCTAACGTTTCGAGCGAAGGCCCTTCGTCAGAGAGAAACGTATATATATATATATATATATATATATATATATATATATATATATATATATATATATACGTTTCTCTCTGACGAAGGGCCTTCGCTCGAAACGTTAGACTCCTACGTTCTCTGTTTCGGCAGTATATCTAACCTTACTATATTTCGTAATTAAAATTGCATATTTTAGACAAGAAACTCGTCGTTAGTCCGGTTAGGAGAACTCGGCTACGCCTCGCTTCTTTACGATTTTCTCGTGTTCTTCATCGCTTGCCCTTCTTTATAGAGCTGGCGACCTCATTACATAAAACAAAATGTTTGTAGAACTTCCATATATTAATTGTTTAGTAATTATGTTTGAAAATGTCCCGGGCCGCTCAGCCACAAACGTAAACTGATAGTGTTTATGCAAACTCGAAATCATGTTCTACTGCTTCTAAGATTGTCACCGTGCTGAGATTGTATATCGATTTTGTGTTATCAAATGTTTGACGTTCAAAACATTCAAACTTTTTGCCTTCAAATGGTTTATAGTTTGTGGGTTATGGTTTGTTAATCTTCTAAACTCTGGATATATTTAATAATTCAATGGAATGATCGATACACGACATCTTAATCAGTTATAGTTAACGTCCGAAACTTTCGTCATGCATGCATTCTAGTACACGAGCGGATATAATACTGATTTTATCATTAAAACTGTGGTTATTCATCTCAAATATTCGATTTTATTCAGGCAGTGTTCGATGGCATTTTTTGTTACAAGCAGGCAACCATGGTAAATCGTAACGGATAGTGTATACTTTGAAGGTGAGGGGTGTTGGCAGCCGTATAATTATTGATTTATATACTAAAATTTAGAGCTTTTTGCATGTAAAGTAATAAAAATCGCCTTGCATTTACATAAATATCAAAAACAATATTAACGAAGTTGTGATAAATACAAGTCAGTGGTCGCTACCTTAGCAGAAGGACCTATAAATAGGAGCAGGGAAGAGCAGGGAATAAATGCCAAGAGCAAAGAGCCTCTCTCCCCCGCAGAGGTTCTTTCGAAGATCGGATATTTCGGGGATCGTCGGAGATGCGTCGAAATGGACCAGGTTCGCCCGCACTGCTTATGTCCAGCTGACGCCTCCGATCATCTCCGACGACCCCCGAAACCTCCAATCTCCGAAATTTAACCTCTGCGCTCCTCTGCGGAGAGAGGCAAAGAGCAGGGAAATTTGTTACCACTATTGAGGAATACAGCATGCTCATTGAGTTATGTGGCTATTTACATCGTATATTTGAAAATGTAAAGAAGACATAAACACCAAGATGTTTGTAACATTTACTAACTATCTGTCGGTTAACCAGAGATTTAACATATGTCAATAATTTCCTGGCAACACGGACTTTGTTCTGAGATTTGAAAGGAGATATTTCAAGTGGCAGGTTATCAGATAAATATTGGAAGATGAAATGGCGGTATGAGAAACCACATTAGAGCCAAATCGGTGGGGGTTGACTGATCGACTATATCATAAAATTTACCTTTTGCTCCAAAATTTAATTACCGGTTCATGTTTATCCAAGTTCTGCTCTTGATATCTGAAGGGTATTTAGTAATGGGAAAATTGCCGTTGGTAAGTAAATTATGTATTCATTCCTTTCATCCGACGACTTGTTTACTAGTTAATGCTTTCTGTGAAACGAACTTAGATTCTGTCTTATGTCGAGCAAGACCTTTTAACTGCCATAATGTTGTGCCAAATTTATGTACAATTCCGTGCGTACATAGAAATATATAAACAGCAATAAAATAAACAAGCGATGAAGAACACGAGAGAATCGTTAAGAAACATGGCGTAGTCGAGTTCTCCTTAGAGTGTCTTTATCGATTCCCCGACTCCCCATTCCCCCTTTTAAAGCTATAGCCAAAAATAGACAGACACTGACTGAGATGGAAACGACGAGTTTCTTCAGTGTAATCTTGTCTAAATTTTTTTTAAATTAAACACCTGTGTCAACAGTCCGGTCCTTAGGTATCGGTCAGGGACCATTACCATAACATTAGCATTCAAGCCAATGACTTCCTTACTTTCCACACAGTTTTCCTTTTGCTCAAGTCTGGAGCTGTCGTATTTTCATTGAACACATCATAACCATTACTATCATATTACCTTAAAGGGTATTGGCAACAAAAATTAAATTTGACCCATTTGAAATAACTCGTCACATGGTATAAGAAGACCTTTTATAATTTTTCTGTATCTTTCTTGTGTTTTGAAATATTTCGACCAAAGACAGCGTGCTGTCCGCCATCTTGTTGTAATATTGGGTCTGATTAACTAGGAAATCGGTGACATCACAAGCAGGAACTTCTCCATGGGTAACCAAATTTCCACGGAAGGCTTTTTAAATGTTGTGGGTCAATTTAAAATGGAAATAGCGCAACAAAATCGTGTTTCTAGCTCAATGTCATAAGGTCGGCCAGAAAAAAATTTCACTTTATGCTTATATGTCGTCACATGCATAATTTTGCATATCGAAAATAATTCCAAGATGGCGGACAGCACGCTGTCACAGAATAAGGATCAACCAGAAGTCCAACTCGCGGAAAAAAGTGTCCCATTTTTTTTATGCGCATGCGCCAGTCGGCCATTTTGAAAGTAAGTGCCCCGGGAAATTATCCCTCTCGTCCTTACGACCCTCGGGCTCCTGTAGTCAATTACTCTTGGCCTTCTTGTGGCCTTTTAATTAACTTTATATTGCTATCTGTACATGTACAAATAATATTTAGTTAAGTAATAAGTAATTTACTTTAGAAAACGTTTCGTTGGAGATGAAATTCTTTGACCACGATGTTATTAAAACTTCAGTACGTGGATACTACGGGTAAAAGTCCGTGGCAAAAAAGTCCTGTACTCACGAAGCTGAGTTTTACATTTCTCGATGATGCCGACACACTTGTTTACAGAGAAAGATGGCTAAAAATTTCGGAACTACGCATTGTTGAAATATATCGAGTACGTATGTTGTTAGAAATTTTATAAGCTTTCATTCGGTGTATAGTTCAAACTTTAGTGTTACCTGTAACTTTTTAAAATGTTCAAAATGTTCTCACCATTGACCGTATTAAAAAGTTTTATTATCTTTTCATATGTTCAAAAGGTATGAATCCGATGACTACTAATTTGCACCAAAAACGTTTTTCTACTTCAACTAGAAATCTGCAAACTTTTCCACTCCTTTCATATTTGAATTAGCTTCTGTTTAAGAAATATCTGAGGTTCATACCAGAAGTCTTTCTGAACTGTAAACACCAAAAGTAAACAGCAAAAGGAAAAACAAACTTAAGAAATACATAAATTTCAGACGGTCCAGACCAAAATAATGATATTTTTTTCATATTTTAAAATACTTCCCAGCAAGAAAATTAAAAGTTCTGACATGAATAGCACTTGACAGTTTCCTCTGTTTCAAATATGCAGTTCAGGGTTGTGCGTTTAGTATTTAAAAACAAAATCCAAAATTCTATAACACTTGTGAGGAGTCCATTTCCATTACATAATTCTTATTTTACGAACAATGGTGAGAACATTTTGAACATTTTAAAAAGTTACAGGTAACACTAAAATTTGAATTATATACCAAATGAAAGCTTATAAAATTTCTAACAACATACGTACCCGATGTATTTCAGCAATGCGTAGTTCCGAAATTGTTAGCAATCTTTTTCTATAAACAAATTTGTCGGCACAATCGAGAAATGTAAAACCCGGCTTTGCGAGTGCAGGACTTTTTTGCCACGGACTTTTACCCGTAGTATCCATTCACTGAAGTTTTAGTAAGCTCGTGGACCGTGGTCAAAGAATTCTATCTCCAAAGAATCGTTTTCTAAAGTAAATTACTTGTTTATTTAACTAAATATTATTTATACAGATAGATAACAATATAAAGTTAATTAAGAGGTCACACCGAGGCCAAGAGTAATTGAATACAGGAGCTCGAGGGTCGCAAGGACGAGAGGGCTAATTTCCCGGGGGCACTTACTTTCAAAATGGCGTGGACTTCTGGTTGATCCTTATTCTGTGACGCTGTCTTTGGTCGAAATATTTCCAAAACCAAAACAGATACGGAAAAATTGTAAAAGGTCTTCTTATACCATTTAATGAGTTCTTTCAAATGAGATAAACTTAATTTTTTTTGCCAATACCCTTTAATCAGGGTGTCGTGTTGCTAATTTTAGTTTGGTGTAGGTTTAGCTTTTAGCCGCAAGTTCTGCATGCATGTATGTATACGGTCACCTTTATACCACTCATTAATACGACCAGCCTTATGCACCCTGTTGGCTGTTACTACGATCATTCCGTTATTACGACCAGCCATCAAAATTACTATGCTTAAAACTGGACATGTTTATTCAATCGATTTATAGCCGTGTGGTCTCAGCAGCGTTTTAGTTTAAACCAAATTAAAAAATGACCTTCTGCTAAAATGTAATCATCGAAATAAACACAGGAACATTCCCCTTATATCCCCTTGAGCACAAATTTCAATAATTTTTATGGACTAACTGTATTATAAATGGTATCATTAAGCCATTTGTGAGAACCTATAACACTCAGCTCCCTAACCAAACTATATAGAAATTAAAATAGTATAGTCAAATCAATGTTGTTATTATTCGCATTTATCGCGGAAACCGTTTAGGACCGTTTTAGGGCGTTTCAGCTCACCAAATGCCAATATTTTTATCTAGGGATACTTTTCACTGGAAGTTGCTGTATCTGGCGTGACGTCCGCTTTCTGAGCTTACACAGTTCGTGGAAGCACTCCACCGTTTCAGCTGAATATTGATATATCTATTTAGGGCTATACAGTGTGTATAAAAAAAATTCGAACCCTTAGAAAATGAATTAGCATTCTTTTCAAACAACCTATTGTAGTAGTTTGAAAGCCATAAACACTTCTCAGCCACGGATGCGTAAAAAAACACGGTCTTATACACTTTCAAACTAGTACAATAGGTTGTTTGAAAAGAATGCTAATTCATTTTCTAAGGGTTCGAACTTTTTTGATACACACTGTATATAGTGCTATTTTAAAGCTGTATCTGGCGTGACTTCCGTTTTCTGGGCTTTCAGGACCGTTTCAGCAATGAACGCCAAAATATTTACTTAGTGTTATGTTCAAGGATTTAAATCTGGCGTGAGTTCCGCTATCTGCATGAGCTTCACAATCGTTTCAGCATTGTATGATATATATTCTGAGTCAGTTTTCTAAATCCGCACACTTAAACGCGTATAGTGACCAACTAACCACACAAGTTTCAAAGTAAAAAACTCCAAGGCAACGACATCAGTAAAATGAACTCCCAACTGCACATTCTATCTTTCATCCTGGTTGTCCTTGTGTTGAAAGTTAGCAACGTTTCAGCAATGAACAACAAGGTAATAACTAACAATATATTATTAACTATTCTGTATTAGATAACGCAGTAACAGTCATTCAAATACTGTAAAACTCGCGTGTATTAAAGATAATCTTTGTAAAATTTGGAAAACGGACTGTATCATTATTCTGTGGTAAATAAATCAGGATAAATAAAGCATATTTACGGGTCCTTCAAATTGTAATTCGATGTTTGAAACCAAACAAACTAAACCCAGACAAACTAAACCAAACTTAGAAGTAATATTGGGCATTTCACTCGATTACATAGAATGTTCTAGGGATTTATGGTGAAGGAAAATTCGAGTGTAGAATATATACATTATGAGACCAAACCGGGACCAGTTGCGAAAAATGCAACTACACAGGCCTTCCGGCAGGAATTGAACCCACGACCTTGCGATTCTAGCGCAATGCTCTGACCACTGAGCCACGGAGGCCGTTGCCGAGAGCTTGATCGCGAGTTCTGTAGTGAAATGCCCAATATTACTTATAAGTAATAACATGACTTGAGGGAAATTAGCGATTAAATTGCCCGCCGCCGAGGGAAGATTTGTGAAAGTCCGAGGGCGAAGCCCGAGGACTTTTACAAATCTTCCCGAGGCGAAGGGCAATTTAATCGCTAATTTCCCGACAAGTCATGTTATCAGTTTGTAATATTATGATCGCCGAGGAAAACTCCGAGAAGTATGCTGAGATCAGGGTTGCCAGATTGCTGAATAAATAAGCCAAACATTGTTATAAGCGGCCCTTTGATTTCTTTGTTTCCAACAAAGAAAACAAAAGGTTATTATAATAATATTTGGCTTATTTATTCAGCAATCTACCAACCCTGGCTGAGATAAGTTTAGGTGTTTGTTTTTCTATGGTTCAGTGAAGTTGTTTACGAGTTTTACTATTGATTGAAGTAATTATACCTTTGGGACATGCTTTGTGTTTGTAGAATAGATGTCTGTTAATAAAAATGTTGTGAGTGTTCTAGGACCGCCTGTTTGCATAATACAGGGTGTATCAAAAAAAAGGCTACCCTTAGAAAATATAATTAACATTCTTTTCAAATAACCTATTGTATATTGACAGCCCTGGACACCTCTGAAGTCACGGATGCGTAAAAAACCAATGGTCGTATACACCTGGGAAATTACGATAACTTCTAAACGTATGAAGGAGCATAACTGAAATAAAAATGTTAATTATATTCATATCAGTTCGATTAAAAATGGTTCAACTGACCACAGGGCTGTCAATATACAATAGGTTATTTGAAAAGAATGTTAATTATATTTTCTAAGGGTAGCCTTTTTTTTGATACACCCTGTAGATACGCAAGCGGGAAATTTAGTAAAAGACAAAGGATTTCTTTGTCTACCAATTTCCCCCTGCATGCTTGATGAGGGAAAATTAGTAGACAAAGAAATCTTTTGTTTTCTACTAAATTTCCTGGGGAAATTTAGAAGACAAAGGCGTATGCATGGGTAATGAGGAAAATACGGGATTTACATTCCCTTTGAGAACAATGAAAACCGAGGTGATCATGATATTATTCTAATAAACCCAATTCTCTCCTGACATTACCACCTTAATATATACAGAACTCGCGATCAAGCTCTCGGCAACGGCCTCCGTGGCTCAGTGGTCAGAGCATTGCGCTAGAATCGCAAGGTCGTGGGTTCAATTCCTGCCGGAAGGCCTGTGCAGTTGCATTTTTCGCAACTGGTCCCGGTTTGGTCTCATAATGTATATATTCTACACTCGAATTTTCCTTCACCATAAATCCCTAGAACATTCTATGTAATCGAGTGAAATGCCCAATATTACTTCTAATAAACCCAATTCTCTCCTGGCATTACCACCTTAATGTATACAGAACTCGCGATCAAGCTCTCGGCAACGGCCTCGGTGGCTCAGTGGTCAGAGCATTGCGCTAGAATCGCAAGGTCGTGGGTTCAATTCCTGCTGGAAGGCCTGTGTAGTTGCATTTTTCGCAACTGGTCCCGGTTTGGTCTCATAATGTATATATTCTACACTCGAATTTTCCTTCACCATAAATCCCTAAACCAAACTTAGTCTTGTAGTACTAAGGGGGTTGTTCTAATGTGAAGCCGGCTGGCCCGGTTACCAAGCTGATTTTATGTCACGACAACCTTTCTTTAACTAAAGAAAAAATATAAAATCCCGTGAGCTGCAGAAAAACAAACTCACTTTTGCTTTGTTATGTCATTTTGCAAGCCCACCTCATTTGAACGGCCCCTAATCATGTATTTGATCCACGCATTATAAATCCGACGTTTTAGAACAGTCCATGTGCTATTTATCCATGTACTATTTATCCTGCCTGCCTGCCTGCCTGCCTGCCTGCCTGCCTGCCTGCCTGCCTGACCTAAATAATTTGTATTTTTGTTGATAGCACGTGTATAAAAGTAAACAAGTTAATCCAAAAAGCTGCGTGGATTACTTGAGAAATGGCTATAAATCAAACGGC
The DNA here is from genome assembly GCA_964035015.1 of Corallium rubrum. NCBI lineage: Eukaryota > Metazoa > Cnidaria > Anthozoa > Scleralcyonacea > Coralliidae > Corallium > Corallium rubrum. Next base: position 23,740,233 of record OZ035998.1, read on the forward strand.
TATTACCAGATCAACGCGCCAAATGCTGCTGGAAGTAGCACAATCACGGTTTACTGTGACATGAATTCTGAAGCCGGAGCAGCCTGGACACTAGTCATGTCGTTCACACTGGAGAATATAAAGATGCACCAATTTAAGAAAAGCCCCTTGCAGATAAACGCACCAGTGAACGAGAACTCGCCGAACTGGAATTTATATCGAATGTCTTTGTCTCAGATGACGCATCTCAAGTCCCAATCCACTCACTGGAGAGCAACGTGCAGTTTCCCAACTTATGGTGTAGACTACATAGATTACGTCAGAGCGAACTTTGCACAGTTTGATATCATGACCTTTTTGGGATACGGTATTTGCAAGAAAGTTGAGTACATTGATGTCCGTGGACATCGCTGTGCTTATTGTACTTCGAGGTGGTGGCAACAGATCAATGCTCGTAATCCACATCTCGTCAGTTCGTATACTGGTTGCGAGTTTATTGCAAGGCAAGGCGCTGTCTCAGGTGAAGATAATTTCGGCTTATATAGCGACTACAACAAGAAGTTCCGTTGCTCTTCTGGTGCTCAATCGACAACCAACTGGTGGTTTGGCGGATATCAGTAAAAAAAAAACCAACACTCGGAACGGCTAACATTTTATTTTACTATGTTTTTATAAACGAGTTGTATTTTTAAAATACTCAGTACATGATTATTGGAATAGTTGACTAGGATTAGGCTTACTGTTGTGATTAAGATCTGAATTAGGATTAAAACTAGAAGTTACTATCGCAAGTGAAGTGCTGGCTCAAATGGGATGAAAACCTTTAGCCTACTCCGCAGGCGACTTTGTGCAGTCTGTGCATGGCCAACGTAACCCCCTCCCCCACCCCCCACCCCCACCCCGCACTACATCCGAATTTGCCCACTTAACCCACGTTTTTCCCACTCCACCCGAGTTTACCCAATCCACCCGAGTTTACCCAATCCATCAAAGTTTGCCCAATCCACCCAAGTCAGCCCACTAAGAGGGTGTTTATATGGAGGCGAGCCAGTCCGGGTACCCGAACTAGCCCGCTTTGCCGAGATGATTTTTATTGTGTTTACATGAGAAGGGCTGGCTGACTGACTGGTTTGTTGTGCTAATTGCGTAAAATATTCTGGTAAGAACTTGTGAATTGTGAATATGTCGAAAAAAGTTGCTAAAAACAAATTTTGTCGCGTGTACGAAGCTTTTAGTGCCAGCCCGGGTAGGCGAGCCAGACCGGTCAATCGTGTTTACATGCCACATGGGGAAAAACCACCAGCCCGGGTAACCGAAATCTCGGTCTCACAAAGCGAGATCTCGGCCAGGCGGGCTGGCTCGGCTCTCATATAAACACAAGATGAAAATTCACAAGAAATAATAGCACAAGCACGATCTCGGCAAAGCGCGCTAGCCCGGGTACCCGGGCCGGGCCGGCTCGCCTCCATATATAAACGCCCCCTAAGTTTTAAAATTTTGGGGTACTTATATGAAACTTTAGCCAGACTTTCAGAAGTATTCACGAAGCAACTGGTTATAGTAGAACCACACTGACACTGTTTGATTGTACAATTATAGTAGCAGGGGTAACATTTATAATTCTCGATTTGGCGTATAAAATTACAAAAGTCCGGTACGTACGTACTCTAGTAAAACTAGCATAAATGCATAAATTTTTGACGAATCGAATCTACGCCTATATGGTGTTGACTGCGTTGTATAAACTACAACGGTGTTTACATCAGCAAACGCTTCGTGACAATCCATGCATAGCAAACAGTTTATATATTTTCAATTATTCGGTGCTTATTATTATGCTTGCGTTTTGTAGTTGTTAGACTAAAGGATGAGTGTCCAGCTAAGGCATTGCGCGCTGTGTTTTTGTTTTCATACGGGAAACTGGCATCTAACTGCCGCAATATATTAAGTTTCTCATTGTTTGGTTCTCTGCCGATTATATTATAAGCTTCCAAAAGTTGTTTGAATCGATTTGTAGCAATGTCTGACTCATGCAGAATTATATATATATATATATATATATATATATATATATATATATATATATATATATATATATATATGTATATGTATATATATGTATATGTATATATATGTATATATGTATATGTATATGTATATATATATATATATATATATATATATATATATATATATATATATATATATACAGTACATCTTGGGAAATGAATTACTGGCAGCTGTATATTCGAAACGAGTTCGCGGTAACCCCAACCTCCAACTTTTTTATTTTATTTTACTATAAACATATCATAAACTTTAATACTGGGAGTTTAGCAATTTTTCACTTCTGGGAGAATTACTGAGGAATTACCTTAAGTACTTTAGTTCTTCCGAATCTGATAAAAAAGCAAAACTGAACCTTTTTAGTGAGAAACAAAACTTTATCACGTAACTCACGAGGTCGGCGTGAGAACTGCCACTAAATTTATACCTAATATGCATGTATACCTAATATATATGATTAAATAGATTCCTGTAGGCAAATCAGATCGCAGCATTTGTAATACACATTTGTACAAGAACGCATCTACTAAAGAGCGACAAAGTTCAGATGACTGAATCTACATTAATAAAGCTGCATTACACTCCCGTCGGCGCATGTTCGAAACTAATGTTTACATCTCTATTTAAAAAATAATACTGATACCTCATTCATGATTGTAAGCTTTTCGAAGAAATCCGAAGAGATATCCTCGTCGAATCACTAGGTTTTCTGCCATGTTGCTCCGAACGGTTTACACTGAACTGAGTACTTCATGTAATTATCTACGAATGTCTTGTTTGTGAGGCTCACAAAAACAAGATGGCGGATCATGCGCAGACGGGAGTGTAATGCACCTTTAAGATTTAGGAACATGCAGCTTCAATGTTTGCAAAAATAAACTTACTTGTGCAATCTTGAGAAACATAAACGCAAAGACCCTGATTGTTTTGTAAGAGTGGATGAGGGGAATTTTCCAGTGCTTTTCTTTAAAACAAAATAACAAATATTATTATACGTTCAAACTTCACTCTCGTTTCTTATTCGTCAACAAACTCAGGTTAATTCTCAATGTCCAGCAGCTGCTACGTCACTTACGCTGAATACCGTAAATTATTGGATGCTCAGATGACGCCTACTTCAAAGCGCGTGAAAATTACAAAATTGCAGCTTGCAGTAGATTTGCCTTTGTATGTTATTAGTACTTTCAGCTTGAGGTTGGTAAAGTTTTTTCGTATGTTTTTGCTGTACAAGCTGTCGTAAGTTAAACTCAGAGAAAAACTCTGAGCGCCAGACGGGACTCGAACCCACAACCTTCCGAATGCCAGCGGACACTCTCACCATGGAGCCACTGGAACTCAGAGGTAGACTGAGGTTGTTTTCGATATTTATACCTGGGAACTAGTCAAACCGTACGTGTGTGGAGCTCGGAGAAGGAGAAGGAGAAGGAGAAGGAGAAGGAGAAGGAGAAGGAGAAGGAGAAGGAGAAGGAGAAGGAGAAGAAACAAAAAAAAAAAAAAGAAGAAGAAGAAGAAGAAGAAGAAGAAGAAGAAGAAGAAGAAGAAGAAGAAGAAGAAAACTTGCAGGCCATTAAAAATGACGCAATGCCCTCTCATAGTGCCGAGAGGGCATTACGGCTTTTTCCGGACCTCCCAGCAACCAATCAGCGTGCGCCATTTGGCATAATAACCCGAAAACAAGCTCAGCCATATAATAAATTAGAATAAAGATGTAGAAAATGTGTGTCTGTGGTGACATAGCCTTGGTTGGTAAGAATTCAAATGTAATTCTCTCAAACTCACTCGAATGTATGCATCGGGAATCAATCAGATGCGAGCACTACAAAAACGACATGCATGGTTCAAACGAATGCTGTACTTACTTAATGACGTGAGCTACTAGAGAAGGTCCATACCAATCTCCAGGTTGTTTTCCAAATGACTCGCTGAGTTCAACAATTTTGTGTAGAGAAAATGGACTTATATCACCAGGTGAATCATTAAAAAATCTTAAAATCTACATAAGAATAAACATCAACACATAGTTAACAACTTTTGCGCAAGATGTATAACATCACTACTCGCTAGTTCAAGAAGATAAAGTATTTGTCAGGCCAAAGGTATCTGCTTGTCACTGACCAATCACGTTTTTACATTATAATCAAGTTCTAAAACCTTTTTGTTATTCCATATAGTTACAAGGATTGCTGTAGTGATCGCTTTAATACAGTGTGATCATGGTCGCTTCATGATTCATTTAATACCTTGTGGCTTCCTACGGTAATTCTATAAGGGACTGGTAACAAGTATGGCGTCGGCACATGTGTAAATGGCAATTTTGTTGAGTTGACTTGATATTCTACACGTCAGCAGCCGTTCGAGCGATACAAATGCTCAAGTCAGGGGCGGATCCAGGAATTTTTCAGAGTACATCAAACCCGGAAATATTATTTCTAGGGGGGTCCGGGGGCATGCCCCCCCAGAAATTTTTTAAAATTTGGTTCCCTGAAATGGCATTTCCTGCATTCTGACAAGACTATTTAGAAAAATCTTACAGTTTTAACTTGTGTTTTTTATACAACGTTTTATGATTTTTTAAGGACTTGGCTTTTGCATTTTTTTTTATCATTATTGGAGATAACTTTTTAGGACTGTTTTGCTCCATCAGGGACGTAGCGAAGCCTTTGTTGTTGGGGGGGTGTAAGATGGTCATTTACCTGAATTTTTAAACATTTTGAAAATTTACCTGAAATTTCACTGTTTTACATTATGGGGTAATTGGGAGTTCTGCGTGTTATTTCGCACGCAGCTATATCTTTCAATACCTTTTACCAACACCTGCAACCTCGTCCCCAGGGCATTTTGCCTCCACGTTGGGAGGTCGGCGAAAATGGCCCTGGCATCGGCTGGTCGATTCTATAATCGGATTGGCCGGTTTAAAAACTTGAAAAATTGAAGTAACGTCATAGGAATACATTACCAGAAATTTGGGACAAGATGGTGGTGCGCGTGCGTATGAAGGACCATAATAATGGAGATTCTCAACCGTAAATAATAAGGAGAGCACATAATAATTCAAATTTTGCTTAAACGGTGACATATTTCTTCTTTTCCCGACTCCATCTGACTTCAGCATGGACTAAGGAACAGTTACAACTAAAAAACATTTGCTTACTTCGACGACAAAGTACTTCCCTAGCTCGTCTTATTTTTGCACTGAAAGTGCCACTATCCATGGCGTTGGTCATAGTAATCTTTGTAAACAGGTGCAAGAAATTGGCCAAATTGATCAACAACGTGACGGGCGATGCGAAGTGCCCGACTCGCGGTGCATTCGGCATGAGTCAGTCTACTTCGAGAGCACATAAAAGTCCTCATTTGTCCTTAGCATAGTACTTCCAAAAGCGTTTGAACTTGCTTGATTTCACAGTGCTTGTGGTCGTTTACATGCACGATTTAGGCAAATTCTAAAGAACTCAATGACCTGAATAATGAGAAACAGTAGAATATAGTAGAATCACACGCATTAGAAATTCTAGAATACATAATTATATTATTAGGCGAATATAGCTGCTGACAGAGAGCAGCGGCACAAATGACCCTAATTTCTGGTGATGATAAAATTTTATTTCAGAATATTGTTTAAAAGTTCAAATCCTTCTAACATTTCGTGGTTGTAAAGCCTGTATATATAGTTTACGGTATTACATACTAATATTGAAAAAATAATTAAGTTGAAATGTACTTGTGTAGAATTCAAGTACGTATCTTAGTATGAATTCATCTGTGTTCTTAACAGTCAGTTAAACTTGAAAATATTTTTAGTCGATTGACAGTCGTCGGTTTTTCAATAATGACCATTTTTTGGCAAGCTTGTTTACGTCAACAGCATTGGTGATATCCTTTTCAGCGGCAAGAATCATGCAATCGTTCAAACGTTCTCCAGACACCTTGTTTCGTGAATAACTTTTCACAATCTTCATAATAGCTGAATGATCGCTCGTTCCTGACAACGGAAGAAGCGGCTGTTAGGAATAATTTGTAAACCTTTGCAGCTAACTTATAGAGACCATGGTTTTTGGCAATTTTAAGAGCGATGTTTGCAGCTATCGTGCATGTCATGGGTTTTGCTTCTAAACCTTGTGCCTGAAGTTCATCTTGCTCCCGGCTAGGCCCCTTCAATGCATACTGTGAATTGCACCACTTGATTCCAGTGAGAATGCCGACGGGAACGCAGCTACCAACTTTTGCGTGTCTTCAACTTTTCCGGTGTGAAACGAGTGTCGAAACTCGAAAAGTTTAAACCATTTTAACCTTTTGCAAAGGATGTCAGATTACAATTGCGTTTCGCTGCGGGATACGATATACGCGCGATTCCTTGGCTCGCGAATCGCGCCTGTGGCAATGAAATTTGACCCATTGCGGTGCGGAAGGGGAAAATTACACGTGTATTCAAGAGTTCAAGCCTTACATGAGCTGATATCATTTAATTTTACTGAATTTTCAGATTTCAATGTCTTTTGTCTGTCTCAATTTAACAGATTTATTTACCTGATTTTTTACCTGACTGTTTCATGATTTTACCTGAATTTTTTTCTTCACCTGAGTTGGGGGGGTGTAGCACCCCCCCCCCCCCCCCCCCCCCCCCCCCCGCTCGCTACGTCCCTGTGCTCCCTATCAGAGCTCATCATCAGCATGCCTACGAATCACTGTTGTACAGTGAATTCGACATGGACAGCCAAGGCTCCAAAATATTTTGTAAGGTCAATCGCAGCCACTTGCTGCAATCCCTTAGCTGCCAAGCTGTCTGGTTTTGAGGCACCAGATACTTGCCTTAACACATACCTCTATCCAGCCAGTCACTGTCTGATTAGAAGAAGCAATATGGTTAGACCATATGTGACATTTCATGGGCATCCTAGTCATCTTAATTCTTAACTACCTAATATTTACCCCTTATTTACTCTGAGTTGTCTGGTTTTGAGGCACCAGATACTCGCCTTAATACCTCTATCCAGCCAAACACTATCTGATTAGAAGAAGTTTTAGTATCAATAGACCACATGGGACATTTCATGGACATAGAGAAGCTCATCTCTCTACATCATCCCAAGTCATACTAACTAGTAACTACCAAGTATTTTTTTTCTCTTCCCCCCCCCCCCCCCCCCCAAAAAAAAAAATATATATATATACTACATATATATATATATATATATATATATATATAATGTACTTTATTTCATCACAAGATAATATAGATAGTACAAATAGATATGAAAGAAGAAAATAATAATTTACAGTGATGGGGAATCTACAAGAAAGCAAAATTTGCTTGTTTGCTGTAGATCCCTTTTATTGAAAATAGAACTAGTATATACATTAATAATTAACAAACTATGGACAATATATACCCCCTCAAGCCCACTACACAACATCTAAGTTATCGATGTTGCATAATCAGCCCAAGAAGGTATTTACTGTCATATTAAGTAACTTAATAATATAACATTGTTGGTATAGCCTAGAAAATTGCTACTTCACATATATTGTATATATAATAATAATGATGATGAAATAGTATTTTAGCCTAATTTCTGCGTTTTTTTAATAAATTAATGTTTACCTTTTCTTAAATTTACATTCTGTTGCTATTGATCTAAAATCGTTCCAAACTTTCGGCTACAGTAGCTAAGATTATTTAATTATAATGTTCAGTGATGGATTACTTATATTTGTAACACATCTCATTATCTTAATAATTATATGATGAATTATTCATAAATATACTTGAGAGCTCTACATATCCCATCTAATTTAAATAATTTACGCTTTCTATGGTTGCACAAGTCTGAGGAACTAAAGATAAGATAGTATCCACTCACCTTAAAGCAATACAACGTTTCTTAACTTTCTTTCAAGAAACAGCTTTAGCATACTGAGCCTGAGGAATATATGCCTGCGTCGATATCCCGATCACCCGATGTATAAATGGCTTGCCAATCTGTGCCGAAAACTCTTGACCCACGAGGAATCCACACGATTGGAGTTTCTTTGTCAAATCGCAACAGATCGTCTTCGACAATTCATCGTTTTCATTCTGTGTCTCTTAGAACGCCATAAAAGAAGTCAAGCAGAAGATTGACTGCTGGCTCAGGCAGCTTGGTTATGCCGTAGTCTTGCACTCTTGCCGTAGTCCGTGTACGTCGAAATATCCTTTGCTAGCCAATCAAAAGCCAAGAACGTCAAAATATTTTACTTCCGACGTAGTCCCACTACTTCCGCCGTATCTCTATTACGTAGAATCGAACGGCCATTTTGCCGTAGTTTAATTATCCACATTTGTAAATGGCATCCCTCTCTATCCCTACCATATGAACAGTTTCGTTCAGGCTACATGAAGTAGACTAAGTGTCCTCCAGCCGAGGACTGGGACTGGGTCAGAGAATTATTAATTTTTTCCTCGATATAGCAGCGCTAAATACGTACAAAAATGAAATTTTTGAATATTTCAAAAATTCATAAATTCATATAAAATTTTTAAAAATTTAAATATTTTTAAAATTGGAAATTTTCAAATTTCAAATGTTTCCAACTAATTAATTCATGAATAAATTAGTCTGGGATTTTTATCTACGTCGCGTGACGTGTTTGACGTACCCTAAATCCGCCCCTGGCTCAAGTATATCAATTAAAATGTTGTGCATAAATATAAAGAACCTAATTAACAACATATTTGACAAATTTCAAACGCAATTATTACCACGGTGACGCAGATAGTAGCACTATTCAACAAATACTTCATAAGTGTGGTTTTCCTTCTGCAGCTCAGTATACAGAATAATGAGGTTATTTTAGTTATTTTATAAACAGCAATAACCATAGACTTTGACTGAACGTAACAAGCCATGAAAAAACTAAAACTCTAGGAAGCCACCTAGCGAAACGGTAAGACGGTTAAGCTGTTAAGTTAATAAAAGCCATTACGAGCTGAATAAAAAACAATTTTAAACTAACCGGCATAGCCCTTGCCACACGGTTATCTTGTCATTTTCTAGTGTACAGATTCAAAACAACGCAAAACTAACATTGGAACTGTACAAAAAGTGGCCGCTACATAGAGGTGATCGTTCAATAGAAGTAACATTAACAGTATTCACACTACGAAATATCCAGGACTTTGCAAGGCGACCACCTAATACATGACCACTTAACACGTTGAAGCCTGACGACGAGTCTTTAAGGTTTACTCTGGCTAACGCCAGACGATTTTATTCAGCACAGGGAAGAGGCCCAGGCCTCAAAGTGTTAATGCGATGCCGCTTAACAAAGCTTCGATTCATGTGGTATTTTTAATATTTCAGAAAAATATTACTAATATTTACTTACTGTTCGATAAAAAAATGTTTGAGCCCTACTATGACACCTTCCTGAATTTCTGAAATCTAGTAATACAAGTAGAACATGTTAGCTTAGTGGAACATGATAGCACAGTCCCTACAACATCTTATGTTTTGCAGGTATAAATGCTGTAGATTGAGATATACCTATAGTTTATGTCAGGCTTCTACAAAATTGAGTTACCAGTTACCACCACGTTACTTTGCGGGAGGAATGAAAATTGCACAGACCTTCATGTATCTACCATAACCAAAAGCAATATCACAAACATGTATATGTAAAGGATATATGCTAACGTTTCCCTCGATGAGCCCTCTTCGGCGTCGTACCGATCTCGGACAACGTCGTCGGCTTCCGCTTTGATTAGCGGAGGCGGCGAGTGAGTTGTCACGCCGAAGTGTTCGGTTGGGCGAATGATTACGGACCAAGGTCGAAGCATAGTCAATCGAGATATGGTCTGGAAACTCAGCTAGAGTCTTTGTTCTATCTTTTTGTTCGCCTTTATGCATTTTTGTGCACGGTGCACGGTCAATGAACACATTGTATTTTAGTATAATGAACGAATTATCCAATAGCAACATTTCAGTTCAGTCACTCAACCGTGCTATTTAAATATTAATAAACCTAAAACAAAGGATGTGTACGGTGTAAGGTACGGTTCAACATAAAATCCCAGCTCATTATAAGCGCTTTGAAGTTTGCCGAGTTTCCAGACCATATCTCGATTGACTATGGTCGAAGCGCGGTGAAAATCTTCTAGCTTTGGGAAAAGCCAAAAAAGTAGGCCCACGACAACAATGCGCGTGATAGAGTTAAAGGTTCAGGTTTGTTTAATTTATCAATTTATTAATTTGAAAAAAAAATGCTCGAAGAAACAAAACAATAAATAATCCAAATAGTGTAATAAAAGTAGTGTGCTGCGTAGGCAGTGTTGAAACAACAATCGAAATATGGTATAGTAGGTTAATACTGCCGAAACAGAGAACGTAAGTGGTCTAACGTTTCGAGCGAAGGCCCTTCGTCAGAAAGAAACGTTAGACCACTTACGTTCTCTGTTTCGGCAGTATTAACCTACTATACCATATTTCAATAAATAATATATTGTTTTAATGTTTTATGGTTTTTGTTTTAACGCTCGCTTCGTTGCCGTAATTTTGGACGTTTGCCGGGACGGGATGGGACGTTTACTATATTTTCCCTTTATTTATCTCATTTCGTGTATATATTACAGAATCATCCTCAGAAACAATTTTTCATGATGTCTTACACTGCTAAAGTCAACCGAAAAATTTCGGCTGACTCGAGCGGGATTTGAACTCGCACCTTCGGGATTCCTCCAATCCCTGTGCGGCTCGATAGCTTAACAGGTAGAGCGGCGGACCGGAATCCCGAAGGTGCACGTTCAAATCCCGCTCGAGTCAGCCGAAATTTTTCGGTCGACTTTAGCAGTGTAAGACATCATGAAAAATTTTCTCATGTTTCTGAGGATGATTCTGTAATAGAATTGAAACACTGCACGTCCTCACGGATAAGCGTTAAATTGTCGCGAGAATATCTCGTGCACTTAAGTTGGATAGAACTTGCCTCCAATCCCTGTGCGGCTCGATAGCTCAACAGGTAGAGCGGCGGACCGGAATCCCGAAGGTGCGAGTTTAAATCCCGCTCGAGTCAGCCGAAATTTTTCGGTTGACTTTAGCAGTGTAAGACATCATGAAAAATTTTCTCTTGTATATATGAAGAATGTGTTTGCCGAGACGTTTTTGTCCCATCCCGCCTAACCGGGATCCTGACTTGAGAGGGACAATTTTCGCCATATAAATGCTCTGCACGCCTAACCGGGACGTTATGACGGATACCGTTTCGAGTATTTATTTTGATTCTTAAGCTGTTTAATCGATACAAATGAGTGATAACGGCTAGTAGGAGGACAGCAGCTCTTTATAATACGTGAAATTCTATTTATTTCTCTGTTACTCTGTGGTTTTTATATCTTTCTAGCTGTGTTGTGGAACGTCCCAGGTCGCAATTGTCCCGAAGCGCTATAACACTCCAAGCGACCTTGCGAGTGCCTGGGATGAAAAACGTCCCGTCCCGGCTCCCATGTAAACAGCCCCTAAATATTGTAGGTTATCATTCATTTCGTTTCTATCCGGCATTTTGATTGGTTAATTTACCTGCAAATAATTTTATGAGCATGCGCACTAGCGGTAACACTGCTGACGGTAAATAATTGTCGTAAACATGGTGGCTAGTTCTTCAGCTATCCGAGGAAATAATCGAGAGTATTTGGAAGCTTCCTTAACGGCAATGTACTTCACAAAAGAAATAGTGAAAAGGAAGTTTTAGTGAGATAAAAAGCAAGACTCGTGCCAACATAAAGTAAGTTTTACGAAGATTTTAGTATGCCGAAGACAGAGAGAAGAGTGGCGATCTCTTACTTCAGGCATTTCAAATTTTTAACTATTTTGTGAATGATAAATCAATTATTGAACTCGTCTATCGCAAAATATCATGATTTGTCAGTGTCTCGCTACTAGTTATTTGCGTCTGCTTCGGCATCAGCAAATAACTAGTAGCTCGCCACTGACAAATCATGATATTTTGCTCCGACTCGTCCAATAATTGATAATTACTTTAATGTTTCTTTGTTATTCTGCGTTTCATGCATGTACGTGCGAAAGTGAAAATGCACCGCAATTCCGTTCATCACTGCCAAAGTCTTGCTGGCGCACTGTTCTCTATTTCTGACACGGTCCATTGTCCCGTTCACATTGTGCTATTACCGTTTAATTCTTCTCTCTATGATACCCTATATGTGACCCATGTAAAATAGAGTCAGTTAGGGTACCTGTGCCTGTGTGCCATGTGGACCCAGAAGTCCAAGCGAGAAGAGATCCCTTCGTCTTCGATCAGAGAGAAAAACAGTTAGCTTTGTTATTTTATATTGTGAATATTAAAAGCGTAAAAGCGAAGTACTTGTTAGTGCATGATTTAACCCAAGCGTAACATTTGGTGGCAGCGGTAGGATTTAAATCAAAGGAAGTACACGATACGTAGTGAAGAAGCAAACTGTAAGGAACTATTTATTATACTTTGTATAAAATATACTGCTAGCTTGCTGGTTTATATTTCACGATCAAACATGGCTATGGATTTGGATATGGAAGAACTTCAACTCCAAATGGAAAAACAACTCTGTGAAGTAAGAAAAGAAGTACTGGTCCAGCTAGCTGTGTTTTTCAAGTGAGAAGAGGAAAAATATCGGGGAAAGTCGAGACTTAGCATTGCTCGCTTACTTCGAAGAGAAATTGAGGAGCAAGTGGCTCAGATACAGGACGAGAACGAATGCCGCTCGTTTATTGAGAGAATCAGGGAACAATTGCTCCAGAAGGATGACCATCAAGCCCCTCCAGCCGACACCATAGCCGTAAACAAGGAGTTTGACGCTTTAAAACAGCAGCTTGACGATTTGACAAAAGAACACCAGAAACAAGTTGAAGCACTCCAGTCCAAGATGGAAGAGACTGAATTGAAGACAAGTACAACCGTAAGTAAGTCAACAGCAGTTGATCTCAAACAAGTATTACGTAGAGAAGTAAAGATTATTGGTCAGATTGTATGCAGCTTCGAAGTTATCTTGAGTCCCTTAGTGACCTGACACTGTCAAGACTACGCTGTATTTTGAGATCACACTTCCAGGAGAAAAGTGCTACTGAATTGTACCAACAGCTCACAACAATTGTACAAGAACCTCAAGAGAGCCCCCAGAGTTTTCTGATTAGAGCTTTAGATCTTCGTCAAAAGGTCTTGTTTGCCTCCAAAGAAGCTGGAGCAAAGATTAAATATGATGAAAGTCTTGTCCAAAGTCTGTTCTTACACTCACTTGAAACAGGTCTCCAAAAGGAAACAGTTAGAGCAAAGCTACGCCACTTCTTGCAACAGTCGGACATCACAGATGAACAGTTGATTGAACAGATGAATCTTATCGTGTCCACTGAAACCGAGCGACAAAAGAAGTTTAGTGGCACCAACCAGTTACGACAAAGAAGAATTAACACCATTGATGCAGCCACAGCTGCTAGCTCTGAGTCAGAACAGCCAAGTGAAAAGGAAGCACCAAACAGATCAGCCAAAGAAAAAAGAGAACCAAAGGAGGGGAAGCTATTTACTGCATTGGAGACAGTAAAAGCAGAAATTGCTGAGCTGAGGGAAACCCTTACCACCCAACAAGGAGCTAAACCCAAAGAGAAGCCAACTGGCAACATGGAAAACCAAACCAACCATAGAAGAATCAGAGTATGTGCCAAGTGCCAGGAAGCCAAAGAAGTTAAATGTGATCACTGTTTTTGTTGTGGTAGTTCCGACCATTTTGCCAGAGGGTGTAAGAAAGGACAGAATTCGGGAAACGGAGGATGGCTGCAACCGAGGGACAGGAAGTAGTCAGAGAGTCAAGTAAGTCCCATTGTTGTGTAACATGTCAAAAGATTGAAGTTAGTGGCAAGATGTTTTCAAGATGTTCTGGTTGTCAACTAGTAAGATATTGCTCAAAAGAGTGCCAAAAACAGCATTGGGGAGAACACAAATCTTTATGTTTGGCAGTTAGAGACTTTAAAAGAGAGAACATCTCAAAATCTCAAGAACACCAAACTCAAAACCAGACTTGTGGTACATATGTTAGCCATTTAACACCAACTGAACACTCAAAAGTTATTGGTTTAGTTGGAAAGAGATGCATGGTTCGTTGCTTGTTTAATGGACAAAGAGTAGATGCCCTATGGGACACTGGAGCACAGGTGTCACTTGTTTCTAGGAAGTGGTTAGATGAAAAACTGCCTGGATATACAATGAGCAAGATTGAATCCTTACTTGATAATGTACTAGATTTGAAAACTGCAAATGGAACAAACATGCCATATGAAGGATGGGTTGAAGTTGAGTTTAATCTGGAAACATCAAGTGAAGACCGAACAGTTATTGTTCCTATGCTAGTGACTGAAGAAATACTTGAGTATCCAATCATTGGATATAATGTCATAGAAGAACTGGTAAAGGTGAATGAAGTACCAGAAGATATGGCTAAAGAGTGGGCAGCATCATTCCCTGATATCCATTTCGCAAAGGTGCAATCTCTTGTCAGCTTCATCCAAGCTCCTTCACCTGAACAACTCTGTCTAATAAAGACCACCAAACAAGATGTGGTGATTCCCAGCAGGACAACTGTTACTGTGAAGTGTCGTGCCAATACAGGGCCTGTAGCAGAGAGGATACCAGTGCTATTTGAACCTAGCATCGAACCATCATGGCCTAGTGGGTTAGAAATATCTGAAGAATTGCTAACGATTCCCCATGGATCAACTTGTCGAGTCCAAATCAAGGTCTCTAACACTAGCAACCATGATATCACACTCAGAAAAAGGACAGCCTTGGGAACTCTCCAGTTGGTGAGGTCAGTGGCACCGCAAGAAGTTCACAGAAAGAATGCAGATCTGTTTGAAAGCCAAACTGTGCACACTGCACATGTACTCTACAGAAGAAAATAATGCTTCGGTGCAAATTAGTCAGGATGAAATGCATACACCAGATATAGGAGAAAGTGACAGCGAAAATCCTTTAAACCATTTAGACCTCAGTGGCCTGACACCACAACAACAAAGAGCGGCAAAGAAGATGCTTGAAGAAGAAAAAGAAGTCTTCTCAAAAGATGACAATGACATTGGCTGCATTGAGGAACTTGAGTTGAAGCTAAATATGAAAGACCAAACACCAGTTCAGAAAACTTACAACTCCATTCCACGACCTCTGTATCCTGAAGTCAAACAACACGTTGAAGATCTATTAAACCGAGGATGGATTACAATGTCAAAGTCTCCATATTCATCTCCAGTGGTATGTGTTCGTAAAAAGAATGGTGAACTACGTCTATGCGTCGACTACAGAGAGTTGAACAAATGTACCACCCCAGACAGACATCCTTTACCGAGAGTACAAGACACACTGGATGGATTGGGAGGAAACAAGTCGTTTTCGTTAGTAGACCAGGGAAAAGCATACCACCAAGGATATATGAACACAGAAAGTAGACCTCTGACTGCCTTTGTAACTCCTTGGGGCCTATATGAATGGGTACGTATACCATTTGGCCTTACCAATGCCCCAGCATCATTCCAACGGTTCATGGAAGGATGTTTGGAGGGACTGAGAGATGACATCTGCATACCTTACTTGGACGATATTATAGTGTTTAGTAAGACCTTT
Source organism: Corallium rubrum (assembly GCA_964035015.1). Taxonomy (NCBI): domain Eukaryota; kingdom Metazoa; phylum Cnidaria; class Anthozoa; order Scleralcyonacea; family Coralliidae; genus Corallium; species Corallium rubrum. The sequence continues at coordinate 23,755,911 of OZ035998.1, forward strand.
GAGGAACACGTAGACCATGTCAGGACGGTATTGCAACGACTACGTGCCCATGGTATGAAGTTGAAAGCGAAGAAATGCAAATTCTTTCAGAAGGAGGTTTGCTACCTGGGAAGAATTGTTTCCTCGGAGGGCTATAGAATAGATCCTGGGAATGTCAGCGCTGTCAAATCGCTCAAAGGAACTCCACCAAAGTCAGTTGGAGAAGTCAGAAAGCTATTGGGACTTCTTGGGTACTATCGTCGCTATGTTCCCGACTTTTCAAGAATTGCGAAGCCCCTGTTTGATTTGCTTAAAGATGATCCACCAAAGAAGACAGTTGGTAGACGTCCTGTGGCCAAACGAATGGAAGGTATTCGATCCTCCAAATCCATTGAGTGGACACAACAACATCAAGATGCACTCAACACACTCATCGATCTGCTGTCAAGTCCACCGATCTTGGCATACCCCGATGTTACCTTACCGTACACATTATATACAGATGCTTCCGAGAAAGGTTTGGGGGCCGTCCTGTATCAACACCAGCAAGGCCAACTGCGAGTTATTGGGTATGGGTCGCGGACGCTGACAATGGCTGAGAAAAATTACCACTTACATTCCGGGAAGCTTGAATTCTTGGCTCTGAAGAGGGCTGTCAGCGAACATTTCCGAGACTATCTTTATTACGCGCCATCATTCGTTGTATACACCGATAACAACCCACTTACGTATGTCACAACATCGGCCAAGTTAAATGCCACTGGACATCGTTGGCTCGCGGAACTTGCCGACTTCAACTTCACCATAAAGTATCATCCCGGCTGCGCCAATCAAGTTGCTGATACCTTGTCGCGCATGCCCGTCAATATCGAAGAGTATCTAAGCCAGTGTACTGCAGAAACAAGCCAAGAAACCATCGAAGCCATCGTTCAAGGAGTGAAAGCGCAGGCAGCAGGGGACGCTGTTTGGATCACTGCAGTTACAACCGACATCGGAATAGAAGAACAAGATTGCCCGAAGAGCACGACATGGCAAGAAATCTCGCCAACGACCCTGCACAACTCCCAGCGAAACGATCCTAACATAAGACAAGTGATCCATTACCTGGTAAATAGCAAGGAGAAGCCATCACTAAAGGATAGAGTGGCTGAAACGAAAACAACACGACGACTAATGAATGAATGGAAGAAGTTAGAACTCGGGGAAGATGGGATATTACGACGTCGCACAGGTGAATACCTACAGCTGGTGTTACCCAAGCAATTTCATCGTATGGTGCACGTGTACCATGAGCTACATGAGGAGATGGGTCATTTAGGATGGGAGAGAACATTTCAGTTAGCTAAGCAAAGATTCTATTGGTCTTATATGCAACGGGACATACAACACCACATCACAAAAGAATGTCCTTGTTTGAAACAGAGACGTCCAAAGATATTCCCCAGGGCACCATTACAGCACCCTCACTTCGACAGCACCATTTGAATTGATATCGATCGACTTTGTCCATTTGGAGAAGAGCAAGGATAGATACGAGTATATTCTAGTCATCGTAGATCATTTCACAAGGTTTGCTCAAGCATATGCGACCCGCAATAAATCTGCTCGAACCGCCGCTAACAAAATTTACAATGATTTTGTTCTCCGATTTGGATTTCCGTTACGTGTTCACCATGACCAAGGCGGCGAATTTGAGAACAATCTCTTCAAGCACCTGGAGCAACTTTGTGGAGTACAGCATTCTAGAACAACGCCATATCATCCCGAGGGGAACGGACAGGTGGAGCGATTCAATCAAACCTTGCTTGCCATGCTGAGAACCTTGCCCGAAGAAAGATAGTCAACGTGGCCAGACAGCCTCAATAAAGTCGTACATGCTTATAATTGTACTAGGAACGATGCAACAGGATTTGCACCATTCTTCCTATTGTTTGGCAGGTCACCGAGACTCCCGATTGATCTCATTTTTGGATTGTGTCACCCATCGCAGAGTACAAGTTACCCAAAGTATGTGGAGCAGTGGGCAACTACGATGAAAGAAGCGTACGAAATCGTTACAAAGAAAACGGGGCAACAACTTCGATCAAGAGGAGAGAGAGATCGAAAGAAAGTGCACAGCTCAACCCTTAACCCAGGAGATCGAGTACTTGTTCGTAATCTCAGTGAACGTGGTGGGCCAGGAAAACTGAGAGCATACTGGGAAGATAAAATCCACGTGGTGGTCGAACGGAAAGGCGTAGATAGTCCAGTGTACAAAGTAAAACCGGAAGGAACAGAAGGAAAAGAACGCGTGCTTCATAGGAATCTCCTCCTACCGTGTCACTTCTTGCCGTACCAACCGACAAAAGTCGAAAACAAGGTCAGACAGCGAAGAAAGCGATATACTAAGACATCTGACTGCAACAACGCACAAGAAACTGAAACGGAAGATGATTACCTAAACGTGATTGTCGAAGAACATCCAGCAGCCCAAAGACGAGAACAGCGGCCACCAATGGTAGAATTACCCGCAGATGAAGACATTCCTGATGAAGAAAATCCCAGTGAAGATTTCGAGGAAGAAAACATCATGCAGCCACCAGAAATAGAGGAACCGGTTGACGAAGTGGACAGCAGTGACGAAGCCGAGAACACAGATGAACCAGTGCGGAGAGAACTTCCACAGCGCATGCGACAACCTCCAGTGAGATATGGATATAACCAACCTGGAAACCCGGCTGCATTCTGCCAAGCTGTAAACACTACCGTAGAACCCAGCCAAGCCCCTGGCATGGTACCTTCCCTTCCCGTGTTTTTAGGATGTTCGCCACCAGTTTTCCTCTGTCCACTAATCCAATACCATTGGGTAGTGCATCAAGCACCAATGTCGTTTCATCCCGGACACTTCGTTGGAGTTCAATAACATGGAACTGTATGTTTAAGCTAATCAGGTTTAGGTTTAGCTATGGTACTAACAAAGTACTAGCCTTTTTGTAATGTGCATTATATCAAGGAGTGGAAACTCTGAACAGTGTTGCGTGAACATTTTAAAGTCGGGGAGAGTGTGACCCATGTAAAATAGAGTCAGTTAGGGTACCTGTGCCTGTGTGCCATGTGGACCCAGAAGTCCAAGCGAGAAGAGATTCCTTCGTCTTCGATCAGAGAGAAAAACAGTTAGCTTTGTTATTTTATATTGTGAATATTAAAAGCGTAAAAGCGAAGTACTTGTTAGTGATTTAACCCAAGCGTAACATATACACCATTTATCACAATCATTCACTAATTAGTGCGCCCCTGTCCTCCAAAGAGGCTTCTTATTAGGTTTTTCAACATTTGGAGTTTTATTGGAGTGCTATATCTTGTTGCATTTATATATTTACATTTTATTGCAGAACCTCTATAAACCCCAGCAGCTACAATTACATACACCCCTATTGAAAAGCCCAAGAAGTCTCTGCAGAAGACAGAGTTAGTGCTTCATTTCTCCATGGTGCGCTATTCTCCAATCATTACTGCTGTTGTACAGTGACTTATTATTTATTCATCACAGCCATTCGCCGGGTAGTGCCTCCCATGCATTTTTCGTACATTCAATCTTTCTCCCGTTGCTGCCCTATATAACCTTCATTCTTCACATACAGTATATATCTCCGTTAGTTGGGGAACTAATCTCTATTCATTATCGTGCAATAAGCCAGTTCGTAATCTCGATTGCGCGAAATGACGCGCTCGACTGCGCGAAATGACGCGTTCTGCGTTGGGATGAAACTTATTTCAATTTATAAGATCAGGCTGAGGAATTCAGTATAACGAATTTGCATGATTATGTAAATGAATGCAAATGAATCCTATGGCCTTTATAATTAGCCTGATGTTATGAATTGAACTAAGTTAAATTTTATCCCGACGCAGAACGCGTCATTTTGATGCGCAGTCGAGATTACGAACTGACTTATATCATTCACTCATCACAATCACTCAGCCGGTGGGAGGCTGTATCCCAATTCACCAGCGACGACACTGCAACCACCCGTTGGTGTTATATCTTTCATTCATTACAGAACATAGTCAATCTCCAATTACATTGGAGTTTATCACGCTTATAATCTCCTTTTATAATAGGCTATCTTTAATTCATTATTTAGGAATGCTGGATAACATATTTTGTTGAACTCAGTTTCACAGCGTTGTACATTCATGATTAGCATACACCTCGCAGGTGAATAGTGCTTTTCGCGAAATCTGATTGGTTCCTCTAGCTCGGGATATCCTGCATTGTTATATAGCTAGAGTTTCACTGGATGCAACGATGACTGTCATTGGTTGGTTTGTGGTCACATGACCTTAGCTAAATTTCAATGTCTACCGAGCGGGCAATAATTGAGAACTTATTGCCCAGTCGGTCAATAAGTTTTCAAATGTTGCCCGCTAGAACTTTGAACTCTTCACGGCATCCTATAAACAAAAGCTTGTTTGGTACGAAAAAAAAGAATATTTATAGGTCTTCAAAGCATGTGTGAAGATTAACTGGAGAAATGTATTGCTGTTCTTTTGTTCTGAGACTCATATTTGTTTGGTTGAAGTGAAATTACGGAGCCAGGCGAAATGTTTTGGTAAGTCTTAGCGTTTGTCTTTTGTGTACTTTCCCTTGATAAACGTCGAAATTATTCAGCGAAACTCAAGCTATATAACAAAACACTTAATGTCTGATCCCTCGAGAAACAGTTAGTTTTGTTTTCCCTCGAGTCTCGATGTTTCCCTCAACTTCGTCTCGGGAAATATCAAGACTCTCGGGAAAACAAAACTAACTGTTTCCCTCGGGAGCAGACATTAAGTGTATACTATTCACCTGCGGGCAAAACAAGATGGCGGCCAGTTTTGCTTTGTTTACCGAGGCAGGAGATTTTGTTGATAAACAAGGGTGATGTAGTAGAATAACGAGAAAAGCTAACAAAAGTAAGTAGAAGAGTGTCCACAGGTATGTTTCTTTACAATTTTCTAGCCATTAATATATTCAAAACCTATAAAAACTGTTTTGTCGACAAATAATCGAATACGCCGAGTTGCTAGCGGCCGACGGCGACGGCCGTGTCTTGTTTATACTCTTGTATAAAAATACCGAAAAATATAAGAATGTTAAACTTGTTATTTCATTTATAAGGTATATGCTAAAACAATTATTCACATCAGTGTCGGTGAATAGTGTAGATATTCACCTTGCCGAAGCGGCTCGGTGAATATCCAGCACTATTCGCCTGAGTATTTGTAATTTGGGCTTGACGAACGTAGTAATTTTTCTAGTTGCTACGTATATCGTATACAGTACATATAATTGTTTATTAATAATTAATTAATTTATTGATTTGGGCATTTTCAATAAAAAGGTAAAAAAATCAACGCACAATAAAAGATGACATGCACATTGACCAGAAACAAGATTTTTTTTCGGCTTTAGTTTCAGCACATTTGTTATCAGTTAACTCTATTCTTCGAATCTGGAACGCTAAGTTCAGTCAGACATCACACTTCAAAAGTAAAGTCAGGATTTTCGTCTGTCTGTTACCTGCATGTTGACGGCTTTATAGGGAACAGTTTGAAGGGGGCTTGCAAGTGATGTACAGTAGTATATAATAAGGTTAGATATACTGCCGAAACAGAGAACGTATAGGAGTCTAACGTTTCGAGCGAAGGCCCTTTTCTCTCTGACGAAGGGACTTCGCTCGAAACGTTAGACTCCCACGTTCTCTGTTTCGGCGGTATATCTAACCTTACTATATTTCGATTGTTGTTTCTACACTACCTACGCAGCAAGCTACTTTTAGTACAATAGTATAGCTGACTTCACTTTCAGCTCTGGAATTAGCGTTCCAGTTATAAAAATTAAGTTCACTGTTTGTTACCCACTATCCTAGTCAATAAATATTTACAAATTACAATTTTTTACCTCTTCCTAAAAGATGATATGACAATCCTGTAGCTAACATCATTTGGGCGCTTCGTATCATGCACCCCCATCCAGTGTCTGTTGTGTAATCTGAATCACCAACTTGAGGAAAGTCTTTTCGATATGTGAACCACATTAATGAACTAAAATGTCTATAAAATTCTCTCACTGGCAGCAGGTTATTCACATGTGTTTTCTGTGAACTGAAATTTTCTAAAAAAAAATTATTGTAGACTTTTACTGAATGTGTCAGATAAATTAATATATCCTTAAACATATACCTGACAGTGTATGGTAGGGTATCAATTAAATGAAAAGTACAGTATATGTTTTACTTAGGGGCTGTTTACAGTACATAGGAGCCGGGACGGGACAATTGACGGTACCGAAAAAGATGGCGACGGTACATTTAACAACAATGCTTTGCGAACTCAAATCAGCTCAAATAACAACTGAACATTGTTTATCGTACTAAGATGGATTAAGTAAGCAAGAACTTCATTCCTACCAAAGTTGATCGTTTTAAAACCATATTTCATCCGATATTTCTGCAAGAAACAATATTTACTGCACGCAAAGGATTGTGGTTAAATGTACAAGTCGCCATCTTTTTCGGTACCGTCAATTGCGACCGGGACGTGTCACAACACAGCTAGAAAGTTGCAAAAACCACAGAGTAACAGAGAAATAAATAGAATTTGACGTATATAAAGAGCTGCTGTCCTCCTACTAGCCGTTATCACTCATTTGTATCGATTAAACAGCTCAAGAATCAAAATAAATACTCGAAACGGTATCCGCCATATCGTCCCAGTTAATACGCGAGATAGAGCATTTATATGGTGAAAATTGTCTTCAGGAAACCGGGATCTCGGTTAGGCGGGACGGGACAAAAACATCCTGGCAAACAATTAAACACATTCTTCATATAAACGAAATAAGGTAAATAAAGGGAAAATATTAAAAACGCTTAATAACTAATTAGTAACAGTGTGTTGGTGCCATGCAGCATCTGTGAGTACAGTGTACAATGTTGTGCTGGCCAGCATAACTTACAAACACTGAATGAAGTGCTATATATATATGACTGTACATATGAATAATGTAGTAAGGCCAATGATATGTAATGGAGATGCACGAGGCAAGAAATTTCCAGTTTACTTCTCAAAGAATACAATATAAGCCAATCTTTCATGAGACTTTTAAATTCTAATGTTGGGATGTAATGGATTATTAGTGATTAAATGTACCCGAAAGCCGAGGGAGGTTTAGTAAAAGTTAAAAACCCCCTATATCTTTGCTATTATCAAACCAAATTTAATTAGAAGGAAGTATGTGCGTGTGTTTCTCTCACAACGCCAAACATGTAGAATTTTCAAGTGATTGTGTTTGATAATAGCAAAGATATATAACCTTCTCTGATAACTCATTGTGCACATGTGACGTCAAGTTGTTTAATTTACATTTCAAACAATCTCAACAACGAAGCAAGGAAACGAAAAACTGCAAAAGATGTTACTCTATCATTTTAAGTGTTCTTCCAAATAAGACAAACTTAATTTTCGTTTCATGTGCACTTTAATCTGTCAATGTAAGGACCACCCACTCCCTCTATGTAGCAGGCCAATGACCCCACAATATGTGAGTACGACTGACCGAGCATAGCCTGCGTGCAGACACTCCTTCCCCCTCCTGGAATCGGGGAAACGGGGGTCTGCGAAACGGCGTTCGCAATCGTGTTCCTGGTCACGTGAACCAAAATAATTAATTTATATGCTAGCATAATTACCACACCAATACTTGCATTTGCAAGCCACCATTATTACGGCTTTCGATTATTTTCTAGTTTATTTACGTTCGAAAATTGCAAGTTTCATCTGAAAACGTTGAACATTTAAAAACAATTCAATCAACTAGCGCCGTTGGATTTTGACAGGTTGCTTTGAAATGACGCCGCAAGTTGATTGATTTGTTTTTAGATTTCAACGTTTTCTGGTGAAATTTGCAAATTTAGTGTTTATTTTGGTCGACAGTTCTGTCCTGAGAGAGATTATATTGATGAGAGAATGGACGAACTGGCGAAAAGTCAACGTTTGGATGCGAAGAAATTGAGACTTTGTTGGTGTCGATGTGTACTCGATGTTTAATATTCCAAGCACCACGATGCTCACTGATTACCATGGGAATTATTTCGGTAGATCTGTGTTTTTTTCTCCCAAACTGATAAGTTCGGCTGTTTCTTGGTGTTAATTGCACTGTGTGGTTCTCTATTAAAGGTATTAACTGCAATATTTCATTTAAAAAATAATTTATTTTGATGTTGAGCGGCGACAATACCGGATCCAGACAATATTAAATCGCAATCAGCAAGTCGATCGTTTCGACGGAGAACGCGTGTAGTACTCACACAATCGATTTCTCTTTTTTACATTGTGTGGCTGGCATGGAAGTCTTGAATGATGCAAATCGTAGAGGTCGGCCTCGACTTTTCGCAGATTATTTATTATACCGCGGCGTTTTTTAAGCTTCTCGACACAAGATTTGCAAATATATGGTGACTTCGAATGAATTATAAATTCAAGCGTAGCTAATTCTTCTTTTTCTTTAAATGCACCTTTACCATCAACCAGGTTTTTGTCCTTATGTTTCAAAATTTCGCAGGAGCAGAGAATACATGTCAACATTTCAAAGTAGGATAGACGAAGGGACAATATAGAGAGGGAAAACCCGCTATAGCTTTTTCACATGAGAATTTACTAATGATCAGAAGAAACCTGACCAATGAAATATCGGCTACTTAGATTATCTTTTGTCAACCAATCACATATTAGTCCTTAAAATCCAGTGACGACTCACGTGACCAGAACACGATTACGAACGCCGTTTCGCAGACCCCGTTTCCCTGATTCCAGGAGGGGGAAGGAGTGTCTGCACGCAGGCTAACCTAGCAATGTGCTATGGGTATCAGCCTATTATAATCTGGAGTCAAACCTATTGTGTAGTGGGGGTGCTACGTGGTCGACGTTTTCTCGCTTCTCCTCCTCGATTATAACTTTTAAAGCAATTTTTCGCGAACACAATTTTTTGTTATTAAATTGATGACGTCGCTGTATGACGTCATTGTTCGGCCATCTTGAATTCCGCCATATTGGATTTGTGACGACATTAGATGAACTTTCAATTACTTTTCATTGAGAGATAGGTAAATGGACCAACACTGGTGTTAAACATTGCGTGTAATACACATTATCAAATAATACAAGCTAGGGGCTTAAACAGAACCAGCACATTGGAGGATTACTGAAATGAACTAATTTAGGAGATATGTATATATTTAAAATGAAGATGTGCGATTTTCATTATTAGTAAAGAGTAAAGACCTTATATAGGTAGAGTATAGAGTATGAATAAGAGAGAGAAGGGGAACGTGAAAGATATTAGGGTGAATGGATAGGAATGTGTTAGGGAAAAAGGGAACCCTCGACGTGTTTCTTCAGGAGGGATTTTTTGGGAATAGGAGTTCCGTTGTTTGTATCGTATAAAGATGGGAAATATGGAGGAGTGTAAGAAGGGGGGTTAAAGGGGGGGAGAGAGAGAGAGAGAGAGAGAGAGAGAGAGAGAGAGAGAGAGAGAGAGAGAGAGAGAGAGAGAGAGAGAGAGAGAGAGAGAGAGAGAGAGAGAGAGAGAGAGAGAGAGAGAGAGAGAGAGAGAGAGAGAGAGAGAGAGAGAGAGAGAGAGAGAGCTAGAGGTATCGGCATTTTTGTAACCTCAATAGGGAACTTTGGTAACATTTTAGGGCATTTTTGTAACTTCATAGGGAACTTTAGTAACCTTCTAAAAATCAGGGCATTTTTGTACCCTAATAGGACATTTTTGTAACCTAATAGGGAACTTTTGTAACATTTATAGGGAACTTTTGTAACTTCGTGCAGCATATTTTGTAACCATGTTTTTTGTTATATTTGCAGTTTAGTGATGTATAGAAAAGCAAAAGCATAGTAAAGTAGAACAGGAAGGAGTGCATGGTGCAGGCAATTAGATGAGAGCCTTCTTAACTTCTGTCAAGTAGAATCTGGACAAATATAATGACCATTGTCGGAAAGAAGCTAACGACATTGTGTATTATTTATTTATACGTATCGCATAGCCGAAATGGGCAGAAACCTTTAGTCTAAATTTAGACCATGGGATTAAAGCCTAAAGCCAGCCGAAAAGCTCTTGGGTTTTTAAAATCTTTATTTGTGGCTCAGAGCTTCAAGTAAAATCTTGAATTGAACTGAATTGAATTGGTACATTAGAAAACCTGACGTGTTGCAAACATGCACTGTTATTTGCAAGTGGTTAATTTAACTACAGAAACGTAGTTAAAAAAAAAGGTTCAGAACAACTACAATTTTTGTGGTAATTTTAACTACATTTATTTAACCACACTTTTGTAGTAATTTTAAGTACATTTATTTAACCACACTTTTGTAGTAATTTTAACTACATTTATTTAAACACACTTTTGTAGTAATTTTAACTACATTTATTTAAACACACTTTTGTAGTAATTTTAACTACATTTATTTAACCACACTTTTGTAGTAATTTTAACTACATTTATTTAAACACACTTTTGTAGTAATTTTAACTACATTTATTTAAACACACTTTTGTAGTAATTTTAACTACATTTATTTAAACACACTTTTGTAGTAATTTTAACTGCATTTATTTAACCACACTTTTGTAGTAAATATAACTACATAAAATAACTGCACTTTTGTGGTAAATTTAACCACAATTATTTTACTAGAATTTAAAAGTAAATATAACTACATATATTTAACTACATTACTACATTTCGGGGGTTAATTTATTTAACTTGCACTTATTATTTACAAATTTTAAGATATTTACAGGTGATTTCACATCACTTTTGACAAAAGTGCATTCGAATATTCGCAAGTTTGTTCGAATGTTCGAAAGTTCATATGAACTGATGCATTTCAATGGCTACATGGAATTTAATACCTAATCAAATGCGTAAGTTGAAATAAACTTGCGAATATCCGAATGAACTTCAGAAATTGTTGTCAAAAGTGATGTGAAATCATCAGCAATTAAAAAAAAAGTAATAAAGTTAAACAATCTTGGCTGATTAGGTGCATAAAATAGACATGCATAAAAAACTTTAATAATTTTAAACTAAACTAAGTTCTTTTAAAAATTTGTTGATAGCCCCTCTTTTCTTCGAATTGTTACAATTGTCCATCAATAATACTGTTTCAATATACAAAAACATGTTCCTTGACCAGGAAGAGTACTCCATATTAAAAATATAGCAGCTACCAACCACTAATGAAAGCAGATAATCATCCCCTCTGCAGCAATATAAATTAGGTCAAGGGATGACAAACTTCCTGACATAACCAGTCACGGCTCAACTGACTTTGCAATTTCAACATCAATTGATTCATCATTCTGATATAAGAAAAAAGAAAAGCATTAGAAAAAAATATAATATATTGGGCAATATCAAATGAAAAAAAGTGGTAAACTGTTGATACTGCAAAAACGACAATCTTATCATCTGCCACCTTTGACAATTTTTTCATATGCATCTGATGTTACAAGCTGGGACAACTGAAGATTACTTTTAGTGAATATTGTTTTCACAATACATGTATTGAATTACAACACTTTCAATGGAAAACACTCAGCTATCAGTGAATTTATGTAAATTTATAATACTGTATTTGTACCCAGCTTGTGGTATCACTAACCCCCAAGTTACAGTAATTGGGCACAGTATTAAAACAAGATGGGGTAATTGCCAGAATTAGTAATACATTGTTATACAAAAGTATATGTTCTTCTGGTTATTTTAATTACCTGTAAGCATTTTTATTAATCAGAACAACATAAACTAAAATTTTGATTTTGTTGTGATTTTTGTTTGTCTAAATGTTCATTACCATTTAACCCACTGATGCTGTGGTTCACGTTTTTACATTTAAACCAGCTACTGGTTTACCTTAACCACTTTAATGAATAATATTCTGAAATTAAATTAAAAGAGGAAATACACTCCCTTCCACTAATAATCTAATCTGTATAATTATTGCACTAATTTATAATAATCCTCTTCCCATTACAACATAATTATATCAATATACTGATTACTGCTATATGGCTTTCACATGTTGCCTGAAAATTAGGCCAGCACTTTCCAAATTTTCTTATTATCACTTAGTCTCGATCACGGTAATAGATAATTGGGTAATAAACATTTTAAGAGCTCATATTGCAAAACCAGCCTCTTTTTTAAATTTATTCTGTCTAATGCCTGAGACAAATTGACAATTTTACTTGTCCAAGGGAAGTCTCCAAGAGAGAAAGCTGCATGGTTAATACGAAGTTTGGTGATTGAGCAATTGTCATGTAACACTGAAGGTTTGATGTGACATAACATTTGCATGCTTGCATAGATAGAGTTTCAATATTGTTGATTACTGTATATGTCACATACATTTCACACTTTCATACTACTCCATCATGTTTGTAAAATTACTGTTCCAAATACATATCCATGCAAGCATGCACAAGTCACAACAATCCAAATGGTGGCATTCTAGTTGTGATTTTCAACATTGGCCTTCACACTAGATAATAGATACTCTAATGAAAAATAATTCAATTATGGAGCATGCTTCATGTTAAGACTCTGGTACAGGTAGGTATGAGGCTTTTTCAAAGCCCTGCAACTTGTTTTCTTTTAGAGTTTCTCCTTTAAGTTTAACAATAATTTAACTGACCAAAAAATCTTAGGTATAACTGCAGAAAAACATAACAAATTTATACAGTATTCATGACAAAATTACTGCATTCTGATTAGTTGAGAGGAGTACAATTATTTTATTAATTATATACCCTCCTGTAATCAGTCCCAAATGCTGCAATTTCATTGGTTTAAAGGAGTGTGATTTGAGCGTTACTCACTCTTTCTGAGCTGTAATCGCACCCCTCTTAACCAATGAAAATAAAGCTAGTTGACAGGATTGACCAATCACCAGTGGCGTAACGCTCATTAGGTAGGGTTGGGGCGAGAACTAATGGCCCCCGACAGTTGGGGGCCCCGAAGGCCCCCCAGCCCACCGCAGACCCGCCCCCACCAAAATTAGAATACGGTATTATAACGACTAAACATAAAAAATGCAGGTTAACATTTAACAGCAAGATTAAATTAATCGAGAGCTAAAAAATGAGGCCTTCATGACTCCATCGAGGATGGCAGCTGGGTGCAAGCCTGTTGGCTTCTTATTACACGAAGTTCTTTACCTTTCAATTGATCATGAATGCAAAATTTTCTTAAAATTTGGTTTATATATATATATATATATATATATATATATATATATATATATATATATATATATATAAACCAAAGAAGATGAGGACATAACCTGATTACATACAGAAGGGTATATAATTAATGGGTAATAGAACGAATTGAGTGAGTGCTATTAATGCCAAATCATACTTGTGATTAACAAATCAACCTCCCGCTTCACGGTCAGTCGATTTTGTGATTTTGGCATTAATAGCACTCCTCCTCGTTCTATTACCGCCATTAATAAAATAATTTAAAAGTAAAATGTCAAGTATAGTATATGCAGAGCACAATATTTTGATATGTGTTATATATAATACTATACACTTGGAATTATAACTTACTGTAACAATATGCTCAATCTTTATCAAGAGTTCTAAAATGTCAGGTTCATTTCGAGACTTCTTGAAATACGTTAAATTTAAGCTTAAGCTTAAATCTAAATCGGACATTTCCTTAAAAAAAAAGTAGTGTTTTTCTATTTAAGTATGTATAAAGGGATATCATTCTAACAAAATACCATTGTATATATTTATAATCTTCTTTTTAAATAAATACGAAATTAAAAACAACACTATTTAACAATTAGATTATGAGCTCGAAATTTCTATGAGTGAATAGTTGACGAGAGCGGAGCTCGAGTGAATAGTTGACGAGAGCGGAGCTCGAGTTAACTATCATCTCATAGAAATTGAGAGCGAATAATCTAATTGTTTTAGTAGAAACTAACTTGTGTACCTTAGTTCTTCCAAATTATTTCAAAAAACGAAGCATAACCATTGTTTCTGTGCAAAAACCAAGGCAAAACAATCTTTCACTCCTCGTGTCCTCCATGTTGTTTTACTGCATGGCCGCGCGAGTACTGGTACTTAATTTGCTAGAGTAGCCAATCAGATTGCAGCATTTGCAAAAGTTTTTACTAATAATGTGTATCAAGTTTATACAAACACAGACCATGCACAGACTGAAAGCACATATAAGCCGTTAAATGCCGAAAGGCACTTTTGAATTTTATTAAAATCATGCATTATTAATTATTATTCCACAATCCACATGTTCTGGAATGCATAAAACTCTTTGTGCTTTTCAAGTAATCAGTGGCAGTAAATTTAATTCATCATTGTACCGAGATAAAAATGACTCAGTTGATTTCAGCAACTATGATTTCAGCAAGTGAAGACGGCACGCGAGTGAATGCGTGCATTTTAACAACTTTATATCATCCATAATTCATAGTTCATAGTAAAAATAATTGACTTACATGTGTGTAAAATTAATAAAAAGCAGCTACAATGTCCAAATAATAGAATAAACCTTGTAAATAGCGGTAGATTTCCTTGGATTCTCTTGATACTTGGCAAATATGCATGAAAGAGTCAAATCACAGGTCCAATTGGTCCGATATGGTATGACGTTATCTTTCGTTGTCATGGCAATAGCCTTATAGCAAAAACAATATGTAATATATAAACTAGTGCAATTTATCCAAAATGTTTTATAAATTCTATTGAAATAATTTGAGATAAGTTATAACGTTGTAAAGAACAGTGCGTTTAATTTATAATTATAGGCATTAAGGCGCGGAAAAACGAGCAACGTTTTCATCAAACTTGTTACGCGTATACACCAGCAGGCTTAAATCCAATAGTGCAAAATAAGACTGTATATGACAAAAAAACACTGAAATATACTGACCTGGTGACAGGTAGGGTGCGCGGCACGTGCCAAGTTCCTAAAACGATTAGTTATTTTACCTTCTATATCTTGCCATCTTGGTGATTTGAAATATCCATCATGGCATTTTTGAAGATTGTGATTTCAACTGCACATTTTGGTCTCCCAAACCCAGACTAGTGAATTGCATGCATGTCACATGCATGTCATTTTAAGCTGTTTGCGCACTTAATTTATTTCAGTATAACAACTTATGGATTGACTTTTCTGGGCGCTATTGATGTTTGTGTTGAATCTGTATTCAGATGTACACAATATTTGTACATGTTCGGTTTTGCATTATACTCTTACATATTCCGTTATTTGTTGTTGCAGTGCATGTTATGTTCTATGGTATAATAACAGCTGCTATTTGCACGATTTAAATGAATGAATATGCGTTAAGATCGATTCTCTTCTTTTTAAAACAGGTTGTATGATTATGACGTCATAATGCAGGAAAATATCATAGATACACATTTTTTTTGACTAAAAATGCATTTGAAGTCTCCAAAGTTTCTACATCAAGCAGTATATGTAGTAACACATGCAAAATGAAGCTTTACTTATGTATTCTCTCGAGTTTACAAACAAGAATGCAAAATAAAATTTTTCTTGCAGTGTGGCGTTTTTGTAACCTTCATAATCTTCCAGAAAATGTATCATAAAAGTGCAACGAAAAGGCGGATGGTTATGAAATTCCGCTATATTTTGCTTCAATAGTAGGTCCTCACGTGGTGCAAGTTTCAAATGAATTCATTAAAAAGAAAGTGTCATACTAAATGTTGGTACCTAAAATTGTGTTTTTAAAAATTTCGCCCCACAAATCAAGCTGACATACAACAATCTGACTGAAAAATTTTGTGTGTGGAAAAAGAAGAGAATGAGAGTCAGTGACAGTGAAGAGAATGCATTGCAGAGTGTTAAATGATATATACAAATAGTTTTTGGTGCAATTCCGAGATTTTTTCACACATTTAAACCCTTGTCACTGCATAGGGCACTTTTGTAACTTTCTCGACACAAATACGATGCTTGATCACACAATATTTGACAAAAAATTGTCAAACTAGATACAGACGAAAAATAGGTAACAGTAAACATTTCCACAAAGGATCGACAACTTCCTTAAATTAGTAAAGAAATTATAAGAAGGGAGACAAATTGTTACAAAAGTTCCCTACTTTACCTCGAGAGAGAGAGAGAGAGAGAGAGAGAGAGAGAGAGAGAGAGAGAGAGAGAGAGAGAGAGAGAGAGAGAGAGAGAGAGAGAGAGAGAGAGAGAGAGAGAGAGAGAGAGAGAGAGAGAGAGAGAGAGACAGAGACAGAGACAGAGAGACAGAGAGACAGAGAGAGAGAGAGAGAGTTAGATATGTTAGTTTATAGATTAAGGTACATTGCGATAATATAAAGGTAAAGAAGGCCTACCAAATGTGTTGTTTTTCCTAACCTGAATGTCAGGCCTTTATTTGTTCCCGCCTCCGCTAATCCTAGACATTCCAACTCTTGGTGCCTGGTGAATGTTTTCCTTTTCAGTTGAAAATTGGGGGTTCCCTCAAATTATGAGGTTATTAGTGTTAGGGATGACGTGTGTGGTGGCATGAGGTATAGGGTGATTTATGCATGTGAATACAGTGTTTGATTAGTATGTAGGCAAGAGGTGTTGCAAAACACCAATTCGCATCAGGGCATGGTGCAAACAAATAAACCATAAAGAGACTATGCCGATTCGAAATATTTATAATTGTGTGAAAATAATGATCTGATTATGACATTGAGGTGTATATTTGATGGAAAAAAGTATTAGGTAGAACTTGGAGTCTTTAACGCATGAGGTGCGGTTAAACATATATTACTGTTGTAATGTGCTATTATTATTCTCAGTAATATGCGTTTAACCGCACCTTATATCAAATACTGTACTCCCAAAAACCAAAAAAAAACCCTAAATTAATTAAAGCAGAATTTCAAAATTTTTGCTGCAAACGTCATCAAAAACGTGGTTGCTATGGCAATGCTAATCAGTTTAAAAAAGTTTATGTTCCACAACACTAGTTATGAAAAGTCACAAAATTTCGTGCATTTATTTTAAACTGTACGCAAAAAGTTACAAAGCTTTAAATTCACTGCAGGCACTTTCCACCCCACTGCAGGCACTTTCCACCCCACTCCAGTCTAGATAGGGTTAACGTTTAAGGTGGCTCCCTGCATGGGATTTTTATATAATGCATAACTAGTGTTCAACTAAAACGCTTATGGAAGCCCAGTTTCCTTCCCTTGTGAGTTACATTCATGAAACTTTCCAATAAGATTAGTAACACTCGCGCAATTAATTTTGCACTGTTAGCTACCTTATGAAGATTGTTGCCATGGCAACAACAAGTCTAAGAGATAAAGGATTTTTTTGTATTTTTCACTGTTTCCCCCTCCGCCATTTCTGGAGTTTTCATCCATGAAATTTTTTCAGACTTCAGTCTTATTGGAATTGCTTCAAGAAACGTTTTAGTGCAAAATAAATATGTTGTTCGGATGGTTTTGTCAATATCACATTATCACCAAATGTAATGTTTTTTTAACATTAAGCAAAATTTGTTCCATAGAATTTTTTGAAAAAAGAGAATTACAAATTAAGAAAAAGGCATCCTCTTGAAGTGAGGAACTGTGCAAACTTCTAAAAAAGTTCACCAAAGGAAATGTGAAAAATTTGCATTAATTTTAGGGCTTTTTTTACAGGTGCTGACATCATATAATTTCCCAATTATCAGTAATTTTCCCACCAAATTAGCAATCAGCTTATGCGTGGTCATAAAACACCAGGAGCCACCTTAATCTATTTTTGACGGGTTATTTTATAAAGGAAAAAGAAAACTTTTTTTTCTGTGTCCCTATATAGTTACATATAGATTGAAACACTTATGGAAGTTTGGAAGAACTCAAAATAGTGTGGAATTACACTCACCCTGCGGGCTAGTGTTCCCACTGTAATTTAATTCTCATTCTCCCAAACTTCCCCTTGTGTTTCTAGAAACACAAAATGTTTTCTATTTCTTAAATATATAGTGTATGGGCAAACAAAGCCCTGATCAAATGACAACACAAGTCATCGCAAGTATCTTGTTTGACCACCAGCTTGGATGACTTGCGAGGGTGCTTGAAAAACTTTTGAACACAAAACACAAGTTGATGCAAGTCTTTCATGCTCCATCACCATAGAAACTACCATGGGAACTAATGGAACACCTTGTGCCGACATTTGACTGGTGGCATCACAAGTCATCGTAAGCCATTAACTTGCAATGACTTGCGTTCTCGTTTGATTAGGGCTTACCGGTAATACACTGTAAATAAAATTACCAAACATTATTAAAATATTTTAAATCCCTACAAATTAGAATACTGTATGTCTGTATACATTAATTGTGTAATTCTCATTTACTTTACCTTCAATGTCAGGACTAAATGTATAACATTTTCCAAGTAACCAAGCTGGGTATTCCTCAGAAAAAGTTGTAGTACTTGGTGAAGTTAAACCTGTACAGTATCAACAAAACAGAAAAGTAACACCAACATCATACTGTAGCTATTACAAAGTGTACATACTTCACAAGATCTGATGCTACACCTGTATAAAAAATTATCTTTTTTAATTTATACTTTAATTAAAAGCTGTATCTGTAGGGAGCCAAAACACGAGTATGTATACAGTATAGTACATCCTTGTCCCAGGGATACCAGATTGGGATACTAATATTCAAGGAGGAATACCAGATTTTAAGTGCCAGTATCCCACTGGATACTGCTGAAAATTTCAAATCTCATGCCCTGCTTACCCAAGCTAAGAAGACAAAGTCATGAACTACAGTAGAATCCTATTTAATCATAGTGGCTGGATCTAACACCAGGAAATAACTTTCTTCAAGGTCTTTTTGGAAATTGACCTGGTTAGAAATTTAATTCACTAATTAAATTGTGCACAGTTCCATCAATATTGCAACACTGCCTGCAGCTATCCTTAAAATTTTAATTTAGAAATTATTGGGGGGCACCTGCACCCTCTCACCCCTCCCCCCATAGTGTCCACCACTGCAGTATATTGAGTACATGTATATAGTGTTATATTTTGGTTTATTATGCTCATGCTTACACCCAGCTGGGTAACTTCAGTCCCTCAGACAAAAAAGAAGGGCCAATGGATGTAACCAGGACCGTTGTTATTCCAGTTTACCAAGGAGGTCCTGGTAAATGATTTCTACTGTACATACATGTAGATTAGAGCTTTCAATTATTTAACTTATATATAACTTTCACATAATTCTTTCAGAGTTCCAGGCTTTCAGCCTTATAAGACTCCACAAATTTACCAGAGTAGTCAGACAATTTTATTCTCAGTCTTGAAATTTGCTTTGACAAATTATTTATTATTTATTCCAATTGTATCACTGAAAAACCCTTTTTAGGGAGTGATATTTATTAAAGTTTATTTATCGTGAGAAAAAATTGACATGCTTCACCACCTCCCCCCCTCTAATATTTCGAGACGTGGCCATCACTACAGATATACTGTTTGAAGAAAGATTTGCTTTTTATAGTCTAGAGTCTAGAGTCTGAAAAGTTATGGTGTACAGTGTACTTTACTGTTCCTCCCAGACTGAATAGAATACATGTAATAAAATTCTCTTACCCAAATGTGATTCAACGCAGGGTTGAAACTTGCAGTATCTCATTATCCACAGGATACTAGATTTTAGTTTTGGATACTTAAAGTTCAGTATCCAGGTAGGATACCATGAAACTTTCTATAGTGAACTGTCACGAGATTCAAAGTAACACTGACCTTATAATGTACAAGGTAGTGCAAATCTAAGAATGTAGTGCAATATCATATAAAGTAATGTATCATCTTATAACATAGTGTAATGTCTTATAATGTAGCAATTGATATCTTATAATGTAGTGTAATGTGTTTAATACAATGTACTGTAATGTAACATCTTAAAATGTAATGTAACACTGTTTCTAATCCAGTCTATCCCACTCTGTGTAACATAACCTCTTACAATATAGTGTACTGTATTACAATGTAGTGATATTAACATGTACAGTAGCATCTAGTTACATTTTAAGATATTATAATTACGACTACATTGTGATGTACCTTTAGATCCTGTCACAAACTGTAATAGCTAATTTTAGATGTTGCAAGTTGACATGCATTTCAAATTTCACTGAAGCTAGAACAATCAAACCATGAAATTTTAAATGCTCTTTAATAATAGAAGGAACTGCCTTTGAATATTTGCATTTTTTTGGTTCTGATTTTCTTTATAATAAAACAATTTATATTGAATTAGACTATTATGTCAAGAATTATCAAGGTCTCACACTTTGACCTTAATGATAATTCTTGATATTCAAAAAGAAAAAGTCTCATCCAATTTGTTTAATACAGTACTGTCCAATATTTATTAGAAAGCAACGTCGATGCGCACGTACTAAAATTCTTCTTTATATATTAATACTGTAACAGTAAATATAAATAAAGCTCACCATATTTCATGTTATTCCAGGCGGACAATAACCTAGCCTTAACAGTATCGCCCTCAGTCCTGTCATTGCTTTCTGATTTTTGCTCATACTCCTTTGATGTTTGTCTTTTAATATTGATATTAAACATCCCTGATTTACTTCGACTTTGATCCGTCATAATTGTCTTTCTTGAATAAAAGTATTAATGCAAACATCTGGCCCATCGTTTACTACATTGTCACGCCATTAATTTATTGAACCAAGGTGGACTGTCCATAGAAAAATAAAAGAAGAGAAGAAGATTACAAAGCAACTAGTTTTCAGATTCAGGAATGGGTCCTGTTGTTCAAATATTCCAAACAAAGCTCTTATTCAAATTCAAACCCAGTCTTCAAGCAGCACCGCCGCCACGGCATAATTGGCGGAAGGCTCGATCTCAGCGTGCGCCAATCTCGTTCCCAGAGCCAAATATGGCTCTGGCATGGCCTCTGGGTACGAGATTGAGCATGCGCAATATATATAAAATAAACATGGCCAAGCAAATGCGGTAAATGATACGTTTCTTATAGACTTTACTCGTTTCAAACATCCAATTCATTATTACTCGGACTAGTACCCCAGGTAGACGGGTCTAGGTTTCAGCTCGGTTTTTTGGGGTTTTTTTTCCCCTTCTGTGTCACGTCTTAGCCTACTCCGCAGGCCTCTTTAATCAGAAAGCGCAGGCTCAAGACAAACATAATAAGACTTTGCGAAACTGATGCATGTCTGATGATCAAGTCTTTCTCCTCTCGGATGTGTTTTGTGTTTTCACAGACATAGTTATTGGTCAGTAATGTCGCTGGCAAGTATCTTGATATTATATACGCTTACGATCTCACACGCCGTATACATATGAACGCTGTACATGTGTGGAAATAATGCTTTCTTTCTTAGCTTTCCTACTGTCTGATGATCAGAGTCTGATCAAGTCTTTCTCGTCTTGGATGTGTTTTACGTGTTCACAGACATAGTTTGATATTGGTCAGTAATGTCGCTAGCTGTGTTGATATTTAATACCCAAAGAGACTCGACATATGAACGCTGTGTGGAAATACGTTACAGGCAATCGTGTTTTGTGTATTGCAAATTGCGTTTTATATTGGAGATTGGATTGTGTTTTGACTTTTGTCTGTGACCTGAATGTGTTTGGACGGCGGCTTTTTAGATCTTAGCACTGCATGTGACAACCTGCGCGTGATTTTGCAGTAGCCCTGTTTGAACAAATAAAGCCCGGTCAGGTTCCGGCGTTCCACTGTTCCGTGTTTTACTAAACGGAGTAAACGCCGCATAACAGTGATATTTCGAAAAGATCTGAGTGAGCTGCATGTTAGTAGTTAATGAAGTAGATTAAGTAAAACAAAGACGTATCTATCCTTTATCGAAAAAATTAAAGGAAATGTATTTAAACTGATCTAAACTAACGTGACATTAGGCTGTATTTACCGAGCTCGAGAGAAAAATTATAATGATCGACGACGCATACTGACAGGACATACATGTTCTCAATATCAGATATAGTTTTTAATATTATTCATTCCTTGTTAATAATAACGAGAGCTTATAGTAGGGTCTTTTCATTTCTTATTATCGTCATTACCATTATTTCTTTGTGCATCATATCATGTTGTCTTTGATGGATCTCGTGATTGCGCAAGCTAGAAATGAACATGTTATCACTCATCATCAATTAGTTGTAATCTGTCATGACTAGCGTGCACGCATTTTCGGAACTACTGCTTATTGCTAAACTGCGTGTCCATGATGACTCAAGAAGACTCCCTGCTGCAGCATTTTCACATTTTGAGAACAACTTTCTCGTATTATAATGTAATATCTGTTGGGGGCAGCGCAAGATTCAAATGAACTATTTTTCAATTGATAAATACAACACAGAGCTCCGTGTATGATGTACTCTTCAGGAAGTTTGCCGCCATTTGAACACGAAAGAAATTTAAGTATAGGCGCGGGGCGACCTTGAGGTCTTTATAACACTTATTTCGTGTTCAAATGACGTCAAACGTACCTTATACATGCACAGGAGCGGTATGTTTTATAAAATAAGTTAGAAAAAAACAAAAACAAGTTAAGTTGGGTGTTTCGGAAGTTTGCAGATCACTTGCAGGCCACGGAGCTCAGGAACGGAATTGGTCTTAATTAAAATGTATATATTCTACACTCGAATTTTCCTTCACCCAAAATCCTTAGAACATTTTATGATTAGGCCGGTTACGACTAAGATCGTACTGTGGTTTTGAAACTTGCAAAAATAAAATTTACAAAAAAGAATTGGTTTAGTTTAAAAGTAAACTAATCTCGTTGTTAATTTAAATCTCCTTTTGCGGCCGGTTAAAAGTATCGTCTGGGACTCTGCATGGGTAGGGTAATTTTCCAAATCAGCTAGCTGTATACAACAAAACGTTTTGCGGGCAACGAGTTTTGTCGCTCTGTTTTCGGGGAAAACATTGTTTCAATATAGTAACGTAGCATGTTGAAGATTTGGTACATACGTGCGTGCGTTTAGATTTGATCGTAAATTGATCCAGATCATGCCCAGACATTGTCTTCTTTTCTTAGTAGAAAATCTTTATAGGTGGTGTGCAACCAATCCCTATTATAATTGCAAATGATGAAACACTTTTGTCAAATTCATCTAACATGCGTGATGACAATAACGTAAGATGCACACCACCAACCCTTTTAATAAGTAAGAATACGTATGATTTTCACGACGTGATCAATTTCTTTTCAATCAGTTTTTCCTTTGAATTCTTTAAGTAAAGTTTTCAGTATTTGTATGTTTTCAATACAATTCAAAAGGCAGAAAATGACGTCAATTAATGGCGGAAAATGACGTACTCTGCACTTTATATTAAAAAGGTCTATAACAAAGAATTTTCTTCACTCAATGGAATTGAGAAGATCAACTGGCTGGCTCACGAGACCCGTCCAACACATGCATATAATATGAATGAATAAAATGTTGATTGTACTAGCTCATACCAAATAGATTATACATAAATTTAATTTTTGCATAAAATAAGGATAATTAGTCAATGACCACAATCAAGAATTCTAACCAAAATTGAACGGGTATAGGTCCTAATTGGTCTATGATCAATCTTTCCACAAACTTTCATAAAAACCTCTGTATGCAGTATGTTGCGAGATATAGGCCTGGCGACAAACAGACTGGCAATTTTTGGGTATGGGGTACCGGTGTGCCGCCGTGACCTCAAACTCCCGCCCCTATCCCAGACCTAAACTAAAAAATAATCAATACCTTATCTCAGCACTGGTGTCACATCAGCATCCATACTGCGATGATCTCACACCAAAATATGCACGTGCCCTATATAGACCACTTTCATAAAGGCCTTCACTTTAAATATTCTTTTATGTGCATCTAAGTGAGCCTTTCTGGCCTCGTATGAAGCAAAGATTCTTTTGAATTGCAGACACACAAACGAGGCCAGAAAGGCTTAATAAGATGCACATAGAAGAATATTCAAATTACCAAGGTGGTCGCTATTATGAAAGTGGTCTATAGATCGTTTTCACTCACGTGATCGGTGGGCCCATTGGGGTGGTGAAACAATACGAAATATTTGAATAAGAAAGAGCTAATTCCCATGCCGTACACCAATATGGCCGCATTTCATTGTTTTGGTACACCAATATGGCCGCCGTGACGTCAGATGAAAACGACTATTGCTGTGCAGACCAAAATATACAATTTGTGCACCCAGAGTTGTAGCCTGCGAGCAGGCAAGCTAATAAGATCATGAAGTATTACAATTTATCACAAAGGTATCCGCTGACCCAGTTAAAATTAACATTTACATTTTCCTGTTTTTTTATTTTCTCCATGTGCATCGATTGTTGTTCGCGTTCACTCGATTTGTTGATGGCTTTCAAGTAGTATTTTATAATATATCTTCACTTGAAGTCTGTTTGCAGTTGTTCTTCTTCATTCATACCAAGGTTGGAGATGACTACTGGTGAAATTCAACGTGAAGGAACAAGAGTTATTCAAGTTACCAATGTCGCTAAAACGGCTACTCATGAACAGTTGAAAACATTTTTTGAATTTCTTGGAGTGATCGAGGAGCTAAAAGTGTTCCCCAGCCAGTAAGTTCACACAAGTAAATAGCCATAAAAATTGTGGGTTGTAGTCTGTGCTTTTTAGTGTGGATGCAACATATTTTTAGAATCAGAGTTGAGAGTTTTAGCCAGGCCCCCAAGTCTTTTAGTCCACTACTGTATTTGCATAACAACATTTCCATCAATTTTCCTCATTCCTGATTGGCTAATGACATCAATATTAATTTATTTTTTAATAAGAGCCCGTTTACATGAGACTGGGTTATCTCAGGGGATAGGCAGGGCCGTATTAAGGCACGGACGGATGAGACGTCAGCTCCAGGCCCAAGATAGAAATAGGCCCTTCTTTTGCCAGACAACAATATACAATTATGGGATGAGGTTGAGCATGATATCAAGAATTATCAAGGCCGAGGTTTGTGTTGTCTGCCGAAGCCGAAGGCTGAGGCGGATAACACAAACAGAGGCCTTGATAATTCTTGATATCATGCAATAACCGAATTCAATAATTGTTTTATTATACAATTATAAATGTAGAAGCCTTTACAAAGTTTTTTACAAAGTTAGGTAAAAATGGTAAATATTTATCCCGTCTTCAGTTCGAGGTTCGCTAACTTTTTTCGCTTTCAAATACAATTTTCTCTTTCAAACACTGCTTTAAACTCTAACAGCTGTATGTGTAGCTCGCTTGTTTTTACTTGGTGGTGTTAGCGTCAAGAAAACGTGCCAAGTCCACCGGATTAATCCGCTTCTGATCTTCACTCCTAAGGACGGCCGCCATGTTTGTTTTGTTCAAACCGCTGGCCAGCGCGTCATAGCTACAGATAATTTTTGATATTTTGTAGGTGGCAAGACATCAAGAATTGTCTGTAGGTTTCTAGCCAATCACAGTCGAGATTGTATCAGTATTGTATAATAATATTAAATTTAAGAATAAATATAGTAAACATTAAACAAATGATGTAATAGCGCGAATAAGTGTTCTTTGCCAATATCATTGTGTCAAAACACAAAATTTCAAAAATATTCAAATATTCTGTGGTCCTGGGCCCCTAGCATGATTTAATGATTTAATGATAGCTTCAGCCACTACATTAGAAATAAGCAGAGCTTGGGAGTTCGCCACAGGTAACCCCAAGTACAGCGATCCCATTATCAAAACTTAATTACAAACACAAAATTAATCTAATTAAACTACTAATTACATGATTGAATAAAACATATATGTGCTGGTTACTGTACAGCAGTTTGGAGAAGTGTCAAGAGGCTAGGGTGAGGCGGTTAATCGATAAACCGGAAAAAACCGATGTTTTTCGAAAACCGATTCGACCGATGTTGCTCCAGGCAAAAAACCGAAAAACCGAAAAACCGAAAAAACCCGTTTGAATCTCAGTAACATTGAAACAAAATGGCAGTAATAATTACAGGGAAGCGAAGCATCAAAGCTAAGCCGGATCACACGCTTGATTGGTTCAGCAAATCAGCGCCCTGATTGGTTCAACAGAAAGCGGACCTCTGCGAAGACAGGTAGCGTATGACTCATCGCAAAAATATTCAGAGTTAACAAATTAACATATAAACACGTGCAATAGCATCATAGATAATGGAAGGGGAACTGGATAGGAAACTTACGAAACCGGAAACGATGTTTGCACAACTTGCTATGGTAATTCTACGCTTATAAGCGGGCAATGCACCTAACGGGTGGTCCCACATGGCTAAAATCAGACACTGCTGAACTTAACTGATATTACGCTTTTGTCTAATTTCAGCAATAGGTGCATTAGCTGCTTATAAGTGCGTAATTACCATAGCAAGTTGTGCAAACAACGTTTCCGGTTCTTTAACCTCGTTTGAAGTTTCCTATCCAGTTCCCCTTCCATTATCTATGATAGCATTCAAACATTAAACTTCAGTTGGTCGTTTGCTTACACTATCCCGAAGTCTTTCTGTTTTTGTTAAAATGAGTAAGAGTGCAGTTTGGAATTTCTTTAAGAAGCCAGAAAGAGGAGAGGATTTTGCCGTGTGCAAAATCTGTACGCAGTCCGTTAAAAACAAGGGAGGAAACACAACCAATTTGCTGCAACATCTTCGAAGAATCCATCCTTCCCAATATGCGACGATGACTCCATCAGGACGAAAGTCAGCACCGAGTCGAGCGACAAGCGATAGCAGCCCAGTTTCATCAGATACGCAAGTTACCCAACCTACAGTAAAGAGCCTCTTTGCCAGCAGCACGCCATTAACACCTGGTAACAAGCGCCACGAAAGTATAACAGATGCCATCACATACTTTCTCTGTAAAGACAACGTCCCGTTTAACGCAGTGAGTCGACCAGGATTTCAAAAACTATTGAACGTATTAGAGCCACGCTACAAGATTCCAAACAAGACAACGTTTTCGAAAAACAAACTTGCAAAGCTGTATGATGTCACCAGAGAAGCAGTTATGCTAGACTTAAACAGCATAAACAACTTCGCATCTACAACTGACATGTGGTCTTCTCACGGCTTGACACCGTACATGGGATTCACGTTGCATTGGGTAGACGCTGAGTGGAAGTTACAAAGCCGAAACCTTGGGACAAAGTTTGTTCCTGATGACCACACTGCCGAACAGTTGACCGAGACGATGAACGACATGCTTGGGCATTGGAAACTGAGCGCTTCGAAGCAAATTGCCATAACCACAGACAATGGTTCAAACATAAAGAAAGCCTGCAAAGACAACAAATGGAAAAACTTGCCATGTTTTGGACACAATCTCCACCTCGCAATCACCAATACCATGAAGAACAACCCAAGAGTACAGCGTGCATTGGGTGTATCCAAGAAAATCGTGGCAGCTTTTGGCACAAGCTGGAAGAGACGGAGAGATCTTGCCGCAGCTCAAGTTCAAGAGGAACCTGGACAAAAGTTCAAGAATTTGTCATCGGTGGGTATTGAGTAATTGAGTATTTTTAATATCATTATATTAATAGGTTCGTGAGCAATGTGTTATGTATTATTGAGACTATATAAACTTAAGTCAATCAAAAGTTTCAAAACTTAGTTACCGTTTTTTACTAAACAATTTTTGTTGTGTCGCATGAACAATGATTTTAGATGTGCCCAACACGTTGGGGTTCCACACAACACATGATCAGCAGGGTGCTGCGCAATAAGAAGGCCATTCGACGAGTTCTTGGCAACGACAAGGATACTTCCCATTTGGTCCCGAAGTTGCAAGATTTGGAAGTCTTGGAGTGTGTGGATAAAGCACTTGGTCCGCTGAAGGCGTTCACAGATATTATGTCTGCGAGCAACTATGTGACAATAAGTGCGTTAAAGCCAATTCTCCATCGCCTGTCAACAACTGAATTGGCCCCTCAAGATGACGATTTGCCATTGGCCGCCGAAATCAAGGAGGAGGTCATGACGCGACTACAAGCGCGTTATGTTGCCGATCGATTGAAAGGTTTGATGAATGTCGCATCATTCTTGGATGCTAGATACAAGACTGATTTTTTAGAAACAGAAAGCGAAGAATTGAACAATGTCAAAGAGGAGCTCTTGAAGAATGTTGTTCTTCTAGAGTGCAGCATTGAAGAAGAAGAAGAAGATGTCTTGCCATCGCCCGCTGCAAAGAAGGCAAAACTCAGCCTTGGGGCATTGACCAGCCTGAAAAAGAAAGAAACGGCGTCACCAGCAGCCTCTCCACGTAGCCGTCTCTCCAAGGAGATTGACACTTACCTCAGTTATCCAGTCATTGACGGAGACGACGAACCTTTAGAATGGTGGAAGGTTAACGCAAAAGAACTTCCGTTACTGTCACAATTGGCAAGAATATACCTCGCCATTCAAGCCACCAGTTCGCCATCAGAGAGGCTTTTTAGCAAAGCGGGGCAAGTTGCTACACCAGCGCGAGCGCAACTAAAGCCCGAGAAAGTTGACAAACTTGTCTTCCTAGCGGAGAATTTGTAAGGATAGACTATCGCATTCGCTTGTATATAGATAGAAAGAAAGCCAGTTTTACTGTTACTTAGTCATTTCCTTGTGTGTAGAACGTATATAGCTACAATGTTTGAAAATTTAATTCTTGTAAATATTACGATACATTGTACTAACTGTTTTAAAAACTAAAGTCTTGAACGTGTAGCGTGAAGTTTAATCAAGTAAATCTACAGATATAAATATCGATTTTTTCGGTTTTTTCGGTTTTTTCCAGGCGGTTTTCGGTTTTCGGTTTTTACCCTGAACCGCCTCACCCTACAAGAGGCCTAGCCTTTCTGCATTTGATGCAAATGGATTTCCAAGTACGAGGATCATCACAATTATAAACATTTAGCAAAGCATTTTTGTAGTAAATTTTAAGACCTGATTTGAAAGCGTGTAAACTAGTGTCACCATGACAAAGTTTTTTAGTTAAAATGTTCCAGGCCTTAGAAGCTCTTATGAAAAAGGATGTCTGGAAAGTAACAGTTTTAGCAAATGGCACTTGGAGTTTAATAGTATCGTCGACTGACGAGCTTCTAGTATTTCCAGGTAGTGCTAATGATGGACGAGCATATGCATCAATTGAAGTTAGGTTGTGTATAATTTTGTAAAGTAAAACTAAGTCCAGGTACTCATGCCAATAGGTTATAGGTAGTAAATCGAGATCTTTAAGTCGTAATAAATAAGGAACGTTGGTTGTAAACCCTAGATTTAAAATGAATTTCGCCGCTCTTCGCTGGCCTTTCTCAATGTCATTGATCAGTTCAACGGACTGAGGGCACCATATTTGGGAGGCAAAGGCAAAATTGCTCCTAATAAGCTGTAAATAGAGAGATCTTCTAGCACAAGTAGCTTTCACCTCTAATGTTGATCGTCGTATCATCCCGAGCAATTTGTTAGCTTTTGACCGTACCTTTTCGACTTGATCCTTCCATGATAGCCTAGAGGTCATTATAATACCCAGGTCGCTTTCAGCATCAGAATGGATAAGATGGTGTCCGTCAAGGTTATACGGAGTGACGATCGGTGTTGATTTTCTTGTGACTCTGAGCACTTTGCACTTGGTTAAATTAAAATGTAAATTAACGTCATTAGACCACGAGTGTAAACCATTGATATCCTGTTGCAAGGCCAATGCATCGTTAGGAGATTGAATAGTCCGGTAGCACTTGGTATCGTCCGCAAAAAGACCAACGCCTGTACAGTTAGATACGTAAGTAGGCAGATCATTGACGTACATCAAGAAGAGGAAAGGGACCAGTAAAGAACCCTGCGGAACACCTAATGAAATAGGCAATGATCCTGAAGTTGCGCCGTGAACAGTTACTTGCTGATAACGATCTGATAAATAGTTATTGAACCACAGCAGAAGGGATCCCGAGATGCCAAAACCTTGCAATTTGCAGAGCAATTTAGGATGATCTACGGAATCGAAGGCTTTGGAAATATCCATAAAAACAACATCTGTTTGCTTCCCACTATCCAGATTTTTGCCAATGAAGTTCAGTATTGAGACCAATTGTGATGCACAAGACTTTCCATTTACGAACCCGTATTGCGCAGCGTGGATAAGTGAATGAATGTTGCTCTTGATATGATTAAGGATACAACGTTCTAGGGCCTTGCTGACGATTGACAATAGAGATATCGGCCGGTAATTCTCAACATGATCCTTCTTTCCTTTTTTAAACAGTGGAATAATGTTTGCATATTTCCACTCCGTGGGAACCATAGAACGGGCAAGAGATTTGTTAAATAATAAGGTAAGCGAGGGTGATAGTTGCAAGGCACATTCTTTAAGAATGCGTGCTGGAATACCGTCAGGACCATGAGCTTTGGATGGGTCTAAGTAATGTAAAACTGTGTAAACTTCATTGACAGATAGTTCGATAGAAGACATGGAAGGAAAAGTAGGAATCGAACCAGTTTCTGTTGAAGACGGTTGACCAGAAGGAGAGGTGAAAACAGAATGAAAGTACTTATTAAATGTTGACGCGATGTCGTGAGGTGTGCTGGCATATGTTCTTGTTTTAGGGTTGCTTCGGTTGACTGTGGAAACTGAATTAGGTACACTACTTGAAGTTGACTTGATTTTGAACACAGACCAGAAACGTTTGGGATATATCTGCAAGGTGGCACCGAGGGAGGAGAAAAAAGACTCTCTACTTTCCTGAACAGCTTTTTTAACTGAGGCCCTTAAGCTACGAAATCGTTGCTTTAAGTATTCAGTTCCTTTACTTGAGAATCTTTTGCGAGCGGTAGCCTTTTTGCGTATTTGATGCAAAATGTTTGGAGTTATCCATGGCGGTGTGCGACGTTGGTCTACTTGCTTGAGTGGAATATGTTGACGAACCGCATTCATCACGGTTTCTTTCCATATTGACCAATCAGTATCGATGTTGGACTCTCTGTCATTTTTGGATAGTAAGGAACAGATGTCAGCTTTTGTTAGGCTGTTCCTTAGGCCTTCAAAGTCGGCACGTTCATAATCGAATACAAAACGCTTCGTTTGAACCAAAGAAGTGACTGACACTGAAATCTGAAATTGGATGATGCAATGGTCGGAAGACATGCCTAAAGCTGATGGGTCGCACACGTTGCAGATAGACACTAGCTCAGGAAGATTAGTAATCAGTAAATCCAAGATGTTGGAACGTCTTGTAGGAAAGAGGATGTTAGGCTATTTAGCTTGATCGGGGTAAAAATGGAGCAAGAGACTGGTGTGAGCACTGAGTGTAATCACCTATTTTTGGCTGCGGATTATCTGAAATTCTGAGTTCGCATTGATGCAACTGACTTTTTAACCAAAACAGTTAACTTTTAATTTCAAAATGTTTTGGACATCACTTCAAATGTACATATAGTAATTAGCAAAGGTTTCAAAAACACTGTCAGTAACTAAAGAATGATTTGTATAGATTTCCGGCAGTTTGGGTGGAGATTTGCAATGTTGTTCATTTAAAGCTGTTTTCTGGGGTTCGAAAGTTGGAAATATTTCAACTCCCAAGGCGAACTAAACAATGCACTCTCCGCCTGCATGGGCAAAGCGGATGTAATGGAAAACAGCCTTTAAAGACATGTAAAAAGAGACAGCCCATGTGAAAATCTTACATAAGATCTTGCAAGATCTTACATAAGATCTGCAAGATCTTACATAAGATCTTGTAAGATCTTATATAAGAATCTTGCAAGTACTTGCAAGTTTTCCTACATGTATGTATCTTGTAAGATTTTATGTTACATCTTGCAAGATCTTGTTATATCTTACAAGGTCTTATGGAATTTTATAGGATCTTGCAAGATCATACAAGATCTTATAAGATCTTACAAGATCTTATGGAATTTTATAAGATCTCGCAAGATCATACAAGATCTTACAAGATCATACAAACATGTCACGAAAATGATCACAGTAGTATTTTTTTATTTTTGTGCGGCAACGAATATTCTAAATTTTAGAATCTGTGTTAAGTAAATCAGGACATACATGCCTACTGATTCTATGTATTTTCATCCAGTGAAATACAAAATCACATACTCGAAATACCTCAATGTGCATATTGTGATCTTGCAAATTTGCATCTTGCCTGATTATATAAACTACATGACAGAACTTGCTAGGTATAAGTTTTCCTAGTTGATTCATATTTGCTGAATACCATGCATTTGACCCACTGCTAATTCCAACTGAGTGAACTGAACACTGTATTTATGTACACAGTTGATATAACTAAGCTAATGAAATTACACCACCATTAGACCACTTACGTTCTCTGTTTCAGCAGTATTAACCTACTATACCATATTTTGATTAATGAAATTACAGTTCACAAACTCATACGCTGTATCGTGAATACATAGAGTATTATGTACAGTGAAACCTGAGTTTTGCGACCAACCCTGGTGCCACGAAAAAGGGGTCGTTAAGGACAGGTGGTCGTTCAGACAGGTAGTGATGTGACGTCACAGCAGCCATTTTGGCAGCGCCGCGACCAGCAGCGGTTCTTTATATAAACATTGTTTCAAGGTTTCTAGGAAAATGGCGATTTATAAAGATTTACAAGGGAAATGGAAAAAGCAAGAACACTTCAAAGAAGTGCAGTCTTGATTTATTAATGTTAATATGTTAAATATCATGGCCTTAGAGCGATGTTCTCCATATCAAAATGGTCTCGTACTGTCGTTTCAGTTTTTGCGCTGTGTTTTTGTTACGTTTCAGATTCAATTTTTGCGCTGGTTTGGTCTTGTTAAAAGCTCTTGGCTTTATTTACGATCTTCCAGTAGTATTTTTTAGATGTGAACAGTCAGTTTTGTCACTTTCCTTTCCAAGTTAAAAAGCTGTTGTAAAATATACAAACTTGTTGCGGTAAACGATTGTCAAGATCAACTTGTCTAAAGTTAACAAATATTACTCATGGTTTTGGATTGTTCAGTCATTGTATTAACTCTCAAACATCAACTAAAGGAGAAATTCACACAGATTTTCATCAAATAATGCTCAAAAGAGAAGCAGAACAAAACTAAATTGCGCAGTCTTACACATTTGGTTGTTTTTTGCTTTGATCATAATGGGATTAATGGTGTAATAATATGTACATTCATACTATCATCAAATTTGAAGAAAGATTTATCTAGGGAACCATTATTAGCTATAATTGGTGTATGTATTGTGAAAAGGAGGTTAAGTAACTTCTCACAACTTTAAGGTGTACTGTCTGAATTTTAGTGAAGTTAAATTAATTGCGAGAATGGAAGAAAATGATGAAGAACTTTTTATCACCCAGAATGTTTTTCGTGAAAGTTTGGAACTACGATTTTAGTAACTTATTAGAAGCTGACGAACCACTACTAATTAACACAGTAAGTGTTGAGGGGAGTGAAGTTACTGGAGGCCAATGCTTGGTTGAGAGAGACGACTCAGACAAGCGACTAGAACAATCAGAGGGAAGTTGTTGTTATCACTGATGCAGAGTTGCAGAAGAGAAATGAGACAAGGATGCCCATTAATATGAAAACAAGCACCTGTCGGACGGTTAACACATGGTCTGAGTGGGCCAATGAACGAAATTGGAAAAGTAGTACACAAAAGTAAAGTGTGATCTTTTACACCTTAATGATGAGGAGTTGAATTATTGGTCGAGTAAATCCGTTACTGAAGTTAAGTTAAATTGTTTGAGTGTTATAAATTAAATGATTTTTGTTGTTGATATATTTATATTGTTTGTGCAATGATTTATACCGCTAAAGAATGTCATTCATGCCGCGTTTTGTAGAAATAGCTTGGTGGTTTTTAATATATATATACACACCAGGTGTATAATCAGCCTTGTTTATCAACAACGTCTCCTGCTTCGGTAAACAAAGCAAAACTCCAGGTAGGTAGGTAGATAGGTAGGTAGGTAGGTAGAAAACTTTATTTAAACACGCTGACCCCGTCAACCGAAGCTGATTTCCACGAGGGGCATGTACAAAAGAAGTGTAGAAGTATAGTATTTAATAGCCTGCGTGCAATTGCCGTGTTACTGCATTTTAGTCTTGTTTTGCTTTTCTTTTGAGTATTATTTGATGAAAATCTGTTACGAATTTTTGTTATGAGAGTTAAATACTTTTTTAGTTGATGGTTGAGAGTTAATATACATGTAATGACTGAACAATTCAAAACAATGAGTAATATGTGTTAATTTTGGACAAGTTTGATCTTGACCATCGTTACCACAACGGCACAACTGCTTTTGGACTTGGAAGGGAAAGTGACAAAACTCAGTGTTCACGTCTAAAAAATACTACTGGAAGATCGTAAATAAAGCCAAGAGCCTTTAACAAGCCTAAACCAGCGCAAAAATTTAATCAAACGTAATAAAAACACAGTGCAAAAACTGAAGTGAACGACACCATTTTGATGTGGAGAACATGTCTCTATGGCCATGATTTTAAACACACAAATGTCAAATTTCTTTTCTTTTAATAATAACCAAGTAACATATTAACATTAATAAATCAAGACTGCACTTCTTTGAAGTGTTCGTGCTTTTTTTTCATTTTCCTTGTCAGTTTTTATAAATTGGCATTGGCACAGAGAAAAATTTTCATGATTTCTCTGAGGATGGTTCTGTAATAGAATTGAAACACTGCGCTTCCTCACGGATTAGCGTTTAAGTTGTCTCGAGAATATCTCGTGCACCTAAGTTGGATAAGTATTCGCCTCCAATCCCTGTGCGGCCCGATAGCTCTACAGGTAGAGCGGCGGACCGGTATCCCGAAGCCCGAAGGTGCGAGTTCAAATCCCGCTCGAGTCAGCCGAAATTTTTCAGTTGAGTTTAGCAGTGTAAGAAAATCATGAAAAATTTTCTTTCTTTCAGTCCTTCAGCATTGGATTCTCGGATGTTGATTGCAGCGAAGTTTAGCCATTACTTCTGAGGTTGTGGCTCTCACTCTTCCCAGTTGTTCAGGTGCATTTCGATTACTATCCCAAATACAAAGGGTGTCCAAAATATGCCCTGCGTGTGAATGTTGTCATTTGCCCTGTTTACACGGCCAAAATTTAAGCACGCGTAAGTTAAGCGTGCTTAAAATGCTCCACCTTGGTGCGTTTACACGGTCGTTTAATAATCCCTTACTAAAACACGTGCACCATTATTCAACATGGCGGACGAGTTATATTTTTTGTTTTGGAAGCTTCGTATGGGGTACACGAGAAAGAGTAATAGCTAAAACAAACAAACAAACAAACAAACAAACAAACAAACAAACAAACAAACAAACAAACAAACAAACAAACAAACAAACAAGCAAGCAAACAAACAAACAAACAAACAAACAAACAAACAAACAAACAAACAAACAAACAAACAAACAAACAAACAATAGCGAGATGGAAGTTTCTACAGCAGGGCAAAAAAATGCCTTTTATCGTATTAATAACACCGTATTAATAGCAAGCGTTTTTCAATCCCGTTGCGTTTACACGGCCAAGTTAAGCGCGATTAACTGATCGTGCTCAGTTTAATATCCGCTTAAATTTTGGCCGTGTAAACAAGGCTATTTTTACTCCGAGGGTAGTGAAAGCGTCACACATCGCCGTCATTTGCTCGTACTCTTATACTTTCAGAAAAGCCTTTAGTAGATTGTTCGTCAGAGC
Organism: Corallium rubrum; assembly: GCA_964035015.1. Taxonomy (NCBI): domain Eukaryota; kingdom Metazoa; phylum Cnidaria; class Anthozoa; order Scleralcyonacea; family Coralliidae; genus Corallium; species Corallium rubrum. The sequence continues at coordinate 23,791,679 of OZ035998.1, forward strand.
CACCGGGTGAAAGCTTCCTCTGATCGCCAATTTACATGTACAAATCGCAGTATAGCACATTGGTAAGGTTTGAGTACTGCCGAAAATATTGAACGTACTTTCTAACGTTTCGAGCAAAGACCTTCGTCTGAGAGAAACGTGACGAAGGGCCTTCGCTCGAAACGTTAGATGCTACGTTCAATATTTCGGCAGCACTCAAACCTTACAATATTTCGATTAGTGTTTCAACACTGCCTACGTAGCACACTACTTTTATTTCACTGTTTGAATTTACATGTACGTACGTACGTTTGTGAGTTTTTGCAGAAGCTTCGTACACAATACGAAGTTTGATTGACTCTGCACTATACAACTACTTCAGTGTGCAGTGTGTAGAATTCTGTTCCCATGCTTGGTTAGTTTGCACTCTCAATTATTCTGTACGTATTTGTAATTTGGGTGAACTGTACATATAGCTGTCAGCATTACAGTACTCTAAATTACATAGTAGACTGTTGCGTAGAACTGCTGGAAGTTTTAGCAAGGAATACTGACATTTCGAGCGGGACTCTTAAAATGTGACGTGATTTTCTCTGACGAAAGGCTCCCCTTGAAACGTCAGTATTTCCTTGCTAAAAATCTTGTCAGTTTGCCACCTTTTCACTTTGGTGTAAATTAAATATTCTTGTTTTGGCTCTCTTCAAGGGATCTTACATCATATGGTTCAAAAGTTTGTTATGTAAAGTATGAAGATGAATCTAGCGTGCATCTAGCACAGCACTTAACAAATACAGTATTTATTGACCAAGCACTCATTGTTGTCCCACTTGGAGATGGTGAGTTGAACATTTTTTCAAAACAGTGCACAATGTATACTCGTAATTATTTTCTTGTCGATGTGATATTAAGTAAGAGTTATTATATGGCACGGATTACTTCCGGTAAAATCACGCGCTGTGATTGGTTGCTGACATGGCGATATTTCTCCGTAATGCCCGCGGGTATTATGAAAATTGTTAATGCCGTACGATTGGAAACAAACAAAAAATCCTAATGAGAAACTTTCATTGCCGAAAACGACGAAAATAAATGAACTAAACGTCGATGAACATTATAAAAGTAAATTCTAGTATCCAGACGAGAAAGAAACAGAAAATAACGCTATTTCGGTGTTTTGACGAAGTTAAAGGAAGCGAAGACCAAGAAATACAAGATTGATTTTGAAATAAAAGGTGCATATAATAAACTACTTAATAACCTCGACCGTTCGGTCTTCACGGTAAAATATTAAACCTCGGTCTTGAACGTATTAACCTCGCTATCGCTCAGTCAATACAGCAAGACCTCGGTTCAATATTTTACCGTAAAGACCTCACTCTCGGTTATTAAGTAGTTATTGTATATATAGCTTGAGTTTCACTGGATGCAACGATGACTGTCATTGGTTGGTTTGTGGTCACATGACCTTAGCTAAATTTCAATGTCTACCGAGCGGGCAATAATTGAGAACTTATTACCTGCTCGGTCAATAAGTTTTCAATTGTTGCCCGCTAGAACTTTGAACTCTTCATGGCATCCTATAAACAAAAGCTTGTTTGGTACGAAAAAAAGAATATTTATAGGTCTTCAAAGCATGTGTGAAGATTAACTGGAGAAATGTATTGCTGTTCTTTTGTTCTGAGACTTATATTTGTTTGGTTGAAGTGAAATTACGGAGCCAGGCGAAATGTTTTGGTAAGTCTTAGCGTTTGTCTTTTGTGTACTTTCCCTTGATAAACGTCGAAATTATTCAGCGAAACCCAAGCTATATAACAAAATACTTTTAATGTCTGATCCCTTGGGAAACAGTTAATTTTGTTTTCCCTCGAGTCTCGATGTTTCCTCGACTTCGTCTCGGGAAATATCAAGACTCTCGGGAAAACAAAACTAACTGTTTCCCTCGGGAGCAGACTTTAAGTGTTTATTAATTACTGAAAACCGAGGCATTAAGCCTTCCAAGTATAGGAAGTATAGGCTTAATGCCTCGGTTCTCGGTGTAATTAACTAATTTCGTTCAAATTTCACAAGGTTTTGTCTTTATCTGCGGTATACTTCCCTGGGCTTTATACAGATGAAGACCGTGCATTTATAATGACAATTCAGTTCAATTCAATTCAATTCAGTTTGTATGGGAGATAAAGACTTAAGAAACCGCGTGAAATTTGAACTAATACTATTAAGCTACTTCATATGTTACAGAAACCACCCTGATTATGTATTTCACTGTGTGCATTAACATTCAATTTGTCATTGTTATATTGATTTAACATTTCCAAAGGGCTTATTCCTGAAGAACACCAAGCCTTACAGATAGTTACACCAGCCGCTGGTGGATTATTGTGTCAGGTACTTTTAATATTATATTCTAATAGTTATAAGGTTATGTATAACAGTACATATTTACAAACAAGTGTTACTAAACTAATAAAAACATTATGCTAATACAACAACCCCAGTACAACAGCCAGGTGGTTTCGAAAAAACCCCAACCGACACACAAAAAACCCCTGATAAAACCGGCAAACCGATCTTCCGCTTTGGGCATTCGTAATCAGCGCCTGCGATACATTAATGACATATACCGCATTATTCAAAGATGGCGCCCGTAAACATAAACGAAGGAAGAATATTCCTGGAAGAAAACCAACTTTGGCGTGCTCCTTAGTTTGATCCAACTTCTGGGTATCCGATACATTCATCTGAATTGCCCAACGAGCGATCTGACAGAGCACTACTTGCGTTAAATAGAGAATTTAAGAATGTATTAAGACATATTCTGAATGAGTTTTTCAGTTTTCAGTTGGGGTTTTTTTTGTTTTCCGTTTGTTTTTGTTTATTTTTGGTTTTCCGGTTTTTCACCATGAAGGAAACCGACAAAACCGGTTTTTCCTGGTTAACCGAAAAACTGCCTCACATGTTGTCAACAGGTGCGTTGATTGGCTATAATTTAGAGCTGTTATCTTTTGTGAAATTTTTACAGTACTACAGATGTAGTGTATAAAAATTAAAAAAAATAATGTACCAAAAAATCTATTTAATTATCTAAGGCATTTGAAAAGATGGGAATTGCAGGATAAAATATTCAAACAAAATAAAATTCATGTTTTATTACATCAAACTGTATTCTATTCACAACCCTCACAATCATGCTCAGTCTATAATTAAGGATTGGGGATAATGGTAATCCAGCGGCCTAAGCCAGGCTTGAAAAGCATGGCTTAGGGTGGCAGGAGTTTTACGACCCACGTAAATCATGAGTGAGTGGGTGGGTGGGTGGGCCGTTCGTCCTGGTCACTTGTCCGCTGGAAAGAAACTGAGCTAGATCTGAGGATTTCTCCCATATTTATACTCCTCGTATCATAAAACACACGTGTGATTGCTCAATCAAGCGCATATGGTAATATATGTCTTAATTGTTACTTCGCATATCATTATAAGGGTTATGAATAGTATTCTATTCACAACCCTCACAATCATGCTCAGTCTATAATTAAGGATTGGGGATAATGGTGATCCACGCCACCTAAACTTGTCTTTCCCACAAACACAGCGGGATCACTTCCCTGACACCCAATAACCTCAAAAAACCATATAATATATCCTTCTAAAACACCCCAATCTCACCCCAAACTCCCAAACTATACATGGGTGAAAATCAGGACAAAGCAGAATACTGTCGTTTTCGCATATTATCAGGAGGAAAAGCACAAACAAATCGCTTAAGTTCATTAATATCGTTCCATGGCTCGGTCACCTCTGCAGCACGAGATGACGAAAGGCGTGCGGATGCACCAGCGGGATTAAGAACCTTTGCAAGCTGTGGGTAATAAAGGGCAGTATGACGACGAGACCAACCAACATGATCCATGATTTCTGATAAATCTGCTCCAGTGAGTGCTAGCGTAATTGCACAACCAGATCGAAAACCATGTAGTGTTTCGCCTTCGTCTGCATTCATTTCCTTCAAGTATACCGTAAGGCGTGCCTCAGCAGCGGCAGAAGTAAAGGGAGAATCTTGGATTCCACCCGTCGGAGTCGTAGGGCGAAATAAATAGCCACTGGATAGATCGATAGATAACCGCTGTGCGACATCCATATACTGCTCGATGCCATTAATAGGGCAAATTGCCGTGTGCGTGTTGCGCCTGATCCCAAAAACATTCTGATCCCCATCCCTCAAAGTCTTTCCCCAAATGTGATTAAACAAAAATCCATCATCATTTGGGAAACGCAAAATCTCAGGTACTTTAACTTGAGACAGATCGCCCGGTCTATCCCCACTAAAAAATGCAGTCTTAAAATAAGCCTGGTCACGAGCTACAATAAACTTCTGAAGTGAAGGAATGTCCGGGCTTTCAAGTTTGCGCTGCAAGTGCAATGATAATGGAGTTAATTTATGAACAAAAAAGGGAGTAGCTTGCTTTGGCGTAACTCTAGCCTGTAATTGTTCTCGCGTAATACATCTAAGATAATCCTTGACGGACTGGTCAGCTGCTGGGTTACCCAAGGCAAGCCGCTTATCCCATTCACCTGAGCGACCCTGGGCATGAAAGATTGAGCGCAACTTGCCAATGTAAGAATCAACCGTCTTAAGTAAGTAAGGTAAGTAAGGACTGGGGGGCTAATCATCCTTACTTGCAGCCAGTGGCTGAATTGCAAAGGACGCAGATCAACGTGGCCGTGTCGAGGCATATCAAGGCGCTCGAAGCAGCCGCCAACGACACAGTTCAGACCACGGATCACAGCTGAGATGTTAGGTGTTGATTTTATGGAGGGAGGAAAACCGGAGAACCCGGCGAAAAACCCTCGAAGCACAGGAGAGATCAACTACAACTCTACTCACATGAGTCCAAGCCGGACAACGGGGTCATTCCCAAGCGGTCACCCATCCAAGTACTAACCCCGTCTAACCGGGCTGAACTATTGGTGAGAGGCAGCGCGCTAACAGCACACGCCACCCGTGCTCCCCTTATATGACAAGTGTAAAGGACAACCGCACGGGTGTTGTCCTCGTTGACCCAAAAACTGACAACTGTTTCGATGAACCTGCGTCTTTCCATACTGATCTTTAAAAACAAGAAAACGACATACATCCCGTGGTGTTACAGTAGCCAAGGTAATACTGCCTGGAAGAGCCGCCAAAAAGGACTCCAACTCGCGTTGTAGTGAGTCTTTCTGTTTCGAGTACTTGGTAGCATGATCATAATTGAACAATTCTTGTAGACGATTATCAATCACCTCAAGGTCGACACGAAGTCCCGACTCTACGCGGGGAGGGGCCTGGATCCGTCGCTTATATCCACATCTTTGACCGAAACGAAAATCCTTGTCATTGGCATGGCTACATTCAGGGCATTTCACTGATGGGACAAATAATTTGGCTATCAGAGGTAAAATCTAAAGAGTGGAAGCAAAAGAAGAGACACAAACAGCGTTACTAAGTCCAACAAATGAATTGATTTCATTACAATACGGAGCAAAATCACATTACAGAAATAGAAGGTATAACGTTATTCAGTTTGACACTGCAGTATTACACTAAAATACGATGGCAAATGCCCAGAGATCACCACCGAGTCCAGAATGAGCAATCCATCCATGCTTTGAAGGAACGAGCAGAGCATTAACATCTCCAGCGAAGGCTAACCTTCTGGACGAACGCGCACGAGACTGAAGTAAAGGCCACCAGTACTTCCGAGGGTATACGTCCAACACAACAATGGTACACGATTGCTGATAGTACTCAAGGAAACGAAGCACGGGACCAACTAATACCGACGGCGGAAATACATATGGACGCTGCATAATCAAACGGTGGGAATCCAGGTCCTGCGCAAACACATTAACTCCAGCCGATTCAGGTGTCGGATAGGGCGTGAAATGAGGCAAGCGATTACCAAAACAATCCAACATGGCATTGGAGTCTAGGGCCATCATATCACAGGTATGACCGTCACCACCAAATTCGCTCTGAACGACTTTCCAAAGTGAATCAGTCAATTGACTGTCCATCGCAGACAATCGTCGTGAAGGCACATCAGCGGGATTTTCACCAGTGGGAACATAGGATAGATGAAGGGAAATGTTTAAGGTTAAAGTAGTAAAAAATAACCTCTTGATGGCACTATTAAGCGAAACACTTTTACCGCCTTGGTTATTCCACGAGTGAATAACAGCCTGGTTATCAACCAAAACATCAACCCAGGCATTTGAAAGAACAGCACGACATGACAACAATACTCGCTCAATCGCCACAGCTTCCTTCGTAGCAATATCCCAAGACAATTCCTTGCCAATCCAGTAATCCGAGACCTGCTGGACCACAGGTGACAGGACAGAACCGCCCCAACCAGCCGCAGAAGCATCAGTCGCCAGTGACACACGAAAATGTCGCTCGTCACGCCATGGAAGCGGTGCATCCCACGTTTCTAGAAACAACCAATGCTCAATCTCCTTTCTCAAAGGACCAGATACAGGAATTGGTCGAAGCGTACGCAAACCCCACGAGATCATACCATTCATGTCCCGAGTAAACAATCTTGCCGCAGGAACGGCTAAAGAAAATGAAACACATTTTCCCACTAGACGCTGAAGTGTCTTAACTGTCACCGTCGAACTGTCCAAAATTTTTCGAACAAGCTGAAGAAAACGAGCTTTTTTATGAGGTAGCAAATGGAACACCTGCAACATAGAATCAGACGAAAACCCAAGATAAGGTACTACCAACCGAGGAACCAAAACAGACTTCTTTAAGCCCAAAAAATAGCCCAAACATATCAGATGATATGATATCAGAAAAATCGCGGATTGAGCGGCCGCGAATCTACGTTGATCTTCCGTCTTGAAACTAGCATAAGCACCCTCATTGAGTCGAACTTGCAACTGTCCGTTATGCCTGTCATCAATGTACAAAGAACATGGCACTCCAATGGAGCGAAAGAAATTCGTAGCCACCAAACCGGTGTTGTGGTAAACATAAGGGGAGCATTTCCATCCAAAAGGCAATGTATTATACGTGAAAAACCATCCTCCCCACTGTATGCCAAAGAAGGTAGTGCTATCATCCGTAAGCAGAAGATGATCATATCCGGACTTATCATCGAGCACCGTCTGATAAGAAGCTTTCGACACATAACGTGGCAAATCACAAAGCTTATCAAGAGTGAAAGGCTTATCCTTCATCCACAAATTTAAATAACGAGCGTCATAACAGAGGCGTGGCTTCTTTGGTTCCACCGTAAGTGGATGAACAATGTGTGGTGGCTCAACTTCTCCCACTCTTCCCAACAACGAAACTGCCCCAGTTCGCAACCGATCTAATAATGTCTGACGGACAAACGTCACAAAAGGCTTGCAAGATTGATTATTGGGGAAAAATCTCCGTGGCGGACAATCCGAGTCATAGGACTGAGCCTTATAAGAACCCCTAAAATGTTGAGCAAACTCAAAAACCGATATTTTTTCTCGTACCCAACGCACAACGTCCGATTGAATGGCGGAAGACTGCTGCTTCGTGATGGCTTCCCAATATGCATGTAGCTCGCCTGGTCGAAACGAATCAGGGTCACGAAAAAACAAGTCCTCGACATGTCCCACAGTCTTTCCCTGCGTAACATTGTCCACAACCGAAGCCAAACGGGCATTCGCTGCCATCCCCTCGCTGACCTTGGTGGGGTTGCCCAAAAAATCCACCCATTTTATTGGGGGTTGTTGCTCCATGGCTACTTGAATGACCCTAGTATCAAAAGTTTCGTCACATTCCCAGGACCAAAATTTCATCTGAAACAAAGGAGCAAAATACTCCACTATCAACAAAAATACACCACCAACCAAAGCCAGCAGAGAGATGACAGCTTTGCCCGGAAAACCAGGAGGGTTTGTTTAGGTACCCATTTCAAAACTGTCAGGACTCACTAGCAACGGTCTCACAACGAACACTAAACAATATTCCATTAAGGTATTTGAAATTAATTAACACCCACTAAGCGGAATTCCAAATCAATAAGACAAAGAAAACAACATTAAGAGACGCACAGAAAATATATTTTTATTGTCTACAAAGAAAATATAGTCATTGCCTCCACGGATGAGCGCAACCGTTGCAGCTCATGCTTCATCGTCTAAAATAAATAATACATAGACCCTAGTCATTCAACCGTATGAACGAGGAAACACATAATACTCAGCGAATACTCGCCCACACATATCATATCCATAGCAATTATATTTTAATCATCCAACCGTAGAAACGAGGGACACACATTACTCAGGCAGCGGACACGCACATATGAACTATATTCATAGCAATTGTTTACAATCATCCAACAATAGGAATGGGAAACACACAAGACTCCCAGCGAACACTCGCCCACCCATATGTCACAATCTGAACTACCGTTCCCATGCGAGCCAATTAAGCAATTGACAAGCACAACAAATGTCTGGCGAGTTAATGGTTGTCCAACGTATCGAGCACAACAAATAATGTCGGGCGAACACTCGCTCATATACAATGTCTGGCGAACTCTCGCCCATATATTTGGCGGGCAAACTCTCGCCCGTATATACATATATATATACATTTTTATTTATTTATTTATTTTTTTTTTTATTTTTTTTTTTTTTGTTCTGACGAACTCTCGCTCATATAAAATGTCGGGGGAACTCTCGCCCACATATTTTGTCTGGCGAACTCTCGCCCATATATTTTGTCTGGCGAACACTCGCTCATATATTTTGTCTGGCGAACTCTCGCCCATATATTTTGTCTGGCGAACTCTCGCCCATATATATTGCCTGGCGAACACTCACCCATAGATTTTGTCTGGCGAACACTCGCTCATATATTTTGTCTGGCGAACTCTCGCCCATATATTTTGTCTGGCGAATTTTTTATTTTTTTTTTTCTGGCGAACTCACGCTCATATATTTTGTCTGGCGAACTCTCGCCCATATATATTGTCTGGCGAACACTCGCCCATATATTTTGCCTGGCGAACACTCGCTCATATCTTTTGTCTGGCGAACTCTCGCCCATATAATTTGTCTGGCGAACTCTCGCCCATATATTTTGTCCGGCGAACTCTCGCCCATATATATAGATATATATATTGTTTATATATATATATATATTTTTTTTTTTTATTTTATTTTTTTTTTTTTTTGTTTGGCTGGCGAACACTCGCTCATTTTTTTTTTCTGGCAAACACTCGCTCATATAGTTTGTCTAGCGAACCCTCGCCCGTATTCTCACCCATATGCATCTAATATCTGGCGAACACTCGCCCATATAATTAATATCTGGCGAAGTCTCGCCCATATATTTTGTATGGTCTGGCGAACTCTCGCGTATATATTTTTGTGTGGCGAACTCGCTCTCGCCCATATCTCGTTATACTTTTGCACGATATGCAAGCCTGGCCAATCCAGCAAAAAGACATATATGTTAAACAGAAAGTCAAATAGTATACCTCCATTTCGTCGTTCTGAACATCGCGAGAAGCCACAGAAGGGGGTACATCAACAGGCGGTGGATCAACTGCTGGGCCTTGGGCTTGACCAGGTTGGCAATCCTGTATAACTCCATCATCTCCATTATCGGGAAACTGTATATCTGGCTCGGCCATGATTTTTGTGATCGTAAAACTGCTTTAAGAAAAGTTCGTCCTGGTCACTTGTCCGCTGGAAAGAAACTGAGCTAGATCTGAGGATTTCTCCCATATTTATACTCCTCGTATCATAAAACACACGTGTGATTGCTCAATCAAGCGCATATGGTAATATATGTCTTAATTGTTACTTCGCATATCATTATAAGGGTTATGAATAGTATAAATGGTCTGACTCAATACAATTTATGAAGAAAGTTGAATGGCTGATAGCATAAAGATCTGATGTGGTCTTAGCATCTGTGGTGCCACCTTACTGAGCATCTATACTGGGGTAATACAGTATATCCCGAAGGAGTTAATCTTATCCTCTTGGGTGAGTTTAAAGCTACTCCTAGAAAATAACAAACCCTCCGCTGGAGTTATAACCCAATAAATAGAGTTAAAATAACTCCTGTTGTTATATAGCTAGAGTTTCACTGGATGCAACGATGACTGTCATTGGTTGGTTTGTGGTCACATGACCTTAGCTAAATTTCAATGTCTACCGTACCGAGCGGGCAATAATTGAGAACTTATTGCCTGCTCGGTCAATACGTTTTCAATTGTTGCCCGCTAGAACTTTGAACTCTTCACGGCATCCTTCCGTCCTATAAATCAAAGCATGTGTGAAGATTAACTGGAGAAATGTATTGCTGTTCTTTTGTTCTGAGACTCGTACTTGTTTGGTTGAAGTGAAATTACGGAGCCATGCGAAATGTTTTGGTAAGTCTTAGCGTTTGTCTTTTGTGTACTTCCCTTGATAAACGTCGAAATTATTCAGCGAAACTCAAGCTATACAACAAAACACTTAATGTCTGCTCCCTCGGGAAACAGTTAGTTTTGTTTTCCCTCGAGTCTTGATGTTTCCTTCGACTTCGTCTTGGGAAATATCAAGACTCTTGGGAAAACAAAACTAACTGTTTCCCTCGGGAGCAGACGTTAAGTGTATATTAAATAACCCACCCTGAAGGAGTTAATTATTAAAATCCTCTCACCCAAGTTAACACTACTCCTTGAAAATAACAGTGTACTGTATCTTCTTGTCAACGTTATTAGCAGCTGATCTAACTTTCTTTAGTAACATTTTTATGTGTTTTTCTTAGTAACACTTTGCCCTGATTTGGATACATATTGAATAAATATTGCATAATTATGCACAGAAAAGCTGCCCAATGCAAAACTGAGGAATCACCTTAAACGTCATTCTCTTTGGCGTATTGATTCACTATACTATAGTATACTGACAGTTTTTGTGGAACAACCAATTGCAACTGTAAAATAGTGTATACTGTAGTTGCGGATCTTTTGAAACACATTGGTCTGATCGGTAGAATTGGTTAGGTTAGTGTTTTGATTATTACTTGTAAATTTGTAGGGTATACCTGGTATTGTCCAAACTGTCATTGGATCAGTTATGCCAGTAAGTAAGAACTACAGTATTTAGAACAGCTTGAACTCTATCCGACTGCGCATCAAAATGACGCGTTCTGCGTCAGGATAAAACATTTTTCAATCCACAACATCAGGCTAAGGCCGCAGGATTCATTTGCATTTTCATTTACACTTCCGAATTCGTTTATACTGAATTCTCCAGCCTGATGTTATGAATTGAAATAAGTTTTATCCCGACGCAGAAACCGTCTTTTTGATGTGCAGTGGAGATTACGAACTGGCTTATTACATACTCTACCTCGCTCCAATCCCATTGCTCCATGCGCGCTCTATAAATATCACAATGTACCATCAGACATGCATAGTCAACACCGCTGCCAAACGTTTTGCGCATGCGCGACGTCCGAGCTCGTCCTCAGAAAAAGAGCGGGAAAACACTGAAATATTTGGACTTGTCCAAGAGTCCGACACAAAAGTTAAAATTATAAGCATACTACCAAAAAGATAGGTAGGTAAATTGGGCATGGCTTCCTTGTCAATATTGTAACATATTCTGAATTTACCCCTTCGTAATTTTCTTTACCATTTTTTAAAATACAAATGAATAGTCGAGTCTTACTTAGTCTTCACTGTCTGGTTGTTGTCGCCACGGCTAGTTCCCACTTCTCTTGCAAAGTTTACTCAGCGATTCACGCATGCGCAAACGTTTGGCAGCGATGTTTGCATAGCCTCAAATTCCTTCTCTTAAATTCTATCAAAGAAAACAAAGACTCAACCTCGTTCCCAGGGCCTTTTTGAAATTAGGAGGGCGGGAAAAACCCCGACATCGGCTGGTCACAGCACCCAGAAATACTGGGTGTAATAAATTAGCAATTTTATTTAGTATGCAAAATCATTCTGAGTAATGACAGTGTCTGAGTGATGACCGTTGGAGAAGTTCATTGTAATGGCGGTCCCTTTGCCGGTCGATCCCGTTGCAGCTATTTGCTCATAACTGACACAAAACTATGCATAAATATGTTTCACGAGGAATGTTTAAGAAAAGTAATCAACCAATGAGAATGCAGAGTCTACCCATTTCAAAAAGGCCATGGGAATGAGGCCAAAGACTAGGAAGAATAAGTAAAACTGGATAGATTTTTGGCTAAGCGTATGTAACGATTTGGCTATTATTTTATTTATGTCTGCCTTGGCAAAGCCTTGATCAATTAAGCTAACAAGTGGTGAGCATTTCCTTAGGCTTTTGAATATTTTTGCTTTGCCATTTAAGTGATGGACATTTCACTACTGTGTATTTATATGCTTAATAATTAGCATTAGCAAGAAGAATGACTTTAGTTAATGCTTGATGGCCTGATTTTCCTAATTTGGGACTTATAGTATTACCAATATGTTATTACTGACAGTATAAAATAGTAAAGCTTATTAATATTCTGCTTATAAAAAATTAAAATAACACATTAAACAATGTATTCATTTATTCCGATAATTTTAGGTTGTACGAATGCAACTGACATGTCCACAACCCCCTCCCTTGCCAGACGTTGAAGCAGCAAAGCTTGATGAAATCCGGCGGACTGTTCATATTAGGCACTTACCAAAAGATGTAAGGCTTACAGATAGTAGAAATTCGTTTTGTAAAAGTACTGGTTAATAAACGAGTAGGAGTGTTTTATGTAATATTTAAAACATGACCAGTGATGTTTTATCAGATCTAAAACACGAAGCGGTGGCTGAGTGTTTTCGATCTGATAAATCACGTACTGCGAACGTTTTGAATATACCTTAAAAAACGACCCATTTGGTAAGTTCATCGGCAGGACCTAGCCTCCTCCCCAGGCATCTCTATTAATTTTATAAGAGTCGTATTTTTTATGTTGGGTTACCTGTGGTATAATTCTGACGAGTGACGATTATGTGGCAGTCGGAGAAAATTGAGCGTACCCCTCCCCATGCAAAATTTTCTGAGGACGGCCCTGTTGATTGGTCTTGTAATTTTCAAGAATACGTTGTCTAAGCCGTGAAAATCAAAAGTAAAGTTTAATATGTAAATCAGGGTGATTTTTAATCAGATATAAAGCCACGAACATGGAACTGATTTCCTTCGCATTGTGTTTTCCTCGTGAGTTATTAATGAATTTTTGAACAAGGTATGAATAATTTTGTGACTTCATTTAATGCTTTCTGTCTTAAAACATGTTTAACAGATTACCGCAGAACAATTGATGTCATTTTTTTCGGCCTGTGGTGATATTCGATATGTTCGAATTGTTGGAGATGAAGAGGAATCAGTTACTAGGTTGGATATTTATCTTACGTTATAATTATCTGTTATCTAAGTTCCAAGCTGAAAGTTTTAAAATGTTTCGTTTTTCCGAGCGAAGCGAGTTTCTACTCTGGATTATTTGTGTAGCAGCACGTTTTTTTTTGTCAACAACAACAACAACAACAACAACAACAACAACAACAACAACAACAACAACAACAACAACAACAACAACAACATAATCAACAGCAACAACAACAGCAACAACAGCAACAACAACAACAACAACAACAACAACAACAACAACAACAACAACAACAACAACAACAACAACAACAACAACAACAACAACAACAACAACAACATAATCAACAGCAACAACAACAGCAACAACAGCAACAACAACAACAACAACAACAACAACAACAACAACAACAACAACAACAACAACAACAACAACAACAACAACAACAACAACAACAACAGCAGCAGCAACAACAGCAACAACAGCAGAAGCAACAACAACAGCAGCAGCAACGACAACAGCAAGAACAACGACGACAACGACGTCGTCTATTATTGCATCTGTCTAGAAATGTTTACAAAGTAGATATAAAATATAGATAGACTTTAACCAAGTTACATTTTTGGGTTTGACACACAAGGAAACATGCAGTATAAGTGTAGAGTACACCATGCAGTCGTGATTCGTACACATTGTAAAAAGCGCTAACAGACTAACTCCTTTATTGCATGGACTATGTTTATAGCAAAGCGGAGAGATAGTAAACTGCCGATTTATTTTTTTTTGCAACGAAGTACTGATGTTTAGGGCCTTGTAACCAAATTTGGGAAGTTTACCACCTTTTCGCTTTGGTATATGCAAAACACAGCACTATGCTAGAAATCATTAACTCGCATTGTTGTCACTTCATAACTCACATCTTTTTGGCGCCTCTCGCGGTATTGCTCCCCGGGTGTAGGTCGCTCCCTAAACACAACATTGCTTGTTCAATATGAATTTGAAGTTCTTTATTTCTTTGGGCAGGTATGCATTTATCGAATTCAATGAAACCAGTTGTGTTGGGAGAGCCCTTCAGTACAACGGAGCTCTATTTGGTGGCGTGCCATTGAAGTAAGTATAAGCCTAATATTATTGAAATAAAATAAATAACTATAAATCATGTTAATCATCTTGCCATCGAAATCATCTAAAAGCCATCTTGGTTGATTTTTTAGTTGACAAACACTGTTAACAGACCGCTGACCACTATGTTTGTTTTGGCAAGGGTATTGAAAAATAAATGAAAATCAATCAAGATGGCGTCCAATTTTACGTGATTGAAAACGATCTATTGTATCTGTTACTTATATCGTTATTATCATAATGATATTCGCATGTCAGTGTTGCATTGCATCGATGTTCTTTTTCTTGCTGTTTCTTTCATTACCAGTTTACTATATAACTGTCTATTGTTTGCGCTGTGAACACTGTAATGTCTGATTTTATCCATTTTTAATTGCGCAGGGTTGATTACTCTAAACATGCCATAGTGAAGCCGGAAAAAGAGATTGCACGCACTAAAAGCGTGCTGGACAAAACTATGAAAAAAGTTACTGAAGCCTCAAAACTTGTCAGCGAGGAGCTTGATGGTAAGTCATACTCATACATAAAACTTGTACTCTCTATTGTGTCGTAGCCAATAATATTGCAATTTCTGGTTTAGACCACCAGCACGTTTCCAGGTTACGATAATGTTATTTAACAGACGTTTGGCAGACTCTTATCAAGCTTAAATATTCAGAAAATGTCAACGAACCCAACCTTGTTATATATCGGAATAAACTACCATAGACGTAGACATGCATAGACGTGGACAGACATAGCATAGTATATATTATTATAATCGTTGGATTGAAACGCTTACATCTTTGTTCCTGATCTCATGTAACTAAAATTCGTCATTATTTTCGCGTAATCTTATGTCCTTCCCTCTGTGCTAAGTTAGCATAATTATGAATTATAATTAAAGTGTATATGGAACGAAAATTAAGTTTGTCTTATTTGAAAGAACTCTTAAAATAATGGGGAATGTCAATTTATAGCTTTTTCATATTTTACTTAGTTCTTGAGATATTTAGACTTATGTGATATTCAAATAAGATAACTTAATTATGGTTCGTTTTTTCACTAATTAACATATTCGAAAATCGTGAATATTTTTAAGATTATTGAACAAAATCACTTGTAACTTGTCTTTCATGTTTAGTTGCATGAACTGTAGCAATATGCAAAGTTTCAAGTGATTTTGTTCAATAATCTTAAAAATATTCGCGATTTTCGAATATGTTAATTAGTGAAAAAACGAACCATAAGTTATCTTATTTGAATATCACATATGTAAGTCTAAATATCTCACGAACTAAGTAAAATATGAAAAAGCTGTAAATTGATATTCCCCATTATTTTAAGAGTTCTTTCAAATAAGACAAACTTAATTTTAGTTTCGTATACACTTTAAACTTGCGTTACAGCGTTTGGTCGACGTTCAAGCACAAATACTCAGAAAACCAGACAGGAATCGAAGTTGCAATTTAACTTCTGCTGTTATACTATAACGCTGTACGCAAGTTGCACGATCATGCGCACGCATCGTTTTGGCGGCCCACAGGCATTATTTTGGCGAGTGAATTGCATAACAAATGTGGTAAATGAAAGAAATTTAACAACATCCGAAGATCTGAACATATTAGCATCAGGAATTGTTTCTATCTTTAAAAATAGTTAAATTTCGTTTAATATTGACCACGTTTTAATGCATGTAGCCCGCCAAATGATGCGCGCGCAACATCGTGCAACTGGCCTATTAGGGAGCACATGTGACTTTTGTTCATCCAAGTCCCAGTAACCCATTCCTGCCTGAGCCGACCAAGAACGGCCCGCTTACCTTTTTACTCTGTCCAACGCCAGATGATTTTACTCGTCAACGAGAGAACCCTTTGGCTCGATTTCCAGCTGTCTCTTGGGTCCCGGTACTTACCTCTCCCGAAATCGCGGCTGGACTCGTAAGGTTACGTTTCAAATGGCGATCAATAGAATGCTGACAGTGCTGATGAGTGAGTGAGGCATGCGATCGCATTTTAGAGACATTTAAGATTTATTTAACAGCAAGCTCTAGAGAAATTGGTTAATGACCAATATATTTTCGTCTTAAAGCCTACAGGATCAGGGAAGTCACTTATGTTTCAGTTAGCTTCTATGATTTTTGATATCGTGAAATTAATTTATACAAAACGTCACAGACACGTTCTGTTGCGTCTCTTCCGGGGAAGGTAAGTATACCGGGACGGGAGACGGCTGGAAATCGAGCCTAGAGAACATCGGACAGCATAACATGGGTTAGTATAACAATAGAGTTGATGTTTGCGGGCATAAATATGTTTTTGGCCCGACTCAGGCTCATTTTAGCCCGAGCCGAAGGCGAGGGTTAAAATTAGCTCTGAGAAGGGCCAAAACATATTTATGCCCAAAAACATCAACTGTATTACTATTATAATAATTTTAGTGGGCATTTAGAAGAAAATCAAAGACAATATACGGTAAACAGTATCTTCAACAGTGTCAACCCAGACATGGCCACTCAGAAATCTCCGTAAAATTTATTATCCGCTAGGTACATTTCACCGATACTTGTAGCTTTTTTAAAGCTTTTCGCGCAGATTTATTTACACGACCAGCAAGAACATATTCATAATACCATTCTTCGTAAATTTTGTAAAGCTCTGAGTAAGCAAAATATTAGCTTTCAAGTAAACTAATTCAGCTAGTCGCTTCAGACACGAAACGCCTTTGAGCTTCTGTTTGCAATCTTAAATTTCTCTTATGCTTTACATGCCCTGCCTTTCACGCTTATTTGTTTGCATAGGCGGCAAGAACGTAGTCAGAACAATATTCTTCGTAAATTTCGTGAAGTTCTAGGCTATACTTTTCAAAATATTAGCTTTCTTGACTAAACAAATTACACATAACAACACGTCGAAACGATCATTCTCCATTTTAGCCCGCAAAATACACCACAATGCCCGATAAAATTATTATAAGAATGGTTAGAACGTTTAACTGATCATCGTAAAGTTGTAGGTTCAATCTCTGTATGGGGATCACAAACATTTTCTGAGTATTTGAGCTTGGCGAACATCTCCAAACGCATCTGGTACACGTACCACTTTTAACACCAGATAAGGTTATTCATGTCAGCAAAGTCAACCTGTTTTATTGCAAGGATACCATTTGTTTAACATAGTTGCTCTAATTTCTAGACGATAATACGAAGTCTCGGAAAAGTTCACGAAGTCGGTATGTAGTGTATCATGAAGTATTATTATCTTAATTATTAAGAAATGCAAAACTTAAAAGTGTTTTTGTTCTGGATGTATCACCACTCACTTATATATACTGTAACTGGACTGCGGGTACCATATATCAACGACTGACAGAGTCACCGATTCAAAATGGCGGTTTATGGGTCCTTTGTCCTGTAATAGTAACCCTTACCCCTGACCTTTTTCTCATAAATAGATTTCTTATTAGATTCGCAAGGTCGTGGGTTCAATTCCTGCCGGAAGGCCTGTGTAGTTGCATTTTTCGCAACTGGTCCCGGTTTGGTCTTAAAATATATATATTCTACACTCGAATTTTCCTTCACCAAAAGTCCTTAGAACATGCTATGTAATCGAGTGAAATGCCCAATATTACTTATTAGATTTCTAATTAGATTGATTGGTCTGCGGGCGTAGGTGAGCCGGAGTGAAATAAACATTTTGGATAGAATAAGGTCAGCGGTCGCTACCGTGAGTGAAAGGACTCATATTTCTTGCAACATCGTTCGGTCACTTAATCGGGACCTGTAGTCCAGTTATGTATAGTTTGACAAGGACGTAGCCAGGCAGCTGCGGCTCCCCTCTCCCCTTATGGGATATAAAACGACAGACATGTAACTGTGAAATGATTAAATGCATGATGTGACATTTACACATTTTGAATATTCATATATGATGTTCTTTAACTTCAGTATATTGTAAAATCCTCCCCCGTAATGCAGGAAATGCTATTTTAGAGACTCTAGATTTTAAAATTTTCCAGGGCAGTAGTCCCCCGGACTCCCCTAAAATTGGTCGCCTCCCCCCTTTGAAAATCCTGGCTACGCCCCTGTAGTTCAGTGATCCTCACATGTATGTATTTGTTCAACTATGGGCTGATTACATCTGCAATGTGTGGTTTGGTGTAGTTAAACCAATCCAAAGATATGACTGATTTTCCGTTTTCTCCCACATACAACGTGTGACGTCATTGCTCAAATTGCATAGCCAATAACTCAAGAATGGGATAAGATTTGAAAGGCATGTAAAAGCCGTTTTTCATTATCTTACGTGTTCTCCCAAATACAGTCTTAAAAACCTGAAGTGAAATTTCGTTTCACAGGCACTTTAAGACTAAGTAAGACTCGACTATTCATTTGTGTTTTAAAAAAAGGGTAATGAAAATTACGAAAGGGTCATTTCAGAATATGTTACAATATTGACAAAGAAGCCATGCACAAATTACTTACCTTATCTTTTTGGTAGTATGCTTATAATTTTAACTTTTGTGTCGGACTCTCGGACCAGTCCAAATATTTCAGTGTTTTCCCGCTCTTTTTTCGAGATACGAGCTCGGATGTCACGCAGGCGCAAAACGTTTGGCAGCGGTGTTGCATAAATATGTTTCACGAGGAATGTTTAAGAAAAGCAACCAACCAATGAAAATACGGAGTCCACCAGCCAAGCCTCGGAATTAGTGCCGGTCACTGGTCATTGACCGGTAAAATTATCCAATTGTTCAGTAGATATCGTTGTTACCGGTCAAACCGGTCATGCATGACCGGTAAATTTTTTTTTCTCAAAAAAATGCGGGTGAAATCGGGATTTTTGTTTCGGAAAATGTTGCTTTTATAATCGTTGCAGACGTTCAGTTCGGGAAACGAAAGCACTACGCATATAATTTCATCCAAATATAACATCTGCATTTCAGACGATACTTCATCGCACATAGCAGCAGTCCGACTCTGAAACAACTGACGCAATAAAACGATCGACCTTGTTCTCTAAATATCTGGGTAGACTGGGTTCTGTTCTATCCCAGATTCCCAGGACAGAATTGGAACTTTTAATGAATGTCTTACTGCCGTATCATACAAAAGATACATTTACTTGTTATCTGATATACAATGTTATCACAGTTTCGATCGTGACACGCAGTTACTATTTTGTATTACCCTGATAAATAAAATTGTTAATAAAATTGTTCTTTGTTCGTCTTTTTCTTGCCAAAGAAATATTTTTTGAGAATTGTGATGTCAGTTGTTCAATACGTAAACTAACTTATACTGGTTACACAAGTGCACGTTGCACTTAAACGTTAATAGACAATAGGTGAATAAACAAATATGACCGGTAACAAATCTTCCGTGACCGGCAAATTTAATTTCTTACCGGTCACAATGACCAGCTGATTTCCAAGATTTATGTCGAGGTTTGCCACTGGCCGATGCCAGGGCCTTTTCCCGCCCTACCAATTTCAAAAAGGCCCTGGGAACGAGGTGCAACAACACGGTTGTTTTGAAACATCAATATACTAAGCACACTTTCTTTTTAGTTCACCATCTCGCAGTAGGCGATCTCGTTCGCGATCACCTTCAAGATCAAGAAGACGAAGATCACATTCAAGATCAAGGTATGATAGACGTGGCGGAGCTCAAACTCAATCAAAATACGCTTTGCTATATCCAAAATACTGCCCATATACAGTACTATATTCACTTAGCATCTACAGCACCCCTCTACTTCTCTACCTTGTAGAGTACAGATCGTATATATTAGGACGTCTTGGTAGTGGTTGATTGAAGAAGCGTATATTTGCAAAGTATTCCCCTCGTGTTCTTCTGGTTCGCGAAGCATTTATTATAAATTCATCAATTGGAGTAATGCCTAACTATAGACCACTTTCATAAAGCCCACCGCTTTAAATATTCTTTTATGTGCATCTAAATGAGCCTTTCTGGCCTCGTTATGAAGCAAAGATTCTTTTAAATTGAAGACACAAAGAGGCTAGAAAGGCTTATCAAGATGCACATAAAAGAATATTCAAATTAATCACTATTATGAAAGTGGTCTATTAGTGGGGCATATATCTACAGTACTTTTAAAAATGTTTACCTGGGGACAGACATGCGAACGAATTTCTGTGATCTGAATATGTATTTGTATATATGTGTGGACGGACCACTCGCGGTTAAAATTAATATAGTTCTTGACAAAAATATTTGACTATGCGTATAAGCAACATAATTTATTCTTGACAAAAAGGCTTGAGAAAGGAGTTTTTAGGAAATGTATGTACGTCACTATGAGCAGAAACAAATCAACGTCTACGTATAAAGCAAAACAACGTCTTGAGTAGAAGGAAACACGTCAAATCGAAACTCTGAAAGGAGGAAAAAGCAATAGTAACTAAAACTTGAAAACCAACGAAGAAGTAAAGTCCAGCGAAAAGTTTGAGTTTACGATAAAAATATAGAGCAGCCACTTTCAGTAATCACGAACATTTACTAGCAAAATTGTTCGAATTTCCCTGTTTACATTCTATCAATCCTGTCCTTAAAGTATTTCAAACGTATCCATTGCATGTCAGTTTGCTTGCCTGTTGTATTTTTTATAACTGTGGCTGCCGTCTTAATTGTAAAACCACTACGTAGCTTGTCCATAATTTGGCATAAAACTCGGAAAAGGAGCAATTTTTCTTCTGTAAAACGTACAAATGCTGTGGAAATATGTATTAACATGTAGGTGAAAACAGTCTCAGCACTTCAGATTTCGAAATGAAAAATTGTTTTTGTTAATAGCTTAAACGAATTTGAAATGCCATTAATGAATATTAGCCGTGGCCGCCAGCCAGGTAGTTGTTTGAGTAGTTTTCAATCAATTCAATGTTTTTGAAAAATGTTTTCAGATGCTGTAGCGATGTTTTTTGTAAGCATGGAATGAAAGAACTGTAAAATATAACCTTAATATTTTGACAAAATTTTTACGCCTGCCTCAGTAGCCTATTTCCAGTCCCCCAATAGCATTAATATTTTCTAATCAGGGAGTATTTACAAAAATTAATGTAAAAGCGGGCCAGGTGTTATTGCATTTATGTATTTCTAGTATTTTGTGCAAGAAGACAGTATAATTTATACTGGTATGCTGCAATGGGAGTAAAAAATCAGGCAAATTGAAGGCCTGGGAGGTACGGGACTCCCGTATATTGACTATACAGGGATGTGTCACTGGAAAGGGTATGGTTTTCATTTTTGGCATTTTTGTTTGGAACAGGGTACTGGTGTAATAATTATCACACTTTTGATCTGGTGCAAGGTGTGTTCTTATATACTGGCAGTTATTTAGGCTAGCACAAGGTACCCTATGTTTTTCTTTCTTTCAGTTTGCAACAGGGTACCATTTTTAGCCATTTTGCGTGAAACAGGGTAAAAAATATGCAACTCCTTTGTCTGGAGTAACAGAATAGTTTTATGGGTTCAGTGGTACGCCCCTATCCTGAATTTGAAGGATAGCCCTTCCCTGGAATTGAAGGCAGGTTGTATTCATAATAATAAACATCAAACACGAGGGGTTTGCATTAATGTATTTCTAATATAGTTGTGATCAGTACAGTGTGAGGTACATTAGTTTCTTCTCACAAAGTCTTTATTTGTAGAGATCGCTATAGTCGTCCAGCACGTCGACGCTCGCCTTCACGGGAAAGATACAGAGGAGCGCGACGAGTTTCCAGAAGCCGTAGTCGGTAAGCTACATACGTGTATTATATATTGTTTTGGGAAATAAGTTGGGGTTTTCGCCCACTGTAATTGATCAGTTGTTGTTTTAATAACTCTATTCTTATTTTATGGAAAATCGGCACTATGTGTTTATATAATCTATTTAATGGCAAAAAACAAACTATCGATTTAACTAATTGGTAGAATTCAAAACAACTTATGTTAACCAACGCCTGTGGTTTGGGTTCACATTAATCTTAGAATTCTTTCAAAACTGTCTATTTTGTTTGAATCAGGCTATATATATGCACATGGGTAGCATATTTTTTTTACTATAGTCATAGTCAATCGAGATATGGTCTGGAAACTCAGCTAAAGTCTTTGGTCTATCTTTTTGTTCGCCTTTATGCATTTTTGTGCACGGTGTACGGTCACTGAACACATTGTGTTTTAGTATAATGAACGAATTGTCCAATAGCAACGTTTCAGTTCAATCACTCAACCGTGCTATTTAAATATTAATAAACCTAAAATAAAGGATGTGCACGGTGTAAGGTACGGTTCAACATAAAATCCCAGCTCATTATAGGCGCTTTGAAGTTTGCCGAGTTTCCAGACCATATCTCGATTGACTATGCTATAGTGTATACAGTGTTCTCCGCAGACTCCGTTACTAGATCGATATTTATAAATGCTCATGAATATTCATAGCTTTTGTACTTTTCCCTGGAGTTTGTTTATTTACCAAAAAAGATGGCGGCGGTACATTTAACCACAATGCTTTGCGACCTCAAATCAGCTCAAACAACAACTAAACATTGTTTATCACGCTAACATGGCTTAAGTAAGCAAGAACTTCATTCCTACCAAAGTTGATCTTTTTAAAGACATATATCTTCCGATAATTGTACAAGAAACAATATTTACTATGCGCAAAGGATTGGTCAATTAAGGAGACATAATTAGATGTTTTTGCAGTTAGTTTCTTCATGAAAAAGCACATAGGTAATGTTATTGTTTCTTTTTGGCGTGTTTGCCTTCGATTATCACGACCATTCTTGTCCCCAGAGGCTCTCAAAGATAGATCTCAAGACCACCATAGACTGGGTTTTGGAATTGGAAACTCCAATCCAAGTTGGCTGACTCGTTGCTGAAGTGCAAAAAAGATTTAGTTTATCAAAGGATCTCAGGGCTTTAGTTTATACTTGAACTTTTGTCTTCTCCTTATGGAGAATGAATTATTCAAATTTGACACTGAGCTGAGCAGTGCTGGCAAATAGCAGCGCGGTTGTGCGCCACCCTGTCCAACCAGGCTTAACTTTAAATTGCGGTGGTGAGAAGCAGCACACTAACAGCACACGTCACCCGTGCTCCCATTCCTATATATTTACTTCCGGGTAAGAAAAGATAAATAATGTGGTTCCAAGTTTGCGACCCGACTCTAAGATTTATTTTGGATATATTTCATCTTGATTAGTTAGTTTGGCATAAATGAAATATTTTGATTGGCTTATCATTGCAATTTTCTATCCACGGCTAGAGAATAGCGCGAAGACCAACAAGATTCACAGATTCGTAACAGGAAAGACAAATTTATACTAATATGCTATATTACATATACTTTGTGATATCATATATCTGAATTGTATAAATTCTTCTTCGTGATTTTCTCATGGACTAGATCACGTTCGCCTTCGCCTTACAGACGACGATCGCACAGATCTTCATCAAGATCTCGCCTTGCGCGTGGATCTAACAGTCGAAGTCACAAGTCCAAGAGCCCAAGTCCAAGCAGGTGAAAAAGAAAATGGAAATTATGCTTTTCTGCATTGTTCTTTATTACGTAACATGCATCTAAATCATAAATCGGCGACGATCTGCGACTGTCGGCGATTTATGAGAACTAGGCTATAGAAACAGGAGTGAACGTTTGGGAGAAGGGAAAAAAGCCGTTGGAAACAATGAGCCATTTGCACGATGACGTAAGATACAACTACCAGAATGCTTTGCTAGCATCTTTGTGCTGATAAATGGAGGGTACTGGCAAAGCATTCTGGTAGTTGTAGTCTCTCAAAGCTATTTTACGTCATCGTGCAAATGGCTTATTCCTAGATTTTTACAAGCGTTGCTATATGTCGATGGAAATTGGAAAATGGAAACTAGAGAATTTTTTAATTTTTTAATAACCAAGCCCACGGGAAACAAGCAAAACTGAGAAGCAGTTTCGCCCCCTCTTTTTTCTTTATTAAATTTGGTTCTCTTCTTTCCTCTCTGCCTCTATTCCGTTTTTCCTGCCTGCCTGGTTGTTTTTTTCTTTTTTCTCTTTCTGTCTTCCCCTCTTTCTTTCTCCTCCCTCTCTCTCTGCCCGCGTTTCTCCATTCCTTTTCTCTTTCATTCAATCTTTATACCTTTCCTTTTTTTCTTTTTTTTTCAAACCTTTGTTACTCATCTTATTAGTTATTATTTCCTAACGTCATTTTTCTTTTAATCAGAGATCGTAAACGTCGTCGTTCTACCTCTAGAGGTCGGTCAAAAGACAGAACGAAGCGTCGGTCGAAGGATCGCTCACGTGATCGGTCGCGTGATCGGGGAAAGACTAGGTCGAAAGATAGCTCGAGAAAGAAAAGCGAAAAGAAGGAAGAGCCGAAGTCACCGGATAAGAAAAAGGAAGATGAAGAAGAAAAGCGTAGTGACAAGGAGGAAGAAGAAAAGGGAGAGTCCAAAGGGAAAGAAACGTCGAAAAAGAAAGCAGAAAAACCGAAAGAGAAGTCTCGATCAAGGTCTCGCTCAAAAAGTCGACAACGAGAGAAGAAAAGGTCCCGTGATAAATCTCACAGTCGATCTCCATCTAGATCCCCAAGACAATCGTCTTCAAAGTAGGAAAAATAGCTTTATTACAATTTACGGTAGTTTAAATGTAGAATTACGTGAGGGATTGATGGTTAATTTCGACAACATGGCCAATAACAACAACTCTAATAATATAACATATATATCAGGATATCTGACGCTGACAGCAGGTTTGAAAATAGTTAATATAACAATAGGCTATGATAATAATTTTAGTGGGCATTTGAAAGAAAATCAAAGACAGTATACAGTAAACAGTATCTTGAACAGTGCCGCCATCCCGCCGGCATGTATTTCATTGCAATAAATATTTACACAACACATAACTTAAGCGGAAAAACGCAACATTTGTCATCAAAACAATTTTTGCTTCAGAGTATTCACGAGAAAAGTATACAATTCCATAAACAACAAACCAATAGTGATTAGCACTGTTAAAACTGGTAAGGCCCAAATCAGCGGACTAAAATACCCACAAAATACACGATAAAATTATTGTAATAGAAAATAATCATGCTTGGAAGCTCGACAAAAGTCATTGTTTTATGTTTTTGTTCAGGTTTATGGAAATTTGTGCGCTTTCATGGTTGCTGAACATATTATGTTTTCTGTATATTGAAGCAATCATCCAATAGCAACACGTGGGTTTAAACACTCGACCGTGCTGTTTAAATATTGTTCAAAAACTCATTAATAATTCACGAGGAAAACACAAAGGAAATCAGTATCGTGTCCGTGATTTT
The DNA here is from genome assembly GCA_964035015.1 of Corallium rubrum. Taxonomy (NCBI): domain Eukaryota; kingdom Metazoa; phylum Cnidaria; class Anthozoa; order Scleralcyonacea; family Coralliidae; genus Corallium; species Corallium rubrum. The sequence goes on from OZ035998.1 coordinate 23,817,453, forward strand.
ATACCTGATAAAACTTCTTGACGTCAGAAAGCATACTAATGAACATATAATTTTATATAAAGAATACTAATGAACATACAATTTTATGTAAAGAATACTAATGAACATACAATTTTATATAAAGAATACTAATGAACATATAATTTTATATAGAGAATACTAATGAACATACAATTTTATGTAAAGAATATATACGAATCGTTTTTGAAGCCATTCAAAACACTCGCATCACGTGTTTTATCAGATTAAAACACTCGGGCTGCGCCCTTGTGGTTTTAAATCTGATAAAACACTCCTGCTCGTGTTTTAAATAAAGCTAAAACAAAGGATTGTGCACTTTCAGGTACCTTTCCACTTGACTCGTAGTTTGTTGGTTAACCACTTTGAATTTTGCCGGGTTTCCAAACCATGTTTATATTCTATGAACTACCTTTATAAGAGTACATATGCACAGGAGCGGTATGTTTTATTTGTTTTATAAAATAAGAAGAAGAAAAATCAAACTAAAAGTGAGGTAGTTTTAGAATTTGGCGGGCTTTCCGGCCAGCTGACGCCATTCTACGCCACTTTACGTCATTCATGATCTATGTTCTCTTATAAATGCACGGAGCCCAACCAATCAGAGCGTGCGTAGAGGGCACCTTATTTTATAAAAGAGGACGAAAACACATTTTGCCGTCATGCAGCAAAACATGAAGTCGCCGAGTAGTGGAGGATTTGTTTACCTCGATTTTCACCCAGAAACAGTGGTTATGCTTCGTTTTTTTTTAAATAATCCCGAAAAACTAACCCTATCATGCGCACTGTTGTTGTGGAACAACTTTATCTTTTTTACTCGTTAAGGGAAGACGTTTTGGAACGCCATGCATGAAACACACTTCATGTTGATTAACCTGATTGTTGTGGGACAACGCCAGACGATTTTATTCGTCAAGATAAGACGTCTGGAAAGCCATACATGAAAGGGTAGACTTTCTCAATTTTTGACATTTTTGACCTTTCAGTTCCTCGTTGAAAAGGACTTTTCCCACCTGCAGCGCGCCAAAAATCACCAGTGAATTTTTCGAATGGTGACGTAATTCGGGAAGTAATTATATTCAGGCTAAATTGCTATGCAAGTGCTATCTTTGGAAGTTGGAGTTAAACAGACTCTTGAAAACGTTTTAGTAGGGGTAGAACCACTTTCTATTGCATGTACGGCAACCCGAAACACGTCCAAACAGGGCGATGTACATTTCAGCGATTTCCCGCCAGAATATTTAATTAGATTCAAAAACCTGCATGCGAAACAAGTCCGCCTCTCACCTCCCGCCTTTCCGCTCGCCCGCAAAGACTAGCGCTAAGAGGCGGACTTGGAGCAAGTCTAATGAAAGGGCTACACCCTAGGTCTCACTTGTCGTAAGACTTCTATCTCCGATTGTTGGCGATTCTTACGACAGCCACGTTCATACTTGTCGTAAGAATCGGGGATTTTTCATTTCCCTGATCGTCCCAGACGAGTGATTTCAGTGTTGTTCTGTGTTCACACATGCCGTAAGAATCCACGATCATCGGCGACCGCTGTAATTGGCAATGCTGTTGCGGATACCCTGCCTGTTATGTTTTGATTGTTTGTACTGTAATTTTTGTTAAATATTTGTAATGTCATGAGGCGAAGTTTTTAAATAAATAAATAAATAAATAAATAAATAAATAAATAAAAGACCGTCTGGGATGCATTTTTCAAATAGAAATGATACCCGTGTTACTTCAACCGTGTTCAGACTTGTCGTAACGATCCCAAACGATCGGGGACAGGAAAAATCCCCAATTCTTACGACAAGTGAGAAGCAGGCTTACGGTGCACAAGTATTTCAAAAAACGAAGCATAACCATTGTTTCTGTGTGGAAACCAAGGTAAAACAAATCTTTCACTCCTCGTCGCCTCCATGTTGTTTTACTGTACGACCACGCGGGTCTTGTCCTAATCTATTTATTGACGAATAGATATCGAGGAGAGTAGCCAATCAGATTGCTGCATGTGAAATAGTATACTAGTAAGTTTCTACTAGTTGTTGAATAATCGCTCGTGAAATTATACCAAAATACAGTTATACGTTTATAAGAACGAGATCCTCCAATAGTTCTGGCCTTGATTTATGCACCAACGTTGCTTATTTCCATGAACATTTTTTTCTCAGGCACAAGAAAAAGAAAGAAAGACGAGATAAAGGTTCCACTCGACGCGGTAGTGATGACGAATACGAAGGTATGCCTTGTTTTGTAGTTAAAGTGCAAATGAAGCGAAAATTAAGTCTTATTTGAAAGAACACTTAAAATGATAGAGTAACATCTTTTCCAGTTTTTCGTTCCTTGCTTCGTTCTTGATATATTTCAGTTTGTTTGACATGCAAGTTAAACATATTGACGTCATGAGGTGCATAATGAGTTTATAATGAACATTAGTGTTCTGGGCGAAACACACCCACATGCTTCCTTGAATTAATTTGGTTTGATAATAGCAAAGCTATATAACGTTTTTCGATAACTCATGCACGTCATGACTTCAAAATGTTTAATTTGCATAGCCAACAAACTGAAATATCTCAAGAACGAAGAAAGGAAACGAAAAACTGCAAAAGATGTTACTGTATCATTTTAAGTGTTCTTTCAAATAAGACTGACTTAATTTTCGTTTCATTTTCTTTTAAGAATTAGCAACTTTCTCAGACTCGTTAATAATTCATGATTACCGTAGCCATGCAATTCATTAACGTATACCACATCACATACATGAGTTTTGATACCCAATGAAAACCTGTAGGAAACTTCCTAGTAAACTGGATAACATTTCTCAAGCTGTATATTGAAATCAATGAAGGAAACACCGCAAATCGCGATGCGAATACTCGTTTGAGAAGCAAGATCAAACACTCGTTTATCGTGTTTCATCAGGGGACTCCAAACACTCGGGGATACGCCCTCGGTTTTCATTTGTTTTCTCGTGTTTGGAACCCCTGATGAAACACTCAAACTCGTGTTTGATCTTTACGTGAAGCGTGGTCTTGTCACTTTGCTATTTACAAATAGATTGCATTTTTTCGTGTGTGTGTACTTTATACACTTAATGTCTGCTCCCGAGGGAAACAGTTAATTTTGTTTTCCCGAGAGTCTTGATATTTTCCAAGACGAAGTCGAGGGAAACATCGAGACTCGAGGGAAAACAAAACTAACTGTTTCCCGAGGGAGCAGACATTAAGTGTTTTGTTATATACCTTGAGTTTCGCTGAACAATTTCGACGTTTATGAAGGGAAAGTACACAAAAGCAAACGCTTAAAATTTACTAACTTACTTACCAAACCATTTCGCCTGGCTCCGTAATTTCACTTCAACCAAACAAATATAAGTCTCAGAACAAAAGAACAGCAATACATTTCTCCAGTTAAGACCTATAAATATTCTTTTTTTCGTGAAGAGTTCAAAGTTCTAGCAGCAAACCGGCAACATAGTCAATCGGGATATGGTCTGGAAACTCGGCAAACTTCAAAGCGCCTATAACGAGCTGTGATTTTATGTTGAACCGTACCTTACACCGTGCACATTCTTTGTTTTAGGTTTATTAATATTTAAATAGCACGGTTGAGTGATTGAACTGAAACGTTGCTATTGGACAGTTCGTTCATTATACTAAAATACAATGTGTTCAGTGACCGTCCACCGTGCACAAAAATGCATAAAGGTGAACAAAAAGATAGACCGAAGACTTTAGATGAGTTTCCAGACCATATCTCGATTGACTATGCCGGCAATAAGTTCTCAATTATTGCCCGCTCGGTAGACATTGAAATTTAGCTAAGTTCATGTGACCACAAACCAGGCAATAAGTTCTCAATTACTGCCCGCTCGGTAGACATTGAAATTTAGCTAAGGTCATGTGACCACAAACCAACCCAATGACAGTCATCGTTGCATCCAGTGAAACTCTAGCTACATAATAAATATAATTATTGGATGTTGGCAGGTGTATCCAATAATTTGGTGGTACACCAAGCTTTCAACATTTTCGTGTACTTTACAATATATATAGCTTATAATTTGCATCGCAAACTTCCCTCCAATCGTTCGAACCGTCAAAGGGGTTGGCACCTTTCTATACTAAGAAGGTTTCTGTTTGGTCAGTATATCCTCTCATCTAGAATTCAGGGTTATCCTGAATTGTGAAATGGTCTAGAATTCAGGATAATCCTGAATATTAAAGAACTTAAATCCCAACCTCCCCACACCACCAAACCTGACCCTAAACCTACCCCCCTTCCCCCCTGCAACTCTAAATCTAACCAAAAAAAACATACGGTGGCTCTAAACCTAACCACAACCATCCGGGGAAGAACGTTCCACCTCTCAGACCTCGACGGCTCGACCACAGCACCCATACTGGTTTTGTAGTTATATGCTTTTTCGTTCAACATGGGGCACAGAGAAGTCCCCTAGGCGTCAGGATAATCCTGAATTCTGGTCACTTGTACAATTCAGGATAATCCTGAATTCTAGACACTTTGACAATTCAGGATAATCCTGAATTCTATGTGAGAGGACATGTTGATTTGGTTCATTGAACTCAATGTAAGTTAAAATGTAGTAGCTAGAATGCGTGCTCTATCACGTGACAGGTGTCCAAATTAAATTCTATTTTGCCCTTATAGATCCGCCATTTTGAATTTTGCAAGGGGTGGGATATATATTCAACAATGACCGCCTCTCAAAATAAAGAATTGGAGGACGTTTCATAGGGATAAATTGGATACATGCATGACAACAAATCAGCCACATACACATTAGCATAAAATAAAACAATTTGCAAGACACTTGCTTTATTAAACGTACTGAAAACTGTAAGTTCAAAATTATATTTCGATCAATTCACCACAATTACAAAAAGCAACAAAAAGTTAGGCTCATGCTAAACTTGAAACTCGGAAATTATCTGCATCAAAGCCCGTTTAAAATAAAATAAAATAATCAAATACATGGTGGAAACTAGGAGAAAATAAATAGATGTCGAAAAGACTGATGTATAAAAAGTATGACAGCAAATCAGCCACATACACAGCATAAAATAAAACAATTTGCAAGACACTTGCTTTATTAAACGTACTAAAAACTATAAGTTCAAAATTATATTTCGATCAATTCACCAAATTACAAAAAGCAACAAAAAGATAGGCTCATGCTAAACTTGAAACTCAGAAAAACGAAAAAGAAAAGAAACTAATCAAATACGTAATGGAAACTAGGAGAAAATCTTAAGAAAAACACGGGTTTAAAATGTCAATATAAATAGAATATCGAAAAGGCTGATGTATAAAAAGTATGACAGGTGCATAAACATATTTTATATTTCAAAAATCACAAGCTAGAAATCCCTATTAGATTGGATAAAAAAGAACAAAACACTTACTGTCTCCTGGATTAATCCTCTACATTCAGGTTAAATCACATACAGATTGGCAAGTGAGAATCATTCAAATATAATGTAAAACAGTAAAAGCACTAAAACCATTCGTATTAAAAGGCGGCTATCGTCGCCATTTCTACATCCAGAGTTTGATGTTCGAAATGTTTTGGCGAAGGATATTGCACTTCACATGCCTTTATCTTTAAATTCACTAATCCAGTAAATTTCCCAGCGTAGAAATCAAAGAAATTCAGTGCTAAAATACATCCATCGTCCACTCCACACTGGTTACCAACCGCGGCCGTGTAAAAAACTGTTAAAAGTCCTAGGGCGAGTTCCTTTTGCCCTTAATCCGCCATTTTGTGGCGACAATTTTTTGACTGACAGGAGATAGGAGCCCGCATTCTAGGTATAGTATTTCTATGGATAACGCCCAGCCATTTGTCAGTATATCCCATTGAAGTCTAAGTAAACTGGAACGATAACTCGATGGCGTATCATGAAGCCAAAAATGGCGGACATGGGGGCCACCATGCACGTCAATCCCAGTCCCTTTTACTTTATAACCGAGAGAAAATGAAGCTGAATTTGGTGAACTGGGTTGCAAAAACAGCTTGAAATCAAACAAAAACTGAACTTGTTAACCACTTTTAGGCTTAAATCAAATTCCAATATATCGTAGAGTAGGTGAACATTGACATGACGAGTAAAAACAAGGAAAACAGTAAAAATATAAGCTCTCAAATGAAAGTCAACAATACGCAACCAAAACTGCCATTGGTTTGGACAAATATAAAGAAAATACATATGAAACCCAGGTTTAAAATGAAGAGGTTGTTTATAAAAACAGTTGTGTTTTAAATTTTTAAATTTTCAGTAGGAAAAAAACAACAAAATGCACTTTACCGTGTGTTATTACAGCTCTGGAATTACTCTTCGTATCGAAAAATGTCAGATTTAGCATTTCCACAACTGAAACTTGAGTTAAAGCTATAATTTAGCATTATCTTATTACTAGTTCTTGGCAAGACAACCTTCAAACGTTTGAGATAACAAAGAAAAATAAGAGAAACCTGCATTTTCCGTACGAGTTTCGGACTCGAATTTTGCTTTTGTTCGGCAGATATTTCGTCATTCAATCCATTTTCGTGTGTAGAAATTGTTCAGGTACAAGGCCAATAAACCCAATACATACTATCTTCTTCGTTTTCATCTATAAAAAAACTTTAGGTCTAAAAAATGGTTGTTTTTTGCAGCGAGTTTTCAGTTTTTCATTGTACGTGCCGCTCATAGGTTCTGTTGACGTCAGACGTGCAATGGCGACCCCCAGCGGCCGGAAGTTTGACTTCACCCAATCATAGGGCCCTTCCTATGGAGTTAGCGTTCCAGTTTATTTAGAGTTCAATGGTATATCCTCTCATCTAGAATTCAGGATTATCCTGAATATTAAAGAAATTAAATTCCAACCCCCCACCCCAACCCAACCCCAACCCCCACCTGTAAACTTGACCCTAAACCTAACCACAACCCCCCGGTGGACCTAAACGTAACCACAACCCTCCGGGAAGAAAGTCCCACCTCTCAGACCCCATGCTTTTTAGTTTAACATCCCGCATGTGGGACAGAGAAGTCCCCTAGGCTTCAGGATAATCCGGAGTTCTAGACAATTTGACAATTCAGGATAATCCTGATTAAATTTCCTTTGACAATTCAGGATAATTCTAATTAGTGAGAGGACATGTTGCATTTGGCGGGCAAAAAGTGAGGCAAAGTTCCAGACCCCTGCGCGGTTTACAGGTAGGTTTCAGTCTCCCACAAAATGTTTTTTACACGGCCACCGGCCTTGACTCGAGTGAACTGCGAAGGCTCGAGGAAAGGTTTGAAAAATTATTTATTGAGCTTTGCTACGTACATTTTAAATTTTGATTGCTTGCTCTATGCTGTCATAGTCAATCGAGATATGGTCTGGAAACTCGGCAAACTTCAAAGCGCCTATAATGAGCTGTGATTTTATGTTGAACCGTACCTTACACATTCTTTGTTTTAGGTTTATTAATATTTAAATAGCACGGTTGAGTGATTGAACTGAAACGTTGCTATTGGACAGTTCGTTCATTATACTAAAATACAATGTGTTCAGTGACCGTCCACCGTGCACAAAAATGCATAAAGGTGAACAAAAAGATTGAGTTTCCAGACCATATCTCGATTGACTATGATGCTGTCGAACTAAATATGTAATCGTTTATTTGTTGTAAAAGTCATTATCTTTGCAAAACGTCCACGAATTAGTTTGTCAGTCAAGAAATTAAAATCAAACTTTTCGTTACTCATAAGAGGATACAAAAAATCAACACTAACTTTATAGTATATAGAATATGCAGTAAGCGTGAAAAAAGAACAATATAGTTGTCAGTAATTCAAGTCTCAAAATTGTATTAGTAATACAAAAGGCCATTTAACACATTCAAACAAAAAATTAAAGGAGCAGAAATAAGAAAATGACAGATGTATATCATGAAATATCACAAGAATCAATACGTTTTCGTCTTCGGACAAGAATAGCTTTCTCACTCTTGTTCTCCCCCTCTGTTCTCCCCTTTTCGACTGGCTGCAAAAAGACGTTTGTTTTCTCAGCCTAATTTTTATCCATAGCTTAATTTACGGTATAGTTTTGGATTCCTATACAGTAAATAAAACAACAGCACTGCACAACAATGGGAAACCATTAAATGCACGTTTAACCTGACAAAGGGATTTAATAAATACTTTTTTCAAACCTTTTTTGAAAAAAGTATTTGGGCCAGGTCGCACAAGATGGGCCGTGTACTGAAACATTTTGTGGGAGACTGAAAGCTACCTGCAAACCCGCAGGGACCTGGAACTTTTTGCCTCACCGTTTGGTTTCCAGTTACCACATTTTAACTTACGTATACATTGAGTTCACTGGTTTGGTTTAGATAACCTAACTTATGCCCTAACCTTAATCAGTAAGGAACATGGGAACGAACTGCCTGATAATTGCAATGTGACTTATAGCTGATCTTGGTGACTAGGTAAGAAGCATGCAAGAGAAAGTGGTGAGGACGACCAGGAAGAACGGCCAAAACAAAACCGTAGCGACGCATCGGACGACGATCGCAAAAAATCTCGCCGACGACGAAGTGACGACGGTGATTCCGAACCTGAGGATAGCAAGAAGAAGAAGCGCCATTATAAGAAAAAGCCGATATCCGCTGATCACTACGATAGCCGTAGCGATTAAGAAATGCTGGATTAAATAACTTTTACACTATATTCACCATTTTCTATAAAAAATGTATAATATTCTTTGTTTGTGAGTGAACCAAATGATTTTTGAGAATTAAAACCTCGCGTCCAAGTGTTTTGACGATACAGTGATTTTGATTCCTCGGGGAATTGGTTAGTGTCCAATAGAGGTTCTCGTACCCACGCCCCCTGTCAATCTCGCACCCATTCCCGTACCCCCCGGATGCCAGATACGGTTTTTCCATTATTAAACTAATATAGAAACCAATAAACGATATTCGTAATACAAATGTGTTTAACAATAACATGGCAATATCATGAATAACAAAAATTATATTTAAAATATCATGCAAATCCCGATTGTTTGATGTCTATGCGAAGAACAATTTAAATTAAGTTTATTACTGAACGACGTCGAGTACAATGTGTATGAATTTCGAGGAGACCGCTTCTCTTGCGACTGATTGAGGAATAAATTAGATACTGAGAACTTTGACGTTGGAGTCCAAGTCTCCAATAAACAATAACATTAACTCCAACCAAACGCAGTTTAGAAAAATATGCAACAAACTATGTACTGATTATTGCCATGCATTTATTGATTTCCGTCGTGAGACATTGAAAATAGACTCTTAAGGAGAAACATATGTTAAATAAATGAATAAAAGAAAACACTGTCCGCTTAATACAGGGATTTGGTATCGTTTTACACTGATTTAGATGTCCGCGTCCGCTTAATAGAGGTGTCCGCTTAATAGAGGTGACCTTTGTATGGTTAACATGGGATTCAATTCGGGACTTTGGGAACTGTCCGCTTAATACAGGGTGTCCCCTTAATGGAGGGCCGCTTAATACAGGTTTGACTGTATGTTTTATGGAATTTGTTTTCTTTTGATGTCATGGACCTCATGTTGGTGCTGCAATAGGCTTTTCAGGGGCTGTTCATATTCTAGCCCAGTTACCGGGCTGATTTTATGTCACGAAAATCTTTCTATGATCGCAAAAAAAGGATTAGAAGACCCTGTGTGTTATGCTTACAGAAACGAAGCCAATTTTGCTTTGTTATATCATTCTGCCGTTCTCAAATAGTCGTAATAAGATTCTCGTGACATAAAATCAGCCTCCGTAGCCCGGCTATACCCCGCCTCATAAGAAAACAGTCCCTAAGGCGGATTGGCTCAACCCGGGCTCGTGTAAAAGCCCTCTAAGTAGCTTCTTTGTTATTGAAGTGTATATACTTCTATGCAATCACATACACTCAGCTGTAAACCCACATCTATATCATTCCAAGAGAAGTACTTAAGTCAATTTGTCGTTGTCCAACGACATAACATCATTTCTGAATCGTTTCATGAGACGATTGGGACGATCTTATGAAAACCAGTCACAACTCTCACCATGGCCTCGGCATGCTTATGAATCTTCGCGTACCGAAGACGAGTTCCACTCAGGAAAGTCTTCCACAGGATAGGAACGGACAGGAAAGTTTCCTTTGTGTTAAAGTCGTTAGTTCCGAGAGCCCACAAGACAAAGAAAACGTCCCTGTCCGTTCCGGTCCTGCGGAAGATTTTCCTGAATGAAAACTAGCCGTAAGTTCTAGCAATACCGTGTGTCAGAAACTTGGTACCACAATTCACGTTAAAGAAATTCAAGTATCAGTAGAAGAAATGTGCAGGTACAGAAATACATGTACCAATCTAACTACTTAAAGCTTCTGACTCTTACCCAGTCGTCTCTGGAGATTTGAGGTTTTGAGGTTTGCGGTGCCTGATGGGAATCATTCCCATAATGCACCGTGACGAAATTTACTAACCTCATATTTCCCGTTGCGCCTGCAAATTCCCCCCTATTAATTTAGGCAGGCAATACAAAGACGACTGGGTACGAGTCAGTTAAATCTTTACATACTAGAAGTACATGAACGCAACAACCCTTCACCCGCTTTATATGCATTTTTGTACTCCCCCCACTCCCAAATTTCTGTTTTTTTGTTGTATTAATACCACCATGGATGGTAAAAAGACTGGATAGGAAACTTGCTGGCGTGAGCATAACAACCTAGTTGAAATTGACAAGCTTAAAAACCCCTTGTTTATTATACAACTGCATTAAAAACTGTCCAAATAACGCTAAATAGAATGAGTACAAATATACAGCGATACTAGGATAGTTAGTTATTTGGATAGTAGAAAACCGGTTTGACAGATTTTGTTAGCCAATCAAATTTATCACTCGGGAACTACTTCATGTATGCTTATTATTTTGTCCTGGTGCAAGTCACGCTACTTCTCTGGCCTTTTTAGAGTTTTCTTTTTCTATAAAAGTTTGTTGATCAGAGCAGTTGTATAATAATTATATCTTATTAAATGTTTTGGTGTGTAGTATCGCTGTATATTTTTATGGAAAAAGAAAACTCTAAAAAGGCCAGAGAAGTAGCGTGACTTGCACCAGGACAAAATAATAAGCATACATGAAGTAGTTCCTGAGTGATAAATTTGATTGGCTAACAAAATCTGTCAAACCGGTTTTCTACAAGTTTTCTACTATCCAAATAACTATCCAAATATCGCTGTATATTTGTACTCATTTTTAGCGTTATTTGGACAGTTTTTAATGCTGCGGGCGAGTCAAAATACAAACAACTCGTAAAAATATACAGCGATACTGCACACCAAAACATCTAATAAGATAGAAATATTCAAAGTTTAGGATTAATACAACTTAAAATGAAAATCGAACTGCCTGTAAATAGGCGAGTTTCAGGGTGTTGCGCGCGCATCGTTTTGGAAAGGAATTGGCGGGCTCTTGGCGGGCTCTCTACAAAATAAGCAATGGCAAACAGACTTGCTAGCGAGCCAACAACAGCAGAATAACAGTGTTAAATATCCAGAAATTGTATCTATACTTTGTTTATTTTAAATAGTATATTTACTTTGAGGGGAGCTTGCCAGTTTTTTTTGGAAAATGATGCGTGCGCAACATCCTGAAACTCGCCTATACGACAAAGCCACAATACGATAAAATTCCCATCTATTCTTACTCATTTTAAAAGAAAATATCAAGGTTTACTAGTTAAAATATGCATTCCAAGTGCCAAGCAAAACAAAGTACTATTTTGGGACGCCAATTTCTTTGAAACAACACAGAAAACATCAAAACAAAGATCAACAACGTTTAGCTCGATCACTCGATTGTGGCTTAGGCAGGTTTGTAAGGGGATAAAATCATTTGAAACGTCAACATAGTGACATAGTCATCTGAATGTGAGAACATGAAGAATTTGAAGAAAAGTTCACTTAAAAAACCTCAGTAAAACAAGCATACTCACGCCATTCTTGACATTCACAATTTGCAACTAGGTTCCAACTACCACTAAAAACGTCTGCTTTCCTATTGGTTGAAATTTTCGCGCGTTTTTTTTTGGCTATGAGTGAAATGGCAATCGTCATAAGTGGATTTAGCCCTGACGACGTGGAATGAGATCAGTGGTTACATGGCCCAATATTTCTTTTGAAATTGGGCCAGGGTACCAGGCTAGGTTTCAACCAATTTGCAAATTCAGTGAATGCGATTTAACCAATCAAAAGACTCAAAACACCCCACATGACTAGTTTCCTATCCAGTCCTTTTACAATCCATAACACACAGGAAAGACCCCAGAAAATTAACAAAGTTCATCTGTAGTCATGTATTTACAAACCGAAAGAACATGCAAACTCAATATTAAAAAAAACCCAACGAGATGAACCAAATGGCAAATTTTCATTCAAAAATAGATTGGTGAACACGCACGCCAAGATTAGCACCCTCACCGGGCTCCGGGCCTCCGGTCCTATGCCCGAGCTCCGGGATTATTGTTATTACACGTTAAGTGATTCAAGCAATTAAATTATTGGTTTGCACTGACGTCATGGCGGCCATGTTGGAAGAACTTTAATTTGCAAAAGAATCTCAGTACGTTTTCCTACGACATGGCCACCGTTTCTTTGTCTTCTAAATCTCTAGGGATAACCACAACTTAAAGGGATTGATTGCAAACCACAATTTAATTCCTTGAATACATGTTTGCATAACTCAGACACCATAAATTTACAATGGCGAATCACGGCCCTGGCAAAATCATAGATAATGGAGGGGAACTGGATAGGAAACTTACGAAACCGGAAACGATGTTTGCACAACTTGCTATGGTAATTACATACGCATAAGGGGCTAAGGGACGGACCATTTGATTTTTGATGGGGGAGGGGGGGGAATTCAGTTTGCCCAATAATTTTTTTCCGCCTCCTGACACTGTTCGATTTTTTTTTGTCAGTCAAAGGACTTGCACGATATTTTTTTGTATGCATGTATATAAAATAGAAACAAACTGATCAAAAAACTTTTATAGTTTCGCCATGTATATTTTCAACCAGTTTGCGGCTATTAATAATCCGAATTTATTTAACAGGCGATTTATTCTATTCTCGTGTTTTAAATAGTGCATAAAATTTTTCAGTATACTGTATATAGTACTATTACAGTGTAGAAATAAGCCGAACATTAACGTAAAAACAGCTAGAAAGGATATATCCATCTGGTGCTGTAAGGCTTCCTTTCTGGAGACCAGTTCCCGGATTGTTTCTTTCCCACAGACCATCATAAAAGAACCAATCGGGCTTCCTAAAGATTGCTCCACGGTGACTACCGTTGAAGTACGTCATACCTGTTAAATATTAACTGACTTCCCATTGGTTTTAATATAATGTAAACTTAAGGGTGCCTAGAGGGTGCCTGGTGGGGAGGTGGGTAAAAGGGGAGGACAGGCAGCAAACATGAGATTTGAATTTTTGTTGTATTTTATATCAGTATTAAAACTATATTTATGTGGTCACATATAACTTTGGCTACCAGGCCTCTTCATCAAAAATGGGCTAGTGTCCCACAGATCACAGTATTAAAGTTATCATATGACCTCATCCTCAGGCTGTTATCAATGAACGAAAGCCAGATGATGCAATAGCATCTGTTGGCAAGTCTCCTATTGTCACCTGCCCTGCCTGGCTTTTAATACGATGGCAGGGGTGCATTATATACAGACAAAAAGAATATTTTTTATGAGAGAATATCCATGTTTGTGTTTATATAGATTAAATATTTTGTTGTTCACATGGTTTAAAAACAATCTTGGGTTTGGTTAATAATTAATGGAGTATTTTTAAAATTATATTCAAAAACTGAAGTGCAAATTTTAAAAATAGACATTGTATAAAATTAATTCAGTTATGATATACAAGTCTTATTAAACAAACTTGAACTTTCACACAACATGTAAGTGGACTTTTTCCTAAAAATTGACCAAAATTTGGAAAAGTGTTTGCCTCTGCAAGCGGGGCCTCCAGGAACAATTGGCATATCCTTGCGTAGAGCGGAAATGCACCAAATGGCAAATAAGGATTACCACTCGAAAGTCTTGCTCGATATTTTTCCCCTCCGTTTATTCTTGCACGATATTTTTTTTAAGCTGATCCTGGTCATGCCGTCAGGCATGGATTAGCTGCTTATAAGTGTATACTCACCATATAGTGTAATAAAAGTAGAGTGCTGCGTAGGCAGTGTAGAAACAACAATCGAAATATAGTAAGGTTAAATATACTGCCGAAACAGAGAACGTAGGAGTCTAACGTTTCGAGCGAAGGCCCTTCGTTTGCCCACGTTTCTCTCTGACGAAGGGCCTTCGCTCGAAACGTTAGACTCCTACGTTCTCTGTTTCGGCAGTTTATCTAACCTTACTATATTTCGATTGTTATACTCACCATAGCAAGTTGTGCAAACGTCGTTTCTGGTTTCGTAACATCGTTTTAAGTTTCCTATCCATGCAGCTCCCCTCCATTTATCTATGGCAAAATCATCTGGAGTGAAGGTATACTACGCCAGCAACGCCCCAAACGAAAGGCAAGCTTTTTGATCGACAATTTGCCCAATGGCTTTGACATAAAATGTGCCTGACTCTAACTGGGAATGAGTTTGTAAGAGACAAAGCCCAAGAACGAGGGATGTATGCTATATACAGCCCCGAGGACGCGAAGCGTCCGAGGGCTGTATATCGCATACATCCCGACGTTCGAGGGTTTTATCTGACTTATTTCATGATTGAGGAGTTTTCCAAAGTTATTTATCTACCAGTCAATCGCATAGGATCCGGGTTTGAAGGGTCGTCCGGTATTTTATTTAAATACGTTTGGCACGGATCAGGACTCGAAATAATTCTTTAAAGTATACCGGCCATCATGACCGGTAAAAAGTTACATTTGCCGGTCACAGATCTTTTGTTTGTTTTTTTCATTTGCGCCTATTTTAAGTGTACTTCTGCTGGTTCATTCTCAAGAAAATGCTTACTTCTTTGGTGGGAAAAAGATGAAAAACAGCAATTCCACTACGTCTTTGTGGTGGTTTTACGAAAAAGGAACTCGGTTGCGTTTGTGTTTTGTTCTTGGTTTTCATTTTCTTCAGTGGCGGCGGTTGACACTGCACATTTCCTACAATTTTCTTCGCTATAGCCAAGATCGTCTTCGTTAGCAGGCACGGAACACACATTACAAATGGTAATCGCACAATTTACGCACGAATATTTGGTATTTGGACGGTGACAAACAACAATTGTTTGTCATAGCGTAAAGCCTGGTTTTCATATGTCGCCGATCGTCGGCGATTTGTGATTTAGATGCATGTTAAGTAGAAGAATAAAAGCACTGCTTTTCTGCATTGTTCTTTATTACTTAACATGCTGCTGCACTTCCCGTTTTAACATGCATCTAAATCACAAATCGCCGATGATCGGCGACATATGAAAACCAGGCTTTAGAAGACTGCTGCTCAGCCTCCGTGCCACGAGGCATCGTGAGTGTAATTTGAGTTACAAGCGTTAAAATAGGTGGTGTGTAACCAATCCCTTGAGATTCGAAGGACAAAGATATTTTCGCCATGTTGGATGATATTATAATTGCAGATGTGAAAATATTTTGAAATCGTCAACCAACATGGCGGCAATGACGTAAGATGCACACCAGCAATAGTAGGCTAGTAGGCTATGGGCGCTATGCCTGTGGTGTTTTGAGAAGCGAGACACAAGCAATTGTTGAGAAACAATTACTCTTGTACGTATTTTGTATTAAAACTTTACCGGTCATAGATGTCTGTTAAGCGACGATATTCGGCCAGTCAAACTAAAAAATTTACCGGTCAATGACCGGTGACCGGCACTTATTTCGAGGCCTGGCACAGATCTTCTCTACAGAGTGATAATATCATAGTCAATCGAGATATGGTCTGGAAACTCGGCTAAAGTCTTTGGTTATCTTTTTGTTCGCCTTTATGCATTTTTGTGCACGGTGCACGGTCACTGAACACATTGTATTTTAGTATAATGAGCGAATTGTCCAATAGCAACGTTCAGTCCAATCACTCAACCGTGCTATTTAAATATTAATAAACCTAAAACAAAGGATGTGCACGGTGTAAGGTACGGTTCAACATAAAATCCCAGCTCATTATAGGCGCTTTGAAGTTTGCCGAGTTTGCAGACCATATCTCGATTGACTATGATAATATATAGAGAGGCATAGACTTGATAGTATAAAACTTCGTCATTCACATATCAGCGATTTGATAACATAAAAACATATATTCTCTGAAAACACATCAGAGTTATATTTATATAATTATACAAGATAAAGAATAAAACATAATCCGAAAATCGTCATCTTGTGACTTGATATTCAAGTTAAAAACAAGATAAGACAAAATGAGAGGTAATATTTCGACTCTATTTCAAAGTCATTATCAAACCAATAATTTACAAGCTTACTGAGTCCAATATATATACAATAATCACAAGGATGATGTCACCGCTTGGTAACTGGAAATGTCAGCAAGTTGACAAAACAGGTTAGACTGACATGTCAGCTGAATTGTTTCGAGTAAATGTAGATAAAAAAATAAAAGTACAAGATAAATATAGTGAGAATGATATAACTTAAATTGCAGTCATCTTCAGTTTATCGGTGACATGTGGGGTCTTGAAAGTCTTTATTTATTCATGCAAGGGCAGTTCGTATATATAAATATACTTGTACTAAATGTTGTAAGAATAAAAACCACAAGGCCACATTCCACTGAACTATAGAATTGAACTAATCCAGCCTTTGTCTTTTCCACTCTTTTCTACCGCCCCGTTATTTCCAGTAGTCCAAATTTACTCCTCTTTGACCTCCACGGTTTTCTTATGCCTGCGCCGTCGTCTTGGTGTTTTTTCTAACTGTACATGTCCATTAATATAGGGAAGTTTACAATTCAATTTATTCTCTTGCGTTGCGTCATGTTTTTTCGTATCTTTTAATTTATCTTTTGTCTTCGTTTTTGTACGGGTATGTTTAGTATCCAGAGATTTGTGATTGCTTTTGTCCACCTCCGGTTCACTTTGTGCCGCGTACTTCACCGAACCGTGTATTCTGAATCCGAAAAGTTGTGGCACATGGCGTCCAATCGTTGGGGCTGGATGAAGAGCTGGGTAAGCCATGAAAAAAAATTGTGGTAAGTTCATTCCAAAATACGCCCCGTCTGGAGCTGGGTCTCCAGGTGGACAGGAATGATATACATCTTCACAGCTCGGGCAGTAAACTTTAACATTATCTTGACCAACCTTATCCGATATCCCAATAGGTAAGACATTTGTTTTTTCGCAGTAGTGTCTTGGACACTCACCGTAGATCCCTTCTTTGTATTTTCTTAACACTTTATCTAACCCTTTACTTGTAAAGAGGTAGCGTACGTGAATCAAGCAGTACAACGTCTCAGCAGCGTCTAAGTATTTTGCTTCTGTCTTTAAAGAAACTTTACTGTTGCCATTGGAGTCCAGGTACAGACCGTCACTAAGTATCGCATGCAGACCCTGCGACATAAAAGAGATCTCATCTTCCAATCCCATTAGATTAGTAAAATCTTTTAAGAATTCGCGATCGACTTCTTCCAACCATTCATTCCCAGGTCGCTTACGAAACTTTGCTATCCATCCGCTAGCTGGTTTAGTACATTCTTTAGACTTATCTTTCCCGGTATGTTGTCGTGATTGTAACGTGCTTTGAACTTCAGCCGAGTCTTTCTTATTTGTAGAATCCATTAAAGTTCTACGCTTGAGACAACTGAAAGTGCGTCGATCGTTCAGGCACGCACATGCTATGCCCTCAGCCTTCACAATTATAGCATTCATTCTACTTAGGTCTAAAATGTGAATAATTTATTACTGCATGCGTGGTGACACATGCAGGTGATACACAAAATACAAGCCAAAAACGTTTATGTGCATCTAATTAAAATCGTTGTGTATTATATAGACAACTACTACATGTACAATACATATACCATGAGCTATTCTCATTATAGTAAGTAGGAAAAAAAACTAAAACGGAGCGTTTTGCTCAATGATCTATTGAAAATTGAGAGTTTCATTTGAATTAGTTGGGTGTATACGGTGATCGTAATTTCCATATGCATGATAAAACAACTGTGCTATTTAATTATTTCAATATCATATGAATTAACAGCAAATATTATATATATATATATATATATATATATATATATATATATATATATATATATATATATATATATATATATATATATATATATATATATATATATATATATATATATATATATACAGCGCACCTTGTAATCCTAATGTTGTACAAGGACGAAGGTAATGTAATACTGCAGATTTGTCTGACAACTTGCGGTTGAAAATGCATGTATCAACATTAATCAATAATATAAATCAAACGTAGTACATGTACCGCGAATGAATTTTAATTTGTCTATAGATCGCTCGATCCACGAATTCTAACCGAAACATAATTAAGAATTGGAAACTTGGGAGTTCTGTCAAATGCCTTGCATGTTTTAATAGCTATAACCTTTGTTGGCAGTCTATGATATATTTGATATTTTAAAAATGCTTCTTTTCGTCAGTATTACACCAAAACCCACAAATTACAGGTAACGTTTCCGCGACAAGTTAGCTAATAAATGCATGTTTTAACTTATTGCTGCCGACCCGTAGGGAGGCAGCACCCTATTCTTGACGTTACATGACGTTCTTGCGTTTTCGTGTCCAGTCCCCGGCCGAGTTATGTATAGTCGACATGATCTCGAACTGCTGTTAGGAGTGGAGATGTCGGTCCATTTCCAGGGGGCTCATTAATTATTCAAGTTCGTTTGTAAAATGAGGGGGTTGTTCAACAAAATTTCTTCAATTCGCCTCAAAGAATAAGATGTGTCTTAAAGTGTTGTCTTAAAGTGTTTTACCCGAAATTTTCAGTACATAAAGTGATTATATCTGTAAGTTTAGTTTATATATTCATTTATATAGAGTTCATTTATCGATGTGGTGAACCGGTTTAATAAAGCCGCGAATGTCGAGGGAAACAGGGTTCATTGTAAAATGAGGGGGTTGTTCAACAAAATTTCTTCAATTCGCCTCAAAGAATAACATGTGTCTTAAAGTGTTTTACCCGAAATTTTGAGTACATAAGACAAGTGATTATATCTGTAAGTTTAGTTTATATATTCAGAGTTCATTTATCGATGTGGTGAACCGGTTTAATAAAGTTGCGAATATCGAGGGAAACAGGGTTCATTATAAATATCGAGGGAAACAGGGTTCATTATAAATATCGAGATTTATGATGATTTTAATATCATGTCAAAGTGATTATATCTGTAAGTTTAGTTTATATATTCAGAGTTCAACAAATTTCATAAATCTAAGATGACTTATGATGATTTTCATATCAATGTCAAAGTGATTATATCTGTAAGTTTAGTTTATATATTCAGAGTTCAACAAATTTCATAAATCTAAGATGACTTTATAGTTTTGGAACTCTGACTGAAACCATTGTTAATCAATTACACTACTGCTGCCACTTGAACAGCTGGATTACACAGAAATCGATTTTTACTTCAACAAAATGTTTGTTACCAAATAATTTTATATGGATATACTTCATCATCTGTAATGGAATGAAATCTTCTATATACGAAATGATATATTTGTCGTGAGGAATCCTGTGTAATGTGCTTCAGAGTTGTTTTGGATTGGATTGGACAATTTGCTGTACATGTTATGGATTTGCTGTATTCTCACTGGACATATATGATTTATGAAATATCTGCATATATGGGGCAAAGAAAAGACTGTTAGGAAACATTTGATTACCAAAAAGTAAAAATTCCAGATGCAGCATCTACAGTACATCTATTAAACAAGAATAGTCAACAAATGACATGACAATGATTTATAGACATGTGTCATTCTGAATTCCAAACTATTCTATTTCTGATAGCATATTTCTATTGATGTTTAGAATTTCAAATCCATTATGGTTGGTACCAAAAATTCAGTGTTGACAATAACCCACTCCAATGTGTTGGTTTGTGATTTGTGAACTGGAAGTAGTTTTTGTACACTTTTCAAACCGAGTGTTGTAATCTCAATTTCGACTACAAAATAAATTGATACATACAGTGTGGCTTTGTATTTGTACAAGTTAATTTTGCATTCAGTTCATGTGGCAAAAAGGCAGCACTTTCCTTGCGATAGTAACTCCTAGTCTATAGATGTAGACGGCAGAATGTGAGACCCCGTCCACACGTATTGGCCTTCCGTCCACACGTAAACGATGAAGCGGTCATCAAAAACGGAACTTTTCGAAGACGGTCTCCAAAGTGGAACTTTTTGAAAACGCCGTTTTCCTGTTCTCGTATGGACGCGGATTTTTTTGAAAATGGATAAAAGAAGTTGCGTTCTCAAACGAAAACGGATACGTGTGGACAAGGCTTTACATACATGCAATTGCTCGATTTCTTTCTTTCGTTCAAAAACGCGTACTATCTTCTTCTTCTTCTTCTGTTGTCCATCGTTAAACGATGATGACTAGGTGGGTTGGGGGTGTTTGAGCCTCCGATGCTGCTGCAGACCTTTTTCACTGTGGAAGGAATGGTTGCAGAGTGCACAAAGATGATTTCTGGGGTTGTGCCTCATAAAGTGCCGTCGCTGTGCTTCCATGGATCTTTTTCTCTCGATTACCCGCTTACCATTCTTTATAGCACTTTTCCAGGTAGGCCGGTGTGATGCCAGTTCCTCCCAGCTGTTAACATTGATGTCAGTTGCTTTAAGATGTCTTTTAGAACATCCTTGAATCGTAGCTTTTGTCGTCCTCTACTTCTTGTGCCTTGCTTGAGCTCACCGTACATGATGATTCTTGGAATTCGTGTGGTTGGCATACGAGATACGTGGCCAGCCCAGCGTAGTTGAGATTCTGCAAATATGGATTCAACGCTGTCCATCTCTGCTCTTCTTAGAATCTCCGCATTCGTAACATGGTCCTGCCATTTGATACCCAGGATTCTTTTAAGTTGTCTCTGTTGAAGTGCACAGAATTTATGAATATGCTTACGATAGAGTGTGTATGTTTCAGCAGAGTAAGTCAATGCAGGAATAATCACTGCCTTATAAACCTTGCATTTAATCGAGACCCGCATACCTGCTTGTGACCATAGTCGTTTTTCAAGTTTACCAAAGGAGGTGCACGTGTACTATATTTTGTCGTTGTATATATACTTCTAATATTATATTTTTGATAAGATAAATATATAGCCCCTGCATGTTATCTGGAGAAAAATAATTGAGAAACTGACAGCCTCTCTAATTACCCACCAAAATGGTCAGATTCAGTTCTATTTTCACTGATGTGATTATACAACGTATTCGAACGATTGTTTTGCTACATATATGATAATGGACAAACTTCTTTGCATTCGAAAAGTCGTATATTTTACCATTCAGAAATTACTATTGGAGCATACCAAACAGTTGTTGTTTGGGGTATTGCTCGGGCACCTCCCCAACATACAACTAAAGTAATTTTGGAACCTTCGAATAACATGAAAGCCTACTTGATGCTGTCTGTCATGACTCTGGGGCTATAGTCTCTCTACCACCTGGAAAAACAACCTGTCGTGTACCCGTGGAAATTAGAAATACATCCAGTGAAGTTGTTAGACTTCCCAAAAAGATCACTTTGGCAACTGCACAAGTTGTTGAATGCGAGCAGGTAACACCTGTGCAACCACGCCCACTAAGTCCAGTTTCACCTGTTAATCTCGCTGATACCCATGTTACGGAGGAGCAACCAAAACAAGCAAGTGATCTTGGCTGCAGCAGCGGTGTTCAGCATGAAATGCGACCTCCGCGACAAAGTGCCATTTCGGTTACCCCACCGAAGAGTACCACCAGGACAGCTAGAAGAGTTCCGATAGGCTATCCATGATATGTTAGAGGCAGGAGTTATTCGAAAGAGCAAAAGTCCGTATGCTTCACCTGTGGTCTTGGTAAGGAAGAAGGATAACAGTCGTCGAGTTTGCGCTGATTTTAGAAAACTCAATTCGAAAACTATCAAGGATTCTTATCCGATTCCGAGAATCGCTGAAACTTTAGATTTAGCATTGAGCGGAGCAAAATGGTTCTGCACACTGGACCTTCAAAGTGGTTACCTGCAAGTACCCATCGCAAAGAGAGACCAACACAAGACTGGAATGACGACGCCATTTGGACTGTTCGAATTCCAACGAATGCCATGCATTCGGACTAACAAACGCACCTTTCAGAGGCTAATGGAAAGTTGTTTGGACGGTTTGAACTTTCGCACATGTGTCGTATACTTGGATGACGCACATGTGTCGTATACTTGGATGACGTCAACACGTTCGAAGAAATGTTGCAAAGGCTGGGTGAGATACTGATTCGTCTGGCGGACTTTGGACTTAAACCGAAACCTTCGAAATGTCAACTCTTTCAGAAGAAAGTTACTGTCCTTGGTCATGTGGTGTCGGAAAATGGTGTTGAACCAGATCTCTCCAAGATCCCCGCTCTGCGTGAATGGTTGTTACATCCACCAACTGATAGCAAACAGTTGCAGACATTCCTAGGTTTTCCTGTTTATTACCGCTCGTTTGTGGACAACTTCTCAAAGTTAGCGGAATCTCTGTACCACTTAACTGGAGGCCGAAGTAACGCAAAACGGGGACAAGCCATTCTCTCATCCTTTGTTTGGACTGAACAATGTCAGAACGCTTTCGAAACCATTATACAGCGATTAACTACGCATCCTGTCCTAGGCTTTCCAGATTTCTCCTTGCCTTTCACACTTCATGCAGATGCCAGCGCTGAAGTCCTTGGGGCAACTCTTTACCAACTCCAGGATGGAAAGTCACGTGTTATTGGGTATGGCAGTCGAATTCTAAATGCATCCGAAAAGAACTAGTCTGCCTACAAGCGCGAGTTCCTGGCCCTGGACTATTGTCGACAAGTTTCGTGAAGTTGTCGAGAAGTTTATAGCATTCACGGACAGTAATCCACTCACTTACAGGGGCGTCGGAGCCACGGGGGCAGCGGGGGCAGCTGCCCCTCCTGCCCTCCCAGCGCGGGGGCAGCACGGGGGCAACCAATTGCCCTTTTTCGTAAGAGGAATGTTTTCTACAGGAATTGCCATTTGTATTATTGTATTAAATGACTTTGTATTAATACGTCAAATGTCTCACAAGCTAACTTATTACTGCAGACCACGCAGAGGCAGCAAACAGGGGCGAAACTAGCCCTTTTTCGTTGGGGGGGTGTAGGGTAGTATTGCCCTGCTAAAATCTATGGTGCCCTGCAGCTCCGTATGTAAAATTTACCGAAATGTATACTGTACATACAAGGGTCTTTTCATAAGCAATTTACACCTTGTAATTTTAACATGGCCGAGTCGAAGGCATATCAAAGGCACTTCAGGCAGCCAGTTAAGATCTAGGTGTTGGTTTTGTGGAGGGAGGAAAACCGGAGAGCCCGGCGAAAAACCCTCGAAGCACAGGAGACTCACATAAGTCTCAAGCTTGAGAGCAGGGTTATTCCCAGACGGTCACCCATTCAAATACTAACCTAGTCCAATTGGGCTTAACTATTGGTGAGAGGCAGCGCCCTAACAGCACACGCCAACCATGCTTCCCATATATGGAAGCCTGCATCAATCTACATGCATTTGGACTAAGTTCCTACTGTCTGGTGTATGATGGCAATTGGCAATACAAAGAGTTCAAAATAAATATTAATTAACAAGATCATGAAAAAATTGTTGAATTGAATTTACGTAGCTATAATACAGAAAAGCATATTGCGGCTGTACTTATTTAATCGGCTTTATTGGAAATTTGCGCATTTTAATTTTCGACCAAGTATTCAGAACAACTTTTAATCGATGCTGTCGGTGGGATCCTTTTCACAAAACTATCAAGTCGTTCAAACGTTTGTCTTTCATTGTTGATCTTAGGCAGTTCTTAACGATTTTGAGCTTACTGAAGGTGCTGTTACACGATGCGATTTTTCTTGCAACTTGCAACAAATTTACATATGGAAAAAATATCGCAAGTTGCAGGAAGGGTGTTACACGTTCAGCAACTTGCGATTTTTGTTGTAAGTTGCAGCAAAAAGTAGAACCCATCCAACTTTTCTTGCAACTTCCAACAGGGCAAAAATGGCAAAATCGCAAGTTACTACGGGTGTTGCACGGTGCGATTTTTCATGCAACTTACAACATTCAGTGATTTGTTGCAAGTTGCAAGAAAAATCGCATCGCGTAACAGCACCTTGAAGTTCGCTCATCCTTTGCGAAGGAAACTGGTGCAGTACTGAAGAAAAAGCTGATAGGCTTTGCATACGGTTGGAAATGTCCTGCATGGAGCTGGGTTGTTTCGATGCGACTATGGTAATAAAAATGTCTAGCTCAGACAGGAGTACTTCAGGTTCAACTTTGCAAGCAGGTAATAACATATAGAGTTCACTGGGTAATAAGCATTCAGGGACAGATAAATTAAGGCCATGTCTCAATTGTGGCCCTATTTTAAAATTAAGGCCATGTCTTAATTCGAGCCCTATTTTACAATTAAGATATACACTTAATTTTGGTAAGAGATCGTGTTGTACTAATTCGTAATAATAAAACTGATAAAAGTATAATCGTCATGCATTATCTTTTCTAGACGTAAATGTAATCATAACTTTTTTGCCCACTTTCTAAATTTTACTCTGATTGCCCTGCCAATCGGGGTTTCTACTCCGATTGCCCTGCAAATCGGGGTTTGTAGTATTTTGGGGGGGGTGTCACACCCCCCCATACCCCCCCTTAAGTTTCGCCCCTGGCAGCAAACTAATTTTGCCTTGGGTTAGCTGCATAAATATGTTTCACGAGGAATGCTTAAGAAAAGCAATCAATCAATGAAAATGTCGAATCTAACAGCCGATGCCAGAACTTTTTCCCACCTTACCAATTTCAAAATGGCCCTGAGAACGAGGTTGAGCTGTGTCTTGTACCCACTTTTTTCACTTGGCGGCTGCATGTTTTCTGATTCATTAAAGTTGCCATGTTTTCTTAAATGTAAATAGGAATGTAGCATCAATATGTACGATTCAGTCATTGAATTTTCTTTCTCACTACATTGTCATTCAGTATGTTATACCGTTATGCTTTTTGGTTATTTTATGCTATAGAGCAAAATTGGCAAACATTATTTTCCACGTGCAAAAATTAATGCTGAAAAAAAGTGCCCTTTTTATATGGCTGCCCCCGCCGCCTTAAGTAGCTTCCCGCGCCCCTGCTCACTTACTTATCAACATCCGCTAAACTTAGTCCAAGTGACCATCGCTGGTTAGCCGCCTTAGCCCCATTTGATTTTGACATTCGTTACCGACCTGGACCGAGCAATGGTGATGCAGATGGACAATCGCGGATGCCGCACAAATCTGATGTACAAGAACGACCAGAATCCAAGGAGAATTGCCTTCGTCCTTTCCTTTCGAAATCCAGACCCATTGGCATCAATGACCAATCGTGTTGCCCAGAAGGTGCATTAAAGCACTTTGTCAGTATGTCACTTTGTCATGGTATCAACCTGAGTGAAAACCGCGTCGAAGGACAGTGGTCGCCAGCTGTTGAGACAGTTACTGCGTCACCAGAAGTTGTGAATATTTTTGCTGAAATTATCGATGGTCCGAAAACCACGAACTTTCCATCTATGGATTCTGTAGCATGGAAGGAAAGCCAAGGTACTGACCCAAGTATTGCTCGCTGTATTCAATACGTGTTACGTGGCAAACCGCCAACCCAAGAAGAGCTAAAGAAAGCATCCCAAGATACTAATCGTCTTCTACGACAGTGGGATCGCTTACTACTAAACAGTGGTGTTTTATATCGTCGCATCCAGCTAGATCAACAGGATCGAGATCAACTGGTGATTCCGATAAGATGGCGAGATCGCATTATAAAGGGATTGCATGATGATATGGGCCATTCAGGCCGGGACAAAACTTTGGAAACGATTCGCTATCGTTTTTATTGGCCGTCATTGACCAAAGATGTTCATTCCTACATCGCTCGCTGCGAACTATGTTTTTTAAGTCGTAAAGCACCTGATTCAGCACGTGCTCCCATGAAGCACATCGTAACTACAGAACCTTTTGAGCTCCTATCCATGGAGTTTCTTCAATTAGAGAGAGGAAGATACGGCTTCGAGAATGTGCTGGTGGTCACTGACAACTTTACAAAGTTTGCTTGGGCACTTTCTACCCGGCCCGATCCCCGAGAAAGCCAAGGTAGTAGCGAAATTATTACTCTGGGAAAATGTCTTGGTTCATTATGGTTTCCCTCATCGTCTTCACTCAGACCAGGGGCGAGACTTCGGGCACGAGTCATTACGCAGCTTTGCGAACTTACCGGAATACAGAAATCTCGGACAACCCCATATCACCCGCAAGGCAATGGGCAAACGGAATGTTTCAATAAGACACTACTTCACATGCTTGGCACTCTTGATGAGGAGAAAAAGCAAGCTTGGCTGGACTACTTAGCCTCTATGGTTGCACGCGTATAATTCGTCGAAATACGCCTCAACTGGTTACACCCCATTTTTCCTTATGTTTGGAAGGCATCCTCGATTACCTGTTGATGTTGCATTTGCCATAATCCCAGAAAAGTCAAGTGATGCTACGACTACGACTTACATTAGAGACCTCCGAGATCGACTGCAATTGCTTTTGAGCGAGTCGCTCAAAATACCACTAAGTCAATTGGCGCAAACAAGAAGAATTACGATAAGAGAACTCGAGATACTCGCCTCGAATCTGGCGATCGTGTGCTGATCAAGAACCTTGGCGTACGAGGAACCAAAAACTGAAAGATCGCGGGAAAGAGATTGCTATCGAGTGGTTAAACCACTCCAGGATGTTCCCGTGTACGAAGTGAAGTCAAAAACCGATGGGAAAAATCGAGTCCTACATCGCAACCTTCTCTTTCCATTTAACTCGATACCACCTATGGCGTCTACGGAACCAGCCAAAAGTGAAAGTTATCTACCCAAAACCCCGCCGACTCTGACCAAGAATCAACGTCTGATGATGATGATGATGATGATGATGATGATGATGATGATGATGATGATGATAATGATGATGATGATGAAAGTGACCAGATACCAACTTCCAGATTGTCTCGGCAGGAACTTCGAGCTGCGCAGTTGGATAACCAAGAACCACCTCAACTACACACCTAAAAACGCACGCTCTGTTACAGCATCCAACAGCACTGATATCAGGTCTGTTACATTATGATTCCATCAGGTCTGAACAGGATAATGTAGCGACCCCTGTTACAGCTATGATGACCACAGTCTGCATCAGCACTGATGTCAGGCATGATACAGCGCTGATGCCATCAGACTGTAACAGCCATGATAGATCGCGTGGAAACGCGACGTGACCCGCGCATGATCCATGACCCGTTCTCGAAACTCGCGTGGATAATTATTCCACGCGTGGATGAACAAAATGCCGGTACAAAAATTCCCCGGGTATACTCCGAAACTGGTTTGCTGCCGTAAAAACTGAGGAAAAACGTGCACAGAAGTAACTACGATAAAAAAACTACGCGACAGAAACATCAGGTAACTACTTTTATTATTTTTTATACTTATCAGCTAAGATTTACAAAAATAAAGAGCATTTCACCACTATAAATCTTCATTTCGACGAATGCCTAATCCAACAATTTTTGTACACTTCGTTTTTCTAATTCAGTCACATCAAATCAGGCATATAATCTTTACTTACAAATCCAGGCTTGAGAAGATGCACAGTATACGTTAAGCAGCCAAAACTAGGAAAGAAGAAAATCATTACATTAATTTTGTTCTTTTTCTCAATATTAACCAAACTATAAAGGTAATACCTCAAGTAGCTATAAACATTGTTGAGTTAATCTTGCAATTTACATTCTGCAGCCCAAATTTCTTAAATTCCTTCTTGTCACACTATATAAATTAGAGAAGGCAAACAACATAGTTTTTGAGAAACTAGATACAATGTAACCAGTATCAATACAGTATATAAAGTACCTTGCAACCTATGTATAATTTTTTGTCCAGCTGGATACACTGTAAAATAATGAAGAAAAAAAAAGAAAGGCATATTACTATTAGTTTCTAAATCTCAAAAATGCTAAGCAATGTCCTTGCCTGGCCATACTATATAAAGAAAAGAAGAAAAAAGACGTGAATTTTTAAATCTTAAAATGCTAACCTAATACACACCTGTAGGTTTTATTGTGGTTGTATTCTCTCTTTCACAGGCCAAGCTATACAAAAAGAGGAAAAGAAAGACATATATATTACTTTCTAAACCTTAAAAATGCTGTGCTAATACATACCTATTAGGTTTTATTGTGGTTATTATATTCTCTCCTTGCCAGGCCAAGCTATACAAAGAGAAGAGAAGAAAAGAAAGACATTACTTTCTAAACCTTAAATATGCTGAGCTAATACACACCTAGCAATTAGGTTTTATTGTGGTTATTATATTCTCTCCTTGCCAGGCCAAGCTATACAAAGAGAAGAAAAGAAAGACATTACTTTCTAAACCTTAAAAATACTGAGCTAATACACACCTAGCTATTAGGTTTTATTGTGGTTATTATATTCTCTCCTTGCCAGGCCAAGCTATACAAAGAGAAGAAAAGAAAGACATTACTTTCTAAACCTTAAAAATGCTGAGCTAATACACACCTAGCTATTAGGTTTTATTGTGGTTATTATATTCTCTCCTTGCCAGACCAAGCTATACAAAGAGAAGAAAAGAAAGACATTACTTTCTAAACCTTAAATATGCTGAGCTAATACACACCTAGCTATTAGGTTTTATTGTGGTTATTATATTCTCTCCTTGCCAGGCCAAGCTATACAAAGAGAAGAAAAGAAAGACATTACTTTCTAAACCTTAAATATGCTGAGCTAATACACACCTAGCTATTAGGTTTTATTGTGGTTATTATATTCTCTCCTTGCCAGGCCAAGCTATACAAAGAGAAGAAAAGAAAGACATTACTTTCTAAACCTTAAAAATACTGAGCTAATACACACTTAGCTATTAGGTTTTATTGTGGTTATTATATTCTCTCCTTGCCAGGCCAAGCTATACAAAGAGAAGAAAAGAAAGACATTACTTTCTAAACCTTAAAAATGCTGAGCTAATACACACCTAGCTATTAGGTTTTATTGTGGTTATTATATTCTCTCCTTGCCAGACCAAGCTATACAAAGAGAAGAAAAGAAAGACATTACTTTCTAAACCTTAAATATGCTGAGCTAATACACACCTAGCTATTAGGTTTTATTGTGGTTATTATATTCTCTCTTTGCCAGGCCAAGCTATACAAAGAGAAGAAAAGAAAGACATATTACTTTCTAAACCTTAAATATGCTGAGCTAATACACACCTAGCTATTAGGTTTTAGTGTGGTTGTTATATTCTCTCCTTGCCAGGCCAAGCTATACAAAGAGAAGAAAAGAAAGACATTACTTTCTAAACCTTAAGTATGCTGAGCTAATACACACCTAGCTAGAGGAGAAAAGAAAGACATATTTAAGGGAGTTGTCATTATTTATGGGGAGGGAGGTTGACAGATGGGAGGGGTGGCAAAAAAAGTTTCATTCCCATATATAGGGGGGGGGGGGGGGGGGGTCAGAAATGTTTTACTCTACACACGCAAAAACGCACACTCTGTGTCAGACCTGATGCAGAATGATGTCAGATCTGTTCAGAAAAATGTAGCAATCCCTGATACAGCCTGTTGCAGTATCAGCTATGATCCCCGGTGAAAATTTGTTCATGAATTGATGAACTTTCATGGGTCGTTCATGAATGTTCATGTCCGTTCATGAATAGTTCATGTTCAGTTCATCAAAAATGAAACATGTAGTTCATGAACAATTGTTCATGAACTATTCATGAATGTATTTCATGAACAGTTCATGAAGTTTGATGAACAACAAATTAGTTCATGAACTTTATGTTCATTATGTTGTATCGTTCATGATTGTTCATGAATATTCATAGGAAATCTATTGATTATTTCATGAACTTATTATTCATGAAAATTTCATGAACTTGTTCATGAATATTTAATGAAATTTTGATGCACAAAAGTCACAATTTTGACAAAATACAGTTATTCATGAATCATGAAAGGTTCATGAAATTTGGTCATGAACATTTCATCGGTCATGAACAATACATTTCATGAAATGTACTAATTTGACTCCACTGCATGTAGCGCAGAAACTTTGCGCTGTGACACAAATCCGCGTGTCTTTGTTGCCAGTTAAGGTTTTACTGCAAAATTGGTCTGAGGCTTCTTATTTTAGACATTTTACACAGTGAGGCTAATGGCTAAATATAGACTAGCTAGATTCAAAAAGTCAAAACGTACCGTAATTCATTTTAGTCTAGGTTAAAGTGAAGAATGAGCCGTTTAGTCATAATGCTATATAGTTGTCTGAATGAGCGCATGCACTTTTACTTTGAATTTTTCTATTTTGACCCAATAATTGGCATGAAATGCCAACATAATTATTATCGAATATAAAGGATGTTAATAGACTTGTAGCAGTAGCAGTTCTCGCATCTGCGATCTAGCTAACACAATAATACCTATAAATCCTAAGACTCCTAAGACTAGACTAAATAAAATATACAATTGAGGCATTGAAGCTTTTTCCAATCCCGTCAGAGATGCGTGCTTGCGGCTATAATATGATAGTGCGTAATTCAATCCCGTTCAAGTGTCATTACCATTTTGGCGCCTGTCCTTGAACATTTGAATATTGTGCGTTAAAAGCCGTTGATACATGGAATGGATAATTCCACACAGTCTGGTGAACGTCCTAAAGAAAGGAGGAAAAATGCGCTGGTACTTGCATTTAATGTTGCTATAGCTCTCAGTCTTCTGAAATTCTCTTCAACGTTTACAAAGAACCAAATTAACAATCGGTGCCATTCAGAGGTAAATCCATGTCAAATTGTTTCTTCTCTGTGTCATGTAGTCCGGTTGCAATGCTTGGTTATAATCTGTATTACTGGGGTTTTTTTCGTAGTCCTATCAACATTCTGTGTAAGCGTTTAATTGAGTTTCTTCAAATGCTTTGTCTGATTTTCTCACCACTTCTGTGGCTAATGGTTTTGTAAAGCGCGTGGCTTTAATATTTGTGAAGGATCTTAGTGCGATTTTTGATACGATATTACCAACTTCTAATTTAGATGCATGTTATGTGAACGACAGTCCGCGGATTGTGCCGTGGTTTCACTAAACCAGAAGTTGGTGATATTTATCGCATCAAAAATCGCAGGTGTTACTTCTTATAACTCGGCCGATGGGTAAACTATATAAGGTTTATATTACGGCCGTTTATACGAGAGCCGATAAGACGCGCCTTGATCTGACCCATTTATATATTTATCTTTGTACCTTTTTATACAAGTGTTTCGCGTCTTGTGTAAGCCGCGTCCTGTGTATAAGTTGCGTTATTAGCTACAAACGGCCCTAATGAATCCAATTACGCATTCCTTATAATATAACGAATATGTTTTGTTACTGTTACAAGTGTTTCGGTGTAAGTTGCGTTAAGCTCGCCTACAAACGGCCCTAATGAATCCAATTACGCATTCCTTATAATATATAACGAATATGTTTTGTTACAAGTGTTTCGCGTCTTGCGTATAAAGTCTATAAAGCCGCGTCCTGTGTAAGTCGCATTATTAGCTCTGGTATAAACTGCCCTAATGAATCCTTATAATATAACGAATATGTCGACATCACCATTGAGTCATTTTAACGAACAACGTTCACGAACACTTCATGAAAGGATTATCAACGTTCACTAGAAAACTACAAGTTCATGAGGTATTCGGTGAACTGTGCAATTTTCATAAATCCGCGACTAAATGTTCACGAGTCATTTCATGAACGTTTCATCAAATGAATATTGAAACGTATACGAGTTCAATTCAATTTTCATGAATATCGAGCGCTCATGAGTCATTTCATGAACACTGTTCATCAATATTGATTTACATACAAGTTCATGAACAATATATTCATGAACTCTAATTTTCATGAATTCGGCCATTTAATGTTCACGAGTCTTCTAATGAACAGTTCATGAACAATATTCATGAACACTTCATGAACTCAAAACTTCATGAACGTGGTTGTTCATGAATTCCGATTTTCATGAATTCGGCCATTTAATGTTCATGAGTCTTTTCATGAACAGTTGATGAACAATATTCATGAACACTTCATGAACTCAAAACTTCATGAACGTGGTTGTTCATGAATTATTCATGAACTCCAATTTTCATGAATTCGGCCATTTAATGTTCATGAGTCTTTTCATGAACAGCTCATGAACATTATTCATCAATTGTTCATCAAAAATTCGTGAACTTATCT
This sequence comes from Corallium rubrum, assembly GCA_964035015.1. Lineage (NCBI taxonomy): Eukaryota > Metazoa > Cnidaria > Anthozoa > Scleralcyonacea > Coralliidae > Corallium > Corallium rubrum. Next base: position 23,850,070 of record OZ035998.1, read on the forward strand.
TGAAATTTAGTTCTTGAACTGTTCATGAACACAAATGTTCATGAACTTATGGTTCATGAACTATCACTTTCATGAACTGTGCCATTTAATGTTCATGCATGGGCATGAACTGTTCATGTACTTATCATGGATGTTCATGAACAAAATTCATGAACTATTCATGAACAATTCATCAAATTTTCGCCGGGGAATTACACCTATGATATCATATCTGTATCATACCTGCAGCTACAACAGACTGTTCGGAACAGATTCTGTCAAACTGTATCAGCCTGACACGGTCAGTGCTGTATCAGTTTGATATAATAGACTGAACAGGTATGTTGTCTACGGAGCTGTCGCAGTCTGTTAGAAATTCTAACTAAATGTTTATACATCAGCGCTGGTACATTCTGTAGCTGTCAGGCTGTATCAAGGGTCGCTACATTTCTCTGAACAGATCTGATATCAGAGCTGATCAGACTGCGCGTTTTTACGTGTGTAGAGAAAGGGGGTCAAAACAATTTGAGGCTTGTAAATACCATGTCTAGACAGGGGCGAAACTAGCCCTTTTTCGTTGGGGGGGTGTAGGGTAGTATTGCCCTGCTAAAATCTATGGTGCCCTGCAGCTCCGTATGTAAAATTTACCGAAATGTATACTGTACATACAAGGGTCTTTTCATAAGCAATTTACACCTTGTAATTTTAACATGGCCGAGTCGAAGGCATATCAAAGGCACTTCAGGCAGCCAGTTAAGATCTAGGTGTTGGTTTTGTGGAGGGAGGAAAACCGGAGAGCCCGGCGAAAAACCCTCGAAGCACAGGAGACTCACATAAGTCTCAAGCTTGAGAGCAGGGTTATTCCCAGACGGTCACCCATTCAAATACTAACCTAGTCCAATTGGGCTTAACTATTGGTGAGAGGCAGCGCCCTAACAGCACACGCCAACCATGCTTCCCATATATGGAAGCCTGCATCAATCTACATGCATTTGGACTAAGTTCCTACTGTCTGGTGTATGATGGCAATTGGCAATACAAAGAGTTCAAAATAAATATTAATTAACAAGATCATGAAAAAATTGTTGAATTGAATTTACGTAGCTATAATACAGAAAAGCATATTGCGGCTGTACTTATTTAATCGGCTTTATTGGAAATTTGCGCATTTTAATTTTCGACCAAGTATTCAGAACAACTTTTAATCGATGCTGTCGGTGGGATCCTTTTCACAAAACTATCAAGTCGTTCAAACGTTTGTCTTTCATTGTTGATCTTAGGCAGTTCTTAACGATTTTGAGCTTACTGAAGGTGCTGTTACACGATGCGATTTTTCTTGCAACTTGCAACAAATTTACATATGGAAAAAATATCGCAAGTTGCAGGAAGGGTGTTACACGTTCAGCAACTTGCGATTTTTGTTGTAAGTTGCAGCAAAAAGTAGAACCCATCCAACTTTTCTTGCAACTTCCAACAGGGCAAAAATGGCAAAATCGCAAGTTACTACGGGTGTTGCACGGTGCGATTTTTCATGCAACTTACAACATTCAGTGATTTGTTGCAAGTTGCAAGAAAAATCGCATCGCGTAACAGCACCTTGAAGTTCGCTCATCCTTTGCGAAGGAAACTGGTGCAGTACTGAAGAAAAAGCTGATAGGCTTTGCATACGGTTGGAAATGTCCTGCATGGAGCTGGGTTGTTTCGATGCGACTATGGTAATAAAAATGTCTAGCTCAGACAGGAGTACTTCAGGTTCAACTTTGCAAGCAGGTAATAACATATAGAGTTCACTGGGTAATAAGCATTCAGGGACAGATAAATTAAGGCCATGTCTCAATTGTGGCCCTATTTTAAAATTAAGGCCATGTCTTAATTCGAGCCCTATTTTACAATTAAGATATACACTTAATTTTGGTAAGAGATCGTGTTGTACTAATTCGTAATAATAAAACTGATAAAAGTATAATCGTCATGCATTATCTTTTCTAGACGTAAATGTAATCATAACGTTTTTGCCCACTTTCTAAATTTTACTCTGATTGCCCTGCCAATCGGGGTTTCTACTCCGATTGCCCTGCAAATCGGGGTTTGTAGTATTTTGGGGGGGTGTCACACCCCCCCATACCCCCCCCTTAAGTTTCGCCCCTGTGTCTAGAGGCTTAAATATCATGTCTAGAGAAAAAAAAAACAAAGTTTAAAATAACAGTTATGCATCAGTCAATTCCAGCAATGCCCATCCCCCCGGGCCAACCCCCAGGAATTTGCATTTTCAATTTTTTTAATGCAAATGCCCTGGGGTTGGGCAAAAAAGACCCTACAATGCCTACCTGGATGACAAATGCCCCACCCCAGGATAGATCAACACACTTTCCAAGGTGATATTTCTTTGCAAATGTCTTCAGTTTGACTCAAGCTTGAGTAGGTGATGGATTTTGTCAGGATATTACATAAGGAAAATCCTAGAATGTTGGTCTTTAGATTCAGACCATCTATATCATTCAGACACAAAGTACATGTACATGTTTTACAGAGCTCCCATTTATTTAATCCAGGCCCATTGACACATAGTGGATCTTTACTCATATATTGTTGCCATATCAGTTGATGAAGTCATTGCATATAAATTTGCATTTGCATGCTATAAAAAAAGAAAAAATGGATAAAACATTTTGTAAACTTTTCCTCTTCTGATTAACTGTGAAATATAATACCACTATAATAATACCACTGTACTGAGTTTTCAGATTATTGACTAATTAAGTTTGATCTTGAATATTATTACAAAAAATTTAGAAGACACACTCATTTTAAACATGTGGCATTCATTGTCCTGTTACTAAATGATAAATATTAAACAAGAAATGCTAAATAAAATATCTTGTGCTATTTTGAATATATTATTTTAAATTTGGCTCACCTATATACATGTACCGGTCTTTGTTTGTCCCCGAGCCGGGTGAGGGTGCTAATCTCGACACGCGTGGAGTCCACTTATGCATACATACATACATACATACATACATGCATGCATGCATGCATGCATGTATGTATGTATGTATGTATGTATGTATGTATGTATGCCTGCCTGCGTGCGTGCGTGCGTGCGTGCGTGCGTGCGTGCGTATGTATGTATGTATGTATGTATGTATGTATGTATGTATGTATGTATGTATGTATGTATGTATGTATGTATGTATGTATGTATGTATGTATGTATGTATGTATGTATGTATGTATGTATGTATATATATATCCATCAAATCGCCAACTTTCGCGGCTCAAGCGAAACAAAATCTTTGTCAGAAAAATTGGTTTACAAATGACCGAAAAACGAAAGCCAAGAAGAGATGTTGCAGTGGGATGAACCAAACAATATTAAACACGACTAGAAACCATTGAAAAAGCATGAAAAATTGCGATAAAGATCGGAAAAGATGCCGCCAAATGTGACTGAAAAAAACAAAAAGATGTTTCTTCGTGTGTCTGTTCAAAGCCAGCAAAAGACTTATGCACTGGTATATCTTGGCTCGAGAGAGAACAGTGAATTGAAAGGAACATCATCACAAACAGCTTTTCACATTTTGAAGAGAATTGATTGCTTTTTGCTAAGAACCGAACGAAAAAAACACGGAAACCAAACGCCGTAGCCCGTATGGCAGTGTTTGCAGCATCTGAGAAGAGCCAAAAGAAAATTTAACGGTAAGCAGTGATTCGTATTTAACTTACCAGCCGTTTCTTTAGCTGATTAGAGTCGGTATATATCCGAAACCTTTTCAGCATTAATTAAACTCAGTTAAAACAGCAAAAATTTTGTCAAATAATATACATTTTCCCAGGCGTTTTTTCCCATGGTTCGAGTAAAACTTTGCATTAAGTTATAGTTCTTCCCTGGTTAGTTTTTCCTCTCTTATACCTATAGTTTTCAGGCTGTTACCCACGTTTTTTTCTGTTTTGATGTTTTTCTTTGAGGTTCAACATTATATTTGGAACATTGGGAATCATATTATTAAAACAGTTTAATAGGCACCTTGATATAAGCGTCTGTAATTATTGTTTGTTTTTGCTATCAGTTTCTGGTGCTATTAAGTTAGGTCGTGACACAAGTTTTTCCTCAGCCACTGCTTTATTATTTTGGAATAAAACATTGCTTTGGAAATTGGTCAATAATAGAAAAACTACATTCATAAAAGTGATAAAACAGGATGTAAAGGAGGCCAGGAGGGCAAGGGTGTTTATATTTGTATACAAAAACAGATCAGGTGCTTATTTTAATGGGGGGGGGGGGGATTATGTATATTTAATGTGTTAAAAGCGGGCGAGGGGGTTGCGTTTATGTATTTCTAGTATAAGGGTAATTTATTTGTATGGAAAACTGGAAAACAGCACTGGCATAGCCAAGGGGGCTGGGGGACATCACCCCCAAATGGTCCATTCAAGACCATTCTCATGAAAAGTTTAAATCTGTGGAGAAACTTGTAAGGGGGGGGGGGGGGGGTTACAGTTGTTTTAAGGCCAAGTGAGTGGATCAGTAATGTGTTATATATATAGCAGGCATATATATATATATATATATATATATATATATATATATGCTATAAATTACTAAGGGTCTATTAATAAAATGTCTCCAACTTGTTTTTACATTTACCACTAGTTTATAAATAAATCTAAAGATATTCTGACGTGTATCATTCTATGTTCTGGTTTAATGATAGTAACAAAATTATGTAATTTATGGCTTTCAGATTACAATACTCTTAAATACTTGCTTCAAAATGCAGGAAATAGTGTTTCAGAGACCCTAGAAATCCAACATTTTCGGGGGGGGGGGCATGCCCCCAGACCCCCTAGGAGATCAAGGTTCTTGCCCCCCCCCCCCCAACCCAAGACCCTGGCTTTGTTTAATACTGGAAAACAGTTTTACCTGTGCAATGTTCTGGCTAGGTAATGCATGTAGTTATGGCTTAAGACTTCAGCAACATACCTGTATAAATAAATAATAATATATATAAGAAATAATGAAATGTTAGTCTTGAATAAATATTTTTATAATTATTATATTTTCTGGATTATGGCTTTGCTGTGGGCATTTAAAAAATATGAAAATATGATAAAATATTTGACATTTAATAATACCCACGGTAGAGGGTGGCACCCTCACCCCATGCACCCCTAAAGTGTATCGATTTGGTGGTTACATAATTATAAATAAGATCTGACTGTGCAACATAAAACAAATAAATCTTATTTTCTATAGTTTTGTGCAATATATTTAAAATATGTACGACAATATTGGAAAACAACAGAATTATTTACGTCCAGAAATTTCTAACTTAATCTTTTTGTACTATCATTCATTTGACCAGTTTACTAGATTTTAAAACTTACCTTTAGCTTTGTGGAGCTAGAATTGCAACGTAAAGCTGGTTATGAAAAAGGAAACGGAAAATACTTCGTTGCTGCTGACGCGATAACATTTGTAGAGTTGTCCAATTTTGCCTTGATTCAATACCAGTGTTTCGTCGCATTTTGGAAGAAACGAGCTTCACAAGCTTTCAAATTAGTACTGTACATACTGCTAGAACAAACTTTCTGTTATATCTCCAGAGTCATGTCCAACGAGAATAGTGAGTGATGATTTTCCGCTTTTCATTTTCATCAAGACATTCTGGGCTGAGTCTGTACAAAACTCACACTTGTTGCACGTAATTTCTGCCACAAAAACATTCGCAGAAAGACGTCAAAGTGTGAAATAAACATCCAACGTTTTTTATATTAATTCAGCAATAACTTTTGTTTGTTTTTCCATGCCATGCCGGCTGCTTGATATGCCACTGAAGAGTGAAGAGTGAAGAGAGGGCGCTTTGTAAAAAAGCAATCTCTCTTCTCTTTTTTTGCTGACGAAGTCACGAAAAATTCGTGTCGCGACACGCTGTTACCGCGGGAAAATCCACGCAGTTTCCAACAGCTCTGACACAACCTGTTCAACATGGCTGTTACAGTGCTGATATCGTCAGTCCTGATTTATCTGATACCAACAGCTTCCATCAGTGCTGTTGCCCCATCATAGCTGTTACAGCCTGTTCTTACAGTCGGCTACAGATCCGTTGTCAACATACCTGTATCATTCTTTTATATCAGACTGATACAGCACTGACAGACCAACAGTCTGTTGCAGTCTGATGCTGTCAGTTCTGAGCAGTCTGTGGACGTCTACAGCCTGTAACAGCTATGATATCATACCTGTATCAGGCCTGAAGCTGCAACAGGCTGTAACAGACCTGTGGCGTTTTTAGGTGTGTAGCCGAACCACGTCCACCAGCAGAACCTCCACCAGCACCAGCAGAACCACGTCCGCCATCAGAACCACCAGCACCAGCACCAGCACCAGCAGAACCACCACCAGCAGAGCCATCCTTACCAGAAGATTCAGATGATCTGCTGGAAGAACCAAGAGCACAGCGACGCTCCACGAGGATTTGCTACCCACACCCGATCGCTTGACATATTCTACAGTATTGTGTTGCAAGATGGCAACTTGGTTACCATTAGTCAACGAGACAAATAAAGAGATTATCAAAGACATTCTAGTTTATTGGTTAACTTCGGACACTTGATGTATCATTGTAAAGTCGGGACGCCTTCTCACTTGAGGGGGGAAAGTGTGTAGAACTACGTTGATATTAAGTTAGTAATTAAAAAAAATTAATATGTAATGAAATACCACATAATTGATTGACAGTCTAAATAAATATGGTATAAGTCTGTATTAAATAAAACACTTGTAGAAAATCGAACGGTTTACATTGTCTGGAGTTTAGATAGTATCCTTTTGCATATAGATACTTTTTATTTGTAAGCGGCGTTGTACACTTGAATATATCCTATACTGTCATGAAATAGTGTCGTTTATCATATATATATATAATGCAAATGTTCTGATTGCCAAAAAGCTGATTAAAAATGAAGACTCTACAGGATGGGGGATCACTCCTGCAAGACGAGTACTAAGTACTTTGAATTAGCAGAATGAATTGTAAATGTTATAATTATAGAAAATTGGATTGTACTGAAGATGGACAATCAGTTTTATTTGAATAAATTGGTTACATTGAGGTCCGTGCAGTATACAACACTCTAACCAAATTCTTCGCGTCTTTGTCTGAAGTATTGTAGTCCACTTTCACACTGCTTGTTAATTTTTGGACATACTTGTTATTGAAGTAACAATAAAGGTTCTTTCTGCTAAAGTATATGAACCGGAACAAGCCCTCCACAGTTCTTATTACAAAGAAGCACTCACATTGAAACGAAAGAAACCAAGTGGGGGAGATTACAGCTGATTGCACCGGGTATCTGCTTATATGCATGCATGCTTATGCTTAGGCATCATTACAGATATAGGAACAAGCTATATTGGAAAGGTACACAGCTAAAAGTTCGTTTAAGAGAAAGTCCGCCTTTTTAAGAAATTTATTGTGGAAATTAAATAAACAAAGGTTTTGGTTATATATCTTGGAATTGAAAGACATGGAAGACATGCAGGATACTCTTTGATCGAAATATTGCTCCACTTTTTAAATCTGCTAGTTAACTACTGTGAAATATATATAACTAGTATATCTATATAATTTATCAGAACGTTCTTTCTGCAAAAAGAGCTTGCTCTTCAATGTTCTTCATTGCCAAGAAGCAGACTATAAAATAAAAGTAACCAAGTGGGAGAAATTTCCGTAAGATGAGTATCTCTTATATACAGTATACAGTAATGGGAAATTGGAATTAAAAAAACATGCAAGCTATATTGGACAAGTCACAGCGGTTAAGATAAACTCCAAATAAAATATTAGTTGGTAAAAGTGTAAAACAAACCCACTCCGAACAAAAATTCTATTGTTTTACCCATTTTGTGTATGCTGTCAAACAATTTAAGAAGAACATGATAAAGTTGTACATATACATGTAGTGCATGTGGTACGTTTGCAAGCTTGGTGTAATGTAACAGACGTTCAGTCATTAGAAGGTTGCAGGTTCGAACCCTATATATCTGGGGTCTCTTCTGGGAAATCTTTTCTGAGTAATTGAGCTTGACGAACGTTCACCAAACGTCTGTTACATCATGAATTATTAATGATTTTAGAAATCATGTTTATAAAATTACAATAATAATTTATAAGATTACAATAATAAAATATTAAAAATAAATATAAAATGTATGATCAGTTACACCATATATAGTCCGTATCCTATTCGGGTTCTATATCTAATAACTGAAATGATTAATAAATTGTTGTAGCCTAACAATCGCGATTTCCCATAATGAATTCCATATACTATTCTATAATATTTCATATATACGGCTTTAATCAAACCATGTCTATATAGCAAAGGGTATATATAGCAATCAATCCAACATTGTATTTTTGTATATATTTTTGTATTTTTGTATACACATTTGAGTATATTCTCTGATGTTTTGGGTTTTGCTCAAATCTATTGTTAAAGAATAAAATAAACTTTTTACAAAAAGTAAATATCTTCATTCCAAAAGGCTCTTTAAACGTGCACTTTTTGAAATTTGTGTAACAATAATGGAATGTACTATTTATTTATTTCCTTCAAATCATAAAAATAAATGTTTACGCTTGGAAGATGAAATAAAATAAACAATAAGGTGACAGATTAATGTTTATGAATACGCTGGTTTTAGCATTTTCTATCTTGCTGCTACTGAGCTCGTTGCAGGGAATATGGTTTATATCATAGAGGAAGGTGTATGTAGGATGGATACCTCATGCATATAAAAGCACGCGGGTGGCGTGGGCTGTTAGCGTGCTGCCTCCCGTCGCTAGTAGGGTGACCACCTGTACAACCTAGCTAGGTTAAGTTTCATTAGCATAGTTGTTGGTTTCTCTTTGAGTTCTCCAGTTTCACTCTAAGAAAAATAAATTTTAGCTTAATTTATATTTTAGCTATAATGTCTCCTATATTTATCGCCTAGATATAGACGCGAAAATATGGTGTGAGGAAAAATCGGCTCTATTATACAATCTTGGACAATAATGTTGTAACACCCCCGCCCCTCAAATCAATGTTGTAACAGCCCCGTTGCCCCCAGTCAATGTTGGCGCAAGCCCGCGTTCAAATGACAACATTGAATCGGGGTGTAGGGGATTGATTTTGTCCAAGATTGTAGCTTCATGTCACCTTCCTTTAACACTCTCATTGATAGGTTTCTCACTTCAACGAGCAAAATCGTCTGGTGTTAGCCATGCAGAATAAAATAATAAAAGTTGACTGCATGTAGCAGTGAAAATTGAAATTGAAAATTGAGGGCTAAGATGGGCGATAACTCATTCACTGCTAGATTTCTCCATTTACGAGTAAAATGATTTGGCGTTAGCCAGAGTAAAATAATCAACTGTCGATTGTAGCAGTGAAGGAGGTAAAAAGCTTTTTCAAAGCACACTTTTACACAGTACGATTAATTCACTGACGGTTGTTCATCCTTACATACATGCATGCATTAATGTCATGGCAACTGAATTGTTGAATTGTAACTTGTAAGAAAAAATTGTGTTAAGTCTACAGCTTCGTTCATGTGTTCATTTTTATCGTGCTTCGGCATGCGCATGCAGTTATACTTGTAGGTAAATCTGGCCTGCAGGCTTCAATTGTACTTAAATTAAATATATATTCCTCGAATGATATTATCCAAGGACCTTATACAGTTTATAGACTACCTAAACTGTATATGTTCTCCTCAGATCGAATATCATAATTAGACCTAATATATATAGTGCTCCTTGCGTCAATGTCATACTGAATTGTGAACAAAAATGTAAATTTGAATTTACTATTCCATTTAATCTGTATACACTAAATGCATAATATACCTTCTAGCTAAATCCACAATCTATGAACAACTTGATACGCCGGAAATTAAAACAATATAGGTCGACAGTTTTAATAATTTAAATCAACAAATAAGAAAGAATGAATAGATTGTGAATTAGCTAAATATTTTAAAACAAAATATGAAAGCTGACTCTCGTGTCAGTCAAAATCAATAGCCAGATGTCCGATGGCATTGTGTTAAGAAGATCACGAGTATCAGATTTAGCGTTGTATTAGTGAGCTTGTACCTGCATGTTTGACTAAATCAATTTAACAGTATTGTCTCAAGCGTTTCCTGTCTGATCAGTGTATTTGACTGTTCAATTCCAAAACAATTGTTAACTTCATAGGGGTTTAACATTCAGACATAGTTTGTTTTGAGCTCCATAAATACATTACCCCCCAAGGTTTATTGAGTTTCGACTTTTTACTATTCCCAAAACAATTTTGTTAGTCAAGAGAACGATTTACGACGTTTAAGGATTGACAAAAAATCTTGAGCATATATACATTAAAATTGTTGCAATTAATATATCAATGATGACAGTGGATATGTCAAAACAATAACACCATTCTTCATTAATTTTACTAGTCTTAGCTTATTAAGATTGGCGTTGTACCTTCTTTTCTCAACCTTCTTACAATGCTTTGTGAGCATGGAACGGACACACAGTTCCTTTCGATAAAGTGTTCATATGCTAAAATAAAAATTAATTTTGACTATATTTTTATTGTTTTGAATACAGGAATGCTGAACTGAGAACATTAAACATAGTCAGATATATGTTTTCACTGATTGTTAGTGAATACGTCAGTTTGTGCTGCAAAAACTCGATCTTGTACTATCACTGTAGAAGAATGTAAATTGAATGACTTAAAGATGACGTAGAGGAATGTGAATTGCGGAATGACTTAGAAAGAGCCTCATTTACCAAACTTGTACATGATAACAATCAGTAGCTGTGTGCAAAACAAGGGAAGGCATTCCCAACTGTACCCCATTCAATCGTTTGCCATAAATAAGCTTTAAGTTGTCATGCTGTGTGCTAAATGATATCCTGCTACTAAGGCACAAACTGTTTACTAAAAACAAGGACAGCCTTAATGGATTGTTTTTGTAAACCTTTTAGAAGTGAGTTGGCCTTTGCTAAAGGATGCTCAGCAGGATGTTCAAGCTGAGCCATTCTATCTAAATGAAAAATACATCAATGAAAGACTAATCGATGACTTTATGAAAGAAAAGATTCTGTGGTTTACGGATAAGGACAACAGGCACGCTGCTATATCAACAAAAATAAAATGAGACTTTTTTTATAAGAAAAAGATCATTATTTTCTTGTATAGGAGAGTTTATTAAAAGACAACGTAGTTTATCGTTAAATTGCTACACTTAACGTGAGAGTGGTTACTTTGAAGCTCTTATAATACAGTATATTAATGTTATGTGTCCGCACAAATCTATAAGAGATACTTATCGTCTATATCTCTTCATGATGGAACAGCTATATCCACGTAATCTCGCAGGAAACTCTTTGTTTGAAGACATTTCGTTTGTTGAGAAAACCTACCTGTTTGGAAGTTTTACCAAATTATATTTCATGGAGTTTACTTATTAACAATTATTTTTAAACAAGGCATGCATCAGAATCCTTAATGGTTTTCACAGCATGAGAAAAACCATTCACATAAATGCTTTTCCTACTGCAAAACGACAAGCTTGTTCGCATTCCAATCAATTCTGTTATACAATAACTTGACTTTCCCCTCCTGCATTTGAAAGAAAAGAGACAGGATAGAACGTGATTGCTCCTGCATGAAGACAGGACACATCGCGTTTCAAAAAGAACTTCTTATAAGTTAATTCATTGGCAAGGCGGAGCAGTGTTTCATTGTTGACTTCAAGTCATATCAATCACGACAGAAAATTGTATTAACAGTTCCTGATTTCTTGTTCACGATTACTGACGAAGTCACAGATGTTTGTCTTATTGTTATTATGAAGCTATAAAATGGTTCTCAGTGGCAAACAGCTGAATATTTTCGATATTGTTTTTATCACTGTTGGCCAGAATAATTGTCTCCACACTACTGTTATTATTATTTTTCAACACATTGAATAACGTGTATGTGAGTTGGGGGATTAATTAGGAGTCCTTAAGCCATCACAGTAGGCGGGCTTGCCCACCTTCAAAATTAACTGGTCACGCCTTCTTGTGTTTTAAGTGTCAAAATTAATATGTTAGGAGATTTTGATTGGCTACGTAAAAGCATAAATCTTGCCATACACCTCTAACGACTTTAGATAAATAGTCATCCTCAGCATTGGAAAGTTCATTATAAACAAGGAACATATATAACACACTGCTCAACTGTTGTTAGTTTGTGAGACATGAAGTCGTTTGCTGCCAACGCGTTCAAGATCCTGTGTCTCATCCAAGCTAGTGAATGTGCTGTTTTCGGCCCATGGATTTGGGTAGTTCAGCTTCAGAAAGGATCAGCTTCAAAACATAACTCCAGCCTTTCACCGGACGCAAACGGCATACAACAGGTACTTGTAAAAGATATCAATATATGATTAAAAATTGACCGTGTCTGTCATTCGTAGTGTATTGGAGATGTGGGATAGAATATTTATTAGTTCACAAATTTTAACAGTTTGGCGTCGTATTCTTTCAGAAATACTGCACAAAGGACCATCACTGTGGCACAGGCTACTGTCACCGGCATTATCGTACTTGTCACAAACGTAAGAGCATCGAAGCAATGTGTAGACGTGATCATGTCTGTTGCGAAGGCCTTGAATGTGTTTTCGGCAAGTGCAGAAGGGTGGTGAAGCCAGGCAATTATCTATCACGTTGCAAGGAGGACAAAGACTGCAAGAAAGGACTGTGTTGTGCTAAGAGTCACGGAGAGTTTGTGTGCAAAGCAAAGCTGAGAAAACACCAGCAATGTGGCGTCTCAGAAGGCGGAGTAGCTTATACTGTCAATCACGATTGTCCATGTGATGATGGTTTAGTATGCAAGAAAAAGCGATTTCGAAGGAAGAGGTAATTAATAATAAACCTTTGTGATTTTTCTTTGATTTATCAATGAAGCTCTAATCACTTATCGTAAGAAACATTTGAGGTAGAGCATGCGAGCAAATAGTAACACATATTCCTCTGTGAAAAATGAGATCAACACATTTAATCAGTTTTCAAAATAATCTAGCATAACCTTTTGTTCTAAGCTAATTGAAGTACAATTAACACCTGTTTTATCACTTAATATTCCCATTTTTTGACTTTTTTAGAGTAAAGGGGACAAAGATAAGAATCTGTCAGAAACTGATTCCTTAAACCCTATAAAGAAAGTAATAAGACTCGTGGCATGAGAATTTTGAACAAGAGCGAACAGTACATGCTAACCTCGAGCATGGCCATTTATTGAATTGACTGAAAGATTTGATGTCTCTCTGTGAGAAACAAATTGGATCACTTGATGTGAGTGGTCACCTCAACTCGTCTCTTTGTAAATACATAGACGGAGCAGCACATATACATGTCATAGACCAACAGACTGTACTTAGTACAAGCAACATATACCGAGGTTTAGATTCAAAATCCTTGGGCACATTTAGTAGAATGTAGTATTGTAAAATTGTAAAAATATAGAACTGAATTGTAGTTCAACATAAACCGCTACTTAGAAAACGATATTTTTCAAATCCCTTCAGCTGAAAACGATATTTATCAAATCTCTTCAGCTGTATATATAGTGATAAATATGATTTAACTGCAGATAAATGGTGCAAAAATGTTCACCCAAATATAAATATAGTCTATGGAGATCGTACTCCTATAGAGAGGGAAATTGCCTTTTGTATTAGATTTATTGTGTAAGTTGAATAATAAATTGTTTACGAAAGTCATTTGGAGAAGTAAGCTTTCTAGCTGTATGTTCTTTGAGTAATCAAGTGTCTTTATGTGGTGTTAATTGCTGGGAACTGCTTTTGATATTCCTCGTACTGTATTGTTCATGACCAAGCGATAGATACCGTGTTGGTTTCTGAATTCTTAAATTCTTATGTGCATGATTGTGAAGTTGATAAATGTTTCCAATTACTTATAAATCGATTTAGCTCATTTGATCAATCTATTAACGAAGCAAGATTTTTAGTGTGAAAAAAAATACATATATAGAGACAAATATTAAAACTAAATATAGTAAGCTTGGCGGAGTTGGCGGAATCTGTCAATGCTTGTATGAATAATTTCAGTTAATTTAGGTTTTATGCAAGGTTGCAATATACTATATTACAATTATTGCAGTATAAAGCAAAAACTAGAATAGTTTTAGATCAAAGAGCCATAGTACCACCAAGTTTTGGTTATAAAAAATTCAAAAGAAAAAGAAAAAAATGCATGCGTGTTAGATTGAGACTAGTACAATCGACCTAGGTCTACATCAAGAAACTACACTTAACATCAATCATGCAGATGCTGACATTTTGAGAGTTATCAGTGGTGTATCTTTGTGGGTGATAATGAGTATATGAATACTTAAATAAAAGTCGAGGAGCTCTTCAGCTCTCAAGGTTTCGAGATCATTATCGCCTCATTAAATATAACGTGATTAGCTTTGCTAAGTGGAAAGACTCAACCGGTGAACGGTGTATATTTCTTTTAGGTTACATTTCTCAAACCGAGAAAGAAATTAGAATTAAGAAAACTGGAAAGAAGAAAAGATAAGATAATTTTATATAAGGACTTTCTTGTACTGACGAACGTCCAAGGCTGCACGTGTGTAAAACGATGAATTAACTCTTTTTGTTGTTAAATGGTCCCATAGTGTTTCGGTTAATGGCTTGGTTGAACTTGAAATACACTGAATGAATTCGAAGATAAAAAGATTGTAACATTATTTTTCAAGAACACAGCGATGCAATATTTTTATTTTATTATATTAAGTTGCGGTATATATATATATATATATATATATATATACTACACTGATGAGGCCCGAAAGGCCGAAACGGTACCGTCTGTAGTTATATATATATATATATATATATATATATATATATATATATATATATATATATACAAGGGCGCAACCAGGATTTTTGAAAGGGGGGTCGTTTTTTGGATAAAGTGACGACATAAATCTAGGGGGGTAGCCCAACGGGAAATTTTTGAACTTTGGGTCTGTAAAATAGCGTTTCCTGTATTGAAGACACTTTTGACCCATTATAAAGGTTTTAAATCACATGTTTTGACCTCCAAAATTTCCATCGCACCCCCAAAAAGGGGGTCGGTCGCACCCCCCCCCCCCTCTCGTTGCGCGCCTGTATATATATACATATATATATATATCGTTGCGCGCCTGTATATATATATATATATATATATATATATATATATATATATATATATAGCTGTCATTACTATATATTGTCGTACTTGAACAAGTTATAAAGTAACCATGCATCGACAACTAACAAAGTAACCATGCATCGACAACTAACTGGTTATATAATCGTTTCTTTAAAAACATACTTAATACCATGGTTACGGCATTTCGGAACTTTTTCGTGGAACATGGTTGCGACTTTTTCGGAACAATACAGTATGTCAGTTTTCTCGTGGAACTGCATGAATATCAACCAACTCTTTTACGCATATAACTATGCAATCTATATATGCCGCATGGATCAACGTATTTGGCTTACTATATGCATATAAGTACTGAAATTAGAATCAACCGTAATATTTGTACATCTAGTAAATATATTTTTACTAAGCTAAAACTGCCATATCGTGAAAACCAAAACTTAAGTTTTTCTTTAAACTCGTACTTAATACTATGCATATTGATAATACTGTAAAAATGCATTAGCCAATTTTGAAAGGGTGCGTGCGACTCTTTTGGTCGCACCAAAATCAGAGAGAGAGACTTGGAGCAAGTCTACTCTTTTGGGTACATAGAATAATAAATTAAACTTTTTTAGAAAACGTACGTATAATTACCATAGTAATTGAGACCTGTAGTGATGGTAGTAAACATGTTTTTCCCAAGCTAAAATGTCAAATTCTTTTTGCAAGAGCACGGAGTAACCATTAAATATCTAAGTTACCGTGGGAATAGACTTAACCTCTTTAGAAACCATGGCAATTGGTAACATGCAGATATACTGTATAGAGAAGTAACCATTGACAACCAACTTGTTGCAGAAGCAAACTTTTTTAATGTGTCTTACTTAGTTCCCTTAGTTTGAAAATAATAGCAATTCCGGTTACAATACAGACGATCCAAAGACGAGACGAATTAGCTACCAAACATTTCTGTTTAGTAACATGGGCAAGATGGAAGAACGTGATGAGTAATAAGTACCTCTCAACGTTCATAATGAAAAACGTCAGAAAGGACATTCCTGAAAATATGATGGTTGATGAATAGTAGAGCATTCTGTATAAATATTTTTGGGTTCTGGTCATTTCTGCTATCGAATTCAGAATATGAGATGCATGGACGATTATCGAGACACACAGATCGACTGATGGGAGATTCGATTTCGCTTGTGGTTAGGCTGCAGTAATTACACTTATGGCCTTTTGCCCAGGTTTATATTGCATGGATTCAGACGAAGACCACCGGGATCGAATTCAAAAATAGCGGATGTAAAAGTAAACATGGCAGAGCCAGTACAACGGGGCAGAGCAAAGAAAAGCAAAACAAAGCCAAGCAAACAAAACAAAACAAAACAAAGCAAAGCAAAGTCAGATAAGATGCGCAGAACGCATATATACGCAACCGCGAAGCGTCTACTAAGTTACTTGGCTATATATGGCACGACTATATATCCAGTTATACGAAGTTATAACGATGATTTTGCATACTAAATTAAATTCCTAATTTATTAAACGCATTATTTCTGGGTCTGTGACCAGCCGATGTCAAGGCTTTTTCCCGCCCTCAAATTTAAAAACCCCCTGGGGACTAAGTTGAAGATAAAATATTTCACAAATGGCGGATCTAGAATTTTACTTTACGGGGGGCGGTACTCAAATGAGCGCCATGTAGGGGGTCCGGAAGCATGCTCTCCCCACTGAAACGTTTGAGGGACTCGAAAATAGGATTTCCTGCGTTTTTGAGAGCACTTTTGAAATATAACCATTTATATTTCCGGCGTTGGGAGAGCGCACTTTGCGTAGCGTGGGGTGCAAACCGCTTGCAAACTAGTGGTACTTGCAATACAATACAATTTTAATTTAGAACCTCCCTATGGGGCTTTTCGAGTCTAATTACAACATTATGTTATGCCTATATATAATTACAAAAGGAACTAGTATATATAAATAAAATGTTAAGCTAAATTATTTTATAACAATTCAAAAAAGAAGTGCTAAAATAATCTAAATCATAATTATAATAATACTATATGCCAACTAAATTAGTCTAAGTCAATCTGAAAAAGCCAAAGTTTTGACAGATTTTTTAAAAAGATTTAAAGTCGGACTTTTCTTATATTGTCTGGTAAACTGTTCCAAAGTTTAGCTCCTCTGTATCTCAATGATCGTTGAGCAGAGCTCAGCGTTCTACATTTGTGTACGTTAAGATTGTTACAGTAACGAGTACTACGACTATGCATAGCAAAGCGTTTTCTAAAAAGGGTACTTAGATACAAAGGTGCGCTACCATCAATAATTTTATACACCATTTGAGCATCTTGATATGACAGCATGTCCTTAACAGGTAACCATCCTTAATATTTGAGGGTATAGTTGTAATATTGTCATACTTCCTCTTGCCTGAAACTATCCTTGCTGCAAAGTTTTGCGTTAGTCAGAGTCGGACTGGCCCAATGTGCCATTGTGCCAATGGCAAATGCGCCCCCTTAAGATGCCGTTACTGCGCACCTTTCCCATTGTATAATATTATATTTGATATGTCGTGCAATTCCTATTTAAAAACCCGATTTTGGATTTATAGTCGTTTTACGTTTTAATCAGTATGGTACAGCTAATACAGTGGAGCCTCGCTATAGCGCGCATCATTATAACGCGCGACTCGGTATAACGCGGTTTATCCTTGGACCCCAAAAATTTCTCTTTGCCTGGTTATTATGATCACTAGAGAGAATTTGAATTTCTTAACAATTGCTGAGCGTCTTGAATGATCGCGACTCTGGTCGATTCAACGCAGATGACATGTCTAACTTAGCGCAAGTATTTGGCGAATCGTTTTCCGCAGAAGAGGTGAACGCATGGCTCAACGTTGACGAGAATGAAGCGATTTCTTCTCAAATGACAGAGGACGACATCATCAGTAGCGTAGTAGAAGAACCAGTACCAGAAAGTGACAGTGAAGATGAAGAGGAGGCAGAGCTGATCCCGTCAATGAAGTCTGTGGTGCAGAGCATAGAGACAACGCTGAAGTGGGCCGAATCGCAGGAGGACTCTGCCGCTGTAACTATTTTTCATCTTAGAAATTTGTTACATCAGGCTAAAGTCAAAGCATGAAAAAGTTGCATATTTAAATATTGGTTTTGTATGTATTTAATACTGATAGTCTGATATTCACTAGGTAATACTGTATAACAAGATGAATAACATAACAGAAAATGTGTGTTGATTTTATTAGACATTATAAGGATCCAACAAAAAGTGCTTCTGGAAGTATCTAAGCTTGTTCCCAGTACTCTTTCCACAATATTGCACCAGGACCGAGTGGAAAGAGTACTGGGAACGAGATTTACCCAATAACTCGCAATAACGCGCTTCATCTATAACGCAGTCTCCACTATGGACCCCAACTACCGCGCTATAGCGAGGCTCCACTGTAGTATATTACGATTAAATAATATTTTAGTACGCTTCACGCAGCTGACATATGATGACATGTCCTCTTGATGTATGCCTTGCATATTATGGTGTATTCCTATATAAAATGAGTATATTTGAATATTTTGTTTTGTATTTTATAACCTTCAAAACTCTTTCAAACCTCCTCAAAATGCAGGAAATGCTATTTCAGAGACTCTAAAATTCAAAATTTTCCGGGGGGCATGCCCCCGGACACCCCTAGAAGTTGGTCGCACGATCGCACCTTCGGCGCTCCTTGCCCCACACGTAGTCAGTATTGCCTGTTCTGCCCCCTTGTTAAATATTCTGAAAGAAACCCTGACGGCGCCCCTCTCCCTAATGGCACCGCCCCTAATACGAAGCCAGTCCGACTCTGGCGTCAGTTGTAGTTTCTTTATGTTCTGTTTGGATGTGCCTGCCCAAACAGTCGAACAATGCAACTTACTAAACACCATAGATTATAGTAATTAAAGTTTGTTTATCAAACAGATGTTTGACTCTGTTGATCTGGCACAGCGATCCCATAAGTTTAGATGTTAGGTTGGTAACGTGATCAGTATAAGACAAACAAGAGTCTAACGTCACTCGAAGATCTTTTGCACAGGATACTGGTGTTAATTCTTGCCCAAGAAAATGTACTGTTGGTATGTCAATCCTTGCGAGAGCTTGCCTAGTACCAGATAACAGAAACTCACTTACTTTTTCCTGGATTGATTAGCAAACAATTTGAACAACACCAAGAAGCAATTCTATTTAGATCTGTGGTTAGCTTTTCCATGCCTGCATTGATGTTTTTGACTGAAAAAGACAAATAAAGTTTTGAGGCCTAGGTCAAACGTCACTTTTCTCATGCGCCGAATCAAATAGATGTATTAAGTGCTACAGAAGAGCGACGTTTGATTCAATTAAGTACAGCAGAATGATTAAGTGCGGCAGAGCTCACTGCGGCAGGACCTGTCGCATAATGCGACACTGGAGCGATGCCAAGTCAAACGTCGCTCTTCTCATGCGCCGAACTAAATGCATAAATTATTTTACCTTAAAATTCGGGCTGAACAAGAGCTGAGCATGTTCAGATACTTGACGCAAGGTTGCTAAACGTAGATCTGGATACGAACTTTCATATTGTTCGAATACGCTGTATCGTGTCGGTTGTTTATGCAACAAGATAGCATCGTTGAAATATATCCTGTAAGTATGTTGTTAGAAATCCTATGAGCTTTTATTTGAGTTGTAGTTCAAGTTCCTGCGTTATGTCTAAATTTTTTAAATGTCCAAAATGTTCACACCATGTTTTGAAGTATATTGTTTTCCTGATTTTTGTAGTAATTACTGTGTGAACATTTTGGACGTTTTAAAAAGTTCCACATAACACAGAAACGTAAACCATGCATGCATCAAAGGAAAGCTTATGAAATTTCTAACAACCTACGTACACGAAATTTTTCAACAATGCGTATCAGGTCCTGGAGCTTTGTTTGATGGCATGTTCATGATCACTTGTTTGATTTTAGTGCATGTTACTGGCTGGAATGAAAACTGAGGTGTCATAGCGAACTATTATAGGCTGTACGAGTGTGGGAGGGTCTACAATATAGGATTGGTGGGTTGTAAGGTGAAAATCATCAGCCAACTTCTGTGCTGCTTTAGCTGTTTTTTCTCCTACTGCTATGAAGTAATTGTTAAATTTTTCACACAGTTCAGAAGTAGGTTTAATTAAATATAACACGGCTTGTTGTTAATCTTACTTGCAACACAGCTTCGGATAGTTTTCCAGATAGAACGTGGATATTTGATCTTGGACGTAATCTCTTTCTGTTTCGCGTAGCTCATGCTTAACCTTATTCTTTAGACTCTTGCACTCTAACCAGTCCCTATGTCGAGAGGTTTGACGAGCAATTTTGTGTCTAAACTCCCTTTCTTTCAGTCAGTAATATAATTTCTTGCGTGATAAAACACACAGTTCAGTGAAATTAATTTTCTTAAAGATCATCTTCGTAAAATGCTGCGGTACTTCCCCTGCTCCGATTACGAACCTTTCCAGCTTCAACGAAAAACACCAAGTTGAACAGCAAATCGCTGGATCGACAAGCTTGGAAGGCATATTAGAAACGAAGAAAAGCTCAGAGAACTCGCTATTAAAATCGTACTATGTCAAATGTCATAAAGAACCAATACGCCCGCGATTTTTGGTCAGCGCAGGCAAATTGCACACCTGTTATCAGAGGGATATTTACAAAAATTTGTGT
This sequence comes from Corallium rubrum, assembly GCA_964035015.1. Taxonomy (NCBI): domain Eukaryota; kingdom Metazoa; phylum Cnidaria; class Anthozoa; order Scleralcyonacea; family Coralliidae; genus Corallium; species Corallium rubrum. The sequence goes on from OZ035998.1 coordinate 23,871,038, forward strand.
AAAAGATGGCGAGGGCTGGGTTGTTGTGTTAACATATTCCTAGTAATCATTAATATTTTTCATGCTCTTGTCTCGTTTTATCAAGAAGCAACGTGGCAGTTAAACAGGTTACAGTTTTGATTTGATTGTTTTTTTTGGCTACGAAACGTTCAGTACGATTTCATCTCGTAACAAGATATTCTCCACATTTCGCGACTTCTTCAGACAACGAGATACTTGAAGAAACGGGAATTGTTTACACCGGAGTGAGATGAACTGTTATGAAATTGAGTGCGGAGCGATACAACACTGTGTTAATGTTCAATTAAACTGTTAATCGTATCAAACCAGCCCCGTAGAGGCTCAGTCGTTTATTTAACTTAGCAGCAATATTTCATCAAGGTGAAAAGAGATGAAAATCAACGGACTAAATAAACAATTACGCTACATATATCTTCTACAGATATAAACACGAATAACATAGAGCCCATCACCGCCCTGCTAACTACTCTCGAATTGCATTATGGATATACTTTTTAAAAATTCGACATGGACCTTCCCCATTTCTAAAGAATTGGGAACTTCATAACCCCTTACAGTCTAATTCGGGGTCAAAACGCAAAAGCCAAACATATCCTAAATTAAAATTCGGGTCTCCGTCAGTTCCCTGATGCGACCTCACCAGATATTAAACAACAACGACAAAATATTGCATTGTTCGACTTCTCGGTTCTTTGAAAAGTCATCAGCATATCGACTATTACTCGGACTTTACATGATGTCCATTAAGTCAGCCGCAACATTATAATGGTAGAGTTATACGTCTTGGCGCCATTACAACGTCTCTCGCTAATGAGGTGCTCCCATGCAGTCCCGCGGGATAACACTCGCGCGGGATTGCAACTTACTCCGAGTGTTTTCTTGTTCTACTAAATGGCATTTCACCCCTAGCCTTTTACTGCTGCTGTAATGCTTGTGGGACGAACCATGAACATAACATTTTTATGTAGACTTTACTGTCGTGGCAATAGAAGCGTTCCTAAAATAATTGTGCAATTCGTTTGTTCAAATTGATCAATTCATTTGATGAACTTCCTGTTTATTATTGCTAAACTTCCTGTTTTGAACTTGATTGGTTCCTGGTTTTTGAATAACCAATAAGAAAAAGGATTATTTGCCAAACACCAATCAAATTCAAAACAGAATTCAAAACAGGAAGTTTAGCAATATTTTCATCAAATGAATTGTTCAACGTGAGGAATACAACTGCACAATTATTTTAGGAACGCTTCTATTGCCACGACAGTAAAGCTTCTTGTTTTTTTTCAATTTGCCAAAATATGGCCCGATCCCTGATATTTCAGGCAGCATATCTCAATGAATATTTAAGCTATCTTTATCAAACTTTTAGGAATAACAGTATACATTTCTCACGCACTGACGGAAAAGGGTTAACTAAAAAATTCATGTCACAATTTTGAGTTCTTATGAACTCATTTAGGTTTGTAATTAAGAATTGTGACAAAATGTATAGCCGCCATCTTCGACATCTTCTTTATGATGGTTGATCACTTAAAATACCGTGGAGCCTTGTAGGAAATATAGCCAGCGCGTGTAGCAAGCGTTCACATTAGTAGTCTGCATGGGTACGAAGGTCAGGAAACATATTGGAACATTGTTAGTTGCTAAGTATGTTAAAAATACTCATTTTTAGTTGGAGCAACTCCTTTTGAAACTTGCTCTATATTAAAAAGCATAAGCTTTCATTTATTGACGGGGAATGAGTTCTAGTTAAACCCCAGTTTTAGTATGCAGTATTTCATGATGTAAATTGAAACAAACGCGAGCACGACTGTCAAATAGTCGCCTACTTGCTAAGTTTCGTTTGTATTTCTTTATTTGAACATGTTAGTTACACATGTTTACTTACCGTATTTCCTCAAATAAGCTGCGCCCTGGGCGCTTAAACGAGGGAGGCGATTTCTTTTAACTAATTCAACGGAACCTTTATTCTTAAAGTGTTTATGAAACGAAAAAATCGTTTCTCAAGTAACATTCCCATTTTGTAGTTCAGATTACGCTGATCATCATGCGCTATTTTATTTTTACATCACGATTATAGAAAGTAGATCTACAAGCCTTCAAAGTTGACCATTTGGACTAATTTTTGTCCGCCGCGCCGCGCGGCCAAATTGGTTTTGTGACGTCAATGGTTGTACACACGCTTATTTTCAAAAGAGAAATATATTGTAGACCAGACTAAGAACTCACTGGTAAAAATGGAATCTTTTGAAAAGTACTGTATTGATAGTGGCCCAAACGAGATGAGTTGAAAGAACAACTTTAAGATTCCTATAGTGATAATTTTATTTGCCAAAACGGACAAAAATTGAAGGCTTTGTGGAACCGCACATTTCCTAATGAAAGCCGTCAAACTGAAACTGTTCGCTACTTTGCTCCACGCGTTTCTGTATTACTGTTTGTAAACAACGGCTTGACTCTAAATTGAAAGAGCCAGGGAAATTTACAACAAGGATTTTGTTAAAGAAGCCAAGAAGGGAGTAATGAAACCCCGGTTTAGATTGCGTTAGGCTACAGTCGCAAAGAAAGGAAATCTCAACCCGCGAAGGTACAGGTTGTACGTACAGTATATGGATTTTTCATGTTTGATACTCGATCTCATTGCATTATTATTGACAACACATGGAACAAGTATCAAACAAACAGAGATACTTTTACGGTTTCTTCGGCAGTTTGATATTATTTGTTATTTTGGCTCACTTTATATAAAATACAGTTGATGATCTTTATATGTTTACATCGAGTAGCGTAATACGATATTTCACACCGGTATTCACGCTAGCGCCTAGCGATGCTGTATAATCTGATGTAAACTATCCGGAATTCTTTTAACGTTTGTTTGAACAGATCATTTGTATCATTGTTCAACCACAGTGAGTTGACGCTTCAAACATATACCTATGTGTCTGAAATATGCGATGAGCACAAATTATGTATGGTACGTCGTTATTCATAACAAGATGAAGCAGTTGTCCTGAACTCAAGTAAACATGCACGGCGGAGCGCCTGTAAGGGCTAATTTTAAGTAGCAGTGGTTCGTTTTATTAGCAGGGTATTCTTATAAGAAATGTGAAATACAACAAGGCAAAACAATACAATTTGAACAACTTTTCAACTGCCCATAAAAAGGTCTAACACATATCTTCAAACGGCACGCTTATGGCAACTGACAATAAATAGTTCATCTTCGTATGAGGTTGATGGCAGCTTTTATAACGCTTAAACTTTCTTGATTTTCATCAAATTCACTCTGTAAAATATTCTCACTCTCCTAGTTTGAGTTACCAATCGAATGATAAGTCTTGCGCATGGTAAGTAAAGACAGCACGAATCACGGTCAACTTAACTTAAAACATGCAGATAAAACTATAATAATAGCAACTGATGATCCAGGCGGGTATCTTAATCTTAATATGAATATCAATGCCCAGCATAATACACGAAGCAAAGCCATAAGTTTAAAAGTAATTTAATGAATCTAACGTTTCGTTGCTTCTCGCAACATCTTCAGAGAATGAATGATGGAATAAATAATTACAAATATATAAATAGGTTACTAATAATAACTGTTACAGATATATGAGAGGTGAGAGGTCGGGAGGTGAGATGTCAGAAGAGAGAAAGTGGGAAGGAGCTGATGTTTGCATTAAGCGAGGGTTTAATCTTCTGAATGAGTAAGCTTTCCTTAATTAGCAGATCAGTGACCGAAGTGCCAGAAGATAAAATAGTAAAGTCCTCAAGAGAGATGGTATGGCCGGTTTCACAGTGGTGTGAAAGAATACTTGAGGGCGAAGGATTAGTGCGTTTCTTGCCAGTAATGGCGGAAACACCCATGTGATCAGAAACGCGAGTGTGAAGAAGTCGGCTGGCTTGGCCGATATACAACATGCTACAATGTTGACACTTAAATTGATAAACAACTCGAGATTTAAGACCTTTGGATAACATATCTTTGAAACGAAAAAAGTGTGATAACCGAACGGTTGGGCGAAAAACAATACGAAGATTGATATGCGGAAAACTAGATGAAAATAATTTTAAAATTTGTGTACGGAGTTGGAGACAGTGCTGTCCAGTGAAAGGAAGAGAAAAGTAAACCAATTTTTTAGGTGCAAGCGAAACTTTGGCAATAGGCGAGGAAATTTTATCTAAGAATAAACGAACAGATTTTTCAATAAGGTTTTTTGGATAACCATTAAGAATAAAGGTTTGTTTAAATTTTTCGATTTCCAAAAGAAAATTTTCATAAGAAGAACAAATGTTAAAATAACGTTGTAAAAGAGTAAATAACAATCCTTTCTTATAAATATCAGGAATAAAACTTTCAAAATTTGTATATTAACCAGTAGAGGTTGGTTTACGAAAAACAGAAGTCGAAAAGGAACCATTGAGGCGAGAAATCATGATATCGAGAAAGGATAACATCTTGTCATTCTCTGTCTCAGCCGTAAAAATTATATTTTGATGTTGTCTATTTAAATAATTAAGAAATGGTTTTATGTGTTCAGTCGAACGAAAAAGTAGGAAGCAATCATCAACATATCTACGGTAAAAAACGGGTTTAAAATCAGCCGGACAATTGTAAAGCCAAGAATTTTCATGAAACGAAAGAAAAATATTAGCGAAGATGGGTCCAAGCGGGGAACCCATAGCAACACCGTCAATTTGTTGGTAAAGGGAACCGTTGAAAAGGAAGTGACAATTTTTGACAGACAATTTTAATAGTTTAGAAAACTGGTCTCGAGTGAAATTTTTAAAATGGGTAGAATTTCTAAAGAGCTTATTAATAATAATTTCAATAGTTTCATCCAGGGGAATGTTGGTAAAAAGCGATTTAACATCAAAGCTAGCCATGACTAAATTATTAGTATCTACATTTAAATTAAGCAATTCATTAACAAACGAAAAGGAGTCGCTTACCATATGCAAACCGATAGAAATAGGGCTTAAAAGCGGAACAAGAAATTTGGCAAGAAGATAAGAATGCGTGCCAATGGATGAGAGGATGGGCCTAAGGGGAACATTAGCTTTATGAACTTTAGGAAGTCCGTATAGAATTCCAGGACGAGAACCAGAAGGAAATAGTTTCTGATAGTCGGAATCAGAAATAACTTCATCGTTCTTGAGAATTCGAAGAAAGTTTTTGACTTGATTCTCGCGTTGGATGGATAATTTAGTCGGGTCTTGGTTGAGTGATTGAAACTTCGTAGTATCGGATAAAATGTTCTCCATTTTAGAATGATAATCAGATCTGTCAAGAACGACGACACCATTTCCCTTATCTGGTTTCATAATGAGGATGGTGCTATCGTTCCTTAGTTCCTTGATAAGGTTCATTTCATCTTGGGAAAAAATAAAATCAGTCGGGCGCGAGTAACTCTTGAAGCCAGAAAGCCGGAGCGATGTTCTTGAGCTTGGTGCGAAAGAAGTCCGAATCAAAACCCGATTTAGGAGAGAAAGACTCTCCCTTTACTTTGCGATTGAGATGTTCAAATGGTGCCAAAAAGTCACAGAATTTCAAACGACTTGGCGGGATGGAGAAATTGAGGCCTTTACCTAACACGTTCTTTTCATCGTCAGATAAAAGGCGATGGGAGAAGTTAAAAACGACATCGTTCGGGTTGATTGAATCGGAGGCCTTCGATGACGAACAAAGACGGAAGAGTTTCTTGTCCTGAATTCGTTGATGTCTGCTAAGCTTTCTGGAAGTTTCATGATCGGAGAGTGTTCTTAGGTGAAGTAAATCAAGGGAGGAGATGAGTGAAGTTAAATTTGAATAGGCGATGGAAGACTGCGATAACAAAACACGAATGCGAGATAGTTTTAGCGAAATCTCTTCTTGCAAAAGTTTCCTCTGGCACTGGCGATACGCTGACGAGTTCTGTAAGCGTCGGTTGGCGAGTTTAAACCATAGGAAACGAGGAATGACATTATGTTTCTTGCAGCTTTTCAGGAAGGATAGGTCTAGCTTGGCTTTTCCAAGTTTCAAGTCCAAGCGTTGAAACTTTCTAAATGCAGCAAGTGCTCCATTGTTGTAGCGTTTCTTCAAAATAGTAGCAACTGATGATCCAGGCAGGTATCTTAATCTTAATATGAATATCAATGCCCAGCATAATACACGAAGCAAAGCCATAAATTTAAAAGTAATTTAATGAATCTAACGTTTCGTTGCTTGTTGTTATTTTAACATTTGTTCTTCTTATGAAAATTCTCTTTTGGAAATCGAAAAATTTAAACAAACCTTTATTCTTAATGGCTATCCAAAAAACCTTATTGAAAAATCTGTTCGTTTATTCTTAGATAAAATTTCCTCGCCTATTGCCAAAGTTTCGCTTGCACCTAAAAAATTGGTTTACTTTTCTCTTCCTTTCACTGGACAGCACTGTCTCCAACTCCGTACACAAATTTTAAAATTATTTTCATCTAGTTTTCCGCATATCAATCTTCGTATTGTTTTTCGCCCAACCGTTCGGTTATCACACTTTTTTCGTTTCAAAGATATGTTACCCAAAGGTCTTAAATCTCGAGTTGTTTATCAATTTAAGTGTCAACATTGTAGCATGTTGTATATCGGCCAAACCAGCCGACTTCTTCACACTCGAGTTTCTGATCACATGGGTGTTTCCGCCATTACTGGCAAGAAACGCACTAATCCTTCGCCCTCAAGTATTCTTTCACACCACTGTGAAACCGGCCATACCATCTCTCTTGAGGACTTTACTATTTTATCTTCTGGCACTTCGGTCACTGATCTGCTAATTAAGGAAAGCTTACTCATTCAGAAGATTAAACCCTCGCTTAATGCAAACATCAGCTCCTTCCCACTTTCTCTCTTCTGACATCTCACCTCCCGACCTCTCACCTCTCATATATCTGTAATAGTTATTATTAGTAACCTATTTATATATTTGTAATTATTTATTCCATCATTCATTCTCTGAAGATGTTGCGAGAAGCAACGAAACGTTAGATTCATTAAATTACTTTTAAAACTATAATAAAACAGCTAAGATCAAGACATGTGTACAACCAGTGACGTCACAAGCCGTTTTCCTTCGGGTCCAGGCCCCGGACAAAAACAAGTCCAAAATAAGCACTTTCAAACTCCAAAAAAAGCATTTTCTAAAATCGTAGTGCAAAAATAAAATAGCGCACGATAATCAGCGTACCTTAAACTACAAAATAGGTGCACTTTTCCAGGAACGATTTTTTCGTTTCATAAACACTTTAACAAAAACACTTTGCAATAAATACGGAGAGCGTATATAGCAAAATAAAAAAAAAATAAAAAAAAATATAATAGATGTGCAAGAGCTCTGCAAGTACATAGATATATGCAAGTACATAGATATAGAAATTACAAGATCAGCAAGTGACTTAAAAAAAAAGAAAAAGAAACTAGTTTCCTTTTTTGATTTACCGCGTATACATAAACAACATTGAATGTTGTTACATTCGAGGAAATACGGTCTCTTATTATATGGCAACAGCGCTGAGAGGTCCGAATACGGAAATCCTGTAATTTGATTGGTTCATAAGCGGTCGGATATTTCCCCGCTCTGAGCGGAAGCTGCCGTTCGGGACCGTAAGTTAATTTTATAAACAAAATGGCAGTCATGTCAGTATGTCGGCAACAAGATGGATTATAATTTTAAAACTACTCATTGTCGAAATATATCGTGCAGGTATGTTGTTAGAAATTTTATAAGCTTTCATTTGATGTATAGTTCGAGTTTCCACGTTTTGTGAAAGTTTTTAAAATGTCCAAAACGTTCGTAACATTGTTCGTAATAATACAACATTTTGCTTCTCACAAGTATTAGAATTTCAGATGATTTTTATTCAACTACTTAACGTATGATCTTGAGCAATATGTCAAACAAAAGCAATTGAAAAATATTACTTGGGGTAGAAAGTTCAGGATTCTAGCGCAACGTAAAGTACTTTAAAAATGGGAAAATGTCTGCCATTTTTGCAATTTAGTTCGCAAGAACGATGGCTCGAATTTTCACAGAATCTTCACAACATTTATGGCCATATAATAAACTACTTATTGACCTCGCTTGTTCGGTCTGTACTAGTGAAATATCGGACCTCTGTTTTTTGCACAGACCTCAACTCGCTGCGCTCGTCTCGGTCCGCACTAAAAAAACATCGGTCCGATATTTCACTAGTACTGACCTCACGCTCGGTCAATAAGTAGTTAGTATGTTTCTTACATTCGAGGAAATACGGTGGCGGTTTTGTCTGAAAGTAACTGCTTATTTCATTTTGGAATTTCTTGCACTAAAATGGGCGATACGGAATCACTTTCGTGATGATTTACACTACGCGCCAAATTTTTCTGTTTGTACAAATAATAACCCACCGACCTATATTCTATCTGCTGGAAAATTCAATGCCACTGGTTTGCGTTGAGTGGGAAAACGTGGGTACGAGGTTGGGGAAACGACAGAGGTCGACCTAGAATCCAGCACCGAAGAAACTGACAAATTCCTAAAATGCTTGAGGAAGATCTGAAGTTTATCAGAAATGTTACTGTGAATACCAGCCTAGTCCCTGGCTCTCTCTTCGCTGTAACGTTGTTATATAATATTTGCTAGCACGGGCACAGGCCAGAGCGCTGCGTAAGAGAGACTAGCAGATCACAGGCAAAAAGCGCGTGGGCAGCTGCGGCGGACTCGAAAGACGCGCGGGGGACTGTGGCACACTCGGGCGTGGTGTGTAAAGGAAAATAATAAAGGGAACAGCAGGGAATTTTGTCTGCGCATGCGTCGCGCGAGTTGTCGCGGGGAGTCTGGGGACTTCAAAAACAAAAACAAAGATGGCGGTAAATTTCCCCCTCCCCCCTTCCCTTATTTCCCCCAGAAAAAGGTGTATTACTATAGTTCATAAAACGGCTTGTGAAAGGACACTGGAAACAGTCAGAAGCAGCCTCCCACAACGTGAAGAAATAGAAAGATATTTTAGTGAATCGCACGATATTAAATTGGGTGACAACGACTTGAGTACGTTGTCGTCAACTGCTGTAGCTTCAAATGCACGCACTCCACGCAGTTTAATTGAGCTCAAAGCCCCATTTCTAAAAAAAGTGTCGTTAAAATTTAAGAAAATCAACTAAAGACTGACAATCGGTAAAAAACATTTTGTGGCAATAGGGCATACTTTGCAGAAATTGACAATATTTGCATGTCGTCGCCGCAATGAAATTAGTAGCGTAGGCATGTCAGACTTTATTGTAAGATCTGAGTGAGACAAAAAAACTGATTATATATTTCTATGTACGAACGGAATTATACATAAATTTAGCACAACATTGTGGCAGTTAAGAGGTCTTGCTCGACATAAGACAGAATCTGAGTACGTTTTAAGAGGGTCCCCTACATTTTTCGCGTGAAGCGTGATTGGGTTATTTTACTTACCCGTGAAACGTGATCGATGATTTTTTTAATCCGTGATTCGTGATTGTAAGGTTTCAAATCTTTTTACGTGCACGCGAAAGTACCTTTTGATTTAACCGTGAACCGTGAATGAAGGTTAGAATTAAACGTGATTCGTGAATCGTCTGTTTTGCGTGAACAGTAGGAATGAATACATATAAAAAAATAGGCATGTCTAGCCATGCATGTATCTACTGCGTTCAATCATGCCTATAGCTACTATGGTGACTTGTAGTGATGTTGCATTCAGAGCTGAACAAGGTGATTTTTGTCGATGCTAGCCATGCTGTGTTTTTACCTTAAGAAAGGAACTCAGAGTAAAGAACCATGCCATGAACAATGAGTCCCAAGCCCATGCAGATATGTGCATGGTCACCCATTCAAATATCAACTCGATCAAACTGGGCTTTACTTTGGTCCTCGTGGTGAGAGGCAGTGTGATAATGGCTTGACTATTATAGCTATGGTACTATTTAAAACCTATGGCAATAAAGTATGGTTATTGTTTAGTAGGCCAATCAAATTTTAATACACCAATAACTCACAAAATTTGACTAAAGTATTTAAATAACTTTGTTGCAACAATTTGTCAAATAACAATGGAATCCAGTTGGTAGGTAAAGGAAAATCGTTTGAGATAACAAGCATCTGAAGTATGACTGCTGTAAAGTTTAGAAATAATGAAGTTTGAACGAAGATCTCCAGCAATTGTCATCAAAATTATGAAAGCAACTTAGCAACTATACATTAATTATTCTTCAAGACTCAAGAGTAGACGCATACTGTATATGCATGCATGCTGTAAAAGGTAGAATAAATATTTGACAACTGCAGCATACAATTTAATTACCCCATTATAAATATAAAGACTTGCCATTTCGGTTTCACCATGGTTTCACACTCTCTACATAGCCTGTCACTGACATTTGACTATTGTACATGTTATTTAATAGCATAATAATTCCGCTCGTGGACTACCGCAGGCTTTGCACATTCTTGCTTGATCATGAAGCTAGTTTTGTTTTCTTAGAAGAAAATTTCATTTCTGTTCAGCAATGGACGGCCTTGTCAGTTTACAAACCTCGATCAGACTGCTGAATACATGTATTAAATTGTGTAAACATGTTGGCCATATAAATGGCCTCGTCTGAATAATAGATTGTCCAAAGACTATTAAGAGGCTTTCAAAAACTTATCATCATTCCAACAACGTCTATAGTACATCACGTTTAAAAATTGACTACGATTCAGACTTAAAATACTTACCAAGCTTGTAAAAACTTCTGTTCTTGAAATAAATATTCTCGCTCCTTGAACTGATTTTGCTCCATGCTGTCATAGCATTGACTTACATGAAGTACTTGGGTTTACAATTTTGGCTTCGGCGGTTTGTCGTCAGTCAATCGTTTAATTCTATGTTTTGATTGGCTCCGAAGGCATTCTTTTGTTAACTTAACAACAACAACAGCAACAACAACAACAACAACAACAACAACAGCAACAACAACAACAACAACAACAGCAACAGCAACAACAACAACAACAACAACAACAACTTAAAGGATGAGTGTCCACCTAATGCTTTGCGCGCTCACAATGCAATGAGATCAGTGAATGAGAGTGCACGCTCGCGGCCATTTTTCGGGCCATGAAATTCAACAAGTGAAGCAATCCCTCGATATCTGAGCAATGCTTGCAGTAAATTACTCAATTTATGTTTTTCGTGAGAGCAAAGATTATTGTCATATTTTTAATATTTGATTACATTCAGAGGGCCGTGGAGTTGTATTTCGAGACAAGTATTCGTCGATCGGCGTTTCTTAACTAAATCACGCCGGGCACAAAAGGCGCCAAATTCGCCAGGTTTTGCGTGCACGGTTTCCATCTTGGACGTGCCGCAAAACTGGAGACTGGGAATGAGTTGACAATCGGCTATTCGTAATCGGATTTAAGGGCCCCGTAGGGCAATCGGTTAATCCCGAGACAAAATCGGAAAACGAATGAAAAAGAACGTTCGAAGGCCCAACATTTTGATACCAACCATGTTGTTGTAGGGCCAATGGTTCAGTTTTTACACAGTATTCAAGTTCGGTAGTTTGAGGAAACTTTCTATCATCTTGAAAATGTACATTTTGACCCTTGGGCTATTTTCTTTGGAATTTGCTTAATCCGATTTCTGGTGACATGAGAAGAGCAGTGAGATATTCATCCGAAATGCTGTCGTTTTAGTTTTTGACGTTTAAGCCACTGTAACGTGTAATTCGCAAGTTTTCATACCCAACTTTTGCCGTGATGCCACATTTTGACATCGCTGCCTACGTCAAGGAGCGCAAACATCTGAGGGAGAAAGTTGTCATGGGGAACCGCAATTTAAAATTGATTCAAAATGAAATTTCTGCCATGGCTGTTGTATTAAAAGGAAGAGAGGAGAAAGGAGCTTCGCAGTGTTAAGGAAAAGTACCGAAGGCTTGATAACAAGGTAGTTCATACGTTTCATGATCTTGATATTAAAGTATAATCTGTACAGTACATGTATCAATAACTTATATAAATGTGAATATAAAGGTACATGTAATACAAATATTTTTCTTGTTGCTATTGGAAATAGGTAGAGAATGTTGTGAAAGCTGTTGAAAGTTTGAAGGAAGTAGAGAAAGAGCTAGTTCAACCAGGTAGTACAGTTCAGCCGGTGAATGGAACAAGTGCATGCAGATGGAAAATTCCTACATTTTTCATTGTTGATGGGAAAATTGGCATAAGTCCATCACTAGCCAGGCAGCGTAGACAAGAAACATTTCAGGCAGCCAGAAAAATTCATGGGGGAAAGAGTGAGTTGTCTGTTGCTGCGGAAGTAGGTGTGATAGACACTGCATTAGTGAAATGTTTAAAGGATGTTTTAGTTACTGCAATGTCCTCCAATAAGAAGTTTTGTAATTCATTGATGCCAATCATCTATAAAAAGTCATTGAAGGCTTATGAGGCATCTGATGAAAAGATGGTTAGAAGTATTGCTGTATACTATAGTGGAGGTATAACTGGTAAACAAAAGTATCGAAAGATCTATAAGGATAGTAGTTATAAGCTAAATAGGAATAGAAATAAAAATCAACGTCTAGCCATAGATAGTTGCCCTTTACCTAGGTTAGTACCGTATAACCGCCTAATGCCCCATATTAAGTCTATTTCTTTGGGCACAATTTTTAGTGTTACTGACACACTGTGTGATGGTTTAGATGAATGTGATAGGGTAAGTGGGTGCTACCGCAGCCTGAAGGAGCTGTTAATTAAACTTGCAGAGTTTTTCCTGTCGGGTTGTACTGGCCATCCCATAACATGGTTTGGGGAACCATACACATTTTTTGTAGCTTTAGGAGGGGATGGCGCACCTTTTGGAAAGGATGTTGTTAAAAGGGTTGAAAAGGCATGCCGTTAAGTTTATACTGTAATAAATACAAGAAACTTAATGTATTTTATTTAAAATCAATGCTCTAACAAAATATATTTATTACATGGCATATTAGCTTATGAAACAGCTACAATCTTGGACAAAATTGTTGAGAAAATTTTGCAATTTCACTTAGTGTTAATATTTAAACATAAAAATACGATAATAACTTTAAGTATCCCCCCCCCTCCCCCAAATCAATGTTGGGTGACTCCTCTACTAAAATATTCAACATTGATAAGGGGGGGGGGGCAAAAAAAATCAAAATAAACCTAAAATATGCAGTATTTTTCATATTTTTCAATTTTTCTCAAGTCTTTTTGTCCAAGATTGTAGCTTTAGATGTTAAAACATGGTATTTATTTTTTCTTAAGAAATAGTTATTTCTAATTTTTTTTAAATTTATTCAGATAATTACCAATGTATTTTAAAATAGATATTAATATACTATGGTTGTCCTGGGATGGACAAAGGCTGTTTTAAAAGATACAGGAATATTTTGATCCAGTAGATGGGTTATAATATTAAGGCAAACTATTAAAGGGAAACAAAAGAGATTTAGGATGTTGATTTCATTGAACTCCTTAAGCCTCTTTTCCACTCATCGCAAGAATCAACTCGCAAGCTCACTGCGAGTGCTTTTATCAATGTAAAACAAACTCACAAGCATTCGGATTGGATGCAAACACTTGCAGCGAGCTTGCGGATTGATTCTTGCGATGAGTGGAAAAGAGGCTTTAGACTATTTGCAACTTTCCTTCGATAAATAAAATACTATGTAATTTATAGTTGGAGAGAAATTCAAAGAGTATCTAATATAATACAGTATATAATATACAACACAGCTAACTGGATCAGCCTGTAGCTTTAAAATAGCCCTTAGTTAAAATGTAAACACTAGGATTGTATATTTAAACAATTCAAAGTGTCTTAAAATTGTTACAGAATACTCATAAATACCAGTTGAATAATTTATACAAATGTTTTGAACTTTTTTAATCTTTTAAATTTTTTATCCTGTATATATAATATATATAACTACATATATATTAATAATATAATAAAGATTTTTTAAAAGAAATGAAAGATAACAATGTCTTATCTACTATATATTTACAGTTACAATTGACAGCTGTGTTGAGGAAACCCAAATGCATTCCATTCACCAAAATTGAAAGAAAGTACAAATTGTCCTTTATTAAAATGATAAACTAGAGCAAAATCCTTTGTTTCAGAAACCAACAGTTTTGCCAGGTGAACCTTGCGATTACCCCCCAATGTCCGTTCCAGGTAGCCTGAAACCTCTCCCATACTTAGTGCACTGAGGAAATCCTTTACTGATAAAAAAGATTGGAAGGATACAACCGTCATCTTCTTGCTTTCAGCGACATAGCAGTTCGGCTCGCAGAATACTGGCCTTCGGCAACTTTTGATTGCTCGAACTAAGCAGGTAAACATTTCCTCTGGCATATCGCGCCTAATTTGCGAAAAATAAGGTCGCCGGATATTTCGTCTTCCAGCTAACCTTCGGTAGATAGCTTTTAGCCATAACACGCATTCTCCTTTAAACATCTTTCCAGCGTTTATGTTGCATGAAAACAGCATGCGAGAGATTCCAGGCTGACTCGTTTCTGGTAACCTTAAAACGTTAGTGTTTCCCCCATCTTCGTCTTCGCTTCTTATCCGGTCATGATCTTGCTCCGCTTCATCTTCTAAAACTTTGATTACTTCTTCTACGCTTAACTTCGCCGCCATTTTGAAAATGTTTCTATGGTTTCCAGGTGTTACAAAGGGAAAGGGATAACAAAGGAACTTAATAGGGGTGAGGCCGCTGCTCGCAAGTACTGACAAGTTGGCGTTTTTCTCATCATTTGTGCCCGGCGTGAATTAGATGCTACTAATAAGAGCTAGCTGGAGTCGAAGTTTTGTCATTTCAATAAGACTGCTGTTAGTTGTTTACAAGTGGTTTACGTGTTGGATTGCATCTCCGATTAGGATTTGTTTTGATTAGGCGCTCTTGTTCTCAACGAAAGGCTGTTGTAGTCAAAGCCGTTGCGAATAGAACACGCTGACAGATTCGTGGAGTGTCGTTTATAATTATTTTTGACAAATTCTGAGTCAGACATCGCATCGCTACAAATCGATTCAAACGACTTTTGGAAGCTTATATCATCGGCTGAGAACCAAACAATGAGAAACTTAATTACATGTAAACACTTCTGTATGCTGTATACACGCTCCACGTTTGTGACGTATTTCTGCATGTCTGTCTGCTTATAGAATATAGGGAATAAAAGATTAAAACGATCTTATAGGCTTTGCTAGGAAACTGTACGTGTCGAAGAGAAATATATTACTTTCGACGCTCCGCGTGAAATTAATTGACAATGATTTGTCTTTGTCTGAGAACTCAAGAATATCTGGATGATCTTCACTCTTGTGTTTATACTGTAGCCTATTCGAAGGGAAAGGAGCCTACAACTACAAACAAAACACTGCGATAAATTGCAGTATTGCATTTGAAAATTAAACGCCAGAGAACAAGAGCGCCTAATCAAAACAAATCCTAATCGGAGATGCAATCCAACAGGTAAACCACTTGTAAACAACTAACAGCAGTACGAATGCGTCTTATTGAAATTACAAAACTTTGAGTCAAACTAGCTCTTATTAATGGCATCTAATTTAGTGTCTACGTTTAGTTACGATCTCTTGTCTGGCCTTCGTTTGGTTTTGTAAGAAACGCCGATCGACGAATACTTGTCTCGAAATACAACTCCACGACCCTCTGAGTGTAATCAAATATTATAAAAAATATGACAATAACTACTTACTAAATCATCTTTGCTCTCACGAAAAACATAAATTGAGTAATTTACTGCAAGCATTGCTCAGATATCGAGGGATTGCTTCACTTGTTGAATTTCGTGGCCCGAAAAATGGCCGCGAGGGTGCATTGTGAGCGCGCAAAGCATTAGGTGGACACTCATCCTTTAACTTACGCAGACGATACACTGACCTATATATATAACTGGACTGCGTGCTCCTATTACCTTTGAGTTAGGACACCCGTTGCTCACGTTGTAACCAATAAACTACTGTAATTGTAAAGGCATTGTATGCAGTAAGTTACTGGAAATTGTTTAATTGTAAGATGCGCGAATTAACGGATTAAAACTCACTGCGCATCCCACAATCTTTGTCAAGAACTGTTGACCATAAATTAAAAACACTATTAGGGGGGTTGGACCGGGAGGAGGGGGGTTAAAAAACCCCCCCGACACTTTTCAAGTTAGGGTTAGGGTTACAGGAAATTCACATTTTTGAGATTAGGGTTAGGGGGTTCGGGGGGGGGAAGGGTTTCATTAAAAACCTCTTTATTAAACAATTTCCAGTAACTTACTGGATACAATGCCTTTACAATTACAGTAGTATAGAACATGGGGGTACCGGCACACCCCGAAAAAACTGAAAAATTAATTTCAACCAATAATTGGTCCCAAAGCATACTATTAGTCACATACTCGACGGATTCAGCCCTTTTGAGATAAATCGATTTTTAGCTGTTTTCGCACTTTTTATATCCTCGTTTCACTTTTATTTTCCATTCCAAAATAAAATTTTCCCAAATGTCACTCAGGTTATGAAAACACTGGCAAGGCTGAATCCGTCAAGTATACGACTAATAGTATGCTTTGGGACCAATTATTTGTTGAAATTAATTCTTCAGTTTTCTCGAAGTATGCCGGTACCCCCATGTTCTATACTACTAATAACGGACTACCCAATTACTTGTTATATTTTCCCAGTTTTCTGTTCCACTACTTTTTGTTTCTTATGATGGTACACATGTTTTCCCACAGTTACACCACCAGATAATAGTCCAAGACATGGTAAGTACGGCGTGATCATTGCCACAATTTTACCAACGTCACTCTTTAACAGCTTATCTCTTTGTAATTCGTTGTCTAACTCCTCAGAGCTTTCTATAGCATCCAGACCGCCGAGAACATTGGAGAATCTACTGATCAGCATATCAGTCAAGAACTCATTAGCTCTTTCCATTCTTCTGACCTCATATTCAGCGTATAGCTTATCCACAACCTTTACAGACGCTTTTTTAATATAGCTAACCGACTGAGTTACCTCACCATCCTCTGATAGTTTTATCAGCTCACTTCTCTTCTTTTCAGTGTCAGTTGGAACCTGTGTTGGCGGACTGTTAGACTTTTTCAGCGTATCCGATTCAGTTTTTTCTTCAGCCTTTTTCAACTCAGTGACGAGCTCATTAACAAGTTTATCAGTGGGTATTTCCACAAGAGGCGTTTTAGCTGGCGCGTCCTTAGGGATGTTTGTTTTCCGTTTTTCCACAGTTTTTTTCTGACCGGTTTTTACGACTACCTCTTCATCTATCATCTTACTGTAGACTAGATTCTGGAATTACCACCTTATACTCGTACGGATGTCTTAGAATTATTTCAAGCCTGGCGTATTTATTCTTTTTTAACTTTTCAGTTATTACTCTAACCTGTTCACGGTCCAGACCACCTAGGTAGTCATCAGTAATAACCTTCATGTCAGCCTTGTTGGGGTTGTAGAACGTTACCAACTTGCTTATATTTTCTCTATAAGGTTTTGTGATAGCTGTTAGCTGTTGTGTGATTACAATAGTTGACAGATTGTAGTGTCGGGCGCTGAAGGCTAATTTAACCAACTCACTTGTTCTGTTTTTCACGACCTGTCCACTAGCACAGTCGTCGAGGACTATTAGTGTTTTAGAACCTCTGAATATCTCAACAACATGTTTAAGCACTATCCGTACATCGTCCTGACTAACCTCAAGTGTGATGAAGTCTGGATCGGGGGTATATTTCCAGGCAGTGTAGGTCTCATTCCAGCTGAATGTTGGACAGATCAGAACGATAAAGTCGAAGAATCTAAAGTATTCTTCCTCTAACATTTTTAAAAGGTAAAAAGTCTTCCCACAAGCTGTCATACCAGTAACCAACATATTGAACGGGTGATCGAGTTTAGACTTACTCATTTAGTATTGAATTGATTCCAGATTTCTATTTGACATGTTCACCAGACCGTCACTCAACACAAAGATTCGGCAGACTACATTAGCGGACGCCTTTTTGGTATTTCAACAAGAACGCCCGATTGTGTGTTGACGATTCTTTTCCCAGTCCCGACGCTATAGCGATCCTCAATACTTCTCAAATCAATAGTTAGAGCAAAACCGTTCTTATAGAACTTCTGAATTGTCATAAACTGATCAGACTCAGACCCTCTACCGAATAATCTCTTAGCCTCGTCATAGAATCGATTTTTTGGAATCCCCTGACTGAAGACGGCATTAGGTACACCCTCAATTGTTAGCTTAACACTTTCAATGTTTGGGTAGACGTATTCCTCACTGTTAGTCCGTGGGCTTTTTTTATTTGTGAACATCATCACAATTCCTTTCATAGACTTCCGTGGAAGATTAATGTGTTCGTTAATCAAGGTTGATCCAGCCGCCCATTCAGTTGACTTCATTAATGTGACATGTTCAAAAGACAGCGACCGGCCAGCTGTGTAAAGTGAGGTTATTTCACTGGCAATATCGATGTTATCAATTGTTTCATACTCTAGCTCAAGGTTTTCTAGTGTGTACCCATCAACAGATTCACTTGACTGGGCTAACATAATATCACTCGCTTTTGGTAGACTAATTATATAGCGAAAGTTATTATACATTTCAGAGGGGGCATAGAGGCCATGGTCTTCAAGGATTTTATCTAGTTTTATTTTAAGTTTTGTCCCATAGACAGAAAACATTAAAGCATCAGCCACCTTCTCAACGTCCCCAGAGGAAGCCCCACTATCGTCCTTAGACATCAACTTTCTTAAGTTCTCTGAACCAATTCCGTATTCAATGTTCTGATCCCTTACACTTTTCGATAGCCAGAGATCTTTGTATACACCGAAAACATTCTCACCCGTATTGTCATAAACAGTCTCACCGGCTAGCTTGACGACCAACCTTTCAACTAGGAGTCTGGAGAGATTGTTTAGGAACCATGACTTAGTGTTAGCGTTTTTGAAATCGAGCAATAAGTGAAAACTACCCGAGACCAAACAACTGTTAGGTTTTAGCTTTGGTATGTCAATATATAAGTCCTCACCAGGGTTGATTTTATTAGGATTCATGGTGATCGTATGTCTTGTTCTACTTCCCTTTATTTCCCCCATTTTCGCTCGTCTGAATCCAGGGGACAGCTCTGTTTGGCTTCTGTTGATCATATACTAAGTGGTAGATTTTATTTACTACTTTTTTCTGTTTTTAGTCCAATAGTCATACGATAACCACGCCATAAATATAGCTAAGACCCATAGATTCTTAGCTAACCAACTTATCCCTTTTGCTCCCCAAGTCAGAACCTGTGCTACTAGGCTGAACAGTGGCGCCAACAAAGGCCCGACTTTTTTCGCTAGGTTAGAAACCACCAACAGCTTTTGCTCCCCCTGATACAGTTTTTCTAGCAGCAACAACTATTGTGGTTATTAGTCCAGCTATGGTGATGGCTATAACAGACAAGCCAACCATATTTTCCTTAGCCCACTTTTTAAACTTTTCCAGTCTGTTCAGGTCATTGTTTTCCACTTCATCTCTTACAATCTCTATAACATCAGTATGTTGTTGGGCATCACCAAGTCTGATTCTTATTGTGTCCGCCTTCATTTCTGCTACCTCGCTGAATTTTTCAAACAGTTGTTTCTTACGAGGATCTTCCTCATTAGCCGCTTTTTCCCTGTAGTTTCTGGCTTCTGTTTCAAGGGCTTCAGTCTTTTCCACACTTGTACCTTGTGGGTCGAGCATTCCAATAAGTTCTCTTACTTCCTGCTCAGTTAGAAATATTCCTCTCGCCTGTTCTTGTAGGTTTTCCTCTCTTTCCTCAAGTATTCTCTCACTCTCTGGGATGACTTGTGAGATTACGTCCGCGACTACTTCTTGAGAAGTTGTGGGGTCACTGTTAGCCTTTTCGACGGCTCCTGCAAGTGTTTTGGAATGTTCAGCTCTAGCTTTCCTTATCTGCTCCTCGAAATCCTCGACGGCTTTTTTATTTGCTTTAGCATCACTAATCCTAATCCCACCACCCTTTTTACGTACCATAACTTTCTTATCTTTAAAGGTCGCTCCAGTAATATCACCTTTCTCATCAAAACTAAATTTAGTATGTTTAAGCAATTCCCTAGATTCAGTACCATCCCCCACATTCACTGT
The DNA here is from genome assembly GCA_964035015.1 of Corallium rubrum. Taxonomy (NCBI): domain Eukaryota; kingdom Metazoa; phylum Cnidaria; class Anthozoa; order Scleralcyonacea; family Coralliidae; genus Corallium; species Corallium rubrum. The sequence goes on from OZ035998.1 coordinate 23,891,253, forward strand.
GACCTTAAGATCTCTAAGAAAGATTCGCTTCACATCTCTTGTGATAGAACTCTTTATTGCCCCAGCATCCCTACTAGGCTTAGGAATCTTTCCATCTGTTACGCGGGTTATATCACCTGTACCAGACGTGTGGTGTCCTGTCAGATCATCCAGTCTTCTTCTCTGATCGTCACCACCTTCTGTGAAACTCGTCTCGCCAGTACCTTCTTCATCTTCCATACCTTCATTATGCTCACCCATTTCAAAATCTTCCCCTCCTTCAGCCATTATATATACTAACCTATGTACAGCTCGAGCAGAACAGCCCCAATATTCTCAGAACCGTTATTCCCACGGACTTTAAAGGTCATATTATTATAAATACCCTTACGAATTTCAACTTCCGACTCAATGTCTGTGTAATGCTGTACGCTCCCTTTTAGTCTCTGTTCAGAGGTTATTGGGAGAGTGCTAACTAGGTCACTCCTTCTTCCATTGTGCAAACTTTTCTCACTTTCAACAGCGTTACATAAGATTTCAACATACCTCAGTCCTTTGTTAATATCCACCTGGTTTGGACTGATCATCCACCCACCACTAGTTATCACATCATCCTCATTAAACCCTAAAAGAAGGCCCATCTTTCCAAATTCTAACTTTCCTGACGTTTTTATTCTAGAAGTTCCATAGGGGATGTTCTTTCCGAAGTCAACCGTCCCACCGTCCGCCTCCGCTATGGATTTGGTAAACGTCTCTATCGCGTCAAAGTCTAGATAACCTTCGATAGCGTACGCCTTCTTACCATTAAACGACACTGAGTTGTTATCATGCCCCCTTACGTTGTTATAGTTCCAGAATACCGTTGCTTTTTTCAACATTATATGTGGAGTATCTTCTCCCACCACGATAGGCTGATCAAAATAGACAGTCTTTTCACCGGTTTCAATGAATAATGTTAACTTCATCAACTCTATAAATTAACCCAGGTTCTGTACGCTACTTTCTGGTATCCATGAGTTGTGTTTGTTATCATAACCCAACCACTTAACCAACACCATTTTCTTTCCCGCGGTTTTCTTTCTTTTCAATATTTTCTCTATTCTGTAAACATCGTCACTCTTATCTACCAGCGACAGCTCTGGACCATAAAACTTTCCAATAATCGGCTCACCCTCAGCGTCCTCGATTTCGTAAACATTTGGATCACCACGAATGACCTTCGTTATCTTAAAGATTTCCTCAGTGAAGTTAGCTTCATAGCCTTTTGTAAATATACTCTTGTATTTAGATATTCTCACAGTGTCTCCAATCTTAAACTTGGGTAAAGAATAACTACCAAAATGGTGACCGAATAGTGTGTTCCAAACCTGATTCTCGTTTGACTTATTAACGTCCTTAGGTTTTAGCAGAATAACACTATGTTTTGTGTTGTTATAGTTCATTACAAGGTCGCCTAGGACATCAATCCATTTATAAGTCGACTTAGCGTAGAAATATTTCCACATAGCAGTTTTTAATGTTCTGTTAAACCGTTCAACGACTGCTGCTTTTTTGTCTGAAAACGTACTAAAATACTCAACACCATGTTCTTTCAGTAGGTTCTTAACACCAACGTTATAAAACTCCTTTCCATCATCGAACTGGGCTAGGTTAGGGTAACTACCAAACCGGTCTTTAAACTGTTCTAACAGCTTACTCACAGCTTTAGTCATGTTAGTTTTGTCCTTCCTGTAAACTGGAATGGCGAAAGCATACCTACTCAGGATTTCAACAGCAGTTAGGATCCAGTAATACCCTTTGTTCTGGTTCTTATACTTCCCCATATCAACCAAGTCCATCTGTATCTGTTCAGCTAGATGGCTAACGAATGTCTGTCTGAACTTATGTTTCCTCTCAGCTGGTTTGTACCTCGTATAAGTGTCCTGTGTTTTTAGCCAATTCCTTACTGTCTTCCTACTAACATTAAGACCTTCTCCCAGTGCCTTTTGGTACAATCGTTCAGCTGACTGATATCCTGTTTTTGGATTATAGTAGATATCTCTCAGTTCCTGTTCTAGCCCGACCCCGATGTCCATATAACTTAACCTTTGTTATATGAATAAAACCCTGAGAGAATTCTTCACCAAATACCCATACGCTGATAGGACTAAGTTCATAACTGATTCAGTGTTTGGCCAATCAGAACCTGGCGTATTTTTTGGACCTGTTGGTGACACATACATCTACACTGGCGACGTGGAGTTTAGGAGCAATAAGAACTACACCAAGTATTTAACAATAAATAAACCACCGCCAAGATTTCCAAAAATATGGTTATTAGGTGGCCACGTTCAAACACTTCCAAAAGGAAAACAACACAGATCAATGTATAAAACACATGGGTCATATTATTACTATGATAATTTCCCAACGGAGTATGTTCTGAATTATCCAGTCAATAAATTTCGGGTTTATGTTAATGAGACAGAGTATTTTCAGAGTGACCTCCCACCGTTAGATATAAAGACTTCTCAGTATTCCAAATGGAATTTAAAAGAGAAATATTACCAAGCGCTTGTGGGGGCGTACGTCGCTACATATGCTTCTGGGGTGTCGTTACTTCATCTAACACCTAGTGTCAACATTCCACCGGAAGTTACATCACTTATGAGATTTCATCTATATTTCACAATAAGAAGAATTATGAGAGAATTCGATGTAAAATCAGGCTCAGAAATAAGCAATATTATGAAAAGATATGGTGCAACATTCTTGATGGAGGAAGATAAGGCACCGAGATGGACGTGGCAGGAGGTAGAACACAACGAAGACCCCGAGCATTCAGTAACAAAATGGAAAGGAGTCAGGAGGTTAAGAGATGTTAGTGGAGATTTTAAGAAATTCATACCAAAGAAATCTGATGGTTTAACCTCAAATGGTCTCCTACTTCTAAATCAGAGCATAGAGGTGTTTATTTATTCCATTCTTGGTGCTCAGGCAAAGACTAAACAAAGCATATATGGTGATAGGGCGAGTGCATTGGAGACTCAGAAAGTGTTTAGGCAGATTGTTAAGGATAGTATTATCAACTACAACACAGCTACATGGATAAACAATATGAATAAAGCGGTGACAGATACGAACGTCGTCCTAAATCTTGCAGTTTCACCAAGTCTTTGGCTATTACCATCCAACCTTATAATTCTTAAAAATCCGGTTGCTGGCTACAACAACAAACTACAGGTTGCAAATGACAGTATGAAATTTGGCGTGAACCATAGTATTAATTACTCCGCTGAAAACCAAACTAGACCCAGGCCTAAAAAAACTCATCAGGATGGTGGGGATCATCTTGATTCACTAGACAACACTAAAAGTCTGAAACCACCAACACCAAAGAAGAAGGAAAACCAAACTAGACCCAGGCCTAAAAAAACTCATCAGGATGGTGGGGATCATCTTGATTCACTAGACAATACTAAAAGTCTGAAACCACCAACACCAAAGAAGAAGGTACAACTCCTTACCAGTCAGAACTCAGACAATGAGTTGGGAATTTTGTTGGTCCTAACAGTCGCTTTTGGTTATCTGTTCGGTAAATATGTCCTATAGTATATATGAGTCTGTTTTATGGTTACAACAAACCGGACACGGTGACTAAGAAACAACTCAGCGAGGCTCTTCACACAAAGGGTCATGACTACAAGGTCATTTTTGACCTGAACGTAACCAGAGCCAGTAAAAACGCGATCTCAAAACTCCCTCCCTTTGTTGATTACATAGAAGACAGAGACGGTGAAACCAACTCAGCCATGTTTTGGAGACCTACTAGTATCAACCCACAGCTAAACACTTCTGGAGACCACCACTTCCTTTACCCTGAGACGACGATAAGAACAGCCTTCCACGCTAACGTCCCCAGATTTATGTTCGCCGATGTCTCAGTTTTCATTGTGGTGAAGAGAAATAGTGTAAGACCGGTGTCGGGTACCTGGGAAACAATTGTTTCCAATGTCAATGTTAACGATGGCAGAAGCCTTGGGTTTAAAGCTGGGGTGAATAACAAACTGGTTTTCGGTGGGATGACACCGACTAGGTTCCGTGAGTGCACAATTCCAGCGAAGTTCATCGGAAAGAAGGTTCTGGTATCTGCCCACTGGCTATCCGGACTTAGGGTGTCACACGTCAGGATAAATGGTGAGAAACTGAAAGACTCATACACTATGTGTGACATCGAACAGATAGGGACATCTTATTTGAATATCCTCGGGGTAAACAGCTTAAAAAGTTTTTATTCAGACATCAACTTTTACGGTATGAAGATCGTGGAGGGTCGCCTGGGAGACGCGGAGATTGGGAAGATCTGTAAAGAGACTATAGTTGAATATGAAATATTACCAGGGTTAAGTCACGTTGGCCTGAAAAAAAGAGAAAAATCTTCTCGACGTTTCGAGCGAAGGCCCTTCGTCTGACGAAGGGCCTTCGCTCGAAACGTCGAGAAGATTTTTCTCTTTTTTCAGGCCAACGTGACTTAACCCTGGTAATATTTGGATTTCAACCGTGGCCGACGCTGTCCTAGAAGCTTTTATAGTTGAATATGGTTTGTAATTAAATGGTAAACACGAGAAGAAAAAGCGTTATAAACTTCAACCATATTGGCGAAAACCTTTTGCCAACTGAAGTAGACGAACTACAGAAGCTCTACTCATATTACCACAAGCTAGCGACTTGTTACAAATGGAAATACACTCCACTAAAGAGAATAAAACTAACCCTTGAGATAGTCTCTATTGGGTTAACTGTGATTGGAGGCGTCACTGGTGGTGTTACAGCTAACCCAATAATCCTCGGGGCAATAGCAGGTCCTGGTGTGTTAATTCAAGGCTATCTGACCAAGTCTAGGGTGATTAGAAAAATGGAAAACTGTCAGTTTGCTTATGTAAACTATCACAAGGTCCTAACACAAATCAGGAGTTTTTTACGTGGGACCCAGTACGACCGGACTGTTTTTTTATCTGACGTACGTGTACTTGATGATATTGTGATTGAGGTCTGCCCACGTTATGATAGTATGACTACGAGGTACAACAAGAGGTATGGTAACACTATGTAGACGACCTCATATCAACTGACAGACAACCTCACAGATTTCTTGTAGACGACCTCATATCAACTGACAGACAACCTCACAGATTTCTACAGATCAACTGTGAAGGCGTTAGCGCCTCCTAGTAGAAACAAACATAGACTAATACATAGATATGGCTGACGCTGCTAACGTAACTGAGCCGGAAACTCAAAAGATAACATCAGTAACTAAAACAGAGGGGGCGTTAGCATCTTCTGAGAAAATGAAAGACCCAAAACGAGTGGCCGCGGGTAAAAGACTAGCCCAAATATCAAAGGAAGCTAAGAAAAGAAAGGCTAGGGAACGACTAACTGCTGAGAGGGAAACTGTGGGTTGGTGGCAAGATAACCGCCTAATTGGGATAATTGGAATCGCTGAATTGGTTATCGGAATAATAGGCATATACTTAATTTATACTATGAGAAAAAAAGAGAAAAAAGTACAGCGAGAGGATCACCCTAACTATTTTCCAGAGATCTCTGAACAAGAAACCAGTCGGAGAAATCCCCTAACAGGAGGTGTTAGCGCCTTCACTGTTTTAGACAGTTTTGGTGAGTAGAATATCAATTAATATTATAAATGTCAACCGATCGAAAAGAACTGATGGATGAAGTCTACGACGCTCTTTTAATTATAATCGGAGCTGTGGTGGTTTCCATGGCTTCAAAGAAGATACTAAAGGAACCTTTGGGTACTCCCGAGTCTATGAAAGGTACTGCTAAGCTGGCTCTAGCCGTTGGAATTAGTACAGTTGGGATTAAATATGCTCAGTCAAAGGGGTACCTACCAGTTGATCCATTTTCGAAAAAGAGTTAAGAAAAAACTATAGGTAAGGGGTTAATATGAATACCTGTCAAATTTGTGGATGGCAGTTCACCTCTAAGGGAAATCTTTACCAACACGTCAGACAAGTACACAACGGGGAGAAAATTATAAATGTAAGGAAGCCAACTGTGGGAAAAAATTCTCACGGCATAACGATATGATGAAACATTATCATGCAGTACATTGGTCCAACCGACCCGCTCGTGGTAGGTCTAGAGGGGAAAGAGATGTTGAGGACGTACTACGGGTTAATGGAGTTAAGGTAATTAGGGAAAAGACGTTTGAAAAGTTGGTGGGGTTAGGTGGTGGTCCTTTAAGATATGATTTTGCTGTATCTGTTGGTGATAACAGTTTCCTACTAATTGAGTATGACGGAAAACAACATTTTGTACCTACCCAGTGGTCGGAGAAAATGACTCAGGAAGAGGTCGTAAGTCGCTTTGAGAGGTTCAGTGCAAAAACATGATCAAATAAAAACTAAATATGCTGAGTCGAACGGCTATCCCCTACTCAGGATCCCATACTGGAAAAGGTATGAAATTTATCCTATTGTTACAGAATTTCTGAAAAATAACCACGTTAAAAACGACTGCCAGCAACTTAGATTAGACAAAATGGTTGGTGACTTACGTCTGAGATATGTATCTTTGGTTTACTTCTGAAATCTGAAACAATAGTTCAGTATATAAATGGCTAGTGTAGTTGCTGGTGGGGTATTTAATGCCTTAGCCTTCGCTGGTGCTGGATTTTTGTTCTCAAAGTTAAACCATAGTGGATATGAAGATGAAATTAAAAGACATAACCATGCCACTGAGCAGTTAGCTAGAGCAAAGGAGAAATGGTATGAGGCCGAGGTAGCTAAGAAAGATAGGGTACAAAAACTGAGACAACAACTATCTGACGCCAACGCTGACATGAATGTAACGAACCACGCTCTGACTATTACAAACCATCTAGTGAAATGAAAGAGTATGAGGTACTATTTGTTGGAGTCGCTGGTATAGCTGGTGGGTATTTGATAACCAAGTTTGTTTCCTAACCTAACGAGTTATCAAACTATTGTTATAATGATTCCTGTCTTTTTATCGAACTTACCGAAAGAATTAGACGGTCTGGATCTATCAAGTGTTGAGTGGATTTGTGAACAGATTGGACTTGAGTTACAACAAGATAATAAGAAAGCTTTGGAGCAGAATAGTCGACTATGGTGTAGGGACTGTTCTAGATTTCGTTTTGAAATAAAAGCTGGGATGCATGTTCTCCTGTCCAGAATGTGGTGGTACAGAGTATGGATATGTTGCTGATAGAAGGCTTCCTACTGCTGACAAAACAGCTGTTGTGGTAAGAAAAAGTGTGCACTCAAGATCACGTTGGATGAGGAAAAAACTTACTAAAGTTGTTAGTTCTAACGTTTCTGACATAATTCTAGATGACTTTTCCAAGGTCCTTCACGTGATGAACAGGAAGAGTCTGATAAAAGGTCGTAACTTATCTGGGTATGACTATTATATCATCAGGTTGTGCTCGAGAAGGGGGATAATGTTATTGAATAATGTAGGAGGACGACAATTCCTTAAAGATCTTAAAAATGGGAAAACGAAGGACCTGTTTGATAATAATCTGTTTGGAATTGTGTATAGGGAGCTTGGTTGGGAGTGTAGTCGTGTGGATAATTTTTACACAACCTGGTTGGAGGGTCGTAGTAGTCTTACAGAGAGGTCTAACAGAGTATGACTCCCTTATGGTATAGCGATGATCCGTCAGGACAACGATCTAAACCCCAACGACTTTGACTATTCTGACACAGACCCCCATTTCTATGAGAGAATAATTGGCTATGACATAAATCAGTTAAACATAGCCCTGAGGGGTAAGACAAAGTCTTTTAGTTGTGCCATAGTAAACAAAGACCCACTGAAACAGATAAACGCCTTAAAGAATGATGTAGGTCTGTTACTACGCCGGGAGTTGGGTCATCTGAGAGGACTGAAGTTCGCTGAAACGTTGGTTGTAGTGCTTGAAAAAGAGGTGTCTGGTGGAACAACCTACAAAACAGTTTACTTTAACAGTCATATCAAGACTGTAACAAACACCAATGAAATTAGTCAGGACGTTAATACCGCGAATGAGGAAATAATGGTTGGAATATCCCGGTGGATAAGTGAGGGATCTGGCTGGACAGTAGACTCAGTCGATGGTCACTATATTAATCTAACACTGTATAGTCCGCTAAGAGGTTCCTCGTACATAGAACTGCCTAAGGAACTAAAAAATAGTCGGAAAGGACTGATTAATATTAAAAATAATGATGACAGGTGTTTTATGTGGTGTCATATTGCTCATAAGTTCCCTGTATTAAAAAATCCACAAAGAGTGTCTAAGTACCAAACGTTTGTAAAAGACTTGGACTATAGTGGAATCAACTTTCCAGTAACTCAGAAACAGTATAATCAAATAGAAAGGCAGAATAAGATACGTATTAACGTCTTCGGTTATGAAGACAAACTAACCTTTCCGGTGTATGTCTCAGACGAAACTTTTACAGACTCTATGAATCTCCTGGTTATAACTAACGACAACGACAACAGGCAACATTATGTCCTCATAAAAGACTTTGACAGGTTTATGTACAGCATAACAAAACATAAAGAAAAAAAACACTACTGCATGTACTGCCTCCAATCTTTCAGTTCGACAGAAATCTTAGACAAACACAGAGGCTTGTGTATTAAAATAAATGGTAAACAGGCCGTCAGAATGCCTGAAAAGGGTAAGAACGTGTTAAAGTACTGTAATTCCCACAAACAATTAAGTGTTCCGTTTGTTATTTACGCTGATTTTGAGGCTATTACGGAAAAGGTCGGTGGCTCAGTAAAAGAGGATGTAGACCAGGAGGAGAAAAAAACAAAAACGTATATGGAGAAGTATCAGAAACACATCGTCTGTGGTTATGGGTATAAGGTTGTCTGCTGTTACGACGATCAGTACAGCAGGTCTGTTCAGGTGTATAGAGGCCAAAACGCTGTCTATAAGTTTATCGGAAAAATGTTAGAAGAAGTGGAAGATCTTAAGAAAAAAACAACAAAACATTTCAACCAAAACATGGTTCTAACTGCTGCTGATAAGGTGGACTTTAGGGACGCTATAAAGTGTCATCTGTGGATGGGAGTATGGGGCTTCAGATGTTGTTGTCCGAGACCACTGTCATGTAACAGGAAAGTATAGAGGATCAGCCCATCAGCTTTGTAATAGAAACTACAGACTAACTGATAAAATACCAGTCGTGTTCCACAACCTAAGGGGTTATGATAGCCATCACATTATGTGTGAGACTGGGAAATTCAAACAGGAGATTAACGTAATTCCAAACAATACGGAGAAGTATTTATCATTTATGTTAGGAAAAAACCTTGTGTTTTTAGATAGCCTACAGTTTATGAGTAGTTCTCTTGATAGACTTGTCGGAAATTTACCAAAAGACTCTTTCAGATACACAGCAGAAGAATTTTCAGAAGGTTTCCTAGACTTAATGAGAACTAAAGGCGTTTATCCTTACGACTACATGGATAGCTTTGAGCGGTTTAATGAGTCAGAACTTCCTCCAAAAGAACATGGTATACTAAACGATACAGAAATATCAGACAGTCAGTACACACATGCACTGAATGTTTGGAAAGCGTTTAATATGCAAACAATTGGCGACTATCATGATGTTTATCTAAAATCTGACGTCTTGTTGTTAGCTGACGTTTTTGAGAACTTTAGGAAAACATGTACACAAAACTACAAACTAGATCCCTGTCACTATTTCACCTCACCGGGGTTGGCCTGGGACGCTATGTTGAAAATGACAGGAATAAAGTTGAAATTAATGACAGATATTGACATGTTTCAGTTTATAGAAAAAGGGATGAGAGGTGGGGTCAGTTACGTAGCTAATAGGTATGGAAAGGCAAACAACCCATATATGACAAGTAATTACAACAAAAACGAGGCTAATAAATACATAATGTATCTGGACGCTAACAATCTCTATGGTTGGGCTATGAGTCAGTCTCTCCCAATTGGTGGGTTTAGGTGGGTGAGTAAGGACAAGTTGGGTAACTTAGATTTAGGAAAATTTACTGACCGTAGTAAGACTGGAATAATACTTGAGGTTGACCTTGAATATCCCGCTGAACTTCATGACCTACATAACGACTATCCATTAGCCCCAGAAAAGATGGAAATATGGGAAGAAATGCTGTCTGACTACTGTTTGAAGATTAAAGAGAAGTTTGGCGTCAGTGTTGGTGGTGTCAGTAAGCTAATAACTAACCTAATGGGTAAGGAAAATTATGTTGTACATTACAGAAACCTTCAACTTCATGTCAGGCTTGGAATAAAAATAAAAAAAAATCAACGGGTTTTACTCTTCAATCAATCCCCCTGGCTGAAGCAGTATATCGACTTCAACACGGTAAAGAGGACCGCCGTTAAGAACGCCTTCGAAAAGGACTTCTTCAAGCTAATGAATAATAGTGTCTTCGGTAAGACGATGGAAAACCTGAGAAAGCGTGTAGACGTTAGACTAGTTACGAGTGAAGAACAGTTGTTAAAGTTAACTTCCAAACCAACCTTTGTATCCGCCAAAATATTTAATGAAAATCTAGTCGCCGTTCATAAAATCAAAGAAGTCCTAACACTAAATCGACCGGCATATGTTGGCATGTGTATTCTCGATCTGTCAAAGACGTTAATGTATGACTTTCACTACAACTATATGTTAAAAAAATATGGAGATAATATCAAGTTGTTGTTCACAGATACAGACAGTTTGACGTACGAGATTGAGGCGGATAACGTGTACAAAGACTTTTGGGTAGATAAGGAAATCTTCGACAACTCGGATTATCCAGAAAGCTCGCCGTACTACAACAAGTCGAACAAAAAAGTCATTGGGAAGATGAAGGACGAAGCGGCTGGCGTTCCCATAGTCGAATTCATCGGTCTGAGAAGTAAAATGTATTCGTATGTAAAGGACAACGGAACAGGTGGTAAAACCGCGAAAGGGATAAAAAAGATTGTTACTAAGAAACAGATCAGACACGAACATTATAAAGACACGCTATTCAATAAAAAACAGCTATTTCAAAAAATGAACACAATCAGAAGTGTTAAACATAAGCTGGGTAGCTATGAAATTAATAAAATATCACTCTCATGCTTTGACGATAAGAGATATTTGTTGGAAGATGGGGTTAACTCTTACGCGTACGGACATCATAAGTGTCATATGAATATTTAATCTGAACTGACAATTAGTCTGCAGTAAACAAGACAGCTCGAAAGCCGATTGTAGCCGACAAAAGCCGATTGTAGTCATCAGGAACCGACTGTAGTCGACAAAAGCCGATTGTAGTGGGTAAGGTATATAAGAGTAGTGAATATTGTTGGGAAAATATAACAAGTAATTGGGTAGTCCGTTATTAGTAGTATAGAACATGGGGGTACCGGCATACTTCGAGAAAACTGAAGAATTAATTTCAACAAATAATTGGTCCCAAAGCATACTATTAGTCGTATACTTGACGGATTCAGCCTTGCCAGTGTTTTCATAACCTGAGTGACATTTGGGAAAATTTTATTTTGGAATGGAAAATAAAAGTGAAACGAGGATATAAAAAGTGCGAAAACAGCTAAAAATCGATTTATCTCAAAAGGGCTGAATCCGTCGAGTATGTGACTAATAGTATGCTTTGGGACCAATTATTGGTTGAAATTAATTTTTCAGTTTTTTCGGGGTGTGCCGGTACCCCCATGTTCTATACTACTAATTACAGTAGTTTATTGGTTACAACGTGCGGATCGGCTGGTTAGGAAAAGTGTCCCCATTTTCACTTTCAAAATGGCGGCATTTACGGGTCCTTTTGCTAATGGTGAAGGTCGCTGACCGATACCTAAAATCTCTAGTTCGTGTTGGACATGTTCGGTATTTCGCTATTTTTACGAAAACTAAGCTATTTCTTCGGATAAACTGTACGTATGTTGTAGCCAGATGAATTAACTTTCTTCCAGTATATTTGATAGCTTTTGCAGTGGTTTATTTCTCGAGAAAACATTCGGAGAAGACATTATAATACAGACGAAAAAAAAATTCAAAATAGCGGCCGCTATTATGATTTGGACATGTTCGGTATTTCGCTTTTTTTAGGGAAACTAAGCTATTTGGTCAGATAAACTGTACGTATGTTGTAGCAAGGTGAATTATCTTTCTGCCAATATATTTTATAACTTCTACGGTGGATTATTTCTTGAGAAAATGTTCGGAGTAGACGGACTAGGCCAACTTTGACAAATTTTTGCCAAGTCAGCATAATATCGTCCTGGTCTCGAGTTTGTGTAAACAAAATATTAGGGACCTTAATTAAGCTATCACAACGCGAACGTCACGACGACGACCCAAGTACAATAGTATTTTTCAACCAAAACAAAGCGTTGAATAAGTTGCAGTCCCAAGAGTAATCCCAACACCGTCCTCGTTGCACATACAACGTCAACTGAAGCGTTTTCACGTTTTCAAGACGACGTTGTGGCAAGGAACAGCAAAAGTTGTTAGTTTGCTTAGGCGTTCATCTAGCATACGTTATGTTGTCGAAGCTATGGCTGCCTTTTAAATATCTTACAAAATACATAAGGCATACAAGATACGATGTCCTGATCCATGGTTTCTTTTAAATGTAGAAACTTATTTGCCGTCGTCGTCCTGACTTGCTTAAGGTCCCTATTTGCTGAGCGGCCCGGGATGTTTTCACGACAAGAGTCTTGTTGTAGTTCTGAGCTACAATAATAATATTCCTAGACAATTACTGTTGTAGCTTTCTAGCAGTCTGAATTAAAGATGTGCCGGCTGGCGGTACTGCACGAACATTTGCAAGGCAATAAAATAAACAAGACTGTCAAAATACATGGTCATGGAAATCTACAAACATTTCGTTTTATGAAGTCGCCAGCTCTATAAAGAACCGCTGAAGATCACGAGAAAATCGTAAAGAAGCGAGGTGTACATGGGAGGCGATATTCCTATTTGGTGATTTGGTCAGACAAATAATCCAGCAAGCCTCTTCAGTCGTTCCACAAGAAATTAACAATGACCAACCTGAATGCATTAATTCTTTCCTGTTCGAATTTATTGCTCTTTACTCTTTAGTATTTTGTTCTGGCTAATAACGCCAGATGATTTTATTCACTTCTTGGGGAAGCCTTCACAAGAACAATTTTTCTCTAACTTTTTCCTGTCCGAATTGGTGTTTAGTATTTTATTCTGGCTAACGCCAGACGATTTTATTCACTCTGGGGAAGCCCTCGCATAGGAACGATTTATTAATAAAGTAAGAAAATCGCTTACAAAAATATTCCTTTTTCCTACAATAAGTACATGTCAGTGGTCGCCACCATTACCAGAAGGACCCATAAATGCCGCCATTTTGAAAGTGAAAATGGGGACACATGTTTGGCCAGCACCCGCAGTCCAGTTATATATATAGGTCAGTGAGACGATAGCATAGTTCTACTCGCGCATGCGCAGTAGATACAAAAAGGAAGAGAAAAAAGATTAAAATAAATAAATATAGGGAATTAAGTAAAAAAATTAAGAAAAACGTTCGTTAAGGTCATGAGGATGGGTGTTTTAGCAAGTTTGAAAATGAGACGCTTCTTTTGCCGCTTGCTGTTATCATTATACCACCTGAGATGGGCAAGAGTCTGGATAATGGAAGGGGAACTGGATAGAAAACTTAAAACGATGTTACGAAACCGGAAACGATATTTGCACAACTTGCTATGGTAATAATACACTTATAAGCGGCTAAAATGCGCCTAACGGGTGGTCCCACATGGCTAAAATCAGACACTACTGAACGTAAGTGATATTATACGATCTATTATTTAATTTCAGCAATATCTGATCGTGGCCATGAGACCACCCGTTACGTGCAAACATCGTTTGCGCTTTCGTAACATCGTTTTAAGTTTCCTATTAAGTTCCCCTTTCATGAATATCTATTAGTGGTGTGCGTTGGATCGGATTGACCCCTTATAATCCGAGGGTTTGCCAAAACTGTCAATCCGAAACCGATCCGATCCGATGCCAAAAAATCATAGTCCGATCCGATCCGATGCCAAAAAATCATAGTCCGATCCGATCCGATCCGAAAACAGCTGCTCAAATCCGATCCGATCCGAAAAAATTAAAACACCGGATATAGCTATGTTGCAATAGTTCCGCGAACTTTTCGAAAAGAAAACCAATGAACAAATAAATTTAAGAAAACTACTATACAATAATAATCTTTTGTAACAATAGCCTTCATTTGTTGTGCAACGTGCATGCAACTAGTGAATTTGTTAATTTTGTGACAAAAACAATGACAAAAGTGAATCTGATGCGGGTAAAAAAGTGCAAAATCCGATCCGATCCGATCCGATCTCAGAAAAAAAGAACAAAATCCGATCCGAATCCGATCGGATCGGATTCGAATTCGGATCAGATTCGCACACCTCTAATATCTATGGTAAGATGGCACAGACTTTTATCGGTCTGAAACCGAATGGTTAGAACTGTTGAAATGATCTCAGCTTAGATGGTGATACCTTGATACCATCCCACCTAATTCAGTACAGTATCTACTGATTTTTCAATGTTCATTATCATGTTTATGACATATAGTGTAATTTATATTAAATCCTTTTAAAGTGGAAAGCATCAGCGATATAATTCAATTTACGGTAATACAAAGTTCTCCCAATCTGACAATAAGCAAAGTGCATGTCAATCGCAATGAATAATAGACTTTTTTTTTGCAAAGACTTAGAAGTATAGCAAGTATTAAGTATTGGTGTAGCGAGTAGCAAAAACGAAAGCTCAGCTATTATAATCATGCAGCTATACAACAAAAACAATACATGGAATCCACAAAAATTGTCAGTAGTCTGCGTTATACATAATCGAAATATAGTAAGGTTTGATATACTGCCGAAACAGCCTTAGAACGTAGGAGTCTAACGTTTCAAGCGAAGGCCATGCCCTTGCGTTCCCTGTTTCAGCAGTATATCAAACTTTACTATATCGATTAATTGTTGTTTCAACACTGACTACGCAGCACGCTACTTTTATTTCACTGCATTATACCCAACCATGGAAAACATGCGCTAAATCTAATTTGATAAAAATAATATTGTTGTTTTATTTTGGTATACATTAGATTTCCATAACAGTCACATTAATTTATATTTTCGTTCAAATCCAATGTCTTATATTAATTATTGGTTTTATAATATCATATATATATATATATATTTTTTTTTTTCGCTTACCTCAAATCTGCCTGAAGATTCTTTTTTAGATGAAACAGCCTGTAGCAGACTTTTGAGGTAAGCGAAAATCTATATTTGCTCTAACTATATGTTATCGAGCACTCTTTGCGTTTCGTAGACCAAAACCCACACGTATATATATATATATATATATATATATATATATATATATATATATATATATATATATATATATATTAAAAACTAAAAATGCTAAAATTGCAGCCAGGAATAAACATATTGAAAGTATAGGGCTTGACACTGGCTAATAAAAACGTAAAGAACTACGTTTATTAAAAACTAAACAAGACGTTTCGACCAACAACATAGGTCTTCGTCGGTTAAAATAGTGAATAACTGAGAGTCAAAACTGACTTTATAAAGGTTCAGAGGTTATGTAAATTAGCTTAAAAACGGTTAAAATGACTCGTAAACATCCGGTATGTCAATATGGTCGTTTCCTGAGTTAGGGATCCTTTGGGAATACCAAGCCTCTAAAAACAAACGTTCATGGTAATTCCTAGCGTGGTTGATGACAAGAACATTGTCAAAATCAGGGTAATGATCGTATTGTTCAGCGTGTTTAGCTATTTTTGAATATTTATCACAATTGGATACAGCTCGTTTATGTTCTTTTATTCTGGTCTTAAGTGCCCTGTCCGTTTGACCAACGTATGTGAAGTCACAACTAGAACAGCAAATCTTGTAGATGACACTTTTGGTTTGCTCGACTTCTAATTTATCCTTAGGTTTAGGAAATTGGTGATGGAGGGTAGATAAGGGCTTGTAACCGACTTTGATGTTTTCTCTTCTTAAAATTCGCGAGATCTTTTCAGAGACACCTTTGATATAAGGCAATACAACAAAACTTGATTTAGAAGGAGGTTATTGGAATTGCTGTCATCAATAATAGAGTTATTGTTACTGTTATTAGGATGAGAAGTTGTTCTTTTTAAATCACAACTCTTGATGAATTTTCGTGGGTAGCCATTTTCCCTCAATACCTTAAATACGTGTTTTCTCTCTCTACGTTTTCCTCTATTAGAAGAAGGTATTTTCTCAGCTCTATCGAGGAGGGTATTTACAACCGATCGTTTGTGTTGTGTAGGATGGTGGGAGGAATAATCTAGATATCTGATGAAACGTCTTGTTTAGTTTTTAATAAACGTAGTTCTTAACGTTTTTATTAGCCAGTGTCAAGCCCTATACTTTCAATATATATATATATATATATATATATATATATATAATGAATAACGACTTTCAAATCTGCCACTTATACAACGTCAATCAACATGTTTGCCCAGCTGAGATCTGACCTTGGATAGCTCAGCTAAAACTTCAGTCTGGCAATTACATATATAGAGCTGTGATTAATAAATAAATCTGACCTTGGTTAGCCAAAGCACAAAGTATTTATAAAGAATTAGCTACGTTGAATAGCCGAACTATCCTCCAATATTCCTTCCGTATTTACACGAGAAGGGCTAGTTCTCTTATATATTGACGTCATGCATGGCCGCCATGTTGTGTTCGGCGACAATAAACCTCTATAGAGCGTTTTCACTCACGTGATCGGTGGCCCATTGGGGTGGTGAAACAATATACTGTACACCAATATGGCCGCCATTTCATTGTTTTGGTACACCAATATGGCCGCCGTGACGTAAGATGAAAACGCTCCATACATGCAGTGTATCAAAAAACCCAGAACCTTAGAAAATTAATTAGTATTCTTTTAAAACAACCTATTGTAGTAGTTTGAAAGCCCTAAAAGCGCTGCGTTATAAATTAATCAGCACATAAGTTAAACAGGAAGAGAAAAAGCTTAAAGCCTGGTTTTCATATGTCGCCGATCGTCGGCGATTTGTGATTTAGATGCATGTTAAGTAAAAGAATAAAAGCACTGCTTTTCTGCATTGTTCTTTATTACTTAACATGCTGCTGCACTTCCCGTTTTAACATGCATCTAAATCACAAATCGCCGACGATCGGCGACATATGAAAACCAGGCTTAAGTTGAAATACTTTCACCATGCATATATATACACTTCAAGTTATTTTAATTTCCCAGGTGTATAAGACAGTGTTTTTTACGCATCCGTGGCTCAGAGGTGTTTAGGGTTTTCAAACTACTACAATTGAATAGGTTGTTTGAACAGAATACTAATTCATTTTCTAAGGGTTCCGCGTTTTTCTTTATACACACTGTATATCTCCTCTACATATATCTTGTTTTTCTATATGAACTGTAACATTGCATGGCTTCCAATGCAACGCGCTCATTTGAATCATTGAATAGGGATTTGGTCAGTATGCAGGTATACATTCAAATGCAACGTTTTTCCCCATGTTTGAATCATTCTTGACGTCAACAGCGCTACACGTAGAGAGCGTTTTAAGAAGTGTGTTTTTATGCCACCACGTGTTCGCATTTACGTGTAGATGGTACTGAATTATTACTGTAAAAGAATGCGTTTTCAAACAAACACATATTGGTGGTTTGCCATCAATCCCTTGAGATTTAGGAGACAATGTTGGAGGAGCTTGTCTCGCAAGCTCTCGAGTGGAACTAATTAGCCAAGACAAAATGTCGAGTCGGTCGACAAATGTCGCCTAGTGGAAAACCGCCTTAAAGTGTATGCATGGTGAAAGTATTTAAAAGCCTTTTCTCTTCCTGTTTAACTTATGTGCTGATAAATTTATAACTCAGCGCTTTTAGGGCTTTCAAACTACTACAATAGGTCGTCGTTTGAAAAGAATGCTAATTCATTTTCTAAGGGTTCGAATTTTTTTGATACACACTGTATACTTGAAATGAAAGTAAGACAATTTGCACTGTCTATTAATGTTTCAGCTTAGGATAAAGTTTACTGTAGGTCAGGTCAAACCTTTTAGATCAGGTCAAATCTTTCTTTTCGACAGCTGCTTTTTCTTTTAATATGGTTAGATAAAGGCGGCGAACGTCAGACGTCTTCCTGAGTAAAAATCTTCGGCAAACGCCCGAAATTATTTAATTTTATTTGTCAAAAGTCACGAATCATGATATATAAGCGTAACAACGGACTCAACTTTCTTAACTATTTCTTGAATATTTATAGCTTGAATATCATCCATATCTACAGGTCAGACAGTCCCTTTTTGCTCTAATTGGTGGAAAATGAGGAGGGTTATACGTAGTTGGTCAGAAAAGGTATCCGCGTATATACATTTGGGACTAGATTGAGAAACAATGTCCCTGCGGTTTATTACCGTTTAAACATAGCCGTCGTAAAGGAAAGGATCAGAAAAATGAACCACAACCACTGGCCAGTATTAATAGACGGCGAGGAAGAAGATGGTCGGGTAAGCAAATTATTAACTTTCTGAATTGTGGGTAGGCGGACTGTCCCAGGTGTTCTATAACAAAGAAACGTGTAGATATATTTGAATTTATATTTTTCATTAAAAAGAAAACTAACTCCTTGATAAACATGTTCATACAAAATGAAATTTAATTTAGCCTTATACCATACCCTGGTTGCTATGCGTGTTTTCATTGGTTGTTGCCCATTATCTATTAGTGAAGTGAGGACAGACACATGGATCACGTCAGCTGAATTGCTTTTTTCTTTCGTCATGCCCCAAAATCCGACAACAGTTTTGATAAAAACCTTTTAAACTTTTGTATTGTATAAAAACAAAATATACACGAGTTTCCCATGCTAAGTGGAACGATTGTATATTTAACAAATAGATTCCACTTTTTGTTGGCTGATCAGTTACGGATGCATAGAAGACGTAACAACGTGGTAAGAACATCAGTGACCCACTCGACTGCGTCTCATGCTTGTTCTTACCACGTTGTGACGTCATCTGTGCATCTATAACTGAACAGACAACGGCAAAATGGAATCTATTTTGTTAAATATACAATCTATCCACTTAGCACGGAAAACTCGTGTAGATTTTTCACATTCGCCTATGTCATCAAAGATTGTTTTATGTTCTTTAAGAAATTAATTCATGACTAATTAGCTAATTAGCCAATCAAAGAAAAATATTTGATCATGTGCACGAGTTTTGAATCTCGGCAAAGATCACGCTAACTGAATTCATATAATTACTTTCGACCTATTACCTCGTAATTTTCAATGTTCTCTCGTGTTTGTATAAAACATTCGAAAACAATAAAAATCACTTGGCCTGCAGCCTCGTGATTTTCATTATTCTCTCATTTTTACAAACACTCGGGAACAATGCATGGAAATTATTCCGTTAATGGCCTCGTGATTTTCACTGTCCTCTTGTGTTTGTAACCCCCTGGTAAAACACTCCCACTCGTTTATGAAATATTACTCAAAACACTCATAATAATAATTCATGAGGAAAACACAAAGGAAATCATTGTTCTTGTATGACAAAAATTCCTCTATATTTACATAAACTTTAGCTTGATTTTCTCGGCTTAGACAACGTTATTTTTCAAAATTACTACGCCAATGATCTTATCAAATGGGTCGTTTTTGAAGCTATTTAAAACATTCACAGTGCGTGTTTTATCAGATCTAAAACACTCGTGGCTATCGCCCCGTGTTTTAAATCTGCTAAAACATTTGCTGCTCATGTTTTAAATATTACTTTAAAATGTACTTACGTTACAACAGTCTCATGAGAAGAAAATGTAATCCTTGGATTATCAATACTATGACGCCGCCTCTGCCGTAGTCGTATATAAAATCTGTGTTTTCTCCTTATTTTTGTTTTTTTGTTTTTGTTTTTCTTTTCCTTTCTTTGTGGACCATATCTAAAGTTACAGATGACATTAAGTTTGTATATTTTGCCAATTGTAAGGGAATGACTCAAAATAGTTGGTTTAGAAATTTAATCAGTGAAAAGATTACGGTTCAGATTGCTGGATCGATATTTTTAATTGACTCGCATACAAATAGAATGTAAACTATACTGACTTTTCAAAACAGTACATGGTTCAATTAAGACTAATTATATCACAATCTCAGGTCGTGTATGAGGCCATGTTATTTAAATAAATTTACAAAAACTGTTAATTACTTGATTCATATTGGCAGTAAACTGATTACTTGAAAACAACAAACGTTCGAAAAGGGTGTTGTTACGTGTAGATTATGTAAAGAAAGGAGAACAAAGAGGTCAGTCACGATACTCCGTATTAGCTTTTGTGAAAACGTAAATAAACAAGAAGGCACTCAGAGACTGCATACCTCCGCCGAAGGCACTCAGAGACTGCATACCTCCGCCAGCTGGTTAGTGAAAACCCAGTTTAAGTTACACTATACTGGGATTGCTTGCATATGGTTTATGTACATATATATATATATATATATATATATATATATATATATATCGGACAAGATGTTCAGCTACAGCTCAAAGTTTTTTAAAAACTTTATTAATAAAGTTTAAATTTTCGGCAGCATGCCACCGCCTTCTTCAGAAGTAAATCCAATCCGATAGCCTGTGTACAGCCGCTCTCCCGCTCTCTCCCCAAAATTTTCTATATATATATATATATATATATATATATATATATATATATATATATATATATATATATATATATATATTTGTGAAATTCATTAATAATTCATGAGTTTTGCAGCCAATCCAATTTCAGAAATTACGTCACATGTATACCCCTGTAAACCCCATACAAACCACTAGTGCTTGTAACTAATTAGTATCTCAATATGATTATCCCAAAGGGATTTTTACTATTTATTCATTTCACAAGTTGTTTACAACACTCGCGTCCTTGTTGTATTGAATATACAATCACTCGCCTTCGGCTCGTGATTGTATAATTCAATACAGCACGGCCGCTCGTGTTGTAAACATTAATATATATATATATATATATATATATATATATATATATATATATATACGGCGCTCGTGTTGTAAACATTATATATATATATATATATATATATATATATATATATATATATATATGTAATGTTTACAACACGAGAAGGCCGTGATTGTATATTCAATACAACAAGGACGCGAGTGTTGTAAACAACTTGTGAAATGAAGTCCTTTGGGATAATCATATTGGGATGCTAATTAGTTACAAGCACTAGTGGTTTGTATTGGGTTTACAGGGGTATACATGTGACGTAATTTCTGAAATTGGATTGGCTGCAAAACTCATGAATTATTAATGAATTTCACAATATATATATATATATATATATATATATATATATATATATATATATACATATATATATATATATATATAAGATTATAAGGCATAATAATAAGCGCAATGAAGCATTTTTCAATTATTTCTTCTAAACCAAACTTCTTCTACATCCAAAATTTAAACAAACTTTAATGAAAACCTGGGCAGTACTTTGTGAGATATGCTGGCAAGTGAAAAACAGATAGACAGACAGACAAACATATAGGTAAAAACATGACATCCTGGCGGAGGTAACGCAACCTCATTCCTGGGGCCTTTTTGAAATTGGTTGGGCGGAAAATGGCCCTGGCATCGGCTGGTGGACTATGCATTTTCATTGGTTGATTGGCAATAATTGCTTTTCTTAAACATTCCTCCTGAAACACTGATTTTGCATAGTTTTGTGCCAGTTATGATTAAATAGCTTCAATGGGACCGCCATTACAATGAATTTCTCCCACGGGACTGCATTAGTCAGAATAATTTTGCATACTAAGCTGAATGGCTAATTTATTACACCCATCCTGAGGCCCTTTTCCCACCCTCCCAATTTCCAAAAGGCCATGAGAACGAAGTTGGAAGGTAACTATATATACCATGATTATGCAATCAAACTCGTACGTAACCATGCGCAGTTTGCAATGTAGATCAACTCAAATTGTTTGGTAACCAGAGCTTTCAAAGAGAGAAATATTGCGCGGTAAAATCATTACAAGGACAAAATGAAATCAATGTTTTATTACGTGATTTAAGTCATGTATCACCTACAAGCAGCCTCATATCTATAGACGCATATAGTTGACTATTCTAATTGACTTATGGGATTTCGTGACGTCATCTGCGCATGTAGTCTGGGGATAAGATTAAAGCTAGCGCTTGTTATACTATATCGTAATTTGCCATAAAAAGAAATAGGTCTAACCAGTGTTGGCGGATCGTGTTTGAAAGAAAGTATGGCGGCTAGGCAGCAAAGTCACTGATTAAAAGGGCGTAGCCGAAGTCCCTGACAGGTCAAGAGCGTAGCCCAAGCATTCTAGGGGAGCCGGAATACGTGGTTTTAAGGCATGCTTGAATGCTTCTCTTAAAATATTTTAATATTGAAAAAAAGCTAACAAATTTCGGACCAAATAAACCAAATGTACGATGACCTTATAGATCAGTATTTACAACGGATAAGTTTAGCTTTGGAGTAATTAATAGATTGTATAGGAATATCTCTGTATGAAAATTTATAGAGGGCACAGCCCCCTCCTAGCCTTCCTGGTTCCGCCGCCCTAGATCTAAGAGAAAATGTTGGTATTGCTTGACATCGTTAATATACAGTTGTGGCATGGCATTTTCAAAAGCAAATTTCGAATCAAACACTGCTAGACACACTATAGCAATCAGGGTTTCCTTGCTATATACTTTTCTGAATAAACCCAGCCTGGATTACATATCAGTTCTGTATGCGCTTTTGGATGTGTAGATTAAAATAATTTATGTCTAACTATAATGTTCTAATTCTTTATTACATATTCACAATATATATACTAAATCACAGTACTCTACGTTTTACTTCTTACTCCCACGCTCGGCACTAACAGTGTTCTTTTCCCGCCATCTAGTCCATTCTGATTGGTTACTAAAAACTCAACATTACATCCCTTCCATCCTTAATGAATGAAGGAATAATTAGAATTTAAACTTCACTATAGTTAATGGTTCAACGAAAGTAAATGTACATAGGAATTATATACAAATCATAGTACATAAACAGTTTACGCCTTGTAGTAGTCTGGTCTTGTATTCCGACTGCACCTGATAGGATATCGGCGATTTTAATCATTGTTTGATAGATCAGATCTGGAACTAGGATTTAGATTATTTTCTTCCCCTCTTTCTTCTTCTGTATGCATTTGTGGTACAGGTATGGACAGATCAATATCTGGAGGTATCAGTTTGAAATGGGAGGAATTCCGGGTAATCTTTGTTCCCTTTGACGTTGCAGTAATCATGGACCCTTTTACTTCAATGACTCTGAATGGCTGAGGCTGAAAGGGAGTGGAGAATTTATTCTTTTTCTGTTGCTTGGGCAGTACAAGGTCTCCAACAGTGAAATTGCGTGACTTGGCATGATTTCTTTCATCAGCATAGGTTTTCATCTTCTGTTTGATAGAAGCATCTCTGGTGGAAATAGAAGGGTGAGTTGGATGGGTAGTAGGCATTTCAGGAAGTTTGGTTTTAATCTTGCGACCCATCAACGATTCTGCTGGTGAAATTCCTGTTGTTGAATGAGGTGTGGAACGATAATTTCTTAGAAACTTGTGGAGTTCTTTTTGCCAGTTTTTTTCTTCGGTGCGTGCTGTGCGAATTGCTTTACCAAGCGTGCGCATGAAGCGCTCAGCCTCTGCATTCGCTTTTGGCCATAGTGGTGTGATTCTTCTATGCATGAAACCAAGTTCTTTGGCAAAAACGTTGAAAGAATGGCCGTTAAATGGAGGACCATTGTCAGTCTTTAGTTGTTCAGGAATTCCATGTGCAGCAAAAATTTTATCTAATTTAGGTATGACAGCTGTGGCAGAGGTGGAAGAGACTGTTTCGACTTCCGGATAGCGTGAATACTCATCAATGACGACCATTAGAGTTTGACCATTTGGAAGGGGTCCATAAAAATCAGCGGCAACACTTTTCCAGGGCCCATTGGGAAGTGGTGACATTTGAAGTGGTTCTTGCCGGTTTTCTGGGGTTGCAGCTTGACAAGGAAGACAGTGTTTGATCATGGTTTCAGCTTCTTGATCTATCCGAGGGAACCATACCTTTTCACGAAGTAGTTGTTTGGTTTTAATGAGGCCTTGATGTCCTTCATGGGCTAGGCTTAGAGCTCTGGAACGTAGGCTAGCAGGCATCACAAGACGGGAACCACGAAGGATGACATCATTGTTGGTAGACACGGTCAACTCATTGCGAATTTTGTGAAATGCTTTCAGGTCTTTCAAATCAATCAGTGAAGTACCACTGGTGGCGTTTGCATTCTGTTTCAAAATTGAATGCCATTGTTGTGAGCGGATTAGTTCGGCTAACTTTTGTAATGTAGGATCACTTGAAGTGGCTTTTTGGACTTCGGCTAGGGTCATAGCATTTGGAACAGCGGCTGTTGTCAGTAGAGATACATATTCTTCAGCGATATTGCGCTCACGCTGTGGTTGGTTTGGTATGGGATGACGTGACATATAGTCTGCAGGGTTGTTTTTTCCAGGTTCGTAACGAATGGTGAAATTGTACGGTTGCAGGCGTAGACTCCAGCGTTCTAGTCGTGCAGGAGGTTTTGCTTTAGGATTGCTGAAGATGTAAACTAGTGGCTTGTGATCTGTTACTAGGGTAAATGGTGCACCATAAACGTATAGGTGGAACTTTTCGCATGCCCATATACAGGCCAGAGCTTCGCGCTCAGTTTGTGAGTATCTTTGCTCAACAGCAGTTAAAGAACGACTAGCATATGCTACGATTTTGGTTTCACCATCACCTGTTGTGCTTTTCTGGGTTAAAGGCCAACTGGACTTGCATCAACAAGTATTTCTGAGTGTTCTTTGCAGGATCAAAATATGCCATGGTGGGGCTGGTTGTAAGCCGATGTTTCAATTCTTCGAAGGCATGCTGATGTTGTGGTGTCCACTGCCATTTGACTGCATGACAAGTGAGGTCTCGAAGTGGAGCAGTGATGGTGGAAAAATTATATATAAAACGCGAAACGTAGTTGACGGTGCCAAGAAAACTTCTCAGCTCTGCTGCGTTGCTCGGTGGAGATGCATCTCTTATTGCTTGAACTTTCTTTGGGTCGGGTGACATTCCTGCTGAACTGAAAGTGTATCCAAAGAAGTCGAGGTGATCTTTGTCGAAGACACATTTTTCTGGATTCAGAGTGAGTCCTTTTTCACTCAGGCGTTGAAAGGTTTGTGCTAGGGCGAGGTCGTGTTCTTCAGTTGTCTTTCCAAAGATGATAATGTCATCACTGATGTTCAGGGCGCCTTGAACACCTTCCAGAGCTTGCTGAATTGCATGCTGAAAAATTTCAGCAGCTGAAGAGGTACCAAAGTTTAATCTTTTGTATCTCTTCAGACCCTTGTGAGTGGAGAAAGTTGTTATGTATCTTGATTCAGGTGCCAAAACTAACTGATGATAACCAGAGCGTAAATCAAGTTTGCTGAACCTTGTTGCACCATTCAGTGAGTTGATGATGTCATCTACAGTGGGCGAGGGATGTCGTTCTCGTCGGATTGCACGATTTGGAAGACGCATGTCTACGCAGACACGAACCTCGTTTGGATTCTTGGGTTTTGGTGTAGCGACAATTGGACTAACCCACGGTGTTGGGCCTGTTGCATCTTCGATGATGTCATTCTCTTCTAATCGCTTTAATTCTGCAGCAACTTGTTTGCGCAGATGGAAAGGAATCCTTCTCGGTGGTTGCGTCACTGGTGGTACATCAGAGTCAATATGAAGCTTTATTTCGACGTCCTTCATCTTTCCAACGCCTTGGAAGAGTTGTTGATGTTCTGTTACTAAGGCTCTGGTTTTGGCAGACGTGGCGGTTGCTAGGCATTTGATAGTGCAGTTGTCGGATGTCGATTTTGGCGATTTGACCGGAGACTGTTCCACAGACTGAGGGGTTTTTGGCAATGCTTTCTTTGTTTTCTTGACTGAGTTCACATTAAGTTTGATAAGGTCAAGTTCTTGTGCGGTTTTGCAACTAAGAAGTGAACCATGATCTTCTTTCACGACATAAAATGTGGCGGAAGTCAATCGACAGCGGGATTCAACTTCGGTGGTAAAGGTGCCAAGAACAGATAATGGGACTTTGCTACCATAAGCGTATATTTTAGTCTTCGGTTTGGTAAGTTTGATTTGATGGACTTTTCCTGCGTTCTGCAGTTTCGTAAAGTTATTTTTATCCAAAACGTTGATCGAAGCACCCGTATCAATCATGAGCTTGAAATTGACATTGTTTATTTTAATCTTGGCTTGAGGTAGATTCACACGATGTATTGTGCTCGGGGTTTTCGTCGGTTTCTGTTGTTCTGTGTGTAAAGTATAAAGCCATTCATCAGAATCAGAACTTGACGCGCTATCTTGATCAATGTTTCTGACAGTTTCTTTGTTTCGAGGACGAGAAGGCATCGTTGTTGCTGAGCGACATACCTTGGCGAAATGTCCCAGACGATCGCAGTTTCGACACGATTTTCCTCTGGCTGGGCATGGACTATCTACGTGTGGCCACGAATTGCCACAATTATAACATTTCGACGCGGATTGGCGTTGGTTAGTGCGACGATCATTGTTGTTTCCATGTGAAAATACGCGAGGTTTTCTCAGTGAATTGCGATCTGTTGACTGACGACCTTTGTTTCGGTACGTTGTTGTTCTGTAAGGGCTTTTATCACGACGTTCATTCGGTCTACCATCGTTTATTGCAAGAGCAGAAAATTCGTTGCTTTGGGTTGCGAGGACTTTTTCCATATCCGACGCTTGTTTCGTAGAGTTTTCAAGGGCACGACCATGGTCAAGTAGTTTAGTTAGAGTTATGGCGTCATCTCGTAAGGCAGCTTCGCGTAGTTTTGTTGACAGACATCGTTGAATTATCTGAGTGCGGATCTCGTTGTCGGTATCGGTGAACTGACAAGTGGAGGCTAGCTGGCGTAAACGAGTGTAAAACTGATCGACGCTTTCGCCATCCAGTTGTTGAGCTTGTCGGAATTGGTATATTTCAAATGTGCGGTTCTTCTTTGGCGAGAAATGGTCGGTGAGAAGTTGTAAGGTATCTTTGTAATCTTTTGCATCTCCAGCATTAGGGAGGTTTTCAAATAGTTGATGAACAGATTCTCCAGCACAGAATAGTAACAATGCACGTTTTTGTTTGTCCTCTTCAAGACCCGTAGCGGTTATGTATACTTCCAATCGTTTCTTCCACATATCCCAGCGAGTTCCTATATTGTTTGGGTCGTCTATGTCAAATGGCGCAATCGGAGGCGCTTGAAGAAGATGGCTTGCCATTTGCGGAATTTGTTTTATCCTCGTCGCCAAATATAATGTTCTAATTCTTTATTACTTATTCACAATATATATACTAAATCACAGTACTCTACGTTTTACTTCTTACTCCCACGCTCGGCACTAACAGTGTCCTTTTCCCGCCATCTAGTCCATTCTGATTGGTTACTAAAAACTCAACATTACACTAACGTATAGGCTAACAATACCTTGGCAAAGAAGCTTCAGGATGAACATGAGATATTTTGTAACCCTTTTTTTGCAAGATGTCGATTATGCTTCTATTGCCAAGGAAGTGAGCTGAAACAAAACAAAAAAGAAATTAAAGACAGAGAATCGCGTTGTAAGGAGGTTATAGATAACAAAAATAGAAGTGATAGAAAATCAGATATGTTAAACACTGACAGAAAACAGAGGTGACAAAAAGTTTCTATCACTATTTTGTGCCCTTAATTAATTTTCATTCTAAACTAATCTAATTTAATAGAAGTTTACTGGGATAAAATTGATAGATATATGCTATTCTACAAGTACTAACGAGATTTCCATACATTGAATGAAACAAATTAGGCCCTATTTGCATGAAGCGGATTGACAGTGCAATCGGATCAAAAAACGCGAGTGACTAGTCAATCCGAGCACATGTTTACTTGGAGAATCCGATTTGCTTGAAACATTGTTTTCGGTTTTTAAACACTATTTTCTGTGCTTCCCTCAATGTCTGCCATTTAGCACGACACGTACCAACTTCACTCTGTTTAGATGAATTAAATTGGAAACATCAGTCAAGCAGCAGCAGCAGCAGCAGTAGTAGTGGTAGTGGTAGTGGTAGTGGTAGTGGTAGTGGTAGTGGTAGTGGTAGTGGTAGTGGTAGTGGTAGTGGTAGTGGTAGTGGTAGCGGTAGCGGTAGTGGTATAGTGGTATAGTGGTATAGTGGTATAGTGGTATAGTGGTAGTGGTAGTGGTAGTGGTAGTGGTAGTGGTAGTGGTAGTGGTAGTGGTAGTGGTAGTGGTAGTGGCAGTGGTAGTGGCAGTGGCAGTGGTAGTGGTAGTAGTAGTATTTATTAGTCACTCCATGAGAGGGCTTTTCATGCAGTGAACTATTACATAAAAAATTAAAATAATTTTAGTCTCTCATACATGCTTATTATTATACAATTTAATCATAGTCCCTAGAAATAAATTGTTTGGAAACGCGGCCCAAAATCTTTGTTCTAGGTTTTTGTTCACGTTTGTGCACCTTATTTCACCTTAACGCTTGCTGAACACATTGTATTTTTGGTATAATGAAGCAATCAACCAATAGTATCGTTGCTTTATAAATATTAAAAAAAACACCAAAAGATTGTGCACCTTATTTGCCACTCTCAACCTATATTGTAGCTCATTGTTAACCGCTTTGTGGGACTATGATTTAATCTACTCTAATAAGGTATATTATATAACTATCTTAATCTCATTAATAATTCATGAGATAGTCAGCCAATTACAATAGTTCAATCAATCACCGATTGAGTTGGATACTCCAGTAAAGCCAAAGATATTAGATGAAAACCGGTGTTCACCTATGCAAAAAAACAAGTTGCTGTGCCTGTATGAATAAATTTTACACACACTCATGAATAAAATCTCATGATGGTTTATTTTAATGAATTTTCCCATTGAAATCGCTCGATTGAGATGCTATATCAACAACTCGTTTATCGTGTTTCATCAGGGGAATCCAAACACTCGAAAACAGCCATTCGTTTCGATCGGATCGAAAACTTTCAATCTTCTTCATGTAAACACAACACGGACAAACAACATGCGAGATTTGACTTGAACCATAGTCCCTAGAATTATATTGTCTGGAGACGCGGCGAACATCAAAGCGGTTAACAACGAGGCAAATAAGGTGCACAATCTTTTGTTTTACATTCATTAATATTTATAAAGCAACGTTGCTATTGGTTGATTGCTTCATTATACCAAAAATACAACGTGTTCAGCAAGCGTTAAGGTGAAATAAGGTGGACAAACGTGAACAAAAACCTAGAACAAAGACTTTGGTCGCGTTTCCAGGGACACTCAATCCGCTTCATGTAACAGGGCCTATGAAGCTCGTACATTTCAAATCTCCGGCGCTCTCGTTGGCCATACGATATTTCCCCAACAGTATTGTTCGGCTTTCGTATCAATGATACACTACATTTTCCTCAGTAGTGAAAATATTGTATCAGCGTTCTGAGTGCCTAGTGATTTTCCGTCCCAATGTCGTCTTCGTTTGTCAACATCTTACATTTTTGAATGACTTGATAAAGCAAGTGTGTTGTATAAAACTGTTTATATCAGCGTCAATGTTGATATTCAAACATCAACATATCGGTTCTCATCAGTCTCAGTGCTCATATAATAACTGTCAAATTACGTCATCAGTAGCAGTAAATCAGTGCTCACTCACTTGGCTCGCACCTCGTTACGTAAAATACAACACAACTCAGTATTGAATAAAAATAGGTACGCAATGCGTACATGTGACTACCGCTATTAAGCACAGAGAGATATAAACTTAAGAAGCAATGCATGAAAATGTGTGAAAAGCACACAGAAAACACAAAAAAATGAGCTATTTTAAATCATTTTATACATGTGTTGCTAATTTGAACATGGCACATACTATATACATCTTTACTGGCTGTTTCCATATATTAATATATGGCATAGCATATATTAGCATTATAAACATGCCCCAAAGTTTTACATTAAGTGAACTTGTAAAATTCAAATTTTTGTACGAAGCCCGGATAGCTGGTAGATAAATCCTAGCTAGAGAACCACTCTAGTGGTGCTTTGAACAACCCAATTTAACTTTTATCCACTGAACAACACTATCGCATACATAAATACATGTTTTCAGTGGATAAAATTTCATATGAGGTTGTTCAAAGCATGATTAGTGCTGTTCTTTATCTCGGCTTTGTACAACTCACCCTAGATCATATAGATTATTTTTGTGGAAACACCACGTAAAATATTTATTTGCTAAGCTTTTGGACTGTTGACTCAGGTCTAAGCTTTGTAAATAAATATTTTACTTGGTGTTTCCACAAAAATAATCTATATTACATTATCACCATGAAAACGTTCAAAGAATTAATCACCCCAGATCATCAGCATTGTGTTCCAAAACAACATTTTACCTATCATAAATATGCTGTTAGTGGCATTCAAGTGTTATGCATATCACTAATATTTTGTGATTCTGCTGGTATTTTAAATAAGACAGTACAATACTCAATATTGTAGTTGCAACAGATATATTTCTTCATTTCAAGGCTTTCAAAATATTCAAGGGTTTAAGTTTGGCAATAGCTCACAATAGCTTTTCAACAATTTATCAAAAGTGTACAATTGAGTGACACTTAGACACCAGATTCTAGAATATTTTAGTATTTTCACAAGAGTCAGACGCTGTAGCAGCTCTGGTGTGCACAAACTTTGGTTTCTTAATTTCAATATACAAGATATTGAACAACACCTAAAACAAGCAAACAAAGCACCAAGTCAAGGTTTTTGTAATGTCGACATAGCAGCCAAGATATTTTGTCAGCATCTATTTCTTATATACATGTATATGGTGTAAATACAGGGCACTGTGATATATACTTCTCCAAATCATTAATAATTTATAAACCAAACACATAGGAAAATCATAAGTGGGACAAAGGTTTGATATGTGATAAACACTTGGATAGATTAAGCCAACTCTTACCTCAAACTTATCTTAAAATACTGATTTATTTGACAACTGATTCATTTCCTGATTTGTTTGATCATGAAACACTCGAAAGTTGTGTTTGATGTAATATTAATTTGTACATGCAGTAACATGAGTCACTGACCATAGTCCATCACTGACCAGTGAGCACAACACACAATTCAACCAAAATAAACTTAAACTTAAACTCAAAAAGCGATTTTATCATTATAAATAATTTCTATCAAAGACTTTGGTGTATATTGACAATTTCTTCGATAAATAAAAGAAGAAGAGCTTCGAAACAGGACACAGTTGAAGGCCCAACTTCTAGCGAACTTTATCCCCAAGCCCGGGCATAGGGCCGAAGGCCCGGAGCCCGGTGAGCTGGGTGCTAATCTCGACACGCGTGGAGTCATTTACACGCGTGGACAAGCGTGATTTCTGTGATCTGAATATTTATTTATTTATTTCTATGCATGGTACGTTCACTTGCGCGGTAAGGATTGTGGGGCACTGGAAACAAAATCTGTTCCTGAGTTCGCAACTCAAAACAAATTCAAAATGTTTTGAATTGCGACCAATCAGAAAATAGCAAGCTGAGGGCGCTGCTTCCGCTTGCACACATTCCTCTTGCTCCGTATCCAGACAGCTTCGATCGTGAGATTTTAATCTCTTTTCGATCGTGTTGTAGTTGACCGTTGGGCAGAGTTTCGCCACAGTTGGTATGAGATGAATGGAAAATCTATCTTCTTTCATTGTGCCGAGTTGGGAGCAGTGCAATTCGAGGTTCGATGAGAAAATCTTGTCGACGTTAACGCTGATCGTTTCAGGAGTTTCCAGCCTTGTCTTCTCTTACGTATATACAGTAAACTGGGATAACACAATCATCGTTACCGCCAAAATGGATATTTTAAAGCCACAAAAACGACAATATATAAAAATGTTAAACCAATGTAAGTCTATTTTATATTCATTAACATAATTATTTCCATTATTTTACTATAAATATGTATTTACATACATAAAATTATATATATATACAGGTGAAGTGTTTGTGCGGGCCCCCTGTGGTTTATTACCCACGAAAACAACTCGAGTACTTCTCGAATACTTGGCGATCAATGGCGATCTTCTCGACTATATGGCGATCGTGCCGAATATCCGACGATAGCTGTCGAGTATGACGTAAGTGAATCTCTATATAAACTGGATAAGGCCATTCCCTACGGCCAGCAGTCAAACATTTCGTGGCAGTCGCCGCCATCTTGCGTAGTGGAAAATATGATGCATTGCGGCCTTAGAACTTATTCCCAATCCTAAAGTTGACTGGCATAAGCAATCTTGACGTCAGCACGGTCAGATTATCCGGGGAGTCCGAAAAGCCGTAAAGCAAACAACAGATGCCGGTTCATTTAGTTTTCACTGTTTAACAACAAATACAGTCAAAAGATGGTAAGTACACAACACGAAATATTGTTAAGGCATTAAGATTACTATAAAAGGTACAATTTAAGACTTGGAATTGAATTCTTCATAGATTTTATAGTCTTTTTTTCAGTTTATATTATCGTGAGTTTTTTTTCGTTGTCGGCAATGAAGAAAAAAAACGAAATTTAAAGGTTTTATAGCTCAGTAACAGAAACAAATGCAAGAAATTAGCGTCTTAAACCTTATTGAATACTTCTTGTGTCCTTACATTCGTTTAAATTTTCTTAAAATAACTCTTTTTGTCTGTTTTCAATCTACGAAAGCTATGAACTTTAGTGACGGCCATCTTAGGTAGTGATTACGTCATCATACAACTGGCACGCAAAATCCGGCCTCATGCCAAGACACTCACTCAAGATTTCGCCGACATTGTGGCTCGCGCTGACAGGTCAGCGGTGCATGCATGAAGTAATCTACAATGTTTGATGTTGCTCTGGCTAAGAAAAGTTTAAACGTGGCTTAATAAAACGTTACTCTTTATGTCATGTATAGCAGGGGCGCAACTAGAAAATTTCGAGGGCAGGGGTTGAACTAAAAAAAAGGGCAAAGTCATTCAGTATTCTAAACAGGTTGGGATACTAGACATCCTCGTTATGCTTCTTCGAGAACACTCAACAACCACAGCGACAATCAGCGCCGTAGTAAGGTGTCAAGAAGTGGGGCATTTGTATAGGGGGGTCCGGGGGTTTTCCCCCGGAAATTTTTGAAATCTAGAACCTCGGAAACACCATTTGCAGCAATTTGAGCGAACTTTTTCATCTAATTCTACAGCGAGTATAGTTTAAATTTTACTGTAAAAACGAAGAAATTATCACATCAACATACCCCACAGGGTGCCAAAATCCAGCTCTGTAGTTCAATTCGAAAGCTGAGTCTACAAATTCAGAAAAGCGGTTGTTTTTAGGAAAAACTTGGTGTAGCATATTACAAACTGCGTACGAGATTGAAGCCGAACTAGGGCTCTTGAGTCTCGCCATATTTGCGGAGAATTGTATTGCGTGCTACAACAGACGATTAATTATTTGTGGGACTGGTGGCGCAGCTCGGATAGTCCTTTTTGACTACCGCCATTCGACCTGATTGACCACCGTATCCTTGCAAGTTAAGTCCTACAGCTCTCTGTTCCACAATTTATCAAAAACTGGGTTATTAATTTCTTGATGCATCGCGAGCAACGTGTGAAATTGTCCAACGATTGTTTCTCTGAGTGGAGAGGAGTTCCCGCTGGCGTCCCACAGGGAACAAAACTGGGACCCTGGTTATTCATATTAAACGATCTTAGACCCGCCGATGTTGCCTTCTGGAAGTATATTGATGACAGTACCGTTTCAGAGGTGCTACCGAAGATCATGAGTCCCAGTTCCTACAAGACGCCGTAGAAAACGTGCAGATCTGGTCTGACGTCAACCGATTACAGCTTAATGTTGACAAGTGCAAGGAACTTTTGATCTATTTCGGGAAGACCACTAATCCTCTTCCCAGGATCTCTATCATCAGTGGTCAACTTGATTTGGTGCACCATGCCCGAATATTAGGCCTTACAGTTAGTAGTGACCTTAAATGGAATGAACATGTTTCCAATATTATTAAGAAGGCCAACAAACGCTTCTATTTTATAATTCAGCTTAAGCGCGCTAATGTCGACCCTGTAGATATAATTACTTTTTATTGTACATGTGTCATGCCAGTCCTTGAGTATAGCAGTCAAGTTTATCACTATGCTCTACCTGCTTACCTCTCCAATGCCATAGAGCGGGTGCAGAGGAGAGTTTTGTCTATTGTATATACTAACAGCACTTATTCGAAAGCTCTTGTACAGTGTAACCTTGACACTCTTGCAAACAGGCGTAGTAATGCCTGTAAAAAGCTTTTTTCAGAGATTGTTACTCATTCAGATCATAAGTTAGCACGTCTACTTCCATCAAAACATCAGCAGCATTATAACTTACGGAGGTCTCGTGAGTATACTACTCCACGTGCTAAGACTGACAGATTTCTAAGATCCTTTATTCTATCATCAATTATTGTACATAATTCTAGTGGCTAGTAGTAAGTTTATTATGGGTCCTTTTAATCCATTTTTAGCATCTTATACTTCCCATACATTTATATTACATAGCCATAGTTAGTTTATATAACATAGTTTAATATCATATAGCTATATAGCCATATATGTTTCCATTTAATGTAATATTTATATTACCTTTTTTAACTTGTAAATCTCACGCAATTCAGTTTTCCCATTAACTGTAATGTGAAGTATTTAATAAACTATCTATCTGTCTATCTGTCTATCTAGTTGCGCCCCTGTATAGATTATTCTATCTCAGAAGTAGTTTAATTTGTTGTTGTTGTTGTTGTTGTTGTTGTTGTTGTTGTTGTTGTTGTTGTTGTTGTTGTTGTTGTTGTTGTTGTTGTTGTTGTTGTTGTTGTTGTTGTTGTTGTTGTTGTTGTTGTTGTTGTTGTTGTTGTTGTTGTTGTTGTTGTTGTTGTTGTTGTTGTTGTTGTTGTTGTTGTTGTTGTTGTTGTTGTTGTTGTTGTTGTTGTTGTTGTTGTTGTTGTTGTTGTTGTGTTGTTGTTGTTGTTGTTGTTGTTGTTGTTGTTATTAATAGTCTTTTAACTCAATCCAGCAATTCTGTATATACGCTTTGTAGAAAACGTTGGCATGCACATTTATTTTAATTTTGACAAAGAAGAAATAGATAAGGAATCTCCGGTTTTAATAATCTTCCAAAGGAAAGTTGACTTACCGGCTCCAAAAGCAAAGAAAAAACTTTCCCTTGGCTTTTTCTGAATAAGTCGGGCAATCCGCTTGGACATTCTTTTGTTTCTTTTATAAACCAGCTCTTCTTTTAAATATTCTTCAAATTTTCGCGTTTGTTCTATTTCAAAACTGTTGGAAAAAGACGCGTTTTGAAGATTACCCAAACTTGGCATATCCTGCTTAAACAACACGTCATTAAGATCACCACAGTTGTAATGGTAGATCAAATCGTTTGTGGAATACTTCAGTTTTGATTTTCCTCGTCTGATTCTTTCATGCAATACCAGCGTCTGATTGAGGGCAAGTATTACCTGTCAAACAAACAAAAATTCAAAGTGGTAATTGAAAGAAACACGGAGTATAATGCGCTTCGCTAAACATATGGGTTAGTCATATGCCGATACCTTTTCAGGGGGGGGGGGGCAAAGCCTCATAATTATCCGACAAATCTCATAATTCATAAATATCAGACAAATACAGGAGAAGTGTTGGATTTTGACTGTTCTTTTTTTATTATGAATATTTCCGACAAATTGTCTATTTTGACATGGAGGTAGTGGGGCATGCATGCTGTCCCACCCGGCCATCCCCCGCCCACCCCCCGCCACCCCACCCCACTACAATTTCCGCCACTGCCTATAAACAAATTCATTGGAATAAATTATTAAAATCAGCCATACAAGAAAATACAGCCATACCTTAAAACAAAACAAACTGTTAAAACTATGCTATTCCTTGTTTCCATTTCATCAACGATTAAAATCGAAAAACAATTAAGCAAACTTTGTGTGAGCTTGCAAACAAGATTTAGAGTTTTATAGCAAGATTTAAATTCCAAAACTCAAGCCGATTTGAAGTTTTAAAACAAGATTTAAATTCCAGAGCACGAGATTTAAATTCTTGAAAGAAAAAAACCCCCAGAGTTATTGCTCTACAAAAACAGTCAGAGCAGTAAACTTCAATGTGAGATGATCATGCCTGATGAATAATCCACATGCTGTGAGATCATGGACTTATAGCGGCGCCGCAATTGTTATCGTGCGTCAGCAACATTATTGGACTATTTGCGGTTAAAGAAGCGGTTTTAAACAACCAAGGCAGCAAGAAGTATAAACTGTAAGCTCGTATAGTCGTGTGTAATAGTATATTCCTATTTCAGTACTTGTCTCAAACACTTTCCTGCGGTATATTAATATTATAATAATATACATTAGTATCAACCAACTAGGGGACAGGCCCGTATTTGAGGTGGGGCATCGCCCCCCTGAAATTTGCTTAGAAATAATATGATAAGGAAGAAAGAAAAAATTTCCGCTGGTTTACGATGTTTTACCTAATACATCACGACGGTTGCTGGACTGTTAGCTTACAGTGTCTTACTTAATGTATTCAAATATTTGAAATAATTATGTTGTCTTTTGACTGTTTAAAATGACGTTTCATAATCTCCAGGATTCTTTAATATATCGTCTCAAAACGCAGGAAATAGCATTTCAGAGACTCTGTAGCCCTAGCGCGCGGGTTCTCTCGCCTACGGCGCTCGCCCCCTGCCCTTAACAACTCGCTGCAGGCCTGGGGGACTATTACAAATCCAGCTTTCTGATTGGCCGGGCTACTAGTCACAGAAAATTCTGTGTACTAGTGGTCTATTGGTGATGGACCACTATTAGTGTCATCCAATGATAAAACTTCTTATAACTAGAATACACTTATTCTGACCAATCAGAAGCCACGATATATTCACCCCACAAGCAAAACCTGGAAACTGGGCTGAAAATCAAACATGGCGTCTGCTAACATTTTTGTACAAGTGAAGAAAATATTGGGTCGAAACTGACAAGTAGTGGAAATTTATTCAGTTTGACATTTTCGAATGGGAAAATGAATTTGCTTATGCCTATGGAGTATATATCTACACCAAATTTGAAGCAAAGTAATTACAATCTCGTGTTTTGTGAGCAATTGTTTATGCATATGCCATCAAACTACTCTACATTTTTAATGGGAGATTTCTTCAAACAAAAAGGTAAAACTATCTGAAAATTTGAAACAATGTTTGACG
Source organism: Corallium rubrum (assembly GCA_964035015.1). Classification (NCBI taxonomy): domain Eukaryota; kingdom Metazoa; phylum Cnidaria; class Anthozoa; order Scleralcyonacea; family Coralliidae; genus Corallium; species Corallium rubrum. The sequence continues at coordinate 23,928,809 of OZ035998.1, forward strand.
GCTTCGCCTCGTTGTCTATCATGAGCTCATAGAAAAATCGGGCTCATTGTCTAATTGTTAATTATAAAATTTTGAAATTTCGAGTGGCTAAGGGCAGTGCGGTTTTAATATAAGCCAATCAAAAAGAAAGTAAACTGACGAGCGAGTAACGTTCTGCAGGAAATATTTTCCAACCTCGTACCCAGTCTTTTCCTACTGAAAATAAACAAATATGGCGGTCACGATTTGGACTGGAGCAGTTTAGTAACAAGACAATTCGTTGGAATTTGAAGCTAATTATTCTGTAATATTGTCGGGTAAATTGCCTGCAGAAGACTAGAAGATTCCTAGTGCTTTGTGTAAATTTTTGTAAGTAGTGGTCGTAGGAGAGAAGCGTTTTTAAACAACCAAATATCCGAAGAATGGACGCCTTGGACGACACCGTAATGTCGTAAGTACAGTTGATTACTATATTTTCTCATGTATATTATTAATAAATAATAGCGTGGTTTCGAGATCAATTTGGAAAAACAATGCACGAGCGAATTTTTGAAAGACTTTACCTTTACTTATTAGGTATTAGCATAGTTCCTAGTGCGATTTTAATCAGTATGAGCGGTTTTTCAAAAAACTCAAATAGTATATATACTTACTTGTCCTTCGCCGGACTTCTTCGTGCTATTTTGGGATTTTCATGAAAGACTAACTCATACATGTTGGGTCATTTTTCAGACTGCACTCAAAAACATGCATGATACATAATTATAGGGTAACTATTATGGTCTAATGATTCATCATTCATGTGTTAATCTTCATCGAATCGAAGCAGATAAAAATGCCATACATAATATAGCGCCGTATATAAATGTACATAAATAAATACTCAGCATTGCATTATGGGATAGGCTTTATACCTCCTCCGGAAAATCCTATCATAGTGTCCAGCTGTACTACAACTAGTAATTGTGAAAGCTAATATATTAAATTATCGTCGACTATAGATCCGTGCCTCCCAGCTCTGTTAGACTTTTACTATTACAGCATCCGTGATGCTTGTGTCCTGGACCCTGGTCTCTTTTTAAGGTAAAACATGTACTTCAAGTCCTTTTTGACGCTATGCGCCACACAACAATTTGCTTCCTACGCCACTGGCTAAATGCATGATGTCATATGCCGGCTTTGAACGGCTTTGAACGCGGTCTTATAATGAGTGTTGTTTTTAAATGAAAATATCCCGTCACGGTGCACAATTTTCATATCTTCTCACTTGTAACAACACAATGACATTTACATATTTTATACTTGTACAAAAATACGTCTTGTCTACTTAATTCTTCTCCTCTATTAACTACTTCTTTTTAACTGAACAAAATCGTCTGGCGTTTTCGATTCCAGAGAAGACAGTATTTTGTTTGATGTAATAAAGGTATAAAAGCTATCAAACCCAAGCCCCTATTGTATTGTTGTTATTCCAATTTAAATCTGAATAGTGAATTGCGCGATATTATAACGTAAAAAGTAACGTGCTTTTGTGCTGAGAAAGATAAGCATACAGATCTGATTACTGAAAAATGTGTTTACGTAATTTTAGGGTACATGCATGTGGGTTCAAGAGGAGCTTAGCCTGGTCTTTCAACGCATAAATCAAGGCAAACGGCTGATTTTCCCAGCTCAATCCTAATGTGTTTACACCTACTTGTTGTGGAATCAAGGTTTTATGTTTGACTAACATGTACAAATGTTTAAAAACTCATTGACAGTGGCTCCTAGTGTAGAGAATTATCAGGAATTTGCTTTTATCTTTCTAACTTCAGGGTCGTTCACCGTGCATGTTACAATCTTTCATAGTACTATATTTGATAATAAAATCAGTGATAAAGTTAATCATTTTGGAATATGCCTGCAAGCAAGCAAGAATCATGCATACACTGTGTGTTTTGGCGTGACTCCTTCATTAGATAGCATAAACAAACGGCGGTGTTTTCGTGCTAATTAAGAGAACAGTTTATGTTTGAGTACATTGTAGAAAAGATTCTGATCAACCGCTGAGTTCCGAGGCAATATTAGAAGAGAATAGATCGTGTTAATTGACTCCCACTGTCTTCGTGTGGCCAATTTTTATAGACCACATGGTTATCCTTCTTGATCGATTATAAATCATTTCACCGACCCGCGACAAAATGGGTTGGAATCTGAGTCACATCCAGAAGCACGTTATTTCAGTGATTTTTAACCTCTTGTGTACTTTTACGGCTATTATATAGTCAAGACCAGAAGACGCTGTCAGAAGAACAGACGGTATATGTTTTCACTCACGTTGACAAGCGGGACTTCCTGTTGAGCGGCAAAGAATTTGTTTAAAGCAGCCATATAGCTTCATTATTTTGTTCCATGGCGAACATCGATCAAAGTAAAATCAAAAAATAAAAGACGTCAACTGATCAAAGTTGATTTTTAGTTTTAATAAAAGAAGAACATGGCATTTCATCGCTCAAAAACACACAGTTGAATAACAATCACAATGCCGTTAATAGATCTCGGATTAAAAACACAAATTGGTTAACCTGGGGAAATGAGTAAATAATTTGCCATCTAGATCCACCATAAATAATATATATTTTTATTTTCAAAAGGCTGATCAAGGCAGCATACGCCTTTTTCAGCTTTGCTGCTCGAATATTTCACGTTATTGTCAAATTGGTTAAAAACTAATAAATGTCAGTGTTGTAAGTTGGTTACACACAATGAACAATTCGTGACATGTTTTGGAAATGTCGGTTCCGGCGATACTCGGCTTGCTTTTCGCTTGTCAGGGTTATAAAAGTAATGTAACTTTACATCATTAACGGTCAAATTATAACAATCTGGTATAGTTTAATTACCTGGCTGTTGTTAACTGCATTTAATGGTCTGCACTGATCTTCGACACTTTCAATGGAGCCAGTTTTCTTACGCTGTGAATTAGCTTCACGAATTAAAAAGGTATCGAGTACTCTGATGCCACGACCTTTGGCTTTAATGTCGTCTTCGGTCAATGCGTTAAGCAACAGCATTATCCAAATAGGTCGCTTTCTATACCAGTTTCTTGTCAATCCTTTGAAAATATATTTCGGACTAAAACCCACCAACCTTTGCTCCCATGGGATTGTCATCCACACCGACATCATTTTTCGAATATACGATAAATGTCTTCTTATTCGTTTATATAAAGTGCGTGGTATCACTTCTCGTAACATGATTCCATTTGGTAGAATCTGACATCGCGCAAGAGTGGACCGAGTTACCGGGTCCGTTAAGTCTAACTCAAAGTAAATATTTTGAGTATATTCAAATGCCTTCTTGCTATTCGATGGAATATAATCCCAAACTTTAGTGTAGGGCACGTGTATAGTTCCAAAGAAGTACACAGGAGGGTTTCTTTTCATAATCCATAGGAATGAGTTAAAATCTTGCGGCTAGAAAAAAGGTATTTATGAAGAAACTAAGTGATGTATATATAGTCGTTGATTTGAACAGAACAAGTTTACGTAATGTAGTGAGAGCGCAGCGCTGCAGCCTACCTTTTGACTTGGACATTGCTGTGAATCTTTTGCTGAAGATCTTTTTGAGAGTCTTTGGCGAAATTGCTGATCGTGCCCCTAGGATTGAATACTATAATAAGTACTTTCCCTAACAACATAACAATGTATAGAAGTAACACAATTGCTACTTGAGATACTATTCTTGTTGCTCACCAGATTAATAAGTAACCAGAACCAAAGACCATGCGTGGCCATGTGTTTCTATAGAGAGAGATTATAGGCACCTTACGACAGTGAGTTGTGTGTATCAAAGCATATTTACAATAAACATGATTTCAAACATTGCACAGTTGTTCTGTCACCGATTTGGTCATCGCATCGACACTGTCAAAACATTTATAGAGCAACAAGGCCAATCACGTAAAAGATTAAGGGCGCTCTTCAGTTAATTGGTCCTTTAGTCTCCCTTGGGTGCCTCATGTAGATTCTAAGTAACAAAGAAATCTTAATAACACCAACGATAGAAATATACTAAAAGTAGCTGCTTCTTCTTGTTAAAGACAGAACAAAGAAGGTGTAAATTACTAGGTTAATTATCAGTCATTTCGCCGCCGAAGCATTCTTATAAGAGAAAGGTGGTTATTTCTACGTTAAACGTAGAAATAACCACAAGGCATCGAGCCTTGTTTGAAAATACCAGTAAAGTCGAGTTTTTTTTGTTTCTTATAGCAAAAACAAGTTGAAGGAGAATCAGCTTAAAATTGAATTTCCTCTTTAGATGCGCACAGCTGGGAGTGACAAGTGTTTACAAAGTATTTTAAACTATTTATAATTCTACCAACATTACTTGTGGTGAAACACGACACTGCGAGCGATGGTGATGACGGCCGATCATCAATCCACTGAATCAGTCGTCAGTTCCTCGATAAGTTCATTGTTGTGACTCCATCGGCATGCGACAAACGCAGCGATTGCGGATTTGTTTCTTTTTTCAGCAGTCTAAATAAAAGGTTTTATTGGTTCTAATTGGACATGTCGAAGCTATTCTGTATAAGAACTGCGTTTTTGACGAGGTCTCTAAGCCGGTAAAATAGCTCGAAGAACATCTTCATCACATCATTTTTCACACCCGCAAGCTAGCTCACATATTCTTACTTGACAACAATCTGCTACACATTGTCAGTCAGACAAGTCAGTCAGTTCTGAATATATATACATATATATATATATATATATATATATATATATATATATATATATATATATATATATAAGATATATATATATATCAAAGTTTTTAAAAGCTTTAAACACGAGCGGCCGTTTGTTTGAAGAAGGCGGTGGCATGCTGCAACGAAAATTTAAACTTTATTAATAAAGCTTTGGGATAATCATATTGAGATGCTAATTAGTTACAAGCACTAGTGGGTATACATGTGACGTAATTTCTGAAATTGGATTGGCTGCAAAACTCATGAATTATTAATGAATTTCACAAATATATATATATATATATATATATATATATATATATATATATATATATATATATATGCGATGTGGAAATTGACATTACCAGAAATATGGGACAAGATGGCGACGCGCGTGCGCACAATACGCATTATGGCTGCGAAAAATCAACTATAGGAATAACACAGAGAATGACAATTATACCCAATTGCAGACTATTTTCCTAAGTTGCGGACCTCGATATGTCTTGAGCAATGACTGAGCTACCTTTATCGGCTAAAACGATTCCCCTACCTCGACGTCTAAATACTTCCCCAGCTCGACGTATTTTCCGTCCAGCTTTTTTTCTATATGTACGCCATATTAATCTTAGGAAAGTGGTCCTAGATTTTGGCCAAATAGACCGACAACATTACCGGCGATGCAAAGTGCGGACCTCGCGATGAATTCGGAAGACTTCACTCTATTGATACGGCTCGGAAAAGTTCTCCTGTATCTACGACAAAATACTTCCAAAAGCCTTTGAATATCATGCTTTTCGAACGCTTTTGAGCTGTCCGCGGGTGGTATTTAAGACGAAGGTCTTCGGTTTCAGATATAGACAAAACGACCATTAAAAGGCTTACTCGCTGAACTCTCGCGAAGCATCCGTGTTTCTTGTTCACAAGACAGTACACAAAACAAAACTAGTTCCCAGACCATTTCCTTTCAATAACAGAGCCAATATTGTCAATATATTGCGAATATTGTACATATTACGCAACGTATCAATATGAGATTGAATGCTATTATGAAGCGATTAGCCGCTGCCCGAACGCAGCCGCAAAATGGCCCATATTTCTGGTAATGACACTCGGTCCAAACAACCCGGTCAAACAACTTTTCTGTTTAGCCGGTATGCATGGCTTCGTTCACTCGGAGAACAACCTTTATCATCATCATCATCATCATCATCATCATCATCATCATCATCATCATCATCATTATCATCATTATCATCATCATCATCATCATCATCATCATCATCATCATCATCATCATCATCATCATATATATATATATATATATATACATTATAGTATATTCTGAATATATATATATATATATATATATATATATATATATATATATATATATATATATATATATATATATATTTTCGCTTACCTCAAAAGTCTGCAACAGGCTGTTTCATCTATAAGAAAATCTATATATATATATATATATATATATATATATATATATATATATATATAATATGACTATTTTCGTGAGCGGTCCGGAACGTGAAATCGAACCATTTGACTGGTTCCTGAGCGGTCCGGAATCTGCCGTTCCGGACCGCTGAGAGAATTTATAAACAAAACTATACTCATTGTCAGTGAAATATATCGTGCTGGTATGTTGTTAGAAATTGTGTTAAAGCTTTCATTTGATAGAATTTCAAAAGTTGTTTTTTATTCAACTACGTAACGTACAACCTTGAGCGATATGTCAAACAAAAGCAATTGAAAAATGCTATTTGGGGTAGAAAATTTAGGATTCTAGCTAGACGGAAAGTATTTCTGAATTTTAAAAATAGGAAAACTGTTTTCCTATTTTTAAAATTCAGAAATACTGTTTTCCTATTTTTAAAATTCAGAAATACTTTCCGTCTAGCTAGAATAACATATGCCATTTTGGTTTAGCTCGCAAGACTGGACTGAAGATGGTGGCGAATACGAGCCTAACACTTTGCCAAGTTTTCACAGAACGTTTACAAGGCACTTGCAGTCATATAATAAACTACTTATTGACCTCGCTTGTTCGGCCTGCACTAGTGAAATATCCGACCTCCATTTTCTGCACGGAGTATACTAAAACGTCGGTGCTATATTTCGCTAGTACAGACCTCACGCTCGGTCAATAAGTTGTAAAACTATATATATATATTATTTTAACTTTTATTTACATACGCTCTACGACTACCACTGGTGGTATTGAGCACTCTTGGATCAATTGCAAACATCTAATTACTTGTTTAGTGTTATTAAATCTGTTTGTTTATCGCACCTGTCGACCAGTTGTGCACTCTAGTCTAGTTTGTAATCGACGAGCTTAGAATGAAGAGATTCTGCTTAGATTATTCCATGAAAAACATTCCTCTTCCATCACGGATCATCGAGGAATCAGAAAACGTCATCAGAAGAATGAGATGGAAGGCCCACTTTTTTCTTCACGGAACCAGCAGCAATAACAACAGCGCATTCGGACTGAAGTCAAGAAATACACCACCAAATACACAAACCCTTTGAAGACGACTTATTCCAGTTAATCGACAACATAAAATTCAGACCAGTGAACGACAAGTTTCAAGTGTCCTTATCAAACGACATTCGGAAAATACACTCATCAACAAACGTCCTAATTTTTGTCGACAAGACAAAAAATATATACGAAACTGCTCCGGAAACATACAGCAAGTTACTGAAGGACAACATCACAAAATCCTACAGACTCAGCAACAATGAAACCATCAACGAAATCAATAACGAGCTGAAAGATATGGCGACCGTACTGTCTATCAGTGACCGAATTGAATCAATGGCAAAGCGCAACGCATTCGTTTCCCTGAAAGACCACAAAGAGAATTTCCAGAACAACCCGACATGCCGACTAATCAACCCAGCAAAAAGCGAGTTAGGAAAGATCAGCAAAATCATCCTAGACCAATTCAACACAGCTATCAGATCATCATGCAACGTAAACCAGTGGAGAAATTCTCACGAAGTTATCAACTGGTTCAAAGATATCGACGAGAAAAACAAGTATACTTTCCTATCCTTCGACATCGTCGATTTTTACCCCCCAATCTCCGAAGACCTGCTAGACCGCCCCATCGCTTGGGCAAAAAGATAACACCAATTCCAGACCAGCATATCACGATCGTAAAGCACGCACGGAAATCAATGGACCTTTTACCTTTTACCGCAATGCATTGTGGTAGCTGGAAGGATAATTCGTTGGTTTTAACCGCTTTTAGCTTTCGAGAATGAACTTTACTTATCGCAGCAGAACTAGAGGTATCCTGCGTGCAGACGCTTGTATTTCCGGAGTTTGGGTAATTGAGAGCTTGGGTATACAAGCGTCTGCACGCAGGCTAAACTAGGGGGGTATTTACTAAATTCTGTGGAAAAGGTAATGAAGTTACTGCAGTCGTTGAATAGATTTAGTTACTTAGATATTTGTAAGTAAAAACTCAAGGTATAAATAAACTTTATTTGTGTTTGTGCAGTGTTCTAGAACTATAAATACAACAATAATGCCCAATATTATTTATAATATACCCAATTCTCTCCTGGCATTACCACCTTATTATATATACAGAACTCGCGATCAAGCTCTCGGCAACGGCCTCCGTGGCTCAGTGGTCAGAGCATTGCACTAGAATCGCAAGGTCGTGGGTTCAATTCCTGCCGGAGGGCCTGTGTAGTTGCATTTTTCGCAGCTGCTCCCGGTTTGGTCTTAAAATGTATATATTCTACACTCGAATTTTCCTTCACCCTAAATCCTTAGAACATGCTATGTAATCGAGTGAAATGCCCAATATTATTTATAATATACCCAATTCTCTCCTGGCATTACAAGCTCTCGGCAACGGCCTCCGTGGCTCAGTGGTCAGAGCATTGCACTAGAATCGCAAGGTCGTGGGTTCAATTCCTGCCGGAGGGTCTGTGTAGTTGCATTTTTCGCAACTGCTCCCGGTTTGGTCTTAAAATGTATATATTCTACACTCGAATTTTCCTTCACCCTAAATCCTTAGAACATGCTATGTAATCGAGTGTAATGCCCAATATTATTTATAATATAAATACAACAGTAGCTTATTGCAGTAATATAATTTTTTAACCTAAAATAACATTTGTAGTGTTTGGCTTAACGATTGTTAAACACTTGATAGTTGAATAGTCTGTAAATGAAATAATTATAAATATTTGTACTGTATATACATATATATTTAGTATATTTATAATGTTAAAATAGTTAAATTAGTTAGAATATAATTTACTAATGTGAAGGATGAACCTTGCACTTAATTCGGAGGAGGCAAACAAACTGTGCAAAAGTGAGACGAAGCGATGGACAAGAGACTTGAAATTCTTCCACCATTTACCTATGAGCTGTTGCAAAAGCATCTGGGAACTGAGCCAAAATTAGCCAGTGACAACTCTACTGGTGCTGTCAAAACAGAATCAAATGACTGAAGAAATTGTCTATGCTAACTATGTGTAAGGCAAGGTAAAGGAGGAATGTAAACACGTTCTTTACACTGCTATTTCTTAGTTTATCATTTATTTGTTTGTTAATATTATAAAATGTCCAGCTCCCTGAGCACTACCACATATATATATTTTGTACTGACTGCTTTATTATGCTGTTGTTTCAATTGATATGCACTTGTCAATGTTAAGCCCCAGGGGGGGGAGGGGGGAGGCAACCCACAAGATATATCGACTGATCAACATATCCAGAGACAGGGAAATTTGACTTTCTTGACAAGCCCGAGGGATGGGATTTTTGACACGTACCACAAAGTCAATATCCCCGTGGGTTCCCCCCACCCTGGGGCTTAACATTGATTTGGACCACAGAAAAGTTTTTTTCTCTGTTTGAAACAAATGTTTGCCCCGTAAAAGTGCTCGCCTGAAGCTACTGACCCAGCTACCACAATACATTGCAGGGTTTTCCTAAACGGTAAAAGGTTGTTTAGCGAAGGCAGACCATGGATCAAGAAAAACAGCCATGGCATGTTTGATGTCACCATGGGAAGTTTCGACGGCGCGGAAGTATGCCAGCTGATAGGTTTGTTCATTCTTGACGAGATTTGACTATATAGAGACGACGGACTTGCACTACTGAAGAACTGTACCGGCAGATTAGCAGACAAAGCTAAAAAGGATTTAAACGCAATTTTCCAACAATTTGGCTTAAAGATCACGGCCCAAGCTAACCAAAAAACTGTAAACTTTCTAGACGTCACGTTTGACCTGCAGACAGGAATCTATCAACCCTACAGAAAACCTAATGACCAGCCTCAATACATCAGTTTCCATTCCAACCATGCATGCATCCACCATCAGTTAGTCTAAAACGCCTCCCTCTATCGATCAGCAAACGAATTTCTTAATTTTCATCCGGCCGCACAGCCTTCGACTCCGCGAAACCAATTTACGATGATGCTCTTAAACGCACCAGGGGCGCCGGAGCCACGGGGGCAGCTGCCCCCCTTGCCCTCACGGTGCGGGGGCAGCACGGGGGCAACAATTGCCCTTTTCCGTACGAGGAATGTTTTCTACAGAAAGTATCATTCGTATTATTGTATTATAAATTACTGTTGTATTAACATGGAAAATATCTTACAAGTTACAAGCTAGTTTATTGCTTCAGACCGTGGGGAGGCAGCAAACTAATTTTGCCTTGGGTTATTTCTGTCTTAATTCTGCTCATGCAGGCCTTTTTAACTTGGTGGGTGTTTTGTGATTTCGTTAAGGATGTCATGTTTTACCTTGGATGACATTTCATTAACATCATTAACCGGTCATTACAAGGTTGCAGATTCGAACCCTGTCTGGGGCTCAAATCTTTTTTTGAGTAATTGAGCTTGACGAATGTCCACCGAACGTCTGTTACATGCATGCATGTTATGTATAATACAACTTATGATGTCATGTTTTCTTAAATGTAAATAGGAATGTAGCATCAATATGTACAATTCAGTCGTTGAATTTACTTTTTCAATACATCGCAATTTATAATGGATTTTGGTTATTTTATGCTATACAGCAAAATTCGCGAATATTAATTACCACATGCAAAAATTAATGCTGAGAAAAAGTGCCCTTTTTATATGACTGCCCGCCGCCTTAACTAGCTTCCGGCGCCCCTGGCCACTTCAACGCTAACCTACAATACTACCCCGACGAACCAACTGCACCAACTGCATCCACGACCACAACCTTACAACAAAGACAACGAAAAAGAAACATCATCTGGTTTAACCAGCCCTTAGCAAAAACGTTAGGACAAATATCGGACGCGAGTTTCTAAATCTAGTTGACAAGCATTTCCCCGCATCATGTATCATGCACAAGATCTTCAACCGCAATACGATCAAGGTCAGTTACAGTTGCATGGACGTCATGAGAAGCGCCATCAGCAAGCACAACTTTCGGGCCCTTTCCAAAACGAAGCCATCCAACGAACCAAAAACGAATGCAATTGCCAAAAGAAAGAAGAATGCCCCCTCCAGAAAAAGTGTCTAACAAGCAGCATTATCTACCAGGCCGAGGTGACTTCGACTGGCAACGGTAATACATTTAAAGAGCGCTACCGAAACCACGCCAAATCTTTTAATAACGAGAAATACAGGTACCTAAACGAAACTGAACTATCCAAATATGTCTGGAATCTAAAAAAGCAAGGACGCGCATTCATCAACTGGTCAATACTCAGACGAGCAGCGCCATATATTACAAGTGGTTCTAAACGATGGAACTTATGCTTGGAAGAGAAGCTGTGCATTATGAAAGCTGATAAGAACGAAATTTTAAATAAAAGATCGGAACTTGTAACAAGCTGAGAAATAAACATAAAAATAGTGATTTGAAATTATAAGCTGAATATAGTGTTGAAATGGTGGACTTGAATATTGAGTTCAGGTTTAATTTTTTTAATGTGTAAAGCTTCTTTAAGTTTTAGACGAAAAACCGACTTAGCAGAATCTAAAATTTTAAAGCAAGATGGAGATCATTTTAAAGCAAGATGGAGATCATCCGACATGATGTAAGATCTGTCTTACATCATGTCGGATCTTAATACTAAGAATAAAGACTTAGAAAACGATAAACAAAGTCTGGTCAAAACTATAAAGATATTACACCTCGAAAACATCAATGCCAAAGAGAACTCTGAGACAGAGTACTCTTTGTAGACCAACTCGACCGGGGCAACAAGTAAATCGATATATCAAAGATGATATCAGGGGAAATCGTGTAAACAACGATGAAATGCAATCTAAGGAAAAAACGATAATAATTGAAAGTGATCCTGAAGAGAAAAGGCGACCTGATTTCGTTCAAGCGCGCAGTGAACACCAAAGACAAACAACTGTGTATTGGAGTCGACGGAAAGTAAAGAACCAAATAAACGTGAAGATAAAAACAAGTTACAATCTGGTGAAGAAAGAAAATCTGTCATGATACTTGGAGATTCAATGATTAAAATGGTTGATGCGAAGAGAATTCGACAATCTGTTAGTCAGAAAATCTCCATAAAGACATTTCCTGGAGCAACCGTTGATGATATGCACTACTATGCTCAACCATCCATCAAGAAACAACCCACATCGGTTATTATTCATGTTGGTACCAACGATATAACAACCAAAGAACCGCAGGAAATTTCAACAAGCCTGACAAAACTGTGCCAAGGTATAGTGAAAGATAAACATGTTGACATAGCAATCTCTGAAATAATCCAAAGAAGTGACAATATGCTTAATAATAAGATAATAACTACCAATAAACTCGTTAAAAGAATGTGCGAGGAATATAATTGGAAATTCATTAGCCATGGCAATATTAATGTCACAAAGCATCTAAACGCTTCTGGGCTTCAACTTAATAAATTAGGGACCTCACTACTAGCGAGAAATTTCATAAACTTTATTAAAAATTGAACCGACATTGCGGGAAATAACCTCGAAATGATCAACCTTGAGATGCAAAATTGTGTTATGTTGGCCCAAACAGAGGTACGTAGTACATAATGAGATAAATATAGCCCAAACCAAAATACAACTAAACAATTACAATGAAATACCTAAAAAGGGTTAACACTAATCCATCATAACATACAAGCAATTACTAATAAAATTGATGAACTAAGATTGATAATTAATAATATTACAAGATCACAAAATAATCATGTTATATTTGGATTTACTGAAACCCATTTAGACTCATCATGGTCTGACTCAGAATTACACATTGATAAATACCAATTTATAAGAAAGGACAGAAGCTATGGACGTGGAGGTGGCATATTGGTATATTTACCAGACAGTATAGCCTATAGGGTAAGAGACGATCTTGAAATTGACTCAACAGAACAAATTGAACACATTATTATTGAAATCAAACCAAAGATATCACGACCAATACTAATATGCTATCTCTACCGACCTCCATCAGCTGCATTCATATGGCATCAAATCAGGGGCGTAGGAAGCGGGGGGGGGGGGGGGCCGCGGCCCCCCCCAATATTTTATAAAGGGGGGCCGGAATAGCTTTCGGCCCCCCCAAAAAATAATTGAATTTAAAAAAATTGCGTTATAAGTGCGACTTCGATTGCGCTGATCGGCCAATTAATAATAATAATCCATCCTGACTCACGGCCAGCATAGACTCGCAAATTATAATGAAAGAATTAATGAAAGGGCCCAACGAAAGAGGTAGAGGAGACTCTGAAAATGCCATTTCCGACGATCTAGAGACTCCAAATTTTCAAAAATTTTCCGCTCGGCGCCAACCATGGTGGCGCCTCGTGGGAGTCGGCCCCCCTAACTTTATCAAGCTTCCTACGCCCCTGCATCAAATGTTTTGTAAACTGCTTCAAAACATTGATAAAGATGGTAACGAAATCATCATTCTGGGCGATTTTAACATTAATGCCCTTAATGAACAAGTATATAAACCTCTTAAAAGGATATGCAATCAATACCAATTAAAACAGACAATTAAGTCTGTAACTAGACCAAGGTCAATGACCTTATTGGACCACATTTATACATCCTGTGCTGAAAATATTTTACAGACAGGAGTTATTCAAACAGGAATAAGTGATCATTATCCTGTTTTTCTAACTCGTAAAATAAATATTAAAATAAAAAAGCACAGCCATGATACCATATTCTATAGATCAAGCAAACACTTTAACCATGAACACTTCCTAAGTGATTTACTCAATTTTCCCTGGGATACTTTAAAATGTCTTGAACATCCAGATATCTACCTAGAAAAATGGTATGATATATACAACAGTATCTTAGATAATTATGCACCTAAATTACAAAAAAGAGTTAAATCAAATAGACTCCCTCTGTGGTTCAGTAAGGACATTGAAAACTCAATGCGAAATAGAGATAAACATCACAACCTTTATAATAAATATAAGAGGGATGAAGACTGGACCTATTACAAATACTGGAGAAACAATACGGTCCATCTAATTCGACAAAGGAAAACTGAATATTACAATAAAGCATTGACTAAAAATCTAAAAAATCCTTCAAAACTGTGGGAAATCTTAAAAGAAGTTACTCTTTCGAAATGTAAAAAATCTCCTAATATGCTTATTATTGATAACATTGAATATTCTGAGCCATTTGAGATTTGTGACATCTTTAACAACTATTTCAAAAATGCTGTGGATGAATTAAAAAGGACAATGCCTAATCCTACATTCAATCAGCAGATTCTAGAGGAATTTGTAAATTCGAGAATTCAAAAAGACACAAAATTCCAAATACCTACTATGACGGAACAAATGGTCTTTGAATATTTAAAAAGTATTGACACAACAAAAGCAAAAGGGCTAGATGATATAACCCCATACCACCTTAAGCTAGCAGCTGAAGCAGTCACCCCTTCAATTACCCACCTTTGCAATTTAAGCATAAAAACAGGACTTTTCCCCAACAAATGGAAGAAGGCCAAAGTAATACCAGGCCACAAAGGGGACCTAATAACATCTAGAGAAAATTTTAGACCGTTGTCAGTACTTTCTATACTTTCAGAGATTGTAGAGAAACACGTCTTCTCCTCTTATTATCAATATCTAAATAGCCATAATTTGCTATCTGATTATCAGCATGGCTTTCGGAAAAACCATTCATGCGAAACTATTCTTGCGTTAATCATGAAAATCTAATCCGTAACATTGAAAAAGGAGAAATAAGTGCAATGATTTTACTTGATTTTTCGAAGGCATTTGACATAGTTGATCATGAAATACTACTAAAGAAAATTTCTATGTACGGAATCACTGAATTAAGTTTACAATGGTTTCAAAGCCATGTTGAAAATCGGATGCAACGAGTCAAATACAAAAATGCCCTGTCACAGCCATTAAAAATTGATAGTGGGGTTCCCCAAGGATCAATACTTGGACCTTTGTTATTCTTAATCTATATTAATGATCTCCCTCTATGTCTAAAACAAACATCACAATACTCGTTTGCTGACGATACTACATTGTTAGCAAACTCTAGTAACACAAGTCACCTGACTACAATTATCAATAATGAACTATTAGAAACCTCAAATTGGGCAAGCAATAACACAATGATACTGAATGGCAAGAAAACTAAATCAATGACAATATACTCCAAAAGAAAATACACTGATAACCTGAAAATGCAATATCAACTACAAAACAAAAATATAGAAGAAGTATAAGAGTGCAAAATTATTAGGTATTTACTTTGACTCACATTTACAATGGGAGCCACATGTCTCCTATATCCACAAAATGATATCAAGTCGATATATTTATTGAGAAGAGTTAGAGATTATTTACCAATTGAAGCACGAAAAACATATTATTCTGCATTAATTTATCCTCATTTATTATACTGCTCAACCCTTTGGGGCAATTGTTCAAATGAACTTTTGCATGACATATTAAAACTTCAAAAGAGAGCAGCACGTATAATATATGGAGTATCCTATGATACACCATCAGTAAACCTATTTCGTCAACTAAAATGGTTACCCATTTATAGTATTATCAAAATGAAAAAAATATTGTTTGTTTTTTGTGCATTAAAGAAAATGGCACCTGTAGAGGTATCACTATTGTTCCAAAAGACTAATGGTGTAATTAATATTTCAACACGGTCTTCACAAACTGATATTAAAGTAGAAAAAGTAAAAACCGAAAAATCCAAATCTAAAATAACCTACAGCGGAGCTACTCTCTATAATTCGCTTCCAATATACCTAAAAGAAATTGAAAATTATTCTTATACCACATTCAAATACAAACTGAAAGAATTTCTTCTGACAATGGTTGATGAGGTTGATCATCTAGAGGACCTTTCCTGCAATAAATGTAAACATGTTGTCCGATGTAATTGTAACTCGATGTAATTGTATTTTTTAAAAAAACTGTAAATAGATTAGTTATCATTAGTTGATGTAATTGTATTTTTAAAAACTGTAAATAGATTAGTTATCATTAGTCGTATATAATTTTGTGAGGGCCATCGTTGATAATACCCATGCTGGTAAAGATGTCACCCTTCTTTTTCAAATGATTAATAATAATAATAATAATAGTATTGATTTTCACAATTCGGGGATTTTTGTCCGTTAAAACGTGCTAGTGGTGAGATGACGAGTAGTTTCGCCAATATAACGAGAATTACATCCCGCATATGTAAATTGATAAACCACAAAAGACTTAAGTTCACGAGGAATAGGATCTTTGAAACTAAAAAGGTTTTTGATTTTGTATGAAGTAAAAATCAGTTTAAATTCTAGGTCAGGGCATAAACGTTTAATGAAGTGTTTTAATCTGTGTTGCGTAAGTATCGAATTGAATCCAATATATGGCAGTTTAAAGTGACGAATATTTTGTTTGGAGGAATTTTGTTTAGGCGAGTTTTGTTTGGCAGAAATGGTGTCATCCTTATACTTTTTGACAGCGTTATTAATTATATGAGAAGGAAACGAATTGCGTTTAAGTGTAAAGATGAGCTTTTTAAGATCATTTTGGAAACTAGCTGATTAGTCCGGTTTTATAATTGAGAGATGTGAAACTGAAAACCGGTATATGTTTTCATGTGAAATATGGAGGTAGTGCATGTGTTTGATGATTTGGTGAGCAATATATATCAAGAACAGGTAGTTTCCCATTTTTTTTTCTTCAGTTCAAAAGTGAATTTGATATTAGGTTGTGAGTTTAGGTAGGTGAAAAATAACATAGCATCATTTTCATTATGAAATACACAAAAAGTGTCGTCTACAAATCTGCGATAAAATAAAACATTGGGGCCGTCATAATTGTTGAGCCATAGACGTTCATGAAAACCCATAAAAATATTAGCAAGTATACCGGCGCTAATGGGGAGCCCATAGCCACTCCATCAATTTGATCGTAAAAGGCACCATCAAATAAAAAATGTGTTTGTGCTGTGGTAATCAAAAATAATTCTTTGAGATCTTTTTTGTTAATCGGAAATTTAGGATTGTTATCGAAAACGAGATTTACCGAGATATCTATGCATGGTTTCGCTTAAAGGAATGTTAGTGAAAAGACTTCAGTTCTACGTCAAATGAAATAAAAATCTTATTACTAAAGTCAAAAGTTAAAAATTCTTCAACAAAAGAAATCGAATCCTTGGTAGGGTAATCATTAGGTAGGAGATGAGTTAAAACAGAGCATAAGTACTTAGCTACAATCAGTGACAAAAGTGTTGGGACACTTCAACTTAAAAAACAACATTTTCCGTTTTATGCCAGTTCCCCCGGCCCGCTGTTCAATGTTGGTGACTATTTAAGCGCTCATTTTCACGTTCACAGCATCCGCTTATTTCCAAGTCAACATTGTAAAGGGAGGGTGAGGGAGGGATAAACTCTATCACGAGAAAAAATGTAAAATATATTAAGTTAACCTACAAACACGAAGTGTCCCAAGGTATTTTGTCACTGATTGTCTAAAAAGCATTCTATGTTATATTGGTCGAACAATGCTGTTACAACTAACTAAACACCGTCTTTTAAAGCGAAAAATGGAAAGTAATCTTACAGTATAGGCTTACAACGCTGCTAAAGAGTAACATCGGGAAGGCAACATGAGATTTTAGAGTCAAAATGGCCACCTGTGGTGCGACTGATTTCCCAACGGTTCCCAGGACGGTACCGTAGGAAGAAATATAGCTTTGGGCCATATGAGCTAGTTCGTTTTTTTAAGTGGATCTGATTTCGTTATTCTTCAATTTTTCTTTCATCGATTGATGGATGAGTTCAAAGGAGGTTAATATGTCTGAGGAGTTTAGTCGAGATGGTTTGATGGAGAAGCTAAGTCCATTCCGTAACAGTTCTAATTCTTCTGGTTTAAACTTATGAGACGATAGGTTAGTGACGGTTTCTTGATGGGTAAAAGGTAATGATCTGTTCTTTGTTAAGTTTCATAGTTTGTATGTTACGGTGCGTCAGTAGAATCTTATTGATACGTTTATCAACATTCTTTTTAAGTGCTTTGGTCAGTATAAGCCAGTCCAATGAATTTAAAGTCTGAAGCAGTTCATTCTTTTTCTTACAGAGGTCGTTGTCCAATTTTCGTTGTTCTCGAGCGCGTTTGATAATAGCAGTTCGTAAAAGGTGTTTACGAATGACGTGGGTATCTTCGTGATTAACATTTGGTAGCGGAAAGCAGACGAACTTCGGCAAGACACCGACTGACAATCCTTAAGAAATTCTACATCCAAGTCGGCCTTGTGTTTCTTGATCGAAAGCTTTTCGGAAGTACTTAGGTCAGATAAGGATAATTTTCCTTGATAATTTTCTGCTAAGTCGTAGAGTAATATTTCCATATGTTCTAACAAGCACCAAAGCTATGATAAACTTCAAATATACGACAAACTTTTTAATTGTAGATATGTTTCGGCAAAACTTATGCCATCTTCAGTACATATAAACGGTTAACTAATTTATAAATGGATACAAGTGTCTTTATATATACAGTGAATAAAGGATTATAAAATTCAAATTCAAACTTAAAGAATCTCAACGACTCAAAGAATTATTAGAATTATTAGAATCTCAATTATTTTTTTTAAGAATCTCAAAGATCTCAAAGAATTATTTTTGATTGCCACAGCACAAACACATTTTTTATTTGATGGTGCCTTTTACGATCAAATTGATGGAGTGGCGCCGGTTACTTGCTAATATTTTTATGGGTTTTCATGAACGTCTATGGCTCAACAATTATGACGGCCCCAATGTTTTATTTTATCGCAGATATGTAGATGACACTTTTTGTGTATTTCATAATGAAAATGATGCTATGTTATTTTTCACCTACCTAAACTCACAACATCCTAATATCAAATTCACTTTTGAAAAAGAAAAAAACAATGGGAAACTATACCTGTTCTTGATATATTGCTCACCAAATCATCAAACACATGCACTACCTCCATATTTCACAAGAAAACATATACCGGGCTTCTTATGAATTTTTTCAGTTTCACGTCTCTCAATTACACTGAAACCGGACTAATCAGAACTTTGATTGATAGGACCCGCAAAATAAACAACACCGAAGCTAGTTTCCAAAATGATCTTAAAAAGCTCATCTTTACACTTAAACGCAATTCGTTTCCTTCTCATATCATTAATAACGCTGTCAAAAAGTATAACGATGACACGTGCACCATTTCTGCCAAACAAAACTGGCCAAAAATGTAATTCTCGTTATATTGGCGAAACTACTCATCATCTCACCACTAGGATTAAGGAACACGTTTTAACGGACAAAAATTCACATATTTTTAAACATTTTCAAAGATCCCCGACTTGCGAAAATCAATACTCTCTATCTTGCTTTAAAATTTTAGATTCTGCTAAGTCGGTTTTTCGCCTAAAACTTAAAGAAGCTTTACACATTAAAAAAATTAAACCTGAACTCAATATTCAAGTCCACCATTTCAACATTATATTCAGCTTATAATTTCAAATCACTATTTTTATGTTTATTTCTCAGCTTGTTTTATTAACATACCCTGTAATTATAATCTGTTTACACTTATAGTTTATCTTCTTAATGTAAATTCCATTGCATGAGTTATATTCTTTAATTAGCATATACATATAAGCAACTGGACTTTTAGGTATTTCAGTAATTTTTCCCGTTGTAATTTGAATTTAAGTTTGAATTTGAATTTTATAATCCTTTATTCACTGTATATATAAAGACACTTGTATCCATTTGTAAATTAGTTAACCGTTTATATGTACTATGTACTGAAGATGGCATAAGTTTTGCCGAAACATGTCTACAATTAAAAAACTTGTCGTATATTTGAAGTTTATCATATATATTATATATATAAAACTGTGTTATTCTTTCAATCAGGTAAGAAATATTGAAAAACAACGCGTAATTTTCGCAATAAATTATATTTTTAGCTTCTTTGTCATTAAAGCCTGTTTTCCACGAAGTGGAATTTTGCGCGCGGAGCGGAAATTTTCTTTGTCTTGTGATTTCTCTGATGGAACTAATTAGAAAAAAACAAAGAAAAATTCCGCTCCGCGCGCAAAATTCCGCCTAGTAGAAAACCGGCTTTACTGAAAAGCCCAAGATTCAAGTACAACCATAGCCTGCGAATACAGCCGCCTCACACTGGGCGCCCCGATGAAGCGCGAACCCCCGAGTGAGACGTCTGCGACTCGAGAGTAAAAATTCCATACTGATGACGTAGTCCGTCCTGAATCAGGCCGGAGCTGCTGATTGGTTTAGAAGATTGAATGATGAATAAAAACAGCTTTGAAAAGTCAAAAGGTGCGTGATTTATTTCACGAGTTCGATTAGCCATTGCAATTTATCGCTAATCGAACTCGTAGTGAGACGAATAGCTATCCGTTTTTCTTTTTTTGGCAATAACTAGGCGTTTTCGCTTTAGAATTTAGGACAGAAACTGAGCATTGAAATTGATCTTGGTGTGAGCGTCTGAGCCTTTCTAAGTTTCTAAACCAATCAGCAGCTCCGTCCTGATTCAGGACGGACTACGTCATCAGTATGGAATTTTTACTCTGGAGTCGCAGACGTCTCTCTCGGGGGTTCGCGTTTCATCGGAGCGCCCATTGTGAGGCGGCTGTATTCGCAGGCTATGGTTGTACTTGAATCTTGGGCTTTTCAGTAAAGCCGGTTTTCTACTAGGCGGAATTTTGCGCGCGGAGCGGAATTTTTCTTTGTTTTTTTTCTAATTAGTTCCATCAGAGAAATCACAAGACAAAGAAAATTTCCTCTCCGCGCGCAAAATTCCACTTCGTGGAAAACAGCTAAAAATATAATTTATTGCGAAAATTACGCGTTGTTTTTCAATATTTCTTACCTGATTGAAAGAATAACACAGTTTTTATCCATAATGATTTATTACTTCAAAAACCCACTTTGCTGAGTAATAACTAGAAGTTTTTATCAAAAGTGAAGTGCTGCGAGTTGCTACTATTTACTATTTAGTAGTAAAATACTTGTTATTGTCCGAAGCATTTTCAATTAAAGAGCTTAAGCATGCGACGTTTTCCTCAACATGGACGTCACGCGTATAAAATCGAGCCAAATCGAGTGATGGCGTCCGCACTCTTGCTTGAAGTGAAGAACGGCAATCTATGCAGTTTTAGGTTGTTGATTTGCAGCAATAACGGCTGTTGCCATGGCTCAATTTTGTACGCGTGACGTGAGTGTTGACAATAACGTCGCATGCTTAAAATGTTAAGTGAAATCATCTGGCATAATGGTGTGGAATGTCATATAAAAATTAATGAACAAAGACTCGTATAAATACACTGTCTGCCCCTCGAAATGTCGCTAAGCCGGTGGCCTTGATATATACTTCCAGTTCCAGCAACAAATACGGTTGTGTTTGATATAATAGTATAGTAGAAAAATACACTTCTCTTTAAAGGTGCTGTCCACTCCGTTCTGCGCATGTACGAAACTAATGTTTACTTCTTCGTTTATAAAATATTTACTGATACCTTATCGCAGATTGTAAGCTTTTCTTGCTTCCTCTTCATTACTTGTACCCAAAACAAAACATTTTCAGAAGAAATAGAAGAAATCCGAAGAGATATCCTCGCCGAATCGCTTGGTTTTCTCATAGATAATGGAAGGGGAACTGGATAGGAAACTTCAAACGAGGTTAAAGAACCGGAAACGTTGTTTGCACAACTTGCTATGGTAATTACACACTTAAAAGCAGCTAATGCACCTATTGCTGAAATTAGACAAAAGTGTAATATCACTTAAGTTCAGCAGTGTCTGATTTTAGCCGCTTATAAGCGTATAATTACCATAGCAAGTTGTGCAAACATCGTTTCCGGTTTCGTAAGTTTCCTATCCAGTTCCCCTTCCATTATCTATGGTTTTCTGCCATGTCGCTTCTAACGGTTTACATTGAGCTGAGTACTTCATGTAATTATCTACGAATGTCATGTTTGAGGGTCCCGATAAACAAAGATGCGGATCATGCGCAGAACGGAGTGGACAGCACCTTTAATAAATCAATATATTCCAGCGTCAAACAATGCCAACTTGCCAAGAAACGTCCTCGAGGAAGAAAGACAACGTACTGTAGCGTAGCGCACAATTTAATAATGCCTGCCGAAGATCATCGCCCACGAAATCCTAAGAATCGAGTTTGTGAACGCATATAAACTCGGCCCAGACCTCGTCTGAAGATTAGTAATAGTGGTTGTACTCATAAATATGTTTTGTTAGTTCAATTCTTGTGCATTTTAATTTGTCTGACAAAACATTATTGGATTTACCAACAAAACATTTAAGTGGATTTACCACATTAACTTTGTAAATTGTGCATTTGGGTTGTGTATTTTGCGTTAAATGTTAGTTTCCCCTTCTTAGCTCAAGTTTTTCTGAGCTATACGTTGAAGAATCCAGCTAGTTTCATCTGCATGCAATAGTTTAAGAAAACCACGCCGCCATTTTGTTTTTCACTACTCGCTTTATATGAGCTGATATACAGTTAGTAATGCAGCCAATCAGATTGCAAGATAGCTCATATACCATTAGTAGCTATATTATATATATATATATTATATATATATATATATATATATATATATATATATATATATATATATATATATACACACCGAATAATTTATAAACCATCAAGAATGCTATATCTAGTCTAAATCACCTCAGTCTGCATTGCGCAGTTTTACTGGCTGACTAACAGTTGTCACATTACGTCACATGTGCCGAATACAATTGTTTAACTAGTAGGTACATGTGGAATTCAACGTCTAAATCAATTAAATTCGACAAGACAGTAAGTTCGACACGTCGAGTCGCACTATGCGACTTCGGTTTGACATTGATTTAGACGTCGTACTTCATATGTGCCGAATTTAAAGCAATAATTAGTTTTAATTCTTTGAACGTTTTCATGGCGATAAAGTAATATAAATAAGTTTTGTGGAAACACCACGTAAACTATTTCTTTGCTAAGCTTTCGGCCTGTTGACTCAGGCCTTCATCAGAGCAATGACAACAAGTTGTTGGCTCACGTCATTTATAAACTAAGCAACTGATCAATTAAATCACGTAAGAATACAATGGCGTATCACGTTAATTTTATTAATTAGAAAACAAAATCAAGAATGTTCTCCGAATAGGGCACGCCACGTGCTATTTAATGGCTGTCCCTCCTGAGAAATAGTGTGATGTTTGGCGATCTCAATGGATTCTCTAGTTCTTCGCGTGAAGTATTGCTTGTCGCTGGCTAAGAGTGATGACTCTTCCCACTTAACACGATGGTCATACGTCCAAGCGTGTTTGGCAACAGCAGACTTTTCTTGTTGCGCTTTTATGCAAGATGTCTTGTGTTCCTTCAGGCGAGTTGAGAGATTCCTTCCCGTTTCTCCGATGTACACCAAGCCACACTCACAAGGAATGCGATACACTCCAGGCTTAGATAAGCTATCCACTTCATCTTTATGTGTGAAAAGTACCTTGAACAATTTGTGTTGACTACTGTGAAATACCTTCATACCAGCACGATTTAGAATCCTCTCAATCTTGTGAGATGCTGGTTTGAATGCTTTGTCTAATTTTCTTGACCACCTTAACAGCATACATCCTTCAATCAAATTCACTATGGAATTACAAAATCAAGACAAATCTATCCCATTCTTGGACGTTTGGCTTTCCGTTAAATCAGATGGGACTTTAAGTCATACTGTGTATCGAAAACCAACACACACTGACAGATACCTTAACTACACTTCATTCCATCATCCAAGTATTAAATCATCTGTGTGCAAAACTCTCGTTCATCGAGCGCGAACAATTTGTGACGAAGAACATCTTCAGGAAGAATTAGATCACCTTAAGTTGGTTTTAACTAACAACGGTTTTCCTGGGAAGATGATTCAAGCTTCTATGACTCCTTCGGTACATCCAGAACCGAATACACAGCCCCAGCAAGAACCACCTTCAGTTTCTCTTCCGTATATCGGACCAGCATCTCACAAGATTGAGAGGATTCTAAATCGTGCTGGTATGAAGGTATTTCACAGTAGTCAACACAAATTGTTCAAGGTACTTTTCACACATAAAGATGAAGTGGATAGCTTATCTAAGCCTGGAGTGTATCGCATTCCTTGTGAGTGTGGCTTGGTGTACATCGGAGAAACGGGAAGGAATCTCTCAACTCGCCTGAAGGAACACAAGACATCTTGCATAAAAGCGCAACAAGAAAAGTCTGCTGTTGCCAAACACGCTTGGACGTATGACCATCGTGTTAAGTGGGAAGAGTCATCACTCTTAGCCAGCGACAAGCAATACTTCACGCGAAGAACTAGAGAATCCATTGAGATCGCCAAACATCACACTATTTCTCAGGAGGGACAGCCATTAAATAGCACGTGGCGTGCCCTATTCGGAGAACATTCTTGATTTTGTTTTCTAATTAATAAAATTAACGTGATACGCCATTGTATTCTTACGTGATTTAATTGATCAGTTGCTTAGTTTATAAATGACGTGAGCCAACAACTTGTTGTCATTGCTCTGATGAAGGCCTGAGTCAACAGGCCGAAAGCTTAGCAAAGAAATAGTTTACGTGGTGTTTCCACAAAACTTATTTATAATAATTAGTTTAATTGAAAAAATATATATAATTATAATTATACAGTACGACTGCTGAACCTTATAATTATAGATATTATATTTTCAATTTTGTTCGGCAAGTTTAAATTCGACGTGTAAATTAAACTGTGTTAATAGTTAATTAATACTGTACAGACCCTTTCGTAGATTGTACTTGGGACATACGAAATTCGTCTAAATTGGGCAAAATTAATCTAACAATTTTTTAAATAAATTTCTACATAAATTTTTAAATAATTCTTAGTCTTTAGTTATTATATTATTATAAACATTTATGTAAACACAATTAAATTACAGTCAAAAACTGATGTGATCGTAGTGCACATGAGGCACGACTCACGAGCCCGCCATAGCATATTTTTCATTGCCAGTAAGTAGTACTTATAACCAGAAATACATAAACGCAACGACCCCTCGCCCGCTCTTAATACATTAAATATACATAAATACACCCCCCCCCGATTATTTGAATTTGAATTTATTAAATTTGCCACTTAACGTGCGGCAGGAGAGAGGAACAGAACTTTCGTCCCAATTGACACCAAACTCCTATGAGTAGACAACTAAGACCTAGGTGTTGATTTTACGGAGGGAGGAAAACCGGAGAACTCTATAAAGCACCAGAAACTGATGGCAAAAACAAACAATAATTACAGACGCTTATATCAAGGTGCCTATTAAACTGTTTTAATAATATGATTCCTCATGTCCAAATATAATGTTGAACCTCAAAGAAAAACATCAGAACAGAAAAAAACGTAGGTAATAGCCTGAAAACTATAGGTATTATAAGAGAAGAAAAACTAACCAGGGAAGAATTATAATGCAAAGCTTCACTCGAACCATGGAAAAGAACGCCTGGGAAAATGTATATTATTTGACAAGATTTTTGCTGTTTTAACTGAGTTTAATACTGAAATGGTTTCGGATATATACCGACTCCAATCAACTAAAGAAAGCTGATAAGTTAAATACGAATCACTGCTCACCGTTAAATTTTCTTTTGAAATATGGTATAGTAGGTTAATACTGCCGAAACAGAGAACGTGAGTGGTCTAACGTTTCGAGCGAAGGTCCTTCGTCAGAGAGAAACGTAAAGAGTAAAACAAACACCGAGCTTATATACGCGAGATAATCACGTGATAAAAATTAGCCAATCAGATAAAGGTAACCAAGACAAACTAATAATGAGATTCAAAAGAATAAGCCAATCAGAGCAAAGTAACAATAGCAAATAAATAATGAGATGCGAAAGCCATTTACTATTCTCACCATCGATAAGTAAAAAAAGGAGAGTAAAAAATAGAGAGTAAAGAATGGAGAAGTAAAATGAAAACACTGTTTATGTCTGCCCTTGCTAATACAAAAACAGCATCTTCAGAAGTGTTAAATAAAAGAAAAACGTTCGTTGAGTCCATGAGGATGAATGGTTCCAATTTTGAAAATGAGACGCTTTTCCTGTCGTTTGCGGCTATGATTACCACTGGAAATGGTTGAGATAGCACAAACTTTCATGTCAGAAATATGATGGTTGACACTATTAAAATGTCGGGCAACAGGCTTGTCAACATCATTGTTCCTCACAGAACGAACAATGATGTTGACAAGCCTGTTGCCCGACATTTTAATAGTGTCAACGATCATATTTCTGACATAAAATTTTGTGCTATCTCACCCATTTCCGGTGGTAATCATAGCCGCAAACGACAGGAAAAGCGTCTCATTTTCAAAATTGGAACCATTCATCCTCATGGACTCAGCGAACGTTTTTCTTTTATTTAACACTTCTGAAGATGCTGTTTTTGTATTAGCAAGGGCAGACATAAACAGTGTTTTCACTTTACTTCTCCATTCTTTACTCTCTATTTTTACTCTCCTTTTTTTACTTATCGATGGTGAGAATAGCAAATGGCTTTCGCATCTCATTATTCATTTGCTATTGTTACTTTGCTCTGATTGGCTTATTCTTTTGAATCTCATTATTAGTTTGTCTTGGTTACCTTTATCTGATTGGCTAATTTTTATCACGTGATTATCTCGCGTATATAAGCTCGGTGTTTGCTTTACTCTTTACGTTTCTCTCTGACGAAGGGCCTTCGCTCGAAACGTTAGACCACTCACGTTCTCTGTTTCGGCAGTATTAACCTACTATACCATATTTCGATTGTTGTTTCAACACTGCCTACGCAGCACACTACTTTTATTACAAATTTTCTTTTGGCTCTGTTCGTAGCCCGTATGGCAGTGTTTGAAGCATCTGGCGTTTGGTTTCAGTGGTTTTCTCGTTCGGTTCTTAGCAAAAAGCAATAAATTCTCTTCAAAATGCGAAAAGCTGTTTGTGTTTGTGTTGCTGTTTCTTTATGCGATTTACTGTTCTCTCTCGAGCCAAGATATACCAGTGCATGCATAAGTCTTTTGCTGGTTTTGAAAAAGACACACGAAGAAACATCTTTTTGGTTTTTTCAGTCACATTTGGCGGCATCTTTTCCGATCTTTATCGCAATTTTTCATATAAGCTTTTTCCATGGTTTCTAGTCGTGTTTGATATTGTTTGGTTCATCCCTATGCAACATCTCTTCTTAGCTTTCTTTTTCGGTCATTTGTAAACCAATTTTTCTGACAAAGATTTTCACGGTTTCGCTTGAGCCGCGAAAGTTGGCGATTTGATGTATATATATATATATATATATATATATATATATATATATATATATATATATATATATTTATATATATTTAACAATTATTCACCTCAGTGTCGGTGAATAGTGCTGGATATTCACCGAGCCGCTTCGGCGAGGTGAATATCCACACTATTTACCGACACTGAGGTGAATCATTGTTTTAGCATATACCTCATAAATGAAATAACAAGTTTAACATTCTTATATTTTTCGGTATTTTTATACAAGACACGGCCGCTAGCAACTTGGGCACTTGGCGTACTCGATATTTGTCGACAAAACAGTTTTTACAACTTTTGAATATATTAATGGAATAATGGCTAGAAAATTGTGAAGAAACATACTTGTGGACACTCTTCTATTTAATTTTGTTGACTTTTCTCATTATTCTACAACATCAGCCTTGTTTACCAACAAAATCTCCTGCCTCGGTAAACAAAGCAAAACTGTCCACCATTTTGTTTTGCCCGCAGGTGAATAGTTAACAATTATTCACCGAAGTGGAGGTGAATAGTGCTGGATATTTACCGAGCCGCTTCGGCGAGGTGAATATCCACACTATTCACCGACACTGAGGTGAATAATTGTTTTAGCATATACCTCATAAATGAAATAACAAGTTTAACATTCTTAACTTATATTTTTTGGTATTTTATACAAGACACGGCTGCTAGCAACTTGGGCACTTGGCGATGGCGTACTCGATATTTGTCGACAAAACAGTTTTTACAGCTTTTGAATATATTAATGGCTAGAAAATTGTAAAGAAACATACCTGTGGACACTCTTCTACCTAATTTTGTTGACTTTTCTCGTTATTCTACTACATCAGCCTTGTTTATCAACAAAATCTCCTGCTTCGGTAACATAAAGCAAAACTGTCCACCATTTTGTTTTGCCCGCAGGTGAATAGTGCAGGATATCCCGAGCTAGAGGAACCAATCAGATTGCTTGAAAAGCACGATTCACCTGCGAGGTATATGCTAAATATATATATATATATATATATATATATATATATATATATATATATATATATATATATATATATTAAGAGATTATTAACCGAGAACGAGGTCTGTACGAAAAATATCAGACTGAGGTCTTGAGGTTCGTATAAAAAAGACCGAGGTCTGATATTTTCGTACAGACCGAGTAAACGAGGTTAATAAATCTTTTATTATATGACTATTCAAGTTTTTCGATACTTATTGTTTCAAAATTAGTGTGAAAACATTAGAAATTTAAGCCTGCAAAATCAACATCCGGGACAGCGGTCCGGATACAACCTCGTCCCCAGGGCATTTTGCCTCCACGTTGGGAGGTCGGCGAAAATGGCCTGGCATCGGCTGGTCGATTCTATAATCGGATTGGCCGGTTTAAAAACTTGATTAATTCAGACACAGTGTAATTTATTCATCAAAATATGAATTGCAATAAATCCACTCTGCGAAGTTCATCCAAAGAATTGTAACGATAGCTTTGGTTAAAGTCAAGAACAACATTAGATATATGTTTCTTCCCGGCATTTAAATGTATCCTGGATAATCGTGGGGAGTATCATGATGAATAATGCTAGCCAGTTGCATTTATGATAAAGGTTCACATGAGTGATTCGGCAGAGCGTTAAATATTTCTTACTTATTATTCATGTATACGTATTATACAAAAACGAAACACAAAGACCACATAAATTTTCTTGCCAAAACACCCCACGGTGACCAGCCGATGCCAGGGCCATTTTCGCCGACTCCCAACCATAGAAATAATAGACCTAGAATGCGTGCTCTGTCACGTGACAGGGGTCCAAATTAAATTTTATTTTGCCCTTATAGATCCGCCATTTTGAATTTTGCTAAGGGGTGGGATATATATACAACAATGATCGTCTCTCAAAATAAAGAATTGGAGGACGTTTCATAGGGATAAATTGGATACATGCACGACAACAAATCAGCCACATACACATTAGCATAAAATAAAACAATTTTCAAGACACTTGTTTCATTAAACGTATAAAAACTGTAAGTTCAAAATTATATTTCGATCAATTCACCACAATTACAAAAAGCAATAAAAAGTGCTAAACTTGAAACTCAGAAATCGTCTGCATCAAAGCCCGTTTAAAAGAAAAGAAAATAATCAAGTACGTAATGGAAACTAGGAGAAAATCTTTAAAAAAACACGGATTTAATATGTCAATATAAATAAATGGCGAAAAGACTGATGTATAAAAAGTATGACAGGTGCATAAACATATTTTATATTTCAAAAATCACAAGCTAGAAATCCTTATTAGATTGGATAAAAAAGAAGAAACCCACTTACTGTCTCCTGGATTAATCCTCCACATTCAGTATAAATCACATACAGATTGGCAAGTGGGAATCATTCAAATATAATGTAATTAAAAGGCCGCTATCGTCGCTGCATGTCTACATCCAGAGTTTAATGTTCGAAATGTTTTGGCGAAGGATATTGCACTTCATCTTTATAAAATTCACCAATCCAGCAAGTTTTCCGGGGAGGGGAGGGGGAGGGGGAGGGGAGGGGGAGGGGGAGGGGAGGGGGAGGGGGAGGGGGAGGGGGAGGGGGAGGGGGAGGGGGAGGGGGAGGGGGAGGGGAGGGGGAGGGGGAGGGGGAGGGGGAGGGGGAGGGGGAGGGGGAGGGGGAGGGGGAGGGGAGGGGGAGGGGGAGGGGGAGGGGGAGGGGAGGGGGAGGGGGAGGGGGAGGGGGAGGGGGAGGGGGAGGGGAGGGGAGGGGAGGGGGAGGGGGAGGGGGAGGGGGAGGGGGAGGGGGAGGGGGAGGGGGAGGGGGAGGGGGAGGGGGAGGGGAGGGGGAGGGGGAGGGGGAGGGGGAGGGGGAGGGGGAGGGGGAGGGGGAGGGGGAGGGGGAGGGGGAGGGGGAGGGGGAGGGGGAGGGGAGGGGGAGGGAGAGGGAGAGAGAGTAGTGACTCAGCATTAAACTCTACATACATATATACATATAAACATCTCGCAGAATTTCTTTCCCACTCGCGTGTAATTTCGCATGTAAGTGGACTCCACGCGTGTCGAGACAGTAGCACCCTCGCCTGGGCTCTGGGCCTTCGGCCCTCCGCCCGGGCTCGGGGAATATAATCAACACAGTATAGTTAATTAGCTATATTGTTATATAGCTAGAGTTTCACTGGATGCAGCGATGACCATCATTGGTTGTTTTGTGGTCACATGACCTTGGCTAAATTTCAATGCCACGGAGTGGGCAACAATTGAGAACTTATTGCCTGCTCGGTCAATAAGTTTTAAATTGTTGCCCGCTCGAACTTTGAACTCTTCACAGCATCCTATAAACAAAAGCTTGTTTGGTACGAAAAAAAGAATACTTATAGGTCTTCAAAGCATGTGTGAAGATTAACTGGAGAAATGTATTGCTGTTCTTTTGTTCTGAGACTCATATTTGTTTGGATGAAGTGAAATTACGGAGCCATGCGGAATGTTTTGGTAAGTCTTAATAGCGCTTCTCTTTTGTGCACTTTCCCTTGATAGACGTCGAAATTATGCAGCGAAACTCAAGCTATACAACAAAACACTTAATGTCTGCTTCCTCGAGAAACATGCAGTTAGTTTTGTTTTCCCTCGAATCTCGATGTTTCCCTGAATTCCCGCGGCTTCGTCTCGGAAAATATCAAGACTCTCGGGAAAACAAAACTAAACTGTTCCCCTCGGGAGCAGGCATTAAGTGTATATATATTATACACCGAGACGAAGCCGAGGGAAACATCGAGACTCGAGGGAAAACAAAACTAACTGTTTCCCTGGGGATCAGACATTAAGTGTTTTGTTATATAGCTTGAGTTTCGCTGAATAATTTCGACGTTTATCAAGGGAAAGTACACATAAGACGAACTGAAAGACTTACCAAAATATTTCGCCTGGCTCCGTAATTTCACTTCAACCAAACACATATGAGTCTCAGAACAAAAGAACAGCAAATACATTTCTCCAGTTAATCTTTACACATGCTTTGAAGACCTATAAATATTATTTTTTTCGTACCAAACTAGCTTTTGTTTATAGGATGCTGTGAAGAGTTCAGAGTTCTAGCGGGCAACAATATAATTGAAAACTTATTGACCGAGCAGGCAATAAGTTCTCAATTATTGCCCGCTCGGTAGACATTGAAATGTAGCTAAGGTCATGTGACCACAGACCAACCAATGACTGTCATCGTTGCATCCAGTGAAACTCTAGGTATATAACGAATTGTATTTATTATTTTAAGTAGATTTGTGTCGCCCCTGCAAGGGTACAATTTTTTTAGTAGATAAAGTGTTCAAAACTCTTCTATCATAAATTTAATTCTATTTATTACCATAATTCTATTTATTTATTTATTTATTCATTTATTTATTTATTTACTTATTTATTTATTTATTTATTTATTTATTTATCTATTTATATTGAATTACATTTTCGTACAAAGCACTAAATGTGGCATCCGGATCCTTGGCCATGTGGCCGAAGTTGCCATTTATGTAAATTTTATTATATGTGTGTTTATAACAAATTAACAAACCTGTATGGTACTCAATTATTAAATTAATTTAAAAAAAACTACATTTTTATCTCTATCATTAAATGAGTTTTCTGTTGGTTATGCCGAGAAAGGGGGCACATCGCAAGATGTTGCCCCACTGTTATTGCACGTGGTACGTGCCGGTCGTGGCCAAGGACATGGCCAATGCCAAGGGCAAGGACGTGGGCGTGGCCAAGGCCATGTGGTCGATAAGCCGCCACTATATATATTTAAAAACTGCAAAGTATCCACAAAGTAAATAGTTTTACTTTTTTTTATGTTGACTTTCGTTTTTTTATTTAATAAAAGGTTTCCTTTTCTTCTGTTAATCATGATGCAACTAATTATTGGTGTTACTTCTGAAGAATTATTAAGTACGACTGCATTTACGTCAAAAAGATACCATTTATATCCTATACCGTATACGCTCTACCCAGACGGCCGGTATACAGAATTCTATTTCTTGGGTGGTCATAGTTTATCCTCCAATAGATCGTTTTCACCTGACGTCACGGCGGCCATATTGGTGTACCGAAACAATGAAATGGCGGCCATACTGGTGTACCATTAGTGTACAGCGCTATTTTTATTCAAATATTTCGTATTGTTTTACCACCCCCATGGGTCCACCGATCACGTGAGTGAAAACAATCCATAATTTTCTTTCAATAACTATTTACTTGGCGGGTGAGGCCGGGTTGTTGCGTACCCGTATTTCTAGTTTTAACTAGATTTGTGTCCCCCCTGCAAAGGGTGCATTTTTTTAGTCGATAAAGTGTTCAAAACTCTTCTATCATAAATTTTAGCCAACTAAGAACACTAAACAGGAAAACCATAATGAATACTATAGTATTTTAATATTAAATACACTTAACGTCTGATGCCGAAGAAACACTTTTCTTTAACCTTGCGTCTCAAAGTGCTTTGTAATCGTACAGCTGGGATTTTACTGGAGTTATGTCGGGTTTAGGCTGTCATTGTCAGGATTTCATTCCGAGTGGGCAATAATTGTTGTTGATTATAGTGTAACTGATTTATCTAGGCATAATGGGCTGATACGAAAATCGTATTTTTTCTTGCAAATTTTTTGCATATTGGCGTTGGGACTATATGTAGTAGGAAGCAAGTCATAGTGATCGTTTTTAATTGCTTCACTACCGAGGGCCTTACCATGCACTTTAAAGTAAAAGCGTCCGGCGGTAGACAGTAAAATACTAAAGTCAGCTTCGTTCGAAGACGAACCGGCCAAAGAGTTGTGAAAGGCTTAAAAGTCTGCATATTTGACAAATTGCATGACCAGTGGGGTATAAGCCAAAAAAATGAAGATGGCTTAGTAAATAAAAAAAGGTAACTTATTTAATAAATGAAATAATCAGAAATGAAATTAACCTGAGTCTGAGATGAGAGAATTATTGCAGAAAGTTTGTTTACTGGGGACAGCAAAGATCATTAGAAGGACCTTGGATACCTAAGATCAAGGGAATTGGTCCGCTGTTCAGGAATTTTATAAACCACAAAAAATGGCGAAATTAGAAAGCCCTAATCAAATAAATTACAAAAGACTTTGCCATGTATTTAGACCAACACAACTCATGCCTATGACATACCGAATTGGCTGACGAAAGAAAAGAACATCATTAATATTGAAGCACAGAAGAAAAGGATACGCGGTTACAAATTTGGCAACTTACCTCCAACTAATGTGAAAATTACCGACAGGGATATTGCCTTGGCGGACGAAAGTGTATAACCACATAAACCGTGCAAAGAAGAGTCAGAAGAGAAAAAAGGATGTAAACTGTAAAATAATTAAAATTAGATATAGATACCATAGTGTTGAGGAATGATAAGAAGAGGAAAACTGGCGTGGCTATACAGCTGGGCTGGATCTCCTGGACTGCATGTTTACAGTAACGCTTATAATATGGCACCTCATTAATAGATCAAGAAGTGTATGGAGATGTTTGGTGTGGCCGATAATATTGGATCGTTTATAGGGAAAAGTATGGAGAGTAATGGGAGTCAGAACTAACATATCGTGGAGTATAGTTAAGAAATGTGCATGAAAATAGGTGGAAGGTTATTATAAAAAATACTTATCACCACTATTGTTTGTGTTGACCGGGTCCCTAATGTAGTCTTCAAAAGTTAACGCAATGGGACTTAGAAATCATATCTATTATTTGTAAATGACTTAAAATCATGCATGGAAGAACGGAAAGACAACTTGAGATATTGGTAAAGTGCACGATTAGGATTTTCAACTTTGTGTGGAATTTGGAATTGCGAAGTCGGAATGCTGATTATGAGCAGGGGAAAAAATGTAAAGAGTGAAGTTATTTTGATATACCCTTCAAGTTAAAAAACTGCTAAATCATTAAAAAATAAGGGAAGTGGATCTGAATGTACAATATGAGTATATAAGTATATGACATGTATCTCTCAACCAGTTTAATAGTTTGTGTATAATAATATATACTGTACATATAGTTGAAGTACAATAAACCTGTTCTGTTCTGTTCTGTTCTGCTCTGCTCTGTTCTGTTCTGTTCTGTTCTGTTCTGTTCTGTTCTGTTCTGTTCTGTTCTGTTCTGTTCTGTTCTGTTCTGTTCTGTTCTGTTCTGTTCTGTTCTGTTCTGTTCTGTTCTGTTCTGTTCTGTTCTGTTCTGTTCTGTTCTGTTCTGTTCTGTTCTGTTCTGTTCTGTTCTGTTCTGTTCTGTTCTGTTCTGTTCTGTTCTGTTCTGTTCTGTTCTGTTCTGTTCTGTTCTGTTCTGTTCTGTTCTGTTCTGTTCTGTTCTGTTCCGTTCCGTTCCGTTCTGTTCTGTTCTGTTCTGTTCTGTTCTGTTCTGTTCTGTTCTGAACTGGACGAAAAAAGATGCAAGAAGAAAAACAATTAAGAAAATTACGAACAGTGTATCGGGTGTTCCATCGATAGAAAAACGCCGGGGCCGAACCTGGAGAAAGAGAGGTTTTTGGTAAGTGTAGAAGATTGTGAGAATATTGAGATTAATAGTATGCGGAAATATGTGATAGAAACCCAAGAAGAGTTAATTATTGCAGTGAAGAACGAGAACATGTAAGCGTAATGTGAGGAAAGAAAGTCAGAACAGGTAGAAATAAAAGTGAAGTGACATGGACAGTTTTTTACAACAACTTTATATGAAGCCAGAGATGAGTGGGTATAGACGCATATACAGTTAAGTATAGAAGCGGTTTGAAAAACTCGATATACCAGAAACGTTATTGATAAAGAGGACACGTAGGACATGAATATGATGAGACAGTAGCTCATATACATAGCTATCATGCGATAATGCATGCAAGGACTTGACGCGAAAAAACAGGTATAGGTATTGACGTAGTCCAATTCGGTAGTTTTTAGAGTTCGTTTTAATTGAGTCTATTCAGTTGACTAGTTGTTAGAAGCTTACCTCTTATTTAAAATTGGTATAACCCGATATTTGTACTAGCAGTTGGAATGCAAACGAATAAAATGATTTTGATACTTTAAGAATAAGCAACCAAAGAAACCGCATCCGTTGAAAACTAACCGCCTGCAGTATTTAGATTCACTTATTTACAATTAAGTTTGTCCAAGCGCGATTAACGGTAATTTTTGTTGCAGTATTTTACCTGGTTAATTGTGCAAAAGATGTAGGAGACCTGTGCAAAGCATTATGTTGCGCTCGCTATGTATATATAGCATGCGCATGCAATTAGCTAAGAAAGTAGAGGTAGTGTCTGCAGTGTGTTATAAAATATAAAAAGCATACTTCATCGGCAAAGTGAAATGTTATATTGCGACATTGCAATCATTGTCAATATATATGGAGAGTCGGTAATTAATCGGCAAATTAAGCATAAAAAATATCTGCAAATGAGTTTTCTATCTTTCCAGAGTGTTACAGTTAATATGCAGAATAATTTCTTTTGATCCCCAAATCCAACAGAATCTTAACCTATATAGGATACAACTAAATTCAAATCGTTTTCAGTCTTCTTTAGCTTTTTTAGCCAATACATACGTCATTATAATCAAGCTCTCCACTTGACAAGTAAAATACTCTGGCATTAGACAGAGTAAAATACAAAAATAGTCTGCTTCGGCATTCCAAAACGAACGATACGGTTGCAAAGAGTTAAATAATGAGATTTAATTTTATTATTTATTTCTCGTGGGAACCGATATGCGGTCTTCCTTATCAAACGATTACACTGTCAGGCTTATTATATTCTTTTAATATACACTTGCATATATGCAAAACCCACGCAGCTATTTTGCTTATATATATATGCCGTACCGTCACTCGTCGACATCGTTATTTGGCGAAAAATTGTGTTTGTTATATATCACAGTTTTGATAGCGAATTTACTAACTTGTACTAAAGTTGTATGTTAATTAACAATAAATCGGGTTCAAAAACTGGTTAGTTTTTGACTTGCATGAGTGAGAAGCCAAGGACAGGACATTCAATCGAGAGTAAAATTAAAGCGGAAAGCCATATACCTCGATGCCGTTGCAACGAACGTTGGGCAAGATCAAATGTTATACAATGAACTTGAATCAAACAAGCGTATCTTTACTATATATGCTTAACACAAGGTAAAGTCTGCAATCTTTTATCCAGTCGAACAATAAAAGTACTCAATTAAAGGTCATGCTGAGACAAAACGACGTGAACATTATGTAAGAGTCGGCAATTGACTTCAGCCTCATATATTTGATGGTATGTATGATATTTAGATACTCGCATGCGCATCCTGTTAGTGATGTTGAGAATTCTAGTTAGTAGAAACTTATTCTCTTTCGGGACGCGTTTTTTCGCATGCACCGGTATCAGTATAGTAATAACCACCGCAAACCCTATATAATAAAACATGCACAAACTTTAAATTTGGCATTTTACTCGAAGTTTACTCGTTCTGCGTGTTTAGTTCGTTATACATTGTTTGCTTTATTATATAATATCATACAAAGCAACGTGATCGATCCTCTTCATAAAAATGCAAAAGATGAAACATGGAAAATAAACTTAGAACATTTCGCGCTTTCTTTGTTCACTATTGTCAAGAATGGGCTGGTTTTGGTATTGTCGTTTCCCTGGTGCTATTGAGTGGTTTTTATTGTGTAGAACATGCTTTCAATATGAGGCACCCAATGGAGCGCAAAGGACCAATTAGGGTGTACTTTAATCTGTTATATGATTGGCCTTTTTGTTAGCAGAATGTTAGAGCGGTAGTGTGATAAGGAAATCAGTAAACTTGAAGGTGTTTGAAATCATGTTGAGTGGGATTGAAGTGCATGGAGGCTTTGACACACAATTTACATTTTCGAGATTTTGATATTTTATAATAGAATCAAATGGCCACTCATGGTCTTTGGTTCTGGTTATTTATTAATCTGGTGAGTAACTAGAATTATTATGAGCTTAGCGACCGAGTTACGACAGATATTATTTCTCTATTTTTCTTATCTGATGGTGTATATTAAAACTCCACTTTTAGGGGCACGATTTTCAATTTCGCAACAGAGTGTCAAAAAGGTTCATCGACAGTACAGGGGAATGCCCAACTCAAGAGGTAGGAATATTTCCCACTGTCGGTCTAATTACGTTCAACTCGATCGTAATTTGGTTCAACTCATTGCTCAAAGAAATGCACTTTGCTATTTATTTTAATTGCCATTGTTTCTTTACCCTTTGCAGCACCGAAACAGAAACTCATTCCTTTGGGTTATGGAAAGAAATCCTCCAGTATACTTCTTTGGGACTATTCACGTGCCTTATACAAAAGTTTGGGATTATATTCCGTTGAATAGCAAGCATGCGTTTTATGAAAGTCAAAATATTTACTTTGAGTTAGATTTAACGGATTCTGTAACTCTGACTACTCTTGCACGATGTCAGATTCTACCAAACGGAGTCATGTTACGAGAAGTAACACCACGCACCTTGTATAAACGAATAAAAAGACATTTATCATATATTCGAAGAATGCTGTCGGTGTGGATGACGCAGGATCAAAGGATGATGGGCTTAAGCCCTTTGGACCTTTACAAAGCATTGACAAGAAATTGGCATAAAAAGAGACCGATTTGGATCATGCTTTTGCTTAACGCGTTGACCGAATATGACACTAAAGGTCGTGGTACCTACGTACTCGATACCTTTTTAATTCGTGAAGCTGTTTCACGGCATAAGACGACTGGCTCCATTGAAAGTGTCGAGGAACAGTGCGAACCATTAAATGCACTTAACAACAGTCAGGTAATTAAACTACATGAATACTTCAACTAGGTTATGATAATATCACCGTCGATCGGTATTCAGCCTTAATTTTCGGGGATCCTATATTTTGACAAGCATGATAAGCGAGTTAGCCAATCGCGTAATGCCTAAGTTGAGAGGTGTAAATAACCGATTAAACAAAGTTGGAAATAAGTCTAAATTTATGAAACGGCTTTGTGTACAACAAAGCATTTACCAGATTCTGCTCGTCTTTTTATTTATTGAATAGTATGCAAATCTAAATAAGAATTTGTCTCGAAAGTTTTTCTAAGTATGTTAGAAACAAATATACAAAAATGCACGAGTCATGAAATATCTAAATGGTAACGACACATATTTGGCTATACGCTGGATGCTGAATAAATTTAGAGCTCGGAGGTAAAATATTCGGTACCGGTGTTCTCAACCATTGATGGTCATGAGTATTAAATTGTCTTTCGTGTTATGACTGCAGAGCACTTATGCTGAAAAATAGCTTAGGGGTCACAGCGTTTGCTCTCCTGTGAGCTCGTCTATTTTTATTTTAAAACACTCTGTCGGCACAACTGACAATCTTAAATCAAAACACAAATGAAACTATTAATTCAAAAACATTCTTGATCGCTCGCGACAGGAGCTCCAGCGTGTCGACGTGAAAACAACGACTTTATATAACATTTGTTGGAATCACTTTTCTGAGCCGCTAATGCCAACGAAACAGACTGTTTCAAGATGGAAGGTATATACATCTCGATATGTTTTTTTTTTGTTGCTTCGCTAAAAGATTAGGTATCTAATAGATCTGCATGATCTACAAATAGAATTGCACGAAAAAGTAGGGGGTAATTAACGCAATCTATTCTCTTAAGAAGACAATTACGAACACATTGGCACCAGGTTGTGGTTCATTATTGCCTCCTAACTCAGCAGTTGGTCAAAATCCTTTCTATATCGTACTCAAACATCGACTGTTCGCTTAATCATCATGCAAACACCGCCGTTTGTCTACGTCCTATAATGACGATGTTTTGTCAAATTACACAGTATGAGACTTCCCGTTCAGATGGCCAAAATTATCACGTTAATACTTAACATCTCAAGACTCAAGTATATGCTTAATGCTTTGTTATGTCACAAAGTGAGATGCACCTGTGCCCTATGGATATGGCTAAAGTCAATGCCAACGATTTATTACATAACACATTTAAAAAGATTCTCTGAACCGATTACGAAGATAAATTTCTTCCTTGACCCGCTTAAGTTAAAGCAACTGAATAAGCAATATTCAGTATATACTATTGTGTTGAAGTATCTGTCAAACTTGGATGAATCGCTTTCATAAGCGATTTCAATTGACAATCAATAAGAAACAAGAAAACCGTATTTAGCCAGACTGGAATTAAATAACAATACACAATCAAACAACATATTTTTAGGTGAAATATCAGATCGATGTCATATAGTCATATCGTTCACGTCTTTACACTCTGACTTATAAATCAGACTTAAGCTTAGCCTGAACTATTTTTGATATGGTTAGCCAGCTAGTAAAGAACAATAC
The DNA here is from genome assembly GCA_964035015.1 of Corallium rubrum. Lineage (NCBI taxonomy): Eukaryota > Metazoa > Cnidaria > Anthozoa > Scleralcyonacea > Coralliidae > Corallium > Corallium rubrum. Next base: position 23,968,813 of record OZ035998.1, read on the forward strand.
ATTACTTCTAGCTTCTTAGACTTATCGCAGTATCAAGATAGATTATAAGGAAATTGGTAATCTTGTCTTTTGTTCATGAATTATTAATGATTTGACAAATGGAAATCATGTAATAAATCTTTATGACTATATTGAGTTGTCATAGTATACAATATACATGCATCAACGCTGTTACGGTATCGACATCTCAAACTGTTGGTGAAAAAACAGTTTCCATCTTCAAATTTCAGAGTAGATTCTGATATTGCTCTCCGAGGTTTCCCTCAGTTGACTGCCATAGTTGTAGTAATAAAATCGTACGTGTGACGTTAAACAAAGTAAAATAAGAAAATTGCCAAATGGCATGCATGCACATTTAAACTATGAAGGAAATTAGGGTTAAATGAAAACAGAAATTTTCCGCTAACAAAAATACTTTGGTCTGCTAGAAAATACTACCGAATTTTATAGTAAAAAGCGACTGCCAATTCCGATACCAGAGCACCTATTCTTATTCGATATAGTCTGTATGTTTTCACTGGAATCGAATATGGCTGTAGCTTTCTACTATAAAATAAATTTAGTATCTAACGGTACGGAAGTATTTTTGTTAGGAAAATTTCTCAGTTTTCTTTTTCGCTTTTCTTCCCAATGTTACTATACCCACTGTTAGAAAATACTAAATTTACTTTATAGTAGAAAGCTACAGTCATGGTCGATTCCAGAATACCTAGTGAAAAACAAGACAGAGTATATAATATAACAGCAGGTGTTCTAGCATCAGAACAATTTTGTAATGCTCTTTATCAATGATTTAAATCATGATAGTCTTTTTGTTTTGCATGCATTGTCATGGATAATTAATAAATTTTATTTTGAGGTGAGCGCCATGTATTTTATTTTCAATTCTTTGAAAATAAGAGCATTGAAAATAAAATACATGGTACTTACCTCAAAATAAAATTTATTAAATGCTCTTTATTTATAGAAACAAAACTTTACGCTTTATTTACTATTGTTACAATTCTGACTGTTAATACTATTATTTAATTTTTAATTGGTATTACAGGTAATGATCGCTCTCAACCAAACGCTAGTGCTGCATGAAAAAATCAGACGAGGAGAAACAAAACTGACATATTCTACAAAAGATTTAATCTATCATTACAACTGTGGTGATCTCACCGATGTACTGTTCACACATGATATGTCAAGTCTGGCAAATCTTGAAAACACGTCTCTTTCCAACAGTTTTGAAATAGAACAAGCACGGAGGTTTGAAGAATATTTAAAAGAAGAACTGATTTATAAAAGAAACAGAAGAATGTCCAAGCGAATTGTCCAACTTATTCAAAGGGATCCCATGAAAAGTTTTTTCTTTGCTTTTGGAGCTGGTGTGTTACTTTTCATATATATTATTTTTATATATTGGTTTATATATTTTTGTATATTTATACATTATTGATTTTGCCCTATTCCTACTGAAGTTTTACTTAATTTTCTAGTGAAAATTAGTTAAATGGTCAACCAAACAACCAAACAACCAACCAACCAACCAACCAACCAACCAACCAACCAACCAACCAACCAGCCAACCAACCAACCAACAGTCACATATAAACAAACAAACAAATAACAGAGGGACAGACAGACAGACAGACAGACAGACAGACAGACAGACAGACAGACAGACAGACAGACAGACAGACAGACAGACAGACAGACAGACAGACAGACAGACAGACAGACAGACAGACAGACAGACAGACAGACAGACAGACAGACAGACAGACAGACAGACAGAAAAGTAACAAAGTCTTGAAAATATGTCGTACATGTATACTATAAATAAGTAAGAACGGATTTTCTCTTTATCATGAATTTTAAATTCTTTTAGATTCTCGTTTTTCAATTTTTTTCTTTTCTCTAAAGTGCTACTACAACAAAACTCTTGCATTCTATATTTTTTTTTGCAACCAGCAAAATATACAATTTAATTTATCTAAATTCACAGAAATGGGAAGAAGGTTTTGTTTCTCTTAATGCTACTCCTGGTTCGTTTTTTAACTTACTGAACTTTTAGTTATTTTACTGTATGTTGCAGGACATTTTCTTGGAAATGGAAGTATAATTGACATATTACAAAAACAAGGATACAACGTATCTCACGTACACCCTGATGCTTTCTTACCTAGGTAAGAACTTTTAACTATTTAGTATTATGTTATTATCACTGTACATGTACGCCAAATTTAACGGCTTCAAATCATTTCTAACACACTCGTCTTATATTTGATTAAAATATCCTGCGATTATGTGATTAAAATCTTGAAACTTAGGTATGGGTCAAGGAGAACGATAAAGAATAGTTGGAAAAGCAGACAAAGGAAAAGAAGAAGAAGAGGAAGAAGGAAACGTCACAGAAAACGAATGCAGAGATTGAAGATGAATATAGATAATCTGTGGAAGAGAGATCCACTTTGGAAAACAAACATGTGGAACAGAGATACGTAAGTATATAGGCTCTAAAGATTATTTAAAGAGCTTTGTATGCTTTTAATTTCTTGAATGTCTGCATGGTGGCCAATTATATATATATATATATATATATATATATATATATATATATATATATATATATATATATATATATATATTTAACAATTATTCACCGAAGTGGAGGTGAATAGTGCTGGATATTCACCGAGCCGCTTCGGCGAGGTGAATATCCACACTATTCGCCGACACTGAGGTGAATAATTGTTTTAGCATATACCTCATAAATGAAATAACAAGTTTAACATTGTTAACTCATATTTTTCGGTATTTTATACAAGAACTAGCAACTTGGACACTTGGCGTACTCGATATTTGTCGACAAAACAGTTTCTTAATACAACTTTTGAATATATTAATGGCTAGAAAATTGTAAAGAAACATACCTGGGGACACTCTTCTACCTAATTTTGTTGACTTTTCTCGTTATTCTACTACATCACCCTTGTTTATCAACAAAATCTCCTGCCTCGGTAAACAAAGCAAAACTGGCCGCCATCTTGTTTTGCCCGCAGGTGAATAGTGCAGGATATCCCGAGCTAGAGGAGCCAATCAGATTGCGCGAAAAGCACTATTCACCTGCGAGGTATATGCTAAATATATATATATATATATATATATATATATATATATATATATATATATATATATATATATATATTATATATATATATATATATATATATATATATATATATATATATATATATATGTATAGGTTGAATACAAACTTGGTTTTACCAAACGCGGGCCTCCAGTCGAAGGGTTCAAACGGATTCAACATTCTGCTCGTGATAATATTTTGTAGGACGAATAAAAGGTAAAAGAGACATGCAACTTCGTACTGTGCCATTAAATTTTATTAAACGTTTCGACCATTCGGTCTGCATCAGTTATTACAAAAATGCATGCTAAATTGGTTCCTTTTGTACAAATTTTTATATATTTAACATATGAATGCAACTTAAGAGGTAAATGATAAGAATTCCTAAGAGGCATATTGAATTCGACGTTGTGATCTGAATTCTTGCCTTTTGTTGAAACCATCCGGATTGGGTATTTGTAATTGAGCAGCCCAATAAGCTTCTCTCGCTAATAATTTGTTATCAACACCTTCGTTATCTCTTATCATTTCAATACATATAGAGCGTTTTCACTCACGTGATCTGTGGCCCATTGGGGTGGTGAAACAATACGAAATATTTGAATAAGAAAGAGCTAATTCCCATACCGTACACCAATATGGCCGCCATTTCATTGTTTTGGTACACCAATATGGCCGCCGTGACGTAAGATGAAAACGCTCTATAACATTAAATTACTGAAGGTCATGCGGTGTTTGGTTAACATGGATGGCCGTTACACATGATTTTTTCTTAGTTTTCATAGCGGACGTATGATTTCGAAATCTAACACTATAAATTGCGTAGAAGTAGGACCCACATATTGTCGCTACACTTGGTGCACGAAATGAGATAAACCACATTCCTAGAGGTACAGCTTATACTTTCCTTAATTTTGTAGCTCTGCCCAGTGGCAAAGCTTTTAAAACAATCCGATTCTAATAAAAAAAATTCTTGCATACATCGCATTTCCCTTTACATCTAAAACATCTTACCGGCACTTCAACTTGTGGGTTTTCTAATACCTAACTACGTTTAAGTTTGGACGGCGCCAAAATTTCTTTAAGGTTCTTGGTTCTTCTATAAGCCAGAATAATGGATTTAGCAGTAAAAAATTTTCTTAATCCTTGCGATTCTGAGAGGAGACCGAAATGCTTCTTAATAACTTTGGAGACATTGGGGAGTTTAGGGTTATAATCTAAAACTAAGGGATAGACCTTCCTCTTCTCCCTATAGTGGTGGGTTGAAGAATTTGTGTTCTATTAATTCCCAATGCTTTTTGAAACTGCTGATCTACCAGTCCTGAATCATAGATTCACAAGTACTGTTTCTATTCAGAGAAAAGTTTTTCTTAAAATTTCTCCGATGAGCAGTTTTCTTTTAATCCTCAAAGCCACGCAAAATGGGATGGCATTTTTGACGTGGCGGGGATGGGAACCACTATATAGGATGCAAATAAAGATGGCTGTCTGTGAGTTTAGCGTATACATCTGTAGAGACGAAACCATCCTTCAAATGCAACGTACACGTAAGTTCTAAAACATGCAATTCAGATGTGGAATAAACTAACTCGAACTTGATAGTGGGATAAAGAGAATTAATATACTCTGTAAATTCAAGTAACTTTTCCATACCAAGGGTCCAAATATCGAGTATATCATCCCTGTATCTCCACCGAAAATTGGGTTTAATAGGGCCCTCCTTGGCTAAGAGATCTATCTCTCCCATCGCAAGATCTGCATAGCTGGGAGCATTTTTAGGCCCCATGGCAGTGCCATGAACTTGAATAAAATGATGGTCTAAAAACTGGCTGTTGTTGGAATTGAGGCAAATTTCGACCGCTTCAACAATGCACTCAGTCGAAGGAACGTTACAACTACGCTGTTCCAACACTTTCCTAACTTAGGAAATTCCCAAATTGTTTTCAATATTGGGGAACATGGCTACCACGTCCCAGGACACCAATACACCTATTCAAATCTTCTAGTTTATTAATCAAATTAGTGGTATCCTTAACAAAAGATGGAATGGCTTTAAATAAAACTCAGTAAATGCCGAGAGTTTTTCTATGGCTGTAGCTACCATTACAGGAGGTAATAAGACGTAATGGATTACCGTTTTTATGCGTCTTAACATTACCATGAGCTACTCCTGGTTTGCAATTAATTCCGAAATCCAATCAACTATGTCTGGAGTAATCTGATCAACGGCTGCCCACTTCGTGCACCAATTTCTTACTTTATCTAAATGCTGAGTACTCGGATCATGTAAAGACTTATCATAATGTAGAGGATTATTTAACTGCTGGTACATTAAAATAACAAATCTGGAACCTTTATCTTGAACCCTAATTACTTTTGAACTTTGCTTTAAGCCCTGAGAGCTAACCTCTCTTCTATAGATAAATTATTTTTCAGTTCTAACATTATTTACATTAAGTATATCTCTTCTTACAGCTAGAAAGAGTTCAACTTCGGGAAACTCGGCTTTAGGAGGATTCCAGTTGTTGTTGGATGGAATCTTGGGAAAATTCTGACTACTTGTGTTGCCCGTGTTGTTGTCTTTACCTTCAGAATGTACTGCAAGGCGAATTCTTCTCTCAAATTTCTCGATATCTTCCAGAACTTTTAGCCAATTGATGTCCTTGGGAGTCGGACAGAATGAAGGGTGCTTGGAAAGTAATTTTTGCTGTTCATCTTGTGAAGCTGTCGGTGGTCAGGTTAATAGGGCTTAGGTCAGGTATTCCAATTGTATTTTCTTGCTGAATAAAATTAATTTGGTTGGAGGAGGGTTGTCTATTCCTCATACACTTTTTAAATCTTCTATTACGGCGTTTCCGGCGAGCACAATGATCGAAATTTGTGTCCTCAATTAATTCTCTAGACTTAAGCAGTTTTTTCTTTTCAATTCTTTTAAGTTTAATCTCAAGTAAATGCATAGGTCTCTTGACTTTATTCCAAATTTATTAGCATGCATTTTTGTAAAAACTGATGAAGACCGAATGGTCGAAACGTTTAATAAATTTTAATGGCACAGTATGAAGTTGCCTGTCTCTTACTTTTTATTCGTCCTATATGTAATATATCATACACGAGGAGGAGTGTTTCGTCAGGATATCCAAACACCGAGACGTTTGTTGAAAACCGAGGCAAAGCCGAGGTTTTTGAACAAACTTCGAGGTGTTTGGATATCCTGATGAGACACTTCTTACCCTGCGAGTCAGAGCCCCTTTCTGACCTACGCAAGCTTCGGGGGAAAGTGGGCTCTGCCCAACCTCGTACCCAGGGCCATTTGTAGGGAACTGGGCCAAGATGGCGAATAAAACAAAATGGCGGGAACAAATGGCCCTGGTGGAGGCTAGCTCAAAATGCGCAGTATATTGCGCATTTTATTAACTAGAACTCAGTTCTTTACACAGAAATTATACCTAATTAAGCCTAATTATTGCATGGTTTAAAATATAATTTCTCGTGCCATGTGCAGGAACAACCGACAAGGTCAAAATACAATTTTTAAAAAACAAAACAAAATCAAACCGTCTGATTTACGTCATAAGCTCTTGACCAATCAGAGGCTGAGATAGCCTAGCCTCCACCAGGGCCATTTGTTCCCGCCATCTTGGCCCAGTTCCCTACAAATGGCCCTGGGTACGAGGTTGGGCTCTGCCAACAAACTCGATATTTCTTTTTGAGCATGCGGGAACGGTTGCCAAGATACTATTTTGGGCCCAGGCTCTAACGCGTCACTTCCTATTTTCCTGCTTACGCGTGTTCGTAAACTATAATTCGAACTTGTTTGACGAGTTTAAAACCTGACTGACTCGCCCCAAACTTGGGGCGAAGATCGAGTTTGTTGGCAGAGCCCACTTTCCCCCGAAGCTTGCGTATGTCGGAAAGGGGCTCTGACTCGCAGGGTAGACGCTCCTCCGAGTGTATGAGAAAATTAAGGTAAATGTCTCCTTAATTTATGTAATTTCTTCCTCCGATATCCAAACCACAGACACGGTACTGATTTCCTTTGTGTTTTCCTCATGAATTATTAATGAGTTATATATATAAAATGAGTTATATATATATATATATAAATTAAAAAATTAAACGAAATAAAAAATAATACGAATTTAAAATCGTGTATAAACTATAATATTTACCTTGCTTGTTCGGTTTGTACAAATGAAAAATTGGTCCTCAGTTTTTTGCAATCACTTGTTTTGGCCCGTATTTTAAAAACGCCGGTCCCATATTTTTGTAGTACAGACTTCATGCTCAATCAAAAAGTGGTTATTACTTAGGATTACATTTAGTTAGAATATTGGTTATGTTATAGTTTGTTATTACTACACCTATACTTTCTTTTTTTAATAGAACACCTGGATCTGTCTTCCCATCCACCACAGCGAAACAAAGCCGAGCACTCGCGACTCTATCCCTCTTGCCAAAACAAAGCAGTACAACGACAAGTCTGTCCTCATCACTCCACATTCATGTTGCTCAGTTGCTGTGGATTAACATTTTAATCTTTAGCATAACGTTGTGATCACCATGCCGCATATGGTCATTGGAAATGTCGTAAACCATGCAATTCACCCTTGTGAAAATTACTTATAATTAATTAATTTTAAAAATTACTGAATTTCAATCTTAACTCAGGAAAAACATATAACACATCTTTGTCCAGGCCTTTCCCATTCGTCTGGCGTTAGTCAAATAAAACAATAAATATAACGATGCGGACGCCGGACGGAAGAGTTAAGACAGGAATGTTTAACAGGGTGTTCATTAGCATTGGTTCAATCTTAACGAATTAAATCTGACAAATCAGTCTATGTAAAAGTTCGCCATTGCAGTAAATTTTCTGCTTGTACTTTAAGTCACAAGAATGAATTTATCGAAGAGAAATTCTGCTTGTAATGCAAATCCTATATTTCAATAATATGTTTTCGTTTACGGACAAGCTAACCAGTTAACTGTCGCTGTTCCCTAGAAACGAGTAAGATCTCGTTTGCATCAGCTAGGGGGGAGGGGTGTACATGGAATGGACACTGAGAGAGATAAATACAGGGAATGGATACAAAGGGGATAAATAATGAGGAATGGACATAGGCGTACGGGGTGGGGGGGGGGGGCAGCGGCAGCTGCCCCCCCAGACGAATGGAAATGTTGCTAAGTCAGGCAAAAAATATAGGGAAAAATAAAAAAAAATAGGCACTTAGTGGGATTTTTATATCAAAAGTCGGGCAATTTCCGTTTCAATCGGGCAAAATGTTCTCCGCCCACCCCCACACCCCCCCCCCCCCCTATAAATTTGTGCCCGTACGCGTATGGGAGTGGATACTGAGAGAGATAAATAAAGGGAATGGATACTGGGGCGATAAATACTGAGGAATGAATACTGCTCAAGATAAATACAGAGAATGGATACAAGGGGGATAAATACTGAGGAACGGATACGGAGAGAGATAAATACCGAGGAACGGATACTGAGGAAGATAAATACTGAGGAACGAATATTGAGAGAGGTAAATACAGGGAATGGATACTGAGAGAGAGAGATACTGAGGAATGGACACTGAGGAAGATAAATGTTGAGTAATGGAAACTGAGAGAGATAAATACAGGGAATGGATACTGAGGAGCATAAATACCGAGGAATGGATACTGAGGGTCTAAATACATGCAGAAGAATGGAAACTGAAGAGATAAATACTGAAAAATAGATACTGAGGGGAATAAATACAGGGAATGGATATTGAGGAGGATAAATACTGAAGAGTAGTTACTGGTGGTGATAAATACTGAGAAATGGATACTGAGAGAGATACATACATGGAGTGGATACTGAGGAAGCTAAATACTGAGTGATGGATACTGAGGAGGATAAATACTGAGGAAGATAAATATTGAGGAATGGATACTGAGGGGATAAATAAAGAGGAATGGATACTGAGATGATAAATACTGAAAAATAGCCTTGCTATTCTTATTCACAAAGGTTCGAGTCTTTCTATAAGTTCCGACCTTCTTATCCCGGTATCCTTTGCCGGTGGTTTGAATTGTGACTTGATCACTGGCCTTAATTGGGGATTCATTTATTGGTAGTTCTGTGATGTGATTGTTCTTATGTTTACACCTATATTCTGCCGGCAGTTGACTCTCAAATACGGCGAAAGTGTCGTCTCTGTTCTTGATTGGAATTTCACTTATAGACCAAATCGTAGTTTCATTTAGGCCCACATGCAAATTAGTTTCCTATTCAATTTGAGCCCCTATGCAAATTACATCGTGTCTATTAAAGCATAACGGGAAGATAACATAGGCTGGGACTGTTTTTTCATGTTTGAGTTCATTATTTTAAGACACGGCACAAGCTTCGATAAGCAAATTTTATCCTTATAACATTAAAAAGTTTCTGAAATCAGAAAATAAATGTTATGTTTACTACGGCTGCTTCAGCCTCATGTTATAAATGAACTACGTTTTATCCCGACTCAATTGTATGCGCAGTCGAAACTCCAATTTCGTGTATACATGGATGTCGGGTATACTCTTATGTTTGCACCTATATTCTACTAATTGAAATCAATGAAGCCGATAGCGTCGTCTGTGGTAGGGTTAGAAATGTTACTGCGTCATCCTGTGCGTTAAGGGAATTCTTTTTATTGTTTGTTTCCTTAGGGTTTGAAATATTACCGAGTCATAAGCGAATTCTTTATATTGTTTGCTTCCAACTCAACATGCAAATCAAGAGGTTGACCTTTACATGAAAGTTAAAGCACGAGGGAGAGGTTTTTATTTAACTGTGAAGACCGAGCGCGAAGCGCGAGGTCTTTACAGTTAAATAAAAACCGACTCCCGAGGGCTTTAACTTGTTTATATACTTGCCACATCCTATTCTTTTGTTTTTCGGAGGTTCCTAATTAGAAATTCAAGCTAATACATAGTTTGTTTTTGAAAGAGAGCAATTAGGGATTTGAAAATTCAATTGTGTTGTTAATTATGCTAATTTTTAACGTAAAGTTATCCGAGGTTATTATTTTTGCGTAATGACCTGGTACTAGGTTATTATTTTTCCGTAATAACCTTCAACCCGGCATTTCCCCGGGAGAAATCAAATACCACCGCCTGCTTTTAAATTGGAGGTTATTACGGAGAAGTTAAAAACCGACGAAAAACAAAAGAATAGGGTGTGGAAATTAAGTTTGTAATGATTGTTCTATTGTCAGCGTTTGATTCTTATTTAGATTTTAATTTTTCGAAAGAAGATCAAAGTCTAACATATTTTTCTTCAAATGTATTAATTAACTCTTACCTTCTCAGTTTCAAGACTGGATAAAAATTCGTTGACACTGTCCGCTTCTTTCGTGTTACTTCAGGGATTATTTTAAGGAATTTTTATCACTGCACAAAGAGCTGAAAAAGGCATAAAACCTAACTTCAGTAGCACGTTATTATTTGTCGTTAAACAGCGATGGAGCACTGAGTACATAGGTGAGTGCATAAGCGGCCCTTCTCTTCTCAATTTTAATGATTTAATCCCTTTCGCACAGCATACATTCGCATTTTCAAAATAACAATAGTCAAACAGTAGCACACGAGCACAGACGCATCGACCTGAGAAGCCTCAAGCATGTTATGTGGGGTTGGCTGGTTGGCACCATTGGGTAGTCTGGCTAAATAGTAAGAACACTAGCGTTTTGTTTATTAGGGCGGTAGGGCCTGCTATAATAGCTACACTCATGTATCTTGAAAGTTGAAATTAAGGGCATAAGGCTGTTAGTCTACAGTACGCTTAACGTTATCAGAAGATAGTGGACCAGGGTCCTTTAAAGTGCCACTAACCCCAAAAACTTTTTCTCGCAAATCTAAGAGCCCTTATTGAGTGGATTAGACCAGTTAATAAATTATTGGTATTGGACGTTTCGTTGATCTTCTGTAGACGTCCAAAGTTGCATCTGCATGTCCCATGGCGGAGTAGGAAAGGGAATGGGTATATTCCTGGTGTTACGTCACACAAGTCAAACAAGGAACTCTTTGAGCTCTGTCTGGTGAATACATAGAATTTTTTGAGTTGAAAAGTCATTTTCCCAACTAACTCAATGTAAAAATTCTATGCATTCAGCAGACAGAGCTCAAATGAGCTCCTTGTTTGGCTTGTCTGACGTCACACCAGGAATATACCCATTCCCTTTCCTTCTCCGCCATGGGACATGCATATGTCAATTTTTGCAACTTTGGGTGGTCTACAGAAGACCAAAGAAATGTCCAATACCAATAATTTACTCACTGGACTAATCCACTCAATAAGGGCTTTTAGATTTGCGGAAAAAATTTTTTGGGGTTAGTGGCACTTTAAAATAATCCATGTGGTTACTTTCTACGGTAGTAGACTCTCCGCGGCCACATGTTTTTCCCAGTTTGGCCGAATTTTGATGTATTTTATCTTAGTTTTTGTTTACGGACTTCTTCTTGAATTTGGTACGACTGCTCCCGCAAATTCTCTGTGGCTTGTAGATTACGTTTAAGTTCAGCTTTTAGATTTGTCTCATTGATAACCATGTCTAGTTTTATTCCTTCGATCTAGATCAGCGCCGACGAGCACTTTACAATTGCACTGGCATAAAACTGAGTGGTCGTTACAGCTGTAGTTTGGTGTAGACTTATCTCAGGGCCGTAGATAGCGGGGCGGGGGGGGGGGGGGGCACCAGGGGCAACTGCCCCCCCCCCCCCCCCCCCCCACCCCCCATGAGAAAATCCAAAATATGATTTTTATGTCACACATCACATTTGCTACCAGAGTTACAGAATAAAGAACTATAACTAGTCGTTTAATAAGATAACTCTGCATGACAATGAGTTTTCGCGTTGCGTTCGCGCTTTATCCCGTTAGAGTAATTATTTTGCAGTCATTTGCTACTCACTTTTCACCAAAATGTTCGGAAGTTTGTTCCGAAGTTCGCAAGTTCGTTGGGAAGTTCAAAGCTCGTTTTAAACTATGCATTTGATTGACTTCTTGCTTTCTTGGTTCCTAGTAGCCGGCAATCAATTGCGTAGTTCAAAACGAACTTTGAACTTCCCAACGAACTTCGTAACGAACTTCTGAACATTTTGGTGAAAAGTGACAAGTGAGTTGCAAATGACTGTAGTTGTCTTTGTAAATATGTAATACTGTAGTATTAGACAAAATCTTTTGTAAAAATGAGGGAACGTGTCTTAAAAAATATGTTTTAAAATGTTCAAAATTTTGCTCAAATATTATGTCAGATTGCGGGAAATGCCATTTCAGAGACTCAAATTTCAAAAATTTTCCACCAAGTAATTGTTGTTGTCCCGTCACTAAGAGTTTTTCTTTCTCCGCCAGGAGAACTCCAGTCACGCCTTTGATAGCTGTAGACGTAATCTCGTGTATAAATTTCTTTAACGAAGGAAAATCTCCGGTCCAGGCAAGCTTTAATTTACCACATATTGGTAGATTATGCTTTTCATATCATTGGCTTCGCATTCGGAGTTGGTTACCGTGTCTTGAGACAGTGTAGACATTGAATTTTGCGATTGAACTACGGTTCTCGGTAAAAACGGTCTTCACACTAGGGCAAGGCAGTCGAATGGTTTGGGATAATAGATAAATAAAAAAGATAAATACTGAAGAATGGATACTGAGATAAATACTAAGATAAATACTGAAAAACTAAAATAAAAAGATAAATACTGAGGAATGGATACTGAGGAGGATAAATACTGTCGTATGGATACTGATCGAAGAGAGTAAATACTAAGGAATGGATACTGAGGAAGATAAATACTGACGTATGGATACGGAGGAGGATAAATGCTGAGGCATGAATACGGAAGAGGATAAATGCTGAGGAATGGATGCTGTGGAAGATAAATACTGAGAGATGGATACTATGGAGGATAAATACTAAGGGTGGATACTGAGGAGGATAAATATTATACTGAGGAATGGATACTGAGGAGGAGAAAAATTGAAGGATGGATATTGAGAGGTGGATACCGAGGAGGATAAATACTGAGAAATGGACACTGAGGGTGATGAATACTGAGAAATGGATACTAAGGAGGATAAATACTGAGTCGGATAAATACTAAGGGATGGATATGGTGATAATTATGAATGAATGGATAGAGTGACAAATACTGAGGAATGAATAGGTTGAAATGAATAGGGAAATAAATACTGAGGAGTAGATGGAGTTATCAAATTACAATAGCCCAGACTCGTGATATGGCAATAAAGGTAGATCTAACATGTAGTAGCGACCATTAAATTTGTTCTCGGCGGCGGAAAACCACGTACAAATCTCAGCCACAAGAGTCGCTAATAATATGCCTCAATCCTCAATAAAAATGGTTAAAACCTACATGTATTGTTGTATTTTTGTATCCTTTCGCTGTCTATAGAGGTTTGGGGATTTCGGCGAGCTGGAATAGACGACTTCTGAGAGTAGACAAGGTTACTGTGGGATTTCCAGAGTTCCAAGTTCTTTATTAAGCACTATTTGTTTAGTTAAATTAAATACAAAGGTTAGCTATAGGTGTAGTTAATTATACAACGAATAATAAATAGAGAACAGTGACAGTGCGCAGTGATCAAAGGAGCATGTAGCTTTCTGGTTGACCGCTGCCTACTATTACATAAAATTAGTTGAGCGGGGTTTAAGCAAACTCAAGAATAATCTACGATTAGGTGAACGACGAGCACAAAGGATCATGGTATACTATGACAACGATAGACCGGTAAAACTTTTCGATTTATGTTTACTTTCATTTTACTTTCATTTTGCTTTCATTTTACTTTCATTTTACTTTCATTTGGTTATTAATTTTCATTCAATTTTATTTTAATTTAAAAGTACTTTTAAATTTTATTTCATTTCATTTTAAAATTATTTAGTTGTTTTTTATTGTGAATTTTTTGAATGACAACGTTAGGCCACCATAGATATCTCTTCAGATTTCATCTATTTCTTCTGAAAACCGGTTTTATTTTAGGTACAAGTAGTAATGCAGATGAAGCAAGAAAAGCTTACAATCTTGAATAACGTATCAGTATATATTTTTGCAAACGAAGAAGTAAACATCAGTTTCGTACATCCGCAGAACGTTAACGCGCTGGATATCACCTTTTAAAAACATAATTTTAGCCATGAATGAAGTTTTTTAAAGGCTATCGAAATTGCATGAATTCGAAGGAGTTTGAGATCTTTGAAAAACTCACGAGTGTGTGTTTTTCCAAATTGCGCGAAAAACCATGCTATTTCTTACTAATAATATACTTGGCACCCCCTACCTTTGAGTTATGTGGAATGGTACCCAAAATTTTCGAAATTTCGAGAAAAAATTTATTTGCAGTTTTAGCACCACAAATTAGTCATGTTTAATGTGGAAACTAAATTTTTCCAAAAACTCAAAATTCATATGACTTTTTGAGGCAATTCTGCATTGTCTTAGTTTGTTGCTAGGGGCAACGAGTCTGTTTACATCCATTTATTTACAATAAACAAGGCCAAAACTAGACTTGCTCCATGAAATGTACAGGCATAGCCGCTGACCAGCGGTGACCGAAATAAACGGAAATACTTCAATTTTAGTCTTATGCAGTTATTGTTGAAAAATCAATGCACTTCGAACAATTTCCCACATAAGTTCGCTTTTAAAAAAGTTTAGAGTATACATTTTGTGTTATCTACCTGGTGGACGTGTTTAGCTATGTCTAAACAACGTTCAGTAAGACGTAAAAAGAGAAGGTTTTCTGGAACTCAGTTCACGAAAGATGACAACAATCGTACCATCACCAGGATCACTGTCAAGCTGGACTTCCTGTTGAAATTACAATCAAAATCAAACCCATTTATCAAAGACTTAGTGATGAAGGGTTGTTGGAAAAGTGTCCCCATGGTAAAACACAAAATCAAAATGAGAGTTTGAATGGTCTGGTGTGGCAAAGAGTGCCAAAAGAGGTTTTTGTTGGGAAAGATATTATTGAGTTTGGTCTTTATGATGCTATTGCCCACTTTAACAATGGTGCCCAAACTGTTCTAGAGCTGTACAAAGACCTAGGTATTTCACCAGGAACATATACTGAGATTGGATGCAGTGGAATAGATCGAGAACGAGTAAGGAATGCAGAGTACAAAGAGAAAGAGTCCAGTAAGAAGAGGAGAAAAGTTTTAAGAGGCCTAAAGAAGAAAAAAGAGGACAAGAAAAAGGAAGCTGAAGGACTTAGCTATGGTGCAGGAATGTTTTAAGGAGTAATATTTTATCAGGTCACTAGCTATGGACTGGCAACACTAAACGATAACTTTAAACTGTGATTTCTCAAATGTTAACTTTTTACCATGTTGTGTGAACTATAACAGTTGTCATGTCAAGTGTATTTATTATATCTCAATGAATTTTGGTGTAAATGTTACTTAGATACAGTTCTATGGTGTGAACCTGAAATATAGGTTGTTCATTATATTAATTTTTGCCTAGTAAGTCTCGTAAAAATGACTGGGCGTGACCACAAAATTAGGTGCAATTCAGTTATGGTGAGAATCCGCAAGAAAACTATTTAAGAGTTCTAGTTATTTTAGGTTCACATCATAGATATATTTATATTTGAACTATTAACAAAGTTTCTTAACCATATGTTGGTTCTATATTGAGATATTAATGTTGGCGAAAGAACCAAAATATGGGGTTCTGGGCGTGGCTTAGTTACCATGGCAACAGCAGATTGCCAAAATTTGTGTAAAACAATTTGTTTATTGATGTAGAATACTATGATATTAAAACAAACATGTTTCATCTAATTTTGAAAGATTTTTTTTTTTTGGGTACAATTCCACCTGAGTTAAGCGAGTTGAGTAATTCAGCTAGTCAACATGAGTGCATGTTAGTGCACGCGTGCATGCCTTACACTCGTGTTTGATCCTTGTTTGGTGCAGATATATATCCGATTAAACTTGGCTATACATGTATGTGGAAAGTTAAGACTAGTGCATGCAACCCCGTACCCAAGGCATAAAAATGGCCCAGGACAACATTTGATATATGTTTGTTCATGACATTTACATGTATCCTGGATAATCGTAGGAGTATCATGATGAATAATGCTAGCCAGTTGCCTTTATGATAAAGGGTTCACATGAGTGAGTCGGTAGAGCGTTAAATATTTCTCATTGGTTATTCATGTATATGTATTATACAAAAACAAAGCACAAAGACCTGCCATAACACCCCAAAATTCTGGGTGTCACGTGACCAGCCGACGCCAGGGCCATTTTCGCCGACCTCGAAACGTGGAGGAAAAATACACTGGGTACGAGGTTGTAGTGCATGTACTTCATCAATCTGGACTCTACGAAACACAACTGGTTTTCTCTGGGTACTCCAGTTTTCTCCTGTAGTAATACTGGTCTAATGATAAATAAAATAAAATTAGTTTTGTTTTTAGGTAAGGTGCATTTCACAAGATTATCGCTTTTCCAAGAGAGTAGTTTAGTAAAACAAGTGAAACAAGCCTGACGGAAATTCGTTTCGCTAGTTTGGAAATAGAACAACTACAGAATGGGAAACAAACACAGGTGTTGCGTTAATTACAAACTAGCATAATCTCTTGCCAAAATTATTTTTAAAATAGCATTTAGAAATTTCTATACCCATTCAGTTTAAGGGTAGGTTAACCCTTTACTGGCCACAGTTTTCTTTTGGCAACTTATTCATTTTTCTCTGGCTTACTCGTCAAGCGGAGAGCTCCCGGAAACCTGGCCAATAAAAGATTAATTTTCTTTTTTTCAGGCAGGATACAACAAACTATTATAGTTTTGGTACTTTCAACTTAAGTGGCTTCACTAAGGTTTGGAGGGTCATTTCGGTAAAGCGCTCTCAATTCGTCAGAATTTATGCCACAAAATAAAATTGATATCGTTGGAAAGCTATTAATTTGTAGAATATAATGTTGTATTTGATTTTGCGTCAATAATAGTTAAGTTAAGCCAGAGGGTTTCAGTCGGGGCGACTTAAGAAGAATTAGCGTTTCATTTTGTTCAAAAAAAGTTTTCGCAGTTCGATTCCAAGATAAACTTCCGGCAAAACGGTGTCAGCGTTTTTTTATTTATTGCCTATTTATTTATTTATTTTGTCCGAATATTGGTCAAAAACAGCATTTTCAATTTTGGTCGTTAATAAAATCGGCAAAAATCGACATATCAAAAAAAACGCTGACAACGTTTTGCTCGGAATTAAACTGCAAAAAACCCGATTTTGAACAAAATAAAATGCTTCAGTTTTACTTGAGTCTCCCCGATTGAAGGCTGGTTCTAATTAAAAAATTCACTACTATTATTGATTTTTGTTTATCGTAAGATCAAAGACAACATTGTATTCTACAATAAATAACTTTCTAACGATATCTATTTTATTTTTGTGGCATAAATTCTGATGAATTGAGAGCGCGTTACCATAACCCTGCAAACCTTAACGAAGACCTAAAGTGGTCTCTTATGCACCATTATCTCTCCACAAGAGATCTGTTTTTTTTACAGAACCAAGTAAATGACTGGCAAGGAATGTTTGGTTTGTTTATAGCACGTGTATAAACTAGCATGTAAGAAGTGATATTATATAATGCACGTACTGTAGCGCAGTATCGACGCTGTAGTGTTGTACTTAAAAAGGTATGATTTGTTTGTGTGGACTATAGCTGCATGCATGGTGTTACGTCATTAAGCAGTAATTAGCATTAATATTGCGCATTGATTTAAAATCAATCATTGTGTCTTTCGCATTGACTTGAAAATATTCTATGTTTATCTCATAACGAAATATCCTGGGCTTTTTATTCTATTCTAATTCTTCTCCTATATGTGTCATGTATATGAAAGACAATTTAAATGAGGGAAGACAGACGTGTTGGATGGGTTGGATGATTTGGTGATAATGATCCTTGATTACAATATCAAAAGAAGAGTGAGAAGAAAGGGATATCAAGAAACACATATCAAAACATATCTTTATCTTTTTCCTTTCATATCTAAGACATGTTTTCATAAATGTAGGTGATCCATTTTCATCAATTTTTTGTGTATTTATGTACATAGTCATAGAGGTCAAGTATACAGTTTTGTATTCCCCAAACGTTTCCTGTTAAATTGTTATCTGTAAACATGAAACACTATGTCAATGCAAATATTTTTAGCTTGTTAACTCAGCCTAAGCAAACATGGAAAATTTATAGGGACTATATGGTTTGACTTGATAATCAAATGGCTTTCCTTTGTAGGTATTTGTAATAAATAAATCCATTTAATTTATTTAATATGCGTGATATTGCATGTAAGTCGTCAAGCTAGCGGTTGAATATAGAACAAGGGTAAATGCACGCGTCTTGATTTTCGTGTTTCTAACTGTTTGCATATAGAAAACGAACCGCGAGAGAGAAAACGAGAGTAATTACACAACACTTTAGATGCAACGAGAAATGTCAGAAGCTTGGTATTTTTTAGCATTTAATATACAACATAACAACAGATTTTTTTGTTCAACAAACATATCAAAATCAACTGTCCAGAATCCGGCTTCCCGTATGATTGTATCAAAGTCAATCTGCATGCACGATTCTATATTTTTTATACTATTTTCGCGCGCGGGTGATTAAATTTTTTTTGCACCAAACACTTACGATTGCTTGCAAATGTCGCAAAAAGTTCTTTTAACTTTAAAGGTGTATTAATGGAATTCGTCCGGATGCAAATAGCAAAAAAAATCGCGTATTGAAAAACGTTTGTACACGTTCGAAACTATATAATATAGTAATTTAAAATATATTCCTTGCCCAAAATTATACATTAATATTATACATACACAATTATTCAGAATAAAGGTAATTTCAAAACGTTCCTTGAGAGTTCTTTAATTCTATTATTACACTCTTTTTATCATACCATCTTTGATACCGAATGCAACTTTTGGCAGAACAACATTTGTCTGTTAGTGAATTAACGTTTTTTGTTACTAAGCCGCCATCGATTCACAATGTCAATGGATATTCAATTGAAACAACTTCCATATACTTCAGTCTTAAAATCTTTCTGTCCGACTGAGAAGCTCACATTGCATGCAACAGTATAAGCAAGCTTTTCCAGGTAAGAAGATGTTATTTGCTTTTGCAACAGAGCTATCCATACTTCTAATTTATTAACTTTGTTTGACAAAGGTATTGGCAGGCTTACACGTCCAGTTTTGGATTTTAATCCCAGAAATCTATGTCACCTTAACAGAACCGTATATATAGTGAACTCAAGTAGATCCAATTTTTTCACAACGTCTTATATTTGTCTTCTGTTTGGAGGAAATACTACCGTTTTTTCTATAATTTAAAGAAATAAGAAATGGCATGTTAGTACGTGTAACCAACCAGATTTTCACAACTATAGTTCTATTTGTTCGACAACGTTTAGGCCACGGTTGTTAAATGTATGAGTTGTATGATTCGTCGGCGTAACTCATATACAATATGATATATAATTACATATACAAATGTATAATTATATATACAAATGGAGGTAGTGCCACATCTCGGGGTACGAAACTAAATAGTAATAAATATGCCTAGTCAAATTTGTTGAGTCATTCTACCTCCATTTGTTTAATATGCTCTTGGTATCCATTGGTAGCCAATTACAAGCTACTCAACCTATATATATATATACATATATATATATATATATATATATATATATATATATATATATGTGTGTGTGTGTGTGTGTGTGTGTGTGTTTGCGTGTGAATGTGTTGTACATATGTGTGTTATCTAACTCTTATCTGTTTTGTAGAAAAAAATAAGTGACCAAAAATTTAGTTTACATTATACCTATTCCTGCGCACTTTATTTTTTCTGCATGATAAACCGTCATCACAAGGACAACCATGATTGACAGTGTAAGCCACTCCACCTTCTAAGACGGCACAAATTTGATTCTCTCTCAGCATGGATTTGCATACAAACTCTCCATGACTCTTGGCACAACACAGTCCTTTCTTGCAGTCTTTGTCCTTTCTACATCGCGACATGTAGTTTCCTGATTTTACCACCTTTCTGCAACTGCCAAAAACACACTCAAAGCCTTTGCAGCAGACATGATCACGTCTACATTTTGCTCCGAGGCTCTTACACTTGTGACAAGTACCATAATGCCGGTGACAATAGCCTGTGCTACACTGGCGATCTTTTGTGCAGTATTTCTGAAAGACAAAATGAAACTTTTAGCTAGGCTGATAGTGGTGAAGAGCAATGTAGTTTGTGGTCTAATAAATATATACTAAATATAATCACAGATTATAGTCAATTCTTTATCGTATAGTAGATTTATTTGCAAGCTAAAAGCTTACCTGTTTTGCTGTTGGATTTGATACGCTGCTGGAGTTGTGTGTTGAAGTAGAGCTTTTTTGGACCGGATTGACATCCCAGAGCCAACTAAAAACGACGGTTTCACATACTTGAACAAGAACTAATATCAACAGAGCGCTGAAAACGAACGACTTCATTTCTCTACGTTGCCGTAAGGTTAGAAAATAAGAATTTGATGTCAAGACCAGTGTTTTGTATTCCTTCTTCGTTTGTAATGGGCCTTCGATTGACAGAAAAGAATAGAAACGCGTGTCATTAGGGACGAAAAGGATTAATGTTTTTAGATAAGCCAATCAAAATCATCTTTCGTATTATAAATGTTGACACTTCAAGGACAAAAAGGCGTGGAACGTTAATTTTTGAGGAGGAGAAGCCCGCCTACTGTGATGAGATTCAAGCACCTAATCGATCCCACATCTCACATTCATCTTAAATTGAATACCCTAAAAATTATTAAGAACAGTAATGTCAAGACATTGCATAAAATAAGGTCCTCATTATTGTTTTGTGTTCGTCATGACGAACGGCAATGAAAACAATATTGAACAGATTCATTTGTTTGCCATTGACAACCATTCAATTAAGCGACATTCTGTAGCAAATTAGACTGTCTTGTGGCAAACATCAAGTTTAGTAATGTGGCAGGATATTCTACCGTATTATAATGCATGGTCAATTAACGTAGACCCTATTTAGTATATTTTTCGTTGTTGTTAAGGATACTAATAACAAATCTCAACAAGTTTGCCAGTTCCGATATTCATGCAAGAGAAGAAATATTGGCCAAAATAGAATAAAACGCATGCTATATATTTTACTTCTGTCATGCTGTGACTGCATGTGTGATCCATTAAAGATTAAAATGCATGCAATGGTCGATAACACATTTACAGTTTTCAATGTTAAGAAAATCATAACGAAAGCAAAGCCTCATTCGAACACTAAACTATATAAGAAAGTTTTCTCTAAGAAATCAGTTTAAATCAATAATATATATATATATATATATATATATATATATATATATATATATATATATATATATATATATATATATATATATATATATATATATACATATAAGCGCAGCGAACGAGTCTTGCCACGAAAACATAAAATCAAAATCTTTGAGCAACCGTGTAATGTTCTATTTATTATATGGACAATGAAATTATGATTTTACGTGAAAAGCTGAATTAAGAGAAGTTACTGGCTCAAATTTACTTGATTCGAAACTTGCGGCAAAAGGCGCAAATTTTGACTTGGCGATATGTCACTGGTGAGCGTTACATACGAGAAATACGCCTCTCGGATTCCCTGATGTAGTGAAATATATGGATTCTTATACGAGTGTTTTAGTTGCTAGTAAAATACTCAACTAGATAAACTGCCGAATATAATAATTTAAAATATATCTACATCTAGGTATAGTTTTGCATTTGGTCAAAAACATCTATGAACAGATAAGGTTCTGTCAATTGGGATTAAGACGTCCCATCACTGCAACAAAAAGTTTTTAAAAGAGGTGCACAAAGATAAGCTTAGAAACTTCTTTTTGCGTATGATTATTTTCCTTTAGTTTCAACCGTAATTTGATTACGTCAATATTGCTTTATCCGTTTAACATTGTGCGTATTGGCCCTCAAAACGCACTTAAAACTAATGTATGCTCATTTCAATTGCTTAAAGGCTGTGTTGGAAGAGAACCTGCTGGGTAACCCATTTTGTAGGATAGCTTTGTTGTTTCGGAAGGAAGGAAGTGAAACTTGACAAAAGCAGCCTATTAAAACTATTGTAATCTTAATTTTTTTAATAATAAACACTTTGACTTTCAGCAGGATGTTGACATTTAGAGCGACAAAAAGGCGTGGAACGTTAATTCTAAAAGGCCTACTGTGATGAATTCAAGCACCTAATCGATCCCACATCTCACATTCATCTTAAATTGAATACCCTACGAATCATATGGATATCAGTGAACAAAACACGGCTAGAAAAGTCAGGAAGTGTTTTTTTATAAAGATGAATGCCCAGGACGGCCAATGAAAACAATTCTAACAGCTTCTTTGTTTGCCATTGACAACCATTCAATAGTAAGCGAACATTTAGAGAGACTTAAATTATGGTCTTTCAAAAATCAACGAACGTTAGGGGGTGGGTCTATTTATATATGATATATACTAGAAATACACGAACGCAACAACCCCTCGCCCGCTTTATATGCATTTTTAACACCTCCCCCCTAATTTCTGTTTTTTGTTGTATTAATGAACACAGATCAGAAAACTAGTTAGCAAGGTTCATCTGTAGTCGTGTATTGACACACAGAAAGAACATGCAATGTCAATATTAAAAAAAAACCAACGAGATGAGCCAAATGACAAATTTTCATTCAAAAATATATATAAACAGTGGTCAAGAAAAGACATAACTCACACAATGTCAACGTCCTAGCGATGAAAGACAATTCTAGACAATATATTATTTATATTAATTTTCATTTTCAAGATTTCTTCCGTTTTAGCCCGAGTTTTCTATGAGCGAATAGTCAACGAGGCGAAGCCGAGTTGACTATCGCTCATAGAAAACGAGGGCGAGTTGTCTAATTGTTTTAGTAGAAATTTACCAACAAACGTTAAATAAATTCTCGACCATAACATATTCTTTGAGGCTCGTTTAATACATTTTTTGACTGCCAACAACAAACGTTCAACAGTCATTTCGGACATCTCCTTGGCCTGTACAGTAACTGATGGAAAAGTAAAATTTTCTTGCATAATTTAGCATGGACTTTCATGTACAATATTGAAACAATATATATCCACTCATTTGATTTGTAAAAGTGACAAAAAGTTGAAAGAAACATTCAATTTAGCATATAGTTTACATCACGAAATCTTGTCAACAGCAAGCGTAATTCTGAAGTGTGTTTTGTTTGCAGTTATTTCGTTTTAAACGAACACAGATAAACAATTTAACGATCTTACCATTAATAATTTCCATTCTAACCATTTTGTAGCCGTTTTTGTTTTCTGCAGAACGTATTGCTTCGCCTAAATGTTCAATTTCTTCTTTCATTTGCCCACTCCGTTATAACTTCGGCGCCATTGTTGCTTAACAGAACAACCGCTGGCTCTAATGATCATTATTCGTGCTATACTACGCATTTTGTCATTGGTAATTTTTTTTAAATGAATGACTTTCATTTAAGAAATACCTAATGGGTTTCCATGTTTGGATAGCCTGATCCAAACACGAGGGATGTTGCGAGACTTTCGAAAAGCGTAAAAAAACACGAGCCGCCAGGCGAGTGTTTTTTAGCTTTAGAAAGTCGAGCAACATCCCGAGTGTTTGGATCAGGCTATCCAAACATGGAAACCCATTAGGTATTTCTTTTATAAAATGACCGACAATAAAATAACAGATTTTGTGAAAAAAAATAGTGATAGGAATACATATTCTCCCGAAATTCATCAACTACCAATCACGTTTCGCCTATTTTCCCCCAGACGCTAAACAACCAATCACATTTCGCCTTGTAACGTCTTGGTGACGAGCTGCAGGGCGAGCGAAACGAGAAAGAAAGTAATCCGAAAATTATTTTGCCGACAAATTCAACATTAAAGATGGGAATGTCAATAAAGAAGTGAACTCTGGCCATCGAAAACAGCGAATATTATTAGGAAAACGCTTAAACATTGCTAGAATCAACCGCCTCAGCGTCGGGCTCGTGGTTTTAGAGCAAATACAAGAAAAATATTCTTGGCCGTAAAAAGCCGCTGAAAGTGAAGCTTCCGAAAAAATATTTTCATCGCCAGATTTGGATTTTATGTCGAGAGCTCTTGGGTATTTTACTTCATATCGACAAAGTCTTTTTCTTTTACCAAGTGAGTTCATCAGCCAAGGAAATGAAAGGTATTTGTACAGCATGTTATTCTGTTTTAAGATCGTTTTCAAAACGTGTACTTTCCAAATCACGTTGTATTGTTTACCATATTAAAGTACGAACTACCGTATATTTTAGCAAGTTCAGCTTGGCTCTTGAACACAACAGGGCCGCAAAACAATTCCATGCTTGGTTATAGTTCTCTCACAGTATATAAACATAGTGTTGTTGTTTTTAACTGCCTGAAAAAGACTCGAAGACGGTGGGTTTTTTTAACTTTAAGATTCGTTCAGGAAATTATTTGTTTGCTTGTAATTCGACATTTAGTTCTTCGCCGTCGCTTATTTAAAACTTTTCCCTGTTGAAGCCCTTATGCACATACCTGTAGTTACCAATACTATTTTAGTAATTACAATGCTATTTTATTTGTGTCATGCAGTACTAAAAAAATTAGATTAAAGTCTATAAAAGGCGTCGCTCAAAATTGCTTGCAAATTTCCGTGTTTGGATAGCCTGATCCAAACATGGGTATTGACCAATCAGCGCTTGCGTAGCATACATGTTATTTTATAATGGTTTATTCCAGAGGTTTATATTATACACTTATAAACTCCTGCAATAGCCAATGAAATTCGAGGATTTGCATTATAAACTTTTAAATTTATACTAAATAGATTTATACAATATCCTGGTTGCTATGCGTGTTTTCATTGGTTGTTGGCCATGATCTATTAGAGGACAGACACATGGATCACGTCCGATCACGTCAGCTGACTTGCTTTTTTCTTTCTTCATGCCCCAAAATCCGGCAAGAAGTATTGTGTAATTTTTATATTGTATAAAGCAAATAGATTCCATTTTTTTGTTGTCTGTTCAGTTCTCGTGGGCCACTTTTTTGTTCTTACCACGTTGTGACGTCATCTGTGCATCTATAACTGATTATAAAAGAAGGTGGCTCTACGCAGGCTCTGATTGGCTGGGCTCCGTGCATTTATAAGAGAACATAGATCATGAATGACGTAGAATGGCGTCAGCTGGCCGGAAAAGCCCGCCAAAATCCTAAACTACCTCACTTTTAGTTTGATTTTTCCTCTTCTTATTTTATAAAACAAATAAACATACCGCTCCTGTGCATATGTACTCTTATAAAGGTACGTTAGACGTCATTTGAACTTCTTTCGTGTTCAAATAACGTCAAACGTGCCTTTATAAGAGTATATATGCACGGAGCTTTATGTTTTATTTGTTAAACAGATAACAGTAAAATGGAATCTATTTGTTAAATATGTATATTTAGTAGAAACTTACTAGTATTCTATTGCAAATGCTGCAATCTGATTGGCTACTCTACTCGATATCTATTTAACAAATAGATTCCATTTTGCCGTTGTCTGTTCAGTTATAGATGCACAGATGACGTCACAACGTGGTAAGAACAAAAAAGTGGCCCACGAGATGCAGTCGAGTGGGTCACTGATGTTCTTATCACGTTGTGACGTCTTCTGTGCATCTATAACTGAACAGACAACAAAAAAATGGAATCTATTTGTTTTATACAATCTAAAAATTACACAATACATCTTGCCGGATTTT
This sequence comes from Corallium rubrum, assembly GCA_964035015.1. Classification (NCBI taxonomy): domain Eukaryota; kingdom Metazoa; phylum Cnidaria; class Anthozoa; order Scleralcyonacea; family Coralliidae; genus Corallium; species Corallium rubrum. Next base: position 23,994,865 of record OZ035998.1, read on the forward strand.
GGGGCATAAAGAAAGAAAAAAGCAAGTCAGTTGACGTGATCTGACGTGATCCATGTGTCTGTCCTCTCATAGATCATGGGCAACAACCAATGAAAAGATAGCGAGTAGCAAATTGAGTACCAGTACTCGCGCGGCCATGCAGTAAACTAACATGGCAGTTTTCGCACAGAAACAATGGTTATGCTTCGTTTTTTGAAATAATTGGAAAGAACTAAGGTACACAAGTTAGTTTCTACTAAAACAATTAGATTATTCGCTCTCAATTTCTATGAGATGATAGTTGACTCGAGCTCCGCTCTCGTCAACTATTCACTCATAGAAATTTCTCGCAGAATTTCTTTCCCACTTGCGTGTAATTTCGCGTGTACCGCTCACCCGGGCTCCGGGCCTTCGGCCCTACGCCCGGGCTCGGGGATTATATATGATATGATATGATATGATATGATATGATATGATATGATATGATATGATATGATATGATATGATATGATATGATATGATATGATATGATATGATATGATATGATATATGATATATGATATATGATATATGATATATGATATATGATATATGATATATGATATATGATATATGATATATGATATATGATATATGATATATGATATATGATATGATATGATATATGATATGATATGATATATGATATGATATGATATGATATGATATGATATGATGTGATGTGATGTGATGTGATGTGATGTGATGTGATGTGATGTGATGTGATGTGATGTGATGTGATGTGATGTGATGTGATGTGATGTGATGTGATGTGATGTGATGTGATGTGATGTGATGTGATGTGATGTGATGTGATGTGATGTGATGTGATGTGATGTGATGTGATGTGATGTGATGTGATGTGATATATGATATGATATGATATGGATATATGATATGATATGATATGATATGATATGATATGATATGATATGATATGATATGATAAGCGGTAAACCTATTTTGTTGAGGCCAAAAGGGATGACTCAAAGGGACCTGTTCAGTCCTTTTGCGGCTTTTCCCAAATAGTCGTTAAATATGTTTGACTAAAAAGGTAGGTGGCAAACCAGATTTATGATTAGGGTTAGGGTTTTTCTTTGTGGTTAGGGTATCGAAAAGATTGCTAAAATCTTGAGACTCACTGAAGCTTGGCGAAAAATTTGGACAAATTTTGACGACATATTTTATCATATTTTGGAAAAGCCGTGAAAGAACTGGACAGGTCCCTTTGAGTCATTCTTTTTAACCTTGAGTGGAGAAAATGGATATACTTTAGTCAGGATTTTTGTATATTAATAACCTGCTTATATGCTCTAAAGTTATGGAGCATCAATAACTAATCTATTACAACTGTATGTTACTGAGAGAAATCTAGAGGTACACTATAGATATTGTCGAAATTAAGAATTCATGTAGTCAAGAGTCGCAGAGAAGCCAAATTAGCATGCATATATAGACCGATTTCGCATGTGCATTTGTTTTAGGCTACTCTTAATTATTACTGAGCAATCTCGAATCTTGCCCAGTCTGATAAGCTATAAGCTAATCTGTGCAGCTTTGGGATTTCTGATAAGTTTGCGAAATCAAAATATTTTTTGCTATATTTGAAATAGAAACGAATTTTTATTATGAGGTATAATAATATTTGATAATATTATGATCATATTTTTCTAAAATTCTTGATCTTTAGCAGATTTTAAGCTAAATAGAAGATCACATTTGATAATATTTCGTGTTTTAACTACATTCTTCCGAATAATCTTGGTTAAATGCAACAACATGTATGTGGCTAATATGCAGGTTTATAAAATAGCATTTATACTACGCAAGCTATGATTGGTTAATAACCGTGCAGGATCCACTGACCAATATATAACTGGACTGCGTGCTCCTGTTACTTTTGAGTTGGGAAAAGTGTGGCCCACTGACCTATATAAATAACTGGACTGCGTGCTCCTATTACCTTTGAGTTAGGAAAAGTGTCCCCAAAATCATTTTCAAAATGGCGGCGTTTATGGGTCCTTTTTGCTAATGGTGAAGGTCGCTAACCGATACCTAAGAACCGGACTGGTGACACATGTTTTTATGCCTGTATTTTTCTCGGCATTCAGTCGAATTATGTTATTAATAACTTGATAAAGTCTTCATATTTATAGAAGATGAAAGTTTTCTGACTGACGGGTTTTGATGGTCTTCCACTGTCCCAGTCTGATATAGTTTGTCGTCCGGCTTTCTTGTTTTAACGACGGGAAAATAGACGGACGAATTAAAGTTGGAAAACTCGCCGTTTACCGGACTTTATAACACCTGACAACTGAGGCAACTTCAATACATTTCGAACTTGGTTTAAGAAGTATTTTAAAGGATTTCATAAGGGGGGCATCTGGTCCTGAGGGGGGTGGGCATCTGGTCCTAGTACCAGATGCCCCGGGGGGCATTCTGAAGAGGGGGACATCTGGTCCTGTTACACCGGCACGTCTTTAATTCAGACTGCTAGAAAGCTACACAGTAATTGTCTAGGAATATTATTATTATTGCAGTTTACTAGTTCAGAACTACAACAAGACTCTCATCATAAAAACGTCCCGGGCCGCTCAGCAACAAACATAAATAATATGCATGGAAAACCCACCAAAATATTTTGTTTACACACACTCGAGATCATGTTCTACTGGCAGGCCTCTTAAATCGTTCCACAAGAAATTAGGGACCTTAACAACGCGAACGTCACGACATAGTCAATCGAGATCATCTTTTTGTTCGCCTTTATGCATTTTTGTGCACGGTGCATGGTCACTGAACACATTATATTTTCAGTTCAATCACTCAACCGTGCTATTTAAACATTAATATATACATGAAAAATTTCGCAATTCTGATTGGCTGGGAGGAGTGCAATTTTAGTATAATTCAGTGCAGAAAAATGAAATACAGTGCAAATTTTGTAATTTTTTTAATTTGCACAAAAACAATTTTTTTACTAAAAAAAAAGCTCTTCCTGTTAATTTTTTTCCCATGTATGTTATTTGAACAAAGCATTTTGATTAGAAAGCTAAAGATTCTCTTTATGATAAATTTTTCATGTATATTATTAATAAGTAATAGCATGGTTTCGAGTGCAATTTGGAAAAAACACGCACTCGTGAGTTTTTCAAAGACCTCAAATAGCACTCATCCTTCGGACTCGTGCAATTTTGATAGTCTTTGAAAAACTCACTCGTGCATGTTTTTTTCCAAATTGCACTTGAAACCATGCTATTACCTATACTAATAAACCTACTAGAAATACATGAACGCAATAACCCCTCGCCCGCTTTTGCATGAATTTTTGTAAATATCTCCTGTTATTCCCTCTGATTAGAAACACTTGCGCTCTTTTTTATTGGGGGTCTGGAAATAGTCACTCCTGTTGATCAAAATATAGGTTTAATTCTAGTAGAATATTTGAAATAAAAAAACTACAGTTTTAATAACTCTATTTTTTTGAAGAAAAAGGTAACGAAGAACAAAGAAAAATTTAAGGATGATATTTCATGAAAAATATTGAGATAAAGAAAATTACACGTTGCTTTCATGGTTTGAACTCAACCATGTTAACCACCAGACTACTGAGGCAGGCGGAAAAATTTGGTCAAAATATTAGGGTTATATTGTACCCTTCTTTCTTTCCATGTTTACAAAAAACCACTACAGCATCTGAAAACATTTTTCAAACCTGGCAGCCTTCCACGGCAATATTCATTTATTGGACATTTCAGAGTGCTGAAATTGTTTTCACCTACATGTTAATAAATATTTCAACAGCATTTGTACGTTTTACAGAAGAAAAACTGCTCCTTTTCCGATTTTTATGCCAAATTATGGACAAGCTACGTTAGTCACAAGTGGTTTTACAATAAGAAAACTATTGGAAAAAAAACATGGCCAGAAATTTGCGACATTGAGCCATTTTATGACCAGCGGCTTTGCGGCAAGACATTCCACTTTCAACCCTTCATTCTTTCTTATAATGTGATTATTGATTTGTTCAAAATCTTCAACGTTCGCTAGTTGACTTCTTAGTCGCTTAAACTCAAGGAAAATGCTCTCAATTGGCAATTACGGATCGAAATTGCGAAACGGAGTCCCCGTTGTGCAATATAAAACGAAGAGGAATCATATTTCACGTTGAGTAACGCAAGAGACAAGAAATAAATATAGAAATGCCCACTACGCTGAACAAAAATATCGCAGCCTCCAGTAAGATAATGTCGTCAGGGTTATATTTTGGTACCTTTTCCGAAGAAATCCACCAAATACAACGTCGAATATTCTACAAAGATGGATTTCTATTTCGCGCTGCTTGACTTACAGCGGGCCATCTCCAGACTCGTCCCCAGTCGTTATATGATACGCTGCTAGGCTAAACGCGCAAGGGGATCTGGGAAGGGGAGAGACAAAATAACGACTGGCAGATTACACATTCAAAATGGCAATGCAAAAATTCTAGATGCCGAAGAAAGACCATTTCATCGAACTTTATTGTGCATTTTTGGCTAACAAACTCTCTTGTCCTCAAGAAAATGTAAGTGGAACCTGACAGAAACATTTCACTTGACTCTGAAGATGACCGCCGCTGAGGCCGGCGAAACATCACTTACTATTAAAACATCAACAACAGTCTTTCTCAAGACTACACTAACCTAGACGTACAATTTGCACAAACAACATGTACTAATCCTTCGTTTAAACCATTTATCCTGTCATTCCGAAGAGGGCCTATTATTCAAATTCACCATCTAAGCTCGTGTTGCAGTGAGCATTCAAATCTTCATCATACTCTGCCATATATTGATTTCAGCTGGCAAATAAGATCTAGAGACGGTCGAAATATGACCAAGGAAAACGTAATTTGAAAGGCCTACATTATAGAAATATCGATTTGTCTCTAATAAAGGGAGAAAATCCGGTTACGAAGCAAACAATGGCAGGTTGCAAGATATGCATATAATTTGCAAGAAATTTCTAGTAACCTGCCAGTCGCTTCTCATTTTTTCTCCCCCTTATCGTGAAACCCCGCGCGCCCACACTTTTATGCTAGTGAGTCCCTTGTGATCCCACGTTTGATCCTAGCTTAACCTAAAGAAGCGACTGGGGACGAGTCTGGGCCATCTCCTCATCCTTAAAATACTGTATATTCAGAATCAAAATGGAATGGTCAAACAACGCGCGACTTAGTACAACGAAGAATCATTGTGTAGTACAATACTTCAAATTTGCTACTCAAGGTACACAAATGGACTAGCGATGCTGTGTAACTCGCTACATAACCGTAAAGATCAAGGTATTCTTCATTTTCTTCTAATAAACTATGATTTGCGACGTTAGCATATGGCTAGACTAGCCCTAGAGTTCCTGTTCAGTTTGGAAAGGTTAAATTTACGTTGTTTTGCTTTATACGTAGACGTTGATTTGTTTCTGTTCTTTCAAGTGATATACGTTTCCCAAAAACTCCTTTCTCAAGTCCTTTAATATTTATCTGTTTATAGTTCAAATCTTTTTGTCAAGGACTATATTGTCCCCAGTGCCACATATATATAAATATTCAGATCACAGAAGTTCGTTCGCATATCACATTTGTCCACGCGTGTAAAATGACTCATGCGTGTCGAGATTAGCACCCTCACCGGGCTCCGGGCCTTCGGCCGTACGCCCAGGCTCGGGGAAAACAAAGGATGTGCACGGTGTAAGGTACGGTTCAACATAAAATCCCAGCTAATTATAGGCGCTTTGAATTTTGCCGAGTTTCCAAACCATATCTCGATTGACTATGGTCACGACGACGACCCAAGTACAATAGTATTTTTCAACCAAAACAAAGCGTTGAATAATTTGCAGTCCCAAGAGTAATACCAACACCGTCCTCGTTGCACATTGAAATGTCAACTGAAGCGTTTTCACGTTTTCAAGACTACGTTGTGGCAAGGAACTAACCTGAGTATCAGGCATTATTCTCGTCCTACTAAATAGTGTACACATTGCATGTATACAGTATTTAGTATAAATACAGTATTTCGAAACATCAGTATTTCGTTCCTCGAAATTCACGGCAGTTTCCTGCTTTTTCATTTTGCTATGTTTAAAATATTATATATATATATATATATATATATATATATATATATAACGGCAAATCACGTCAAACGGAAGCTTTCAGTCTCAACATACAACTTGTCCTAACTTCTAACGGCTAACTGCTGATTTCGAACTGCAGGCCTCGAAGGCCTCTAATATAAATGTATACCGTCTCGAGCAGTAATTAGTAGGACCCTTCAGAAATATATATTTTTTACTTTTAAAACGTTTTGTCCACGTTACACGTATATCAATTACCCTGTAAGGAATCATTCTGAGAGGGGACAAATTTCCTAGGAAATATGTCCCTGGAGGGACATATTTGGGGGGGGGGGGGGGGACAAATTTACTGGGACAACGCGACGTCTTCAGTTCAGAGCTACATGCCTACAGCAATAATGGACTAGTAATTATCTTGTAGTTCAGAGCTACAATAAGTCTCTTATCGTGAAAATGTCCCGGGCTGCTCAGCAACACTGAACGTAAACTGATATTTTGTTTATACAAACTCGAAATCATGTTCTACTGATATTCCTATTTGGTCAGACAAATAATTCAGTACGCTTTTTCAGTCTTGGTTCCACATATTAACAATGATCAACCATGCATATGTAAAGTGACAAAATTTGCCTTTTATTTACATAAATATCGAAAACAATATTAACGAAGTTGCGATAAATACAAGTCAGTTGTCGCTACAATTAGCAGAAGGACCTATAAATGCCGCCATTTTGAACCTGAAAATGGTCACACATTTTTGGGCAGCACCCGCACGCCAGTTATATACAGGTCAGTGGCAGGATCAGAGCATCGAAAGCAGTGTTGCCGTATTTATAGAAGCAAAAAAAGGTTGAAAGAAACAACGTATTATAACCATAAATAAAGCAAAAAAGGCATGTGTAAGGGCCTGAGCGTCAACTCAAAGAACACTGAAGTTCAACAAAAGCTTAAGCTACATTCTAAAAATAGATATGTTAAATAACACACCAAGGTGTGTAAATCAACACGCCTTTTCAAAAAACACACCTTGAAACGTGTTAAATTTTGGACAAGCCAAAAAGACGCCTTAAGGTGTGTTACACAACACACCCTAAGGTGTGTTAAATTTTGGACAAAAAAATTTTTTTAGAGTGTACGAGTTAACTAACTCGTAGAAAAACACTGCAGTGATTTGTGCTCATGAAAACATAGTGAAAAGTTGTGAGCAGTTCAAGTTTTAAAAGCGACTGAACTGAACAAAATTGTGTATAAATACCTTGGTATTCTTGCCTGATGAACTCACTTGGTAAAAGGAAGTACTCACGTTTAAACAAACAAAATAAATCATTTTCAAGAACAGGAGTTGGAATTTGGAATAGCATTCCTATCAATTTGTGTAAATTCTCAAGAAACAAATTCAAGAAAACATTACATGAAACATTATTTTCTATACTTACTGAGGAGGAGGATTATATTGATGTTCCAACAATATCATAATGAGAAAATTGCAAAACATTAAAATTGAAATAAATTAACAAAGTCTGGGAAACCTCAGTATTATATGTTTGCATTTTCCGGTGTTTATTTATTTAGTTTTTCTATATTTTTTTCTAGTATTGTAGTTTTAATGTACTTTATAACATGCAAATATGGTACGGGAATGTATATTATACTATACGGTATATGTTCGTATATTATACATAAAGAAGAGCAATAATTCAACAAGTCTACCCAATCACAAGTTGTTGTGCGCGAGTTTTAATATCACATTTGTTAAAACTATGGGTATTAATAGTCACGCTCGTTGGCTGACAGTGAAACATAATCCTTTTACGAATGTGTCTCGGAAACCTGTGTTTGGCGGCCGTTTTCTACTCCACATCTCCTACTTATCATTTTTTCTAATTAGTTTGTCTGGTGATGTTCAAACTAATCCCGGTCCTTGCGGTTCTCTTTAACGTTTTTTGTCAAAATGTCCGAAGCTTAAAAGCAAACTATCGTTCACAGCTAACAGGACACCTCCTCCCCTTTTACCATTTCTTCGGTCACGTCGAAAAAGCTTGTATCCGACAGGCAAGATTTCATCATCACTAATGTTGTTGGATAGCCAGGTCTCTACTAAAGCAATGACGTCTAAACTGTTGCTATAAACAATATCTTGTAAACAGGAAAGTTTGTTCAGGGCGCAATTCGTTGAAGGGTCATGGTTCAATCAGATGTGAACCTACCGATTTTTCTTCTGACACATTAGAACTTGCCTCTGTCGTGATTAATCCGTCTTCTAATAAAGTTCTTGTCGCTGTTTGTTATCGCCCACCTGATTCTTCTAGTGAATTCCTACATGAACTGAATCGTTTCCTAAAATTTGTTTCTGACTCTCAATTTAAGGATGTTGTATTGTTTGGTGACTTCAATTATCCTAATATCCAATGGACTAACGGATCTGGTTTCTCCACTTTGACATCTGAAATTGGTTTTATTGACATTATTACTGACTTTAGTTACTTTCAACTTATCAATTCACCTACTCGTGGCAAAAATCTTATTGACTTAGTTCTCACTACGAACGATCATTTGACGGACAACTTTGAAGTTACTAATGACGACTCCATCTCTTTACACTCGGATCATAAAGCTATAACTTTTGACTTAAATATTCACCAACAGCCTAAACAATCAACCCAGCGCATCGTTTATAACTATTCAAAAGGTGACTTCAGTGGTCTTATTAATTATCTTCAAAACACTCCCTTACTGGATATAGTTCTCGGTGAGCGTGACAACGTGAATCTTGCCTGGTTAAAGTGGAAAGCTGCCTTCCTCGCTGCTGTCGACTCTTTTATACCTAAAACCAAACTAAAGCGTCCCTATACACCTCCTTATATTTCAAAGGACCTACTTCATGCCATAAAAATGAAAGAGTCCCTCAGAAGAAAAGCAAAGGCTAAGAACTCGCCTCAACTATGGGAAAAGTTCCGCAAAACCCGACAGCATGTGAAGTGTTGGATTAACGCTAGAAAAAGAGAATATTTGTCTAGTCTATCTGAATCCGTATACGTTAATTCTAAACCTTTCTGGAGATTTTTTAAGTCTAAATCGTCAAAATCCTCATTACCTGATGTGATGAAATTAGGAGGTCATAAACTCTCTTCTTCAAAAGAAAAGGCTGATGCTTTTAACAACTTTTTTGCGTCAGTCTATAATCCTGACTCAGGTTCTTCTTTATCTTCTCCTTCAAAGTCTACTCTCAATTCTCTTGACTCAATAATTGTTTCTGAATCCTTAGTACAGTCTCTATTATCTAATTTGTCACATTCTAAAGCTACTGGCCCAGATGGAATACCTGCTTATCTCTTAAAACGATGCTCTGAGGTTATCGCTCCCTCCCTGGCTGCTCTCTTCGAGTTATCTATCCAGCAGGGTGTAGTTCCCTCAGAATGGAAACATGCTAATGTAGTTCCAGTCCCTAAGAAAAGTGACGTTCATGAAGTTACTAATTACAGACCAATTTCTTTACTATCCCAAGTCTCTAAAGTTCTTGAACGTTTGATTTTCAGTCAAGTTTCTTTTTTCATTAAGAACTCTTTATATGATCTCCAGCATGGTTTTCGCTGTAATAGGTCATGTGTTACTCAACTTCTTAATATATTTCACGACATTGGTAGTGCCCTTGATGCTGGTAAAGAAATTGACCTCATCTATCTTGATTTTGCTAAAGCTTTCGACTCTGTCTCTCATAGTAAACTCCTATCCAAGCTGAAAACTTACGGAATTTCCGGTCCTCTTTTTAAATGGTTTGCCGATTACCTTCATGATCGGAAACAGCGTGTTGTTGTTGAAGGAGTTTCTTCGTCGTTCGTTAGTGTTAAGTCTGGTGTGCCGCAAGGTAGTGTGATAGGTCCTCTTCTTTTTATTCTCTATGTTAATGACCTTCCGGAGGTAACCAGCAACAGTACTGTTGCTCTTTTTGCTGACGACAGCAAGTGCTTCCGCTCAATTGAGTCACCAGCAGATAGAGATCTCCTCCAGCTTGATCTCGATGCTATGAGCAACTGGTCACAGTCCTGGCAAATGAAATTAAATGTGTCTAAAACTCTCTTACTAAGGTCAGGATATCCCGAAAACGTACTCAATCTAGTCATTCCTATCACCTCAACAACGAATTAGTTAAAAGTGTAACAAATCAAACCGACTTGGGTGTGGTCATCAGCAATGACCTTAAGTGGTCCCCCCATATTTCTAAATGTGTTGCTAAAGCTAATCGTATGCTTGGGTTTCTCCGCAGGAACTGTACTCAAATGTCAAATGTCCGTTGCCGTCGTCTACTCTATTTAGCGCTCGTCCGTTCTCACTTGTCTTACGGTAGCGAAATCTGGGCTCCTCAGGACAAGTCACGTGACCTTTCACTTCTTGAGGGTGTTCAGAGACGAGCCACGAAATTCATACTCCAAGATTATGAATCGTCTTACACTGACCGTCTCAAAAAGCTTAACTTATTACCTATATCATATTGGCTTGAAATTAAGGATCTTCTCTTCTTCTTTAAGTGTAAACAAGGTCTCTACGATCTAGATATCTCCCGTTTTGTTACTTTTTCTTCTATCCGCTCGTCTCGCACTCGTTCAAGTCAAAATAACTTGCTTCAAGCCAATCCTTGTAAGACTTCTCTTTTAGAAATTCTTTTTTCAACAGAATTGTCTTTCTCTGGAACAATCTCTCTCCGATAGTTCGCGATAGTACTTTTGTTTCCATTTTTAAACATGAACTTTATATTCACTACTCTTCTAAGTTAGACTCCAATTTCGATGTTAATAGACTGCGCACCTGGAAAAGTTTCTGTTCTAGGTGTCGTTCTTTCAATCCAAGTTGTTGATCTTAAATCTTTATGTAATTTGTGTATTAGTTGGGGGTTTTTGTTGGGTTTTTTTTTATCGTGTGTTTACTTAACGTTTATTATGTAATTTTTTTGTTGGGTTGGTCTTCACATGGGACTCGTGTCCTGTTGATCATTCCTTCAATCATGTTCAATTTTATTGCATTCTTTATCTACTGTATATTTGCATTGTTGCATGGTTGAAAAGTTAATAAATAAACATATATAAATATTGATCAGGTAATATATATATATATATATATATATATATATATATATATATATATATATATATATATATATTCAACAAATACTCAATCATCTGGTCATCATAAGATGGAGGATGGTAAAGTACTCCAATAATTAAACACGGAAAACCGCGGGGGAGGCGATGTGGACGCAGTTTACACCACAGCACTTCAATATGATTCATACTATCTTCATGCTCGCGTAACCTCGAAAAGTTGATAGTATCTCTTATATAGAGAGCGACTCCACCGTGTTGGGCGTGTATTCTGTCTTTCCGTACAAGAGTGTAATTTTCGACATTTATAACGCTGTCATCTATCAGGTCTTTGAGCCAGGTTTCGGTAATGCAGAAAATATCAACACTGTTTTGATGCAAAAATAAGCGGACTTCGTCTATTTTTGGTGCGAGTGACATAACATTAGCTAAAGATAGTGTAGGTACAAAGTAGGTCGGCTCGGTTACAGGTCTTAACAATGGATTGTTTGCTAACTGGCTTGGAGACAAATTATTTTGGATCTCATTTCTCCTTCGATGAGTAGAGACAGTAGTTACATCGCTGGTGGACGATCGTTCCGTTTGTTTACCCTTGATGGAAATCAGGTTGTAATGGTTGATCCCTTGGGAAGAGCACGGTAAAAGAGACCTTCGTGTATTATTCAGAACAGGTATTTTTTGACTATTCAAATTAGTGGCATTAGAAGTACAATTAGAATGTGCTCTCATTGAGGCAGTCAATGGAACGTGAATAAAATTTTCATGGCATGAGGTAGTTTTAACAGGTTTCACATTAGATCTCAAAGCATTTAAGATCTCGTCACTCGACTGACGTGTTTGAGGTATCTTCGCCAGTCCGCTGCTCGTGTCGAGTACGTTCGAAAAGATGTGCGACTCGCGAACCTCCCCCGAAAATAAGGCTCATCTATTTGATGCTGCTTTGTGGTAGATTCAGATGATTGATTCTTTGTTTTCTTTTGTTGAGAGTATAGGCGAGTGGATTTATCTGATCTTTTAGATCTTTGATGATGATGATGATGATGATGATGATGATGATGATGATGATGATGATGATGATGATGATGATGATGATGATGATGAAAAAAACAAACAAAAAACAAAACTATCGATATAGAGCAAAATGTCCACAAGGTCTCAAACATAAATCCAAAATATTCCCGATAAAAAAGCTACTTTTCTTTTCAGAGATTTAGATCGTTTCATGCCCACTGCCACTGAGTAGCTTTTTGACGGCCATGAACGATGCTGAACATTATCCAGATGGTGAGATGACTGACTACGGAAGTTGCAAATACTTTTCACTGTTTTCGATATTCAGAGTTGACCCTTTTACGTATGCTTTTCTTTTTAATTCGACAAAGCAAAGCCAGAACATCTTTCGGTATGTCAGCTTCTCCATTTCGCTTGTTCAATGTAAACGTTATCAAAGTATAGAAACGAGATGTGATTTGTTATTGTGTTGCCGAAGTGCTAGTAGAAGAAATGTGATTGGTAGTTGACGAATTTCGAGAGAATTTTTATGTTTTTCTTGGCTAAATATACAGTGTTTTGTAGTCAGTTATTTTATAAAAGAAATACCAAATGATTTTCCGCGCAGGATACTCTGATCCAAACACTTGGGAAGTTGCTCGCCTAGCGGCTCGTGTTTTGGTTACGCTTTTCTCAAATCTCGCAACATCCAGAGCGTGTTTGGATCAGAGTATCCTGCACGGAAAATCATTTGGTATTTCTTTGATAATGGCTGCACATGCAACATATGGGTGCAAAGGGGTTACGATAAATAAAAAATCGATTTTTCTTTTGGGATATTAACTTCTTACCAAAAATCTCTGAAGTGTATTAACTATTTTGCACGCAAGTCTGAAATAACAAAACAGTATCATTCTTCCATACATGACCTTTTCTGTTTATGTTAGCTTTAATCTATTTTTTTGAAAGATTTACCATTTCTAAAAGTTGATCTAGGTCGTACAAATTGGAGAAGAGGGTAACCACAATATGACGACCAACACTGAATGAAATGTCACCCAGAAGCAGAACCTATTTGCATATTAGGTTATATAACTATTTTTTTATTTTTTAACTATTTCTTTAAAAAATATTTCAAATGAAGGAAATAGAGTTCAAATGTGGCATAACTGTATGCTGGTAAGTAAAGTTATCTGACTTTCTCAAACGGGAATACGATTTAACTCAATATTACACTAATCTACAAAAATCCATTAAAGCACAAAAAACACGGGTTATACTAGCTGTCTTCGGTTCTTCTTTTGCACTTTGCTTCTACAATGATCCATTAGCGCCTAGAATTAAAAATAAACTAATTATTATTCTATATTATCCAAACGGCCTCCTTCATAACTATTTGGTTCTCCAAATATCACAAAGATCTTTGTCAACCCGCCGTCAAGGTTTAAGTATTTTTCTCCTCCGCCTACAGGTTCCTTGATTACCGCCTTAGTTTACTTGAAAGCTGTAATATTTCGCTTACTATAGCTCAGAGCTTTACCGAATTTACGAAATGGTAATATGAATATGTTCTTGCTGGTCGTGTAAATAAATATGTGCGAAAAGTTTTAAAAACGCTAGCAGTGTCGGCGAAATGTATCTAGTGGATAATAAATTTTACGGGGATGTCTGGCTAGCAACCTGGCGCTTTTAACTTTATTTCATGTACATGTATTCATATTGCGATTCACAGTTACAACATCATCTTATTGATTCTTTTTACGCAAAATTTTTACTAAACTATAAGCAATAGTCTTCGAAATATTTTAAATAGCGGTAGTTAAAACGGTCAGCTCAACTGCTCAAGGAAAGAGGTCATGATTTGGGATTGAATGGGACGGAATGGAATGTGGCGCTCGTTTGAGCAGACATGGTAAAGGTGGAGGGGGGGCCGAAGACTGGACACGACGCGAAGGAGGCTACACGTCGACGGGATTCTGTATCGACCACTACATTGCCATGGAAATTTTAACCTCTAGATTTATCATAACATGAGACACTTTGAACTGCATTGACAGTTTTGCCACAGCATTAGAGCATTTTGAAACTTGCGTGGAGTGGGCAAACTCGAGTGGAGTGGGCAAACTCGGGTGGAGTGGGCAAAATTTGGTGGAGTGGACAAACTTGGGTGGAGTGGGCAAACTTGGGAGTGCGCAAGGGGGGTGTCAAAATGGAGTGGTCAAGGGGTGTGTCATGTTAGCACAGACGGGACAAAGTAGCCTACAGAATAGGCTAAAGGTTTTCACGCTATTTGAGGCGCAGAACTTCACTTGTGATAGTAACGTCTAGTTTTATCTGTTTTTTCCGTATTTTATTTCAAATGCTTTCAAAAAAGTTAATTTTCTTACCAATGCAATATCCTTTGTGTTTTACTGTAATTTTTTCATCATTCTCGTGTTCACAGTCCGCAAATCGCAGTTTGCATCTATTTGCATAGGTCTTTCCATTCGATCCACAAACTGGGCGATATTTATCAGGACAAAATGCTGGGCACGGGATACTTGCAGCTATTTAATGCATAAAAACTTATTAAAGATATAAACTGAAAATGAGAAATGAGATTAGCATAATACGCACTGATGGCCAAAATTATCTGCCAAAATGAAGACATATTATCAGAGAAATCTATAAATAAAGGCAAATTAATATAAGTGTTTTAGAATGCTAATAACAAATTATGTTTAACACTAAAATTTATAGGTTAAGACATTTTTTTTGGAAGAGAACGAGGCACTTAAACTGGCTTTATGGTACGCAGCCACTTTTGTTATGTGTTTGTATGCAAATATAATCACAAAAGATACAGGAATTATTGTTGTTTTGATACACTTGCTTTTATTAGATATACTAGAAATTCGAGTCAAATTTAAAACTTCTTATAGAACTTCACTGAATTCTAAAAACATGAAAAAGTTGAAAAACTCGCAGATATAGCTGGCTCGTTAATTTTGGTATGAAATCATTAATTAATCACGAAAGAAAACGGACAGGAGCATTATTGCTGGGATCGTGTATTCAGTGATATTTAGTGGTTATAAACATTTACAGCATAAATTAAACCTTTGTACTATACCTCTAAATTAATTTCTCTAAAAATAATGATCTATTTAAGAAGTTATACCATAACTCAAAAGTCTGTTTGATCTGATATTGAGATACTTCAAAGCTGGTTAAAAAATGAAAAAAAACAAATACATGTTCATATTGTTTTTTTCATTATGTATCATGTTTATATATTCAGTAAATGCACTTTTTACAATATGAGTGGCCGTACGTACAATGTACAGTATATTGAGTTGGTCGACCGCAGTCTATTGCAGCCAGAAGGCTCCTCTCTTGTTGGCTACTACCCTAAGACTAAGGGTAGTAGCCAACATGAGAGGATAATTCATACGAATTATCGGAAAGAAAACGTACTGAAAACTTGACAGGCCAAATTTACAGCATCAAATATGTAAACATCGAATCTTACAATTAACTTTAGTAAGGTAAAGAAGACAGGATAACTTGGCAGGCTGCAGCCTCCCCCCCCCCCCCCCCCCCAATAATTTGCTAAAAGTTTTGCAACATTCTTTTGAAGATGACAAAATCTGTTAGATATTGCCCTGGATTTGAACATGATTTTAAGTATCTTTAACTCCAGTATAAATATTCTTGATTTCTTGGATATCTTAGTTACTAATGAATCTTAGGCATTGCGAGAGTCACTCAAATGGCGTCTTGTTCATTTTTATGTAAAATATGAACTATGCCTGCCGCAAAATGAGCTGAAAACACTCGCTCAAATTGCAGGAAATGGTGTTGCCAAGGCTCTATATTTCAAAAATGTCCGGGGGGCATACCCCCGTACCCTCATCAAAACCCCAGGTTTTACCACACTTTCATGCGCGAACGTATGTGATTTTTGCGTGATTTTTGATTGAGTTTCGTCGGTAAATTTTGGAACAAACCCCCCCCCCCCAGTCGAAATGCCCTCGGTACGACACTGCAAACCGGTATGTCGAAGGTGCGAGTTCAAATCCTTCCCGAGTCAACACATTTTTTGCGTTGAGTTTGAGTAGGGGCGGATTTAGCGTTAGTCAAATACGTCAGATGACTAACGTGAAAATTGTTAAGCGAAAATTGTATTTTAGATTATATTTATGCTTAGAAGTGAAGTTACATTACGTAACGTTGCGTGTTGCAGGATTTAGGCCGATTTAGCCATTCTCATTGGTCCAAAACAGCCAAAACTCGAGCGTTGACTGGTTTAGATTTTTGCAGGATTTAGGTAGCCTGTGCACAGCCTGAAATATCCCTGTAATACAGGGATATTTCAGGATGTGCACAGGCTAGATTTAGGCCGATTTAGCCATTCTCGTTGGTCCAAAACAGCCAAACCGCGAGCGATGACTGGTTTAGATTTTTGCAAGGATTTAGGCCAATTTAGCCATTGTGATTGGCCAAAACGAGGCGAATCGTTGAGTCTGATTGGTTGATTGCTTTGCCAAAAGTATGCCGTACCGGAAGCCTGCAAAATGCGGTCTGCAAGGTTATTCTGTGGCAAGGTCTTCCGGTCTTAGTTCGATTATGGCTTCTACAAGATTGTTAGATCGTGCATTGTGCGCTTTAAAAGGCAACGATGATGTCCTTTTGTGGCTAATGTATGTTGATTTGTCTGCGAGAATCAGTGCTTGTCGAGTTCCGACGGCGGGAGAGCATTTCCCCAGGATTGGGAAAACATTTATATACCGAGATATCGGTGCTAAGCCTAATAATTTACCACAGCGCATGAAGGCGGACAAGAGGTCAAGAGCAAGCCATGTCGCTCTAAGGTAAGCTTATAGGCACAGTAGTTTATCAATATGGATTCAATAATATATCGATGTTAGTTTGTTGTCATGTTACTTCCCTAACCTTTGTTGATATCCGTTCCATATTAGCATAATCTGCCTTGAGCACACTGGTATACAGTAACCAACGCTATTATTATGCTTCATGGCAGTACTATAAAGTAACACTACTTAGTAGTGTTTCAATTCTAGATACTCACCAGTATGTCATAATCATGATGCAGAGTCAGATTGCCTTTCCACAGTAGTTTACATAATACATTCGTCCCCAGTTCATATTACAGTTAAGTAACAACATTTAAGAAATAGTAAACATTTTCCGTGTTTACATACAGTTATAGAAACACGAGTGGAAGTTTGGGAGAACGAGAAATTAAAGTGGGAACACGAGCCCGCAGGGCGAGTGTTTCCACGCCATTTCGAGTTCTCCCAAACTTTCACGAGTGTTTCTATAACTGTATGTAAACACGGAAAATGTTTTCTATCTCTTTTATAAAATAACACAGTGAAAACAAGAAAAACATTGAAATAAGATTCGTTTATTAAAATCGTGAAAAGTTAAATTATCCTTACTCGCACACGATCAACGTCATTGGCTGTTCACATGATCACAAATATTCCTCGAGCTCTCAGCATGAGGTTTGAATAGATGAAAAGCTATTCGTAACGCAACAAGCACACGTTTTTGGCTTGAAATACAACACAATTTAATGAAAATGGACAAATAATGAAGTCTTCCAAAATCGGAGATATGATACAAAGAAAAACAGTGATCAGCGACGGAGAGAGAGTGGTTCCTTCGTCGCCGTTAACTTCACGGCGTGGATTATTGACACAGACGTTTACGGTGAAGCTGGATCCTCCGTAGAAGGAATTGGTCTGAGCCATCGAAGTTGCTTCTGAAAACATTGGGGCCTGTTGTTGAGACATACCAAGCTGAAGGTTGGCAGTTGAAGGTTCGAGAGATCTGGACAAGACGTCGCTGCTTTGCTGAAGCTGCGCTGAGGAAGGACGAGAGTTGTAGCTCTTTAATGACTGTTCATTTCGATGACCAGATATAGCCATAATATGCCGATTTTCCAGACCTGCATTGGACCACAGGGTAATTGCGGTGGCTCTCACACAATGGTTGGTGTATTTCATTGACAGCTGTGCTTCCTCGCTGATTTCTTTCATCATAACCGCCAATTTGTTTACGCCAAGCGGGCGATTTTTGTACCAAATCGAGTCGTCTGGAGACCACTTTCGCTTTGGAAACTGGTAGAATGCTGTGCACATCGGGTTGAGCTTAGATATGTACAACTGTAAAGCGTTGAAGCCATCACTTGGGTCGTCGGATGCTTTATACATCCTGCCTTCCTTCTCAAAACTTTCGGTGTCGCCAATTCCACCTGGATGATTCTTTGACGACTCGTCGTGGGTCATGGTCGCATATGGTCGATTATTTTCATCCACAAGAAGCTTAAAACTGGAAGCTGTTAGGTTTCGTTGGCCTTCTCGCCCTCTTCGGCACCAGTATAGAGTTGTGTGAAACCAAACGTTTCTCAAAAGACCAAGAGGAGTCGAAGGGGAGATTACGGGATGGACTTTTAGCTTATGCAGATCTGGCGTCGTTATGCAAGGTTTCTGCTCTACGTTTTGTTTACCCTGTTGCTTTAAATTTCTAATTTTTGCGTCAAGCATCATGTTCGACTTCTTGAAAACTGGGTTTTTAGAAAACGTTATTCCCCTGTTGTAAGGGGGGAAATTGAGATGGCGTTCAATTCCGCTTCTCAGGTTTAAAAGTGTTGATTTTCCGTAGTCTTCTCCTTCTTTGTTTCTGACTTCTACATAGAAGACTCTCAGGTTTTTGTCAAGTTCTTCGTCGGTTTGCTAATGAAGCTCTTTTCCAATTTTTCTTTCTAGAGCCCATTCTGAAAGAAAAGTACTTTCAATTAAGAAACTGAACTCGTATCCTTGACAGCCTTCAAAGTCAAAAACAAACTCACCTTTGTAAACCGATATAGCGTACACGGTGTTGTATTTCGTCCTTTTAGACTGTGCAGCTTCTAATAAATTGTCCAATTCGTTGGTTTCTAAACTAGCAAAACGTTCTCGTTTTTCTCCTTGTTGATTGCTGCAGGGCTCATTTGTATTTGACATATTTTATTTAGTTTTTAAAAAAACTTTTGCGGACGGTCATTTTGACTTTACAAACGGCGGGAAATTGCCATGTTTACATACAGTTATAGAAACACAGCTTTCGGCCAATCAGCGCACAGGATGTATAAATGTTATTTTATAATTACAAACGGCGGGAAATTGCCATGTTTACATACAGTTATAGAAACACAGCTTTCGGCCAATCAGCGCACAGGATGTATAAATGTTATTTTATAAATAACTTTTAAACATATAAGTAATCCCCTCGACAAGAGAAAGAAACAAGCGAACGAACGAAGGGAACAGGCCGAACAGCACTAGGCCAGAGCAAGATACAAGAGAACTACAGCAAAGCGACTTGAGGAAAACAAAACACAGCGTCTAAAATTACATCAGAGTTTATAGTCGAAGGAACGAAAAGAGCGACTCGCAATATTAAGGCTAAACACGGTGTCTAGAACTACATCAGCGGAGAGAGGAACAGTGAAGAGAGAGGCTAGAAATTATGCCAGAAAACACAGCAAAAAGAATAGCACAAGAGAAGAGACAGCGAAGAGAAAAACTTGAATTCGTGACTGAGAGATGGTACGAAGGTACAGAGATATTTTTTAAAACATTTATTTATTAATAACAAAAGAAAACGTATTTAAACAATATATCTCTGTGTAGGAATTGTTGGTGGCATACATGTACTGTACAATCATGTATTTGACATTTCCATAGATTCACTGTACTGCACATTGTTTTGTATAGTTTTTATATTTCTAGATGTATGTATTATTATATTTATTATAAATTCATCAGTTGGGGTAATGCCTAGCTATTCCTCCCTGGAATGTCAGGCATAATTTGCAAACTTTTTATGCCTGGGAATGGGGCATTGATTTATCTACAGTATATACTGTTCGAGGTACTGTTTACCTAAAGCTGAAAAATTTCTGGTTGCTAATTTAGTCACAACAATACAACTGGATGAACAATGGTAAACAACAATACAACTGGATTGTCAAAATATTGTATTTTGTGCAACAGGACAATATAATTTGTACTGGTATGCTACAATGGGAGGTATGGGACTCCCATATATTGACTATACAGGGATGTGCCACTGGAAAGGGAATAGTTTTCATTTTTAGTTTGGAACAGGGTACCGGTGTAATAATTATCACACTTTTGATCTGGTGCAAGGTCTGTTCTTATATGCTGGCAGTCATTTACTCCTTTCTTTCAGTTTGGAACAGGGTACCAATTTTAGCCATTTTGTGTGAAGCCAATTCCTTTGTCTGGAGTAACCAACATAATTTAAGGGTTCAGTGATACGCCCCTGGAATTGAAGGCAGAGTGCATTAATAATAATAAACAATGAACACGAGGGGTTTGCATTAATGTATTTCTAGTAAGGTCTGAAAGCTAGCAATAAATATCTACTTGACGTTCCTACAAATTTCCATGTATTATCGTTATCCGTCAAGTAAGCATTCTTCTCACATGTTGCTAAGATGAAATTTTAATCTGATAATTGCACTGGACAGGAATTGAACTTGGGTTTGGGTGCTGGTTCCTGAAAACCAGACAGCTCATAGTAACATGGGTTAGTATGGGGATGGGTAGTGGTGTATTAGATGGGGGTTAGAATGACCAGGATGATGTAGAGAGTTGAGCTCCTCTATCTCAATGAAATGTCCCATTATGGTCATTAACAAAAGCTTCTCCTGATTCCTAACCAGACATTGTCTGCTTGGGTTGAGGGGTAAAAGGCAAGTATCAGGTGTCTGAAAACCAGACAGCTCTAGGTAGGTTGGGCTCAAAAGCCTTGGAAGGCAGCCCACCTATTAAAAAGAAGGAAAACTTCTGATTTCAAACCCCTTGCTCTGGGTTATACAGAACAATAAATTCAGCAAGACCTTCACTTGTATGTTCATGGTTGGACTGTCCATGTTGGACTCAATGACTGCAACAATGTGACTGGTGATTCCTTGGCATGCTGATGAACTTTGTGAAACAGACAACTTTTTTATATACGAATGTGACCACATATCTCTCTACTGTTTATTGGATTTCCCCACCCCCATTCCTGGAAAAACTTAGTCTTACACACTTGCAAACTGTCACAAGGGTTCTAAGACAACAAGAAAATATCAAAGTCCAATTTGGACAAATTTGAAAATGATAAAATGTGTTAAAACATGTATTAAAACATTTAAAATTTTGGTCAAAAGTGCTGTCAGATGGCAGGAAATGCCATTTTAGAGATCCAAATTTCAAAAAAAATTATTTTTTTTGGGGGGGGGCATACCCCCCGAGCCCCTAGAAATGTAAGTTGACTAAGGTATCAAAATTCCTAGGTCCACCCCTGATTATGACAGTGTTATAGAGAGGATCATGAGATTTTCTCTTCATGTCTTTTTTAGGGTGATTCTGCAATGTTAATTACTGTGAACTGCTATTTTGAATTAACTACATTTGAATATTCATGATTTGTTCTTAATCTATAATCTTTAAAATTATTTTGGTTCACATGGTAGCTTCATTATTATCGGTTATTATAGTGATCTTACCACAAGGTCCATCATGTTCTTTTTTGACTCTTTCTTCATTATCGTGCTCACAGTTTTCAAGTCGTAGGTGGCATTCACTTGGATAAGTTATTCTGTTTGATCCACAAACCGGTTTATGTATAAGAGGACAAAATTTTGGACATATGATACTTCCTAAATTCATTTATTAAAAAGAAATCAGATAAAAAGGCTAATAACGATCAAAACCAAAGACATGCAGTGACTAAACATTTAATAGCGTATTATGCGGGCAGAGATGCTTCCTCCAAGAATAGAGAAAACTTCACAGAAAATGGCACAAAATGAAATCGCCTTAATTTAGACGTTAAATTTTAAATATTATATATATATATATATATATATATATATATATATATATATATATATATATATATATACTGCAAATCCCAAAACAATTTAAGAAAATAATATGTTGTGAAGACTTGTTTGTTTTTTATGAAGTTGAAATTCAAAGACTTCTTAGGTGACCTGTAGCGGAAGAGGGAGTTGAAACCGGTTTGGAGCAGTCTGGTCGGAAGCGTGGAAGAAAGAGCTTGTTTTTCTAATATATGTATTTTCTTATTTTGTATTTTACGTTTAATTTTAATGACAATAAAGTTCTACCGAACATTTTTGGCGATCCTGCCAGGACATTCGTGGATTCGTCTCGTATAGAGGACTTTTGGATATCGAATTTACGCGGTTTATCGTCTCGTATAAAGGATTGTTGGATATCGAATTTACGCTGGTTTATCGTCTCGTATAAAGGATTGTTGGATATCGAATTTACGCTGGTTTATCGTCTCGTATAAAGGATTGTTGGATATCGAATTTACGCTGGTTTATCGTCTCGTGGATATCGAATTTACGCTGGTTTATCGTCTCGTATAAAGGATTGTTGGATATCAAATTTACGCTGGTTTATCGTTTCGTAGAAAGGATTTTGGATATCGAATTTTATGTTAATTTATCCGCCATATAGAGGATTTTTGGATAAATTTTTATCGTCTGGCATAAAGGTTTTTGGATATTGGATGTTTCGAACAGTGACATTGATTTGAGAGAGATTACATCAACATTTGGAGACACTATCTCACATTTCTATGGTACACATTCTTGTCTATGGTGGAAACTTCATCGTAGTAGGACAACCCACTTCTAAAGGGCAATATGTCTGAAGAGGAACCAGAGCTTGATAACATTTCCGAAGAGCCAAAAGTCGATGAAGGAATAAAGAACCTTCAAGCAGCACTCGAGTTAAGTCGTCGCAAACGTGCCAGTAAACGAAACACAACGAAAATCAGACATCACCTAGAAAAGTTACTGAGTGCACCACAGACTGCCCTTGAGAAACAAGAAATTGAGCATCGCGTTGAACAGTTATGGACTTCATTAGAAGATACTCAAAATATCATGGATGATCTGTCTGCTTATCACTTGGAACAAAAGGATTATAACAGTCAGAAGGTCATAATGAAAGAATCAGATGAATTGGAATTGGACTGTCAACAAGTCATTGAAAAGGCACAAACTGTACTCATTGCTGGAAATTCAGCAACCAGTACAGTGGTGAACCCTGCAGTTGGGCACAATGATGACAGCACAGCAGTAAATGGTGCAAAGCAGGCAACAGAGGGTCAGAATGGGCCTAGTCCAACAGCCAATAATGCGGTAGATCTAACAGGAGGACAAAACCTCTCCAACCCAACCATTGATACTGCAGCACAACCAATGCAAGAACCAAACAATCCCAGTGCAACAAACCATACATTGGCACAACCAATAGATGGACAGAATGCCTCTAGTTCTACGTTGGCTACTGTGACACAACAACCAATGGTATCGACTGTTCCTAATGCAACTGAAGGGCCAACCATTAATCATCGACTCAAGCAATTGAAAGTACCAACATTCGATGGAGACAAGACCAGGTTTGAAGAATATTGGGGGTTATTTCAGAGTCTCGTTGACATGTCAACAGAGCCAACTAGTTTAAAGATGGCAAGACTCCGCCAAAGTCTGACTGGAAGAGCTCTAGAGTCTATTCGAGGACTTGGGGTGTCAACACCAGAGTATGAGGAGGCAAAAGAGATTTTGAAATCGAAGTTTGGAGGTCAGAGACGCCAACTACGAGCTTATTTAGATGAGTTAGAAAGGATGGCTGCACTACGTAACAATGATGTGCGAGGTTTTGAAAGGTTTTCTGACCTGGTGAGGGTGACTGTGGTCAAACTACAAGCAGAAGGAAAACATGGTGAACTGGGTGATGGAACTTTGCATAGTTTGTTGGTTAAAAAGTTAACAGAACGCCAGTTGGAGAGCTACACAAGATGGATGAGCGAACACAGCAAAGAGAGATCTGTTATTAGTCTACGGGACTGGTTAAAAGAAGAAGTCTCCATTAGAGTGGAAGCAATCGAAATGGCCCACGGTGTAGAGGCTGAAGGAGATGAGAACAACTCCCAAAGAACAACTAAGGTTGGTGGAAAGGGGAAACCAAGATCCTTCTTCACCACAGGTGGCAACCAACGAAAGCCGAAGCCAGAAGGTGAGCATGATGTCAAACGTAAACCCCCATGTGTTTGTTGTGGTGGATTATTTCACGGTATTTGGGCTTGCCGACTTTTCCAACAGAAACCTGTTGAAAATCGATGGAACTTCGCTAAGGAGAAGCAATTGTGTTTTCGCTGTTTGAGTAAGGATCACCGTGGTAAGGACTGCCGGAGGTCGCAACCATGCAATGTGGATGGATGCCAGCTTAATCATCACCATTTGCTACATCGTCAAAGCATCACCCTGCCATCAGACACTTCCGAAACGCCCCCAGTACTTCCACGGGAGGGGGCAGACAAGCGCAGTACAGTTACGGTGACAACACAAAAGCCAACAAGCCATGGTGAACGATACTCATTACGGACTGTTCCGGTATGGTTGAAAGCGAATGGGAAGAAAGTGAAAGTAAATGCAATTATGGATGATGCTTCTAATGAAACATTCTTGCATGAAGATGTTGCCAGTTTTCTGGGTCTTCAAGAACCATTCCAAAAGGTGCAAGTTCATGTTTTGAACAGTTCAGTGGAAACCTTTCAGTCCATGCCAATCAAGATCGACATTGAAAGTGTGAGTGGAGAATTTAGAAAGACTATCGAAGTCAAGACATGCCCTCATCAAGTAACAGGAACTTATAAAGTTGCCGATTGGAACGAGAAGAAACAGCACTGGCCGCATTTAGAACAGTGTGATTTTCCCAAGCCTGCAAAGAATAGCTTTGTCGATCTATTGATAGGAGTAGACAATGCAGACCTGCATTACTCGATGGTAGATGTCCAAGGACCAACTGGAGGCCCAATCGCACGTTTGGGACCACTTGGGTGGACATGTATAGGAACTACAGGGGGAGAAGCAGCTAGAGTAAACAGATCCCACATGGTCCACTCTTTTCTAACCAGGGAACCCCAGCAAGAAAATGCCATTCAAGGTTGCTGCGACGTCAATGACACATTGAGAAAGTTCTGGGAAGTCGAGAATTATGGAACGGAGATCAAACGCACACAGGTGATGACCAAAGAAGAAAAGACGGCACTTGAAAAGATAGAGTCTTCGATTACGTACACCGGAAACAGATATCGTGTATCTGTGCCATGGAAGGAGGACTGTCCTGAACTACCTAGCAATCGTGAAATGGCACTGAAACGCCTGGAAAGTACTGAGAGAAATTTAAAAGGCAAGGACAGCTTTGTAAAGAAGGAATATCAAAACACCATCAAAGCTTATGTCGAAAAGGGTTACCTGCGAAAGGTACCCCCAGAGGAAAAGTCGCCTCCATCCAGCTGGTACCTGCCGCATTTTGCCATAGTCAAGCTGGAGAAAACGACGACCAAGGTGCGAATAGTGTTTGACTGCTCCGCTAAACACGAAGGAGTATCGCTGAATGATGCTATTCACGCTGGTCCGAAACTTCAAACCGAATTATTCCATGTCCTTGTTCGCTTTCGACGAAATCCGATTGGCATAGCTTGCGACATCAGGGAGATGTACCTACAGATCGAAATAGAAGAGAAAGATCGGCCGTACTTCAGAATTCTTTGGCGTGACTACGAAAGTGATCGAGAGCCAGATGAATATGAATTCACCCGAGTGGTTTTTGGTAAAAATTCCGCACCTATGGAATCGCAATTCGTGGCTCAAGAAAATGCACGGCGTTTTCAAGATCGTTACCCATTGGCTGCAGAAACTGTCCTTAAGTCAACCTATATGGATGACTCTATTGACAGTGTCGAAGACGAAGCCAAGGCCGTAGCACTTCGTCAACAGCTACAAGACCTGTGGCAGATCGCTGGAATGCAAGCTAGAAAGTGGGTATCGAACTCCGAACAAGTCATTGCCGCAATCCCAGAAGAGTATCGAGCGTCAGAGCTAGTAATCCGAAACGATGAGCAGCCAGCCACAAAGACGTTGGGAATATCGTGGTTCAGCAGCGCAGATACTCTTGCAGTTTCAACTCCTTCTGTGCCATCATCCATGCCGATTACAAAAAGAAATGTTTTGAAAAAGATAGCCGCAGTGTTCGATCCGCTTGGCTTGATTTCGCCTGTGATCATCCGAGGAAAGATATTCCTTCAAGTTTTATGGGCTAGAGGCTACGATTGGGACGATGACATACACGATGATGTAGTTAACGAAATTCGATTATGGCTAGAGCAGTTATCACGTGTATCTCAAGTGAGAATTCCTCGTTGCATCAGAAATGCACCAACCATCACTTCCTTCAAACTGATAACGTTTGTCGACGCATCTACGAGTGCCTTTGGTGCTGCAGTGTATGCACACTTCGAGTATGAGCAACCGCATCCACCAACTTGTCGCCTGTTAGCGTCAAAAAGTAGAGTTGCGCCTTTGGTGCCTGTGACTGTCCCTCGACTAGAATTAATGGCTGCAGTGATTGGTTTGAGATTGACGCAGGCCTTAATCGGAGTCTTAGAAGTACCAATGAGTGTCGTAACCTTCTATTCAGATAGTCTTGATGTTCTTTGGTGGATAAGAGGACACGGGAAGGACTTTCGAGCGTTCGTAGCTAATAGAGTTGGCGAGATTCAGATGTTCAGTGACCCTCAACAATGGCAGCATGTATCCACCGAGCAAAATCCGGCAGATTTGGTGTCCCGGGGTGTAAGTGCGGAAGAGATAGAAGGTAATTATTTGTGGTGGAATGGCCCAGATTGGTTGATGAAAGAAGAAAAACACTGGCCTAGAGCTGATGGTAAGCCCCCACATGAAATGAAGGAAAGCAAGAAAGCAACGGTCCTTCTGAGTCGGCTTAACCCCGTTCAACGTGAGGTGGATCAGAGGAAAGTAGACCAAGATTGGAGACTGAGCCCAAGTCGTTATTCGTCCTGGATGCATTTGGTTCGTATTCACGCGCGAGTCATCCGAGTTCTCTGCAACATGCAGTCCCAAAACAACAAGATTGTTGGTACAGAGCTCCTACCTGAAGAAATCCTTGATGCCGAGGAAGATATAACACGACAAGCGCAGTTTGAAGCTTTTCCAGAGGAGTACAAAGCCCTGAAGAATAACAAACCAATCTCACCAAAGAGTCCCTTGGTCAAGTTATCCCCTCGAATCGACGACAATGGTATAATCCGTCTAGAAGGACGACTAATGTTTGCAGAATATCTCCCTCACGATGTGAAGTTCCCAATTATCCTGCCACGGGCACACCATGTAACCAAGCTCATCGTAAAACACTACCATGACATGGCAAACCACTCAGCTGGGACAAACTTCATTTTGTCTCAAGTATCGCAGAGATTCTGGGTAATAGCAGCTCGTGAAGAAATCCGAAGTTGGGAAAAGGAGTGCAACGAGTGCAGGAAAAGAAAAACGAAGCTTGCCAACCAAGTGATGGCTCCACTTCCGCAAGTTCGCCTCAGGTTCACCTTTCGTCCCTTCGACCAATGTGCTGTGGACTACGCCGGACCATTCATCACAATTCAAGGGAGAGGACGGAAGAGACAAAAACGATATCTTTGTTTATTCACTTGTCTTGCCACAAGGGCCATCCACTTGGAGATGGCTTGGGGACTTGATACCGGAAGTTTTCTCAACGCCTTTACACGCTTCACAAGTCGTCGAGGTGTACCGTCAGAGGTAACCAGCGATAATGGCACCAATTTTGTTGGGGCTGTGAATGAGTTGCGCGATCTGGTTGGTAATTTGGATCAAGGCCAAATTCAACGGAAGAGAGCGCATATGTTCAACAAAGTTACGTGGCATTTCAACCCACCAGCAGGGCCACATTTCGGCGGAATTCATGAGATAATGATCAAATCGGCCAAAAACGCTATATACGCAGTTCTGAAAAATGGTGACATTCGGGACGAAGAGTTACTTACTGCATTTACTGGTGTGGAGAGCTTACTCAATTCACGTCCACTAACCTATCAGTCGTCAGATTCAAGAGATGCAATGCCGTTGACACCAAACCACTTTCTGCATGGGCAAATGGGCGGCGAAGTAGCCCCCGAAACAGTTGATTCCACAAGCTTTAACTTGCGAAATCGATGGAGAAGAGTCCAGCAGTTGATTTCTCAAGTTTGGTCGCGATGGTTGAAAGAATATCTTCCGACTTTGAACAGAAGACCCAAATGGACGGAGATAGTAAAGGACATGAAAGAAGGTGACATTGTTCTGGCCTTGGAACCTCAACTCCCAAGAGGCCGTTGGCCGTTAGGCCGTATTGTTGAGACGTACCCCGGAAAGGATGGTCACACTCGGGTAGCCAAAGTTCAATGTGGTAACAAGACCGTAGTTCGACCGATCCACAAATTGGTGCCCTTGCTACCACAAGAGTGACTTCGGACACGTTTTTTAATGTTTTTTTTGCATGTAACTTACAACGCACTGAGCACTCCTCATAGTGCGGGGAGGGGGATGTTGTGAAGACTTGTTTGTTTTTTATGAAGTTGAAATTCAAAGACTTCTTAGGTGACCTGTAGCGGAAGAGGGAGTTGAAACCGGTTTGGAGCAGTCTGGTCGGAAGCGTGGAAGAAAGAGCTTGTTTTTCTAATATATGTATTTTCTTATTTTGTATTTTACGTTTAATTTTAATGACAATAAAGTTCTACCGAACATAATACTTGTTTTAAGATTTTCATGTCCCGTCTGCAAGATAATAATCTTCCTGAGTTTTCTTGACAAGATATTTTGTCTTAAAACAAGATTAAATATCTTAAAACAAGAAATAAGATCTCAAAACAAGAAAAATTATCTTGACAAGATTTGGAGGTTTTGGAGTATATATATATATATATATATATATATATATAGTTCAATCTACAGACACGTGTTTCGCTGTACTACAGCTCGACATCCGCGTAGCTTGGAACAATCTGAATCGATTTCATTAATTACTTATACACATGCAATCGTCGGCGACAACCACATGTGGGACAGCATCGGTGAAGTACATTCAGATATATATATATATATATATATATATATATATCTGAATGTACTTCACCGATTATATATATGCTTCACCGATGATATATATATATATATATATATATATATATATATATATATATATATATATATATTTGTGAAATTCATTACTAATTCATGAGTTTTGCAGCCAATCTAATTTCAGAAATTACGTCACATGTTATCCCTGTAAACCCCATACAAACTAAAACCAATGATAATAATTAGTTACAACCACTAGTGGATGTATACTCTTCTGATACAACCACTAGTGCTTGTAACTAATTAGCAAATTAGCATCGCAATATCCCAAAGGGATTTTTACTATTCATTCATTTCACAAGTTGTTTACAACACTCGCGTCCTTGTTGTATTGAATATACAATCACTCGCCTTCGGCTCGTGATTGTATATTCAATACAACACGGCCGCTCGTGTTGTAAACATTACATATATATATATATATATACATATATATATACATATATATACATACATATATATACATACATATATATACATGCATATATATATATACATATATATACATATATATATATATACATATATATATATATATATATATATATATATATATATATATATATATATATATATATATATATATATATATATATATATATATATATTATATTCATTATACTACACCATTCACTAATTAATTTTAATTTGTAAACATAGTATAGTTATCCAATTATATTTCTGGGATTTCAGAACGTTTCAGCACACTAATCTTGGTTTGTGTTCCTGTGTCTTGTGCTCAGACTTGTTTACCGAGATATATGCATAGTCAACAAAATGTCAATTTGAGAGATGTTTGGATATCTGTATGTTGGATGTTTTATATCATAATATGACGTTTTGTGACGTAAGAGTGTCTTGTGCTAGATGGGTTTTAGTTTAACACGTCGACTGGCCTCGTTCGCAGCTGTGTCCAGTGTTCGGCACCCCTCCACCTACCACGTCTGCTCAAACGATCCCTTTGTGTACATGGACCAATGAAATTACACCATTGTCGTGCTAAATATAAAAGCCGTCCTGGGCTGGTGTTGTTATGTGGAATTTGTTTAGTCGAAAGCTAATATTTTGAAAAGTTTAGCCTAGAACTTTACGAGGTTTACGAAGAACATTCTTTCGACTATGTTCTTGCTGCCTGTGCAAACAAATAAGCGTGAAAGTCAGTGTAAAGCGTAAAAACGTAAGAGAAATTTAAGGTTGTAACGTGTAAACAAAAGCTCAAAGGTGTTTATAGTGTCTGAAGCGACTGCCCGAATTAGTTTACTTCAAAGCTAATATTTCGCTTACTATAGCTCAGGGCTTTACCAAATTCACCAATGGTAATATGAATATGTTCATGCTGGTCGTATAAATAAATTCGTACAAAAAGTTTTAAAAAAGCTAGATGTGTCGGTGAAATGTATCTAGTGGATAATAAATTTTACGGGGATGCATGGCCATGTCTGGCTAGCAACCTGGCGCTTTTAACTTTATCTCATGTACACGTATTCATATAGCGATTCACAGTTACAACATCATCTTATTGATTCTATTTACGCAAAATTTTTACTAAACTATAACAATAGTTTTCGAAATATTTTAAATACCGGTAGTTAAAACGGTCAGCTCAACTGCTCAAGGTCAGAGGTCAGCTCTCCAGATTTGGGAAGCCTGATCTCTGATTGGTCAATGTACGGAATCGAATGTGGCGCTCGTTTGAGAATGGTAGGTGGAGATGGGCCGAACACTGGACACGACACGAAGAAGGCTACACGTCGACGGGATTCTGTACCGACCACTACATTGCTGTGGAATTTTTAATCTCTAAATTTGTCATAACATGAGACACTTTTAATTGCATTAACAGTTTTGCCACAGCACTTGAGCATTTTTGTAACTTGGGTGGAGTGGGCAAACTCGGGTGGATTCGGCAAAATTGGGTGGAGTGGACAAACTTGGGTGGAGTGGGCAAACTTGGGAGTGGGCAAGGGGGTGTCAAAATGGAGTGGGCAAGGGGGGTGTCATGTTAGCACAGACTGGACAAAGTAGCCTACAGAATAGGCTAAAGGTTTTCATGCTATTTGAGGCGCAGAACTTCACTTGTGATAGTAACTTCTAGTTTTATCTATTTTTCCGTATTTTATTTCAAATGCTTTCAAAAAAGTTGATTTTCTTACCAATGCAATGTCCTTTGTGTTTTACTGTAATTTTTTCATCATTCTCGTGTTCACAGTCCGCAAATCGCAGTTTGCATCTATTTGCATAGGTCTTTCCATTCGATCCACAAACTGGGCGATATTTATCAGGACAAAATGCTGGGCACGGGATACTTGCAGCTATTTAATGCATAAAAAATTATTAAAGACATCAACTGAAAATGAGAAATGAGATTGGCATAATACACACTGATGGCCAAAATTATCTGCCAAAATGAAGACAGTATTATCAGAGAAATTTATAAAGAAAGGCAAATTAATATAAGTGTTTTAGAATGCTAATAACAAATCATGTTTAACAATAAAATTTATAGGTTAAGAAAATTTTTTTGGAAGAGAACGAGGCACTTAGACCCCGTTTACACGATGCTGGTACAATTTGAAAACGGAACAAAATCATGCCGTTTAGGCCTTGCGTTTACAAGATACCGGCACAAAAATAACGTTAAATTTTATATGCTGTATTTGCATACCGGCATGATTTTGTTCCGTTTTCAAATTGTACCGGCATCGTGTTAACGGATCTTAAACTGGCTTTATGGCATGCTGTGCAGCCACTTTTGTTATGTGTTTGTGTGCAAATATAATCACAAAAGATACTGAAATTATTGTTGTTTTGAGACACTTTTATATTAGATATAGAAATTCGAGTAAAATCTAAAACTTCTTATAGAACTTCATTGAATTCTAAAAACATGAAAAAGTTGAAAAACTCGCAGAGATATAGCTGGCTCGTTACTTTTGGTATGAAATCATTATTTAATCACGAAGAAAACGGACAGGAGAGTTATTGCCGGGATCGTGTGTTGGTATTTAGTTGTTATAACACGTGCTGCATAAATTTAACCTTTCTACCTCTAAATTAGTTTCTCTATATAAAAATAATGATCTATTTAAGAAAGTTGTACCATAACTCAAAAGTCTGTTTGATCTGATATTGAGATACTTCAAAGCTGGTTTTTAAAAATGGAAAAAAAACCTGTTCATATTGTTTTTTTATTATATGTATCATGTTTATATATTCAGTAAATGCACTTTTTACAATATGAGTGGCCTTACGTGCTGTACAACGTATATACGTCGGAGTTGAGTTGGTCGACCGCAGT
>OZ035998.1:24032478-24034978 GCA_964035015.1 Corallium rubrum
CCTCAAAACACTTTTCGATTTCAATTAGCCCTCTAGGGATCTCTATACGAAGGGCTCGACTGACTAGCCATATCACTATTAATTTTTGCTTATTAAAGGAAAAAAAGCGGCCATATGGTATATTCTATACTACGGAAGTTTGAAGGTGCTTGTTTTCTCTCAATGCGGTAGGGCAAAAGCAATCTATGATCCAACTGTTTATTATACAATAACCGCTCTATCTGTTTTTCGCGTCATTTGAACTAATTTAGTTCTTAATAAATTCAATCTACATTTTTACAGGAATTTTAAGGTAGTCATACTCAGTTTTAAATATAGAAATTTTAATATTATATACTTTTGTCTCAGTAATAAACAGGGATTTAAGATCTAGTATACGTCAACTCAACGACGATGTCCTTTAAACAAAATAATTCCTTTTGTAAAACAAAGAGACTGAATAATTTGGAGTCCCAATGTCCCTAATTCGCCGTAGCCTGTTGTTCTCGTTCCTCACTTTACTGTATGTGCGGCATTGTTCCAGCACTGGCTGGCCTTTAACTTTATGACGTTGTCCTCAACTGAGGTTTATTATTAACAGATTTTGGCCACCCAAGGGTCAAGGCTGGTGACGTTGCGACATTAACCTGTCCGCCATGCAAAATATAGTTCATATTCCTTCACGTTTCTCTCAATCTACTAAAAGTTTTGCTTTACTATCATTATTACTACTACCACTACTACTACTACTATCATTCAGTTATTATTATTTGATTATTATTATTATTATTATTGTTATTGCTATTATCATTATTTCTGCAAATGTAACTACATATCTTTTGTCTTTGCCCATTCAACGAGGCATAATTGCTTGTTATTCATGAAGCTTACATGTTGTTATTCAGGCTTCATTGCATGTTTTGACTAAGGCTTTGTCCTCGCTTTGTTGTGATGACTTTGCTACCACTTTAAGAATTTTATTCTGGCTAACGCCACACGATTTTATTCAGCATATGGGAAGGTCTTGGGCTATAAGGGGTTGAACAACTATGTCGCGCTATCTCCTTGGCCCTGTGTAGTCCATGGCCACTTTAAGAATTTTATTCTGGCTAACACCAGACGATTTTATTCAGCAGATGAGAAGGTATTGGGCTAGAGGGGTTAATTACGTAAAGCAATATTTGCTCTTGCATGCAATTCGAGGGTTCCTCCTCGCTCTTTCTGTGATGACTTTGTTCTCACAGCCGTGTTTATCGAGCTAATTGCTTCTACATGTTTTGTTGGGGCTTTGTCCTCACAATTTTGTTTTGTGGCATACAAGGGTTAGCGTTGACGCCGCAACACTAATGTTTGCCATGTAATAACAGTAATGTTTGCCATGCTTGACCTGCCACAACCGTTATTGGTTCTGTCCTAACTTTTGTTAGGTTCGTTCCTCACCTTAATTGGCTGAGGTATTGTTTTAACCTTTTGGTTAGGCAATTTTTCTCCATGTATTTGGAGTGTGTTCCTCATGTTATGTGAGGTTTTGTCCCAACTTCTGTTGGGTTGTCCTCACCTTAATTGGCTGAGGTATTGTTTTAACCTTTTGGTAAAACAATTTCTCCATGTATTGGAGTTTTTTCCTCATATGAGGTTTATTTATTAATAGATTTTGGCCATCCAAGGCTAGTGATGCGGCGACATTAAACTGTCTGCCATGCTTGTCCTTGCGAAAAACTCTATAATCACAGGTCC
Source organism: Corallium rubrum (assembly GCA_964035015.1). Classification (NCBI taxonomy): domain Eukaryota; kingdom Metazoa; phylum Cnidaria; class Anthozoa; order Scleralcyonacea; family Coralliidae; genus Corallium; species Corallium rubrum. The sequence continues at coordinate 24,034,195 of OZ035998.1, forward strand.
TCTATTTACAACAGCTATGCTTCTGGCAGCTGACAGAGTTAACCTGTATAAATAAAGATTATTGTTATCTTTCACGTTTTGCTAAATCTACTCAACGTTTTGGTTTACTCAACGTTTTGGTTTACTATAGATATTATTATTATTATTATTATTATTATTATTATTATTATTATTATTATTATTAGTATTATTATTATTATTATTATTATTATTATTATTATTATTATTATTATTGGCGGATGTGTTTTAACCTTATGGTTAAGCGATTTGGCATCCATTTATTTAGAGTTGGTCCTCACTGGAGTTGCAGTATTCTCCCAACATGTGTTGGGTGATCTCATTAAATTTTGAATCCAGGGCTTGATCCTAAACATTTTATGGTGTTTATTTTCTTTACACTAATTACATATATGGCACCCTCATTTTTGTCTTCGCCTTTGAGGGTGTCAAGTGAATTTTCTGGTTGTGAACCATCTCATGCACATATGTGAATATCCTGTACCTTGGATTAGATTCTGCCGTTTTGTTTTCTTTTGCCTTACAGAATTCCGTACTCGTCCCACCCAGAGCTTGATTACCAATTTTTTCCGAGTGCCTAAATGGTGGATCTACACGGTTGAGTCAGCATTTGGGGGACCAGATTTCAAATATATACATAATCAAGTGTGTCACTGACGACGGAGGGACAAGCGGAACAACAAATATTACAAATATTCAGCAAACTTTGTCAACTTAGCCTTACATTTAGAATCTTATTTATAGCACTTAACAATTTTCAGGAACA
>OZ035998.1:24062478-24154576 GCA_964035015.1 Corallium rubrum
AACAAACAAACAAACAAACAAACAAACAAACACACACACACACACACACACACACACAAACAAACAAACAAACAAACAAACAAACAAACAAACAAACAAACAAACAAACAAACAAACAAACAAACAAACAAACAAGTAGTAGTAAAGACACAATTTCCAGGCGGGGATAATTACCAACGAATGAATAAATAATTGTATTCCTTCTTACCGCATGGTCCTTCATGTAGCATAGTAATATTTTTAGGACTCTCGCAATTAGCAACTTTTAGTTCACATTCATTGCTGTACGTCTTTCCATCCGATCCACACACAGGAGCATACAGTCTGGGACAAATCTGGGGACAGTCTGAAATTACACATCAATAAATTAAAATACGAACATACAAACAATGTCGGTTATATTTTACCGGATGTTGCGTGTGTCCGCTAATGCAGTTTATACAGAAACTACTCAAACAAACAAACAAACAAACAAACAAACAAACAAACAAACAAACAAACAAACAAACAAACAAACAAACAAACAAACAAACAAACAAACAAACAAACAAACAAACAAACAAACAAACAAACAAACAAACAAACAAACAAACAAACAAACAAACAGGAATAACGATATAAACTATAAGCAATAGACTTCGAAATATTTTAAATAGCGGTAGTTAAAACGGTCAGCTCAACTGCTCAAGGAAAGGTCAGGATTTGGGAAGCCTGATCTCTGATTGGTCAATGTACGGAATGGAATGTGGTGCTCGTTTGAGCAGACGTGGTAGGTGGAGGGGGCCCGAACACTGGACACGACGCGAAGAATGCTACACGTCGACGGGATTCTGTACCGACCACTACATTGCTGTGGAAGTTTTAATCTCTAGATTTATCATAACATGAGACACTTTGAACTGCATTGACAGTTTTGCCACAGCATTAGAGCATTTCGTAACTTGGGTGGAGTGGGCAAACTCGGGTGGAGTGGGAAAAATTGGGTGGACTGGACAAACTTGGGTGGAGGGGGCAAACTTGGGTGGAGTGGGCAAACTTGAGTGGAGGTATAGTGTGCATGGGCAAACTTGGGTGGAGTGGGCATGGAAACTCGGATGGAGTGAGTCCAGTGAGTAAACTCAGATGGAGTGGGCAAGGGGGTGTCATGTTAGCACAGACTGGACAAAGTAGCCTGCAGAATAGACTAAAGGTTTCCATGCTTTGAGCCGCAGAACTTCACTTGTGATAGTAACTTCTACTTTTATCTATTTTTCCGTATTTTATTTCAAATGCTCTCAGAAAAGTTGATTTTCTTACCAATGCAATGTCCTTTGTGTTTTACTGTAATTTTTTCATCATTCTCGTGTTCACAGTCCGCAAATCGCAGTTTACATCTATTTGCATAGGTCTTTCCATTCGATCCACAAACTGGGCGATATTTATCAGGACAAAATGCTGGGCACGGGATACTTGCAGCTATTTAATGCATAAAAAATTATTAAAGACATAAACTGAAAATGAGAAATGAGATTAGCATAATACACACTGATGGCCAAAATTATCTGCCAAAATGAAGACATATTATCAGAGAAATCTATAAAGAAAGGCAAATTAATATAAGTGTTTTAGAATGCTAATAACAAATTATGTTTAACAATAAAATGTATAGGTTAGGCCTAAGACATTTTTTTTGGAAGAGAACGAGGCACTTAAACTGGCTTTATGGCATGCAGCCACTTTTGTTATGTGTTTGTATGCAAATATAATCACAAAAGATGCTGAAATTATTGTTGTTTTGATAACTAGCTTTTATTAGATATAGAAATTCGAGTCAAATCTAAAACTTCTTATAGAACTTCATTGAATTCTAAAAACATGAAAAAGTTGAAAAACTCGCAGAGATATAGCTGGCTCGTTAATTTTCGTATGAAACCATTAATTAATCACGAAAGAAAACGGACAGGAGAATTATTGCCGGGATCGTGTGTTGATATTTAGTGGTTATAAACATTTGCAGCATAAATTAAACCTTTCTACTATACCTCTCAATTAATTTCTCTAAAAATAATGATCTATTTAAGAAGTTATACCATAACTCAAAAGTCTGTTTGATCTGATATTGAGATACTTCAAAGCTGGTTAAAAAATGAAAAAAAAACAAATACCTGTTCATATTGTTTTTTTTATTATGTATCATGTTTATATATTCAGTAAATGCACTTTTTACAATATGAGTGGCCGTACGGGCTGTACAATGTATAAATATATTGAGTTGGTCGACGGCAGTCTAGTATTGCAGCCAGAAGGCTCCTCTCTTGTTGGCTACTACCCTAAGGCTAAGGGTAGTAGCTCCCTACAAATGTACCCCCCTACAAATGCGGCCACTATATTTCAGCTCCCCCAATATGAGCCCTGAAATGAAATTCCTGTTTTGGCAGTTTTGAAAACAGAAGTTTACCTCTAAGTAGTTGTAACCACGCACTGTTGTTGTACATGTATAACGTAAATTACCCTAACCTTTAATTAATAATATACTAGATAATAGAAATAAAAGTAGCTTTATTAACTTCTCTGTCTTAGATTGTATATTGTGTTCTAGTATTAATCTAGTTCAGTATCTATAGCAGAATAAAAAGGTGCGCGAATATTTGTCCAGAATTCTCAAGAGTTAAGACATGTACAAACAAGAACTTTTCAATTTCATCCTCCTGGTGCTTCTAATTTAATAGAGTTTAATACTGAATACACCTATCATGATTTCATCAAAACCGCAGGAGTTTTACCACACTTTCATGCGCGAACGTATGTGATTTTTGCGTGATTTTGGATTGAGTTTCGTCGGTAAATTTTGGAACACCCCCCCCCCCCCCCCCCCCAGTCGAAATGCCCTCGGTACGCCACTGCAAGCCGGTATGTCGAAGGTGCGAGTTGAAATCCTTCCCGAGTCAACACATTTTTTGCGTTGAGTTTGAGTAGGGGGCGGATTTAGCGTTAGTCAAATACGTCAGATGACTAACGTGAAAACTGTTAAGCGAAAATTGTATTTTAGATTATATTTATGCTTAGAAGTGAAGTTACATTACGTAACGTTACGTGTTGCAGGATTTAGGCCGATTTAGCCATTCTCATTGGTCCAAAACAGCCAAAACTCGAGCGATGAGTGGTTTAGATTTTTGCAAGGATTTAGGCCGATTTAGCCATTGTGATTGGCCAAAACGAGGCGAATCGTTGAATCTGATTGGTTGATTGCTTTGCCGAAAGTATGCCGTACCGGAAGCCTGCAAAATGCGGTCTGCAAGGTTATTCTGTGGCAAGGTCTTCCGGTCTTAGTTCGATCATGGCTTCTACAAGATTGTTAGATCGTGCGTTGTGTGCTTTAAAAGGCAACGATGATGTCCTTTTGTGGCAAATGTATGTTGATTTGTCTGCGAGAATCAGTGCTTGTCGAGTACTGACGGCGGGAGAGCATTTCCCCAGGACTGGGAAAACATTTAGGCTATATACCGAGATATCGGTGCTAAGCCTAATAATTTACCACAGCACATGAAGGCGGACAGGAGCAAGCCATGTCGCTCTAAGGTAAGCTTATAGGCACAGTAGTTTATCAATATGGGTTCAATAATATATCGATGTTAGTTTGTTGTCATGTTACTTCCCTAACCTTTGTTGATATCCGTTCCATATTAGCATAATCTGCGTTGAGCACACTGGTATACAGTAACCAACGCTATTATTATGCTTCATGTAGTACTATAAAGTAACACTACTTAGTAGTGTTTCAATTCTAGATACTCGCCAGTATGTCATAATCATGATGCAGAGTCAGATTGCCTTTCCACAGTAGTTTACGTAATACATTCGTCCTCAGTTCATATTACAGTTAAGTAACAACATATAACTTTTAAACATATAAGTAATAAGGTCTGAAAGCTAGCAATAAATATCTACTTGACGTTCCTACAAATTTCCATGTATTATCGTTATCCGTCAAGTAAGCATTCTTCTCACATGTTGCTAAGATGAAATTTTAATCTGATAATTGCACTGGACAGGAATTGAACTTGGGTTTGGGTGCTGGTTCCTGAAAACCAGACAGCTCATAGTAACATGGGTTAGTATGGGGATGGGTAGTGGTGTATTAATGGGGGTTAGAATGACCAGGATGATGTAGAGAGTTGAGCTCCTCTATGTCGATGAAATGTCCCATTATGGTCATTAACAAAAGCTTCTCCTGACTCCTAACCAGACAGTCTGCTTGGGTTGAGGTGTAAAAGGTGAGTATCAGGTGTCTGAAAACCAGACAGCTCTAGGTAGGTGGGGCTCAAAAGCCTTGGAAGGCAGCCCACCTATTAAAGAGAAGGAAAACTTCTGATTTCAAACACCTTGCTCTGGGTTATACAGAACAATAAATTCAGCTAGACCTTCACTTGTATATGTTCATGATTGGGCTGTCCATGTTGGATTCAATGACTGCAACAATGTGACTGGTGTTTCCTTGGTGCTACTGGACCCAGTCTCCTACTCGGATATAAGTAATGTATAAATGGTTAGCTAACATTATCAATAAAGTTGTTCTTCATATAATGCAATATGGTGTCATAACATGGTGTCAGGTTTAGCTCGTAATATCAAGTATAAAAGAAAAGCCTTGGAGATACGAACCAAGAACCTAAGCACACAATTGAAAAGATAAGACATTCAGTTTGGTGGCTGACGACTAGAAAAGCCTGGATGATTATCGAATAGCGAGGATTGAAACGGATTGGAATGGCTACGAATAATTTTCCTGTTCCAGCGCCAATGGAGATGAAAGGCGATCTGGCACAAAACTGGTCATTCTTCAGATCACAGTACGAGAATTATGAGATAGCGACTGGTCTCGATAAAAAAGGTCAAGGAGTACGGATGGCAACGCTTCTATCAGTAATGGGAAGAGAGTGTTTCAGAATATACCAACATGTTGACATATAGCCGAAGGCGATCGAGAAGACATTACGAAGAACATTGATGCGCTTGAGAAACGCTTTGAACCGACCAGAAATGTGATATACGAGAGATATAAGTTTAACACATGTATTCAAGATCAAAGTGAAAGCATTGATCAATATATTACGAAGCTCAAGCAAAGGGCAGCGACGTGTAAGTTTGGGCAACTAGAAAATGAATTGGTCAGAGATCGTTTGGTTTTGGGAGCCAAAGACACCAGTGCTAGAGCCAGAATGTTGAGAGAACCAAGTCTGAACCTCCAAAAGGCAATTGATATGTGTCGGAATAGTGAAATTGCGAACGCTCAATGGAAGTCGATGAACAGTGAACACGACTAAGTGAATTACACAAGAAGAGAAAAGAATTTTTCTGGCTCAAAGAAAAAGGGTGAATTAAGTATGAAGCGAGAAGGATCCATAGATAAAGATAAAGAGGTCTGCAAGTACTGTGGTGGAAAGCACAGGAGAGATAAGAAGCAATGCCCAGCCTATGGTGTGACATGCAATAACTGTAGCAAGAAGCACCACTTTGCAAAAGTTTGCAAGAACCGAGACTATAAGCAGTCAGGGACAAAAGATGTTAAAATAATTATGGATGATATATCGGAACAGTCATCAGAAGAGTCGCTCTACCAAGTGGAACAAACAGTGGGTACAGTAAGAACTGCAGGTGAGAAATGGTGTGCAACTCTAAGCCTAAGTGAAGGAAGAGCACCACCGCAATTGGTACAGTGTCAAATGGATTGTGGCTCTACTTGTAACATTATAAGTTACAAAGATTATTGCAAGATTGTACAAGATGGTGATCCAAGTCTGTACAAAAGTGATGCAAAATTGCGATTATACGATGGGACGGTGATGATACCATTGGGAACTTGTGAACTGATGTGTGACAGACCAGAAAAAAATTACAAGCTTAATTTTCAGGTCCTGGACACCCAGCAGAAACCACTTTTATCTGCAGCGACATGTGAACAGTTGGGACTGTTAACTGTTAATCACCAAAGAATAAACGCAGTTGAGACACAGAAGAATCCTGTTGTAACCAAAGTCGTACCAAGTCGATTAACACAAGAGTTCATAGAGGTATGCTGATGTGTTTACTGGTTTGGGAGCTTTACCAGGTGAATATCATATGGAAATTGATACAAGCATTAAACCAGTCCAAGCTCAACCATGCAGGGTGGCAGTAGCCTTAAAACCCGAGCTAAAGAAGGAGATAGAAGCACTTGAGAAGAAACAAGTTATAGCCAAGGTGACAACGCCCTCAGATTGGATAAGCAGTATGGTCGCTGTACGCAAGCCTACAGGCAAATTGAGAATCTGTATAGATCCGAAGGACCTCAACAGAGCCCTCAAGCGTTCCCATTATCAGATTCCAACTATCGATGAGATATTGCCTCGACTGGGAAACGCTAAAGTATTCACAGTGTTGGATGCAAAAGAAGGGTTTTGACAGGTTGTCCTCGATGAAGAAAGCAGTTATTTAACCACTTTTTGGACGCCATTCCGTCGTTATCGGTGGCTGCGAATGCCATTTGGAATTAATACGGCCCCTGAAGAATTTCAGAGAAGATTACACGAAGTAATGGAAGGTTTGTCTGGAGTCGAAGTTATCGCAGACGACATTTTGGTATATGGATCAGGGGATACCATGGAGCAAGCCACTGAAGACCATGATCAGAATTTGGTGAATGTCCTAGAAAGAGCAAGACAACTTGGTTTGAAGTTAAACAAGCAAAAGCTGAAGCTAAGGAGGACTGAAGTGGCCTATATGGGTCATTTGCTAACGTCACAAGGACTTCAGCCAGATCCTAAGAAGATACAAGCAGTCGTGGATATGCCTATACCCAATGGAGTACCAGCAGTTCAGGGTTATTGAGATTTGTCAATTATTTGGCAAAATTTCTACCTCATTTATCAGAAGTGAGCGAGCCTCTACGACGCCTTACAGATAAAGATGCTATATATGGTGTTGGCTACCACAGCATGAGAAGGCTGTTGAAGTGATCAAGAAACTGGTGACGGACTATCCAGTATTGAAATACTACGATGTGAAACAGCCAGTGGTAATACAGTGTGATGCCAGTGAAGTTGGATTGGGAGCAACATTACTCCAGGAAGGACGGCCTGTCGCCTACGCCTCAAGATCATTGACAGTAACAGAACGCCAGTATGCACAAGTTGAAACAGAATGTCTTGCCATCGTCTATGCCTGCGAACCTTTTGATCTGTATATCTATGGCAGAGAAAGAGTCCTTGTCCAGTCAGACCACAAGCCTTTAGAGGTAATTTTCAAGAAATCTCTACTGACCGCTCCTCGTCGTCTACAGAGAATGCTGTTAAGGCTGTAAAAATACAACCTAGAAGTAAGCTACAAGAAAGGAAAAGAAATGTATCTTGCCGATACACTTTCAAGAGCTTCCTTGCCTCAAACTGAGAAGGGTAGTAGCAAGATGCCAACGGAGCAGATCTGCCAAGTCAGTCAGCAGACCAAATTTGAGAAGGAACTTGAAAATGTGAACCACACTTCGTTCCTGAATGTTACAGCCGACCGACTTAAACAGATACAGCAACACACAGCGCAAGATATGACCTTACAAGTATTGAAGACCACGATTCTCACTGGCTGGCCGGAGACCAGACAGGAAGTGCCAATTGTTATTCGAGATTATTGGACTTACCGTGAAGAATTGACAGTCCAGAATGGAGTGATCTTCAAGGGAGAAAGAATTGTGATCCCAAAGTCAATGCGAGCTGAGATGCTGCAACGAATACATTCGAGCCATCTCGGGGGTGCATCATGTTTACGCAAAGCAAAGAGATGTACTGTACTGGCCAAACATGAGCTGTGAAATCAAAGAGAAAGTCGAACAGTGTACTTCATGTAAGATGCACTTTAGCAGACATGGAATACCTGATGTAGTGATGACCGACAATGGAAGGCAGTTTGATAGTCAAGAGTTTACTGGTTTTGCTACAGAGTGGGAGTTTGAGCATGTTACATCATCACCATATCATAGTCAATCGAATGGTAATGTGGAGTCAGCAGTAAAAATTGCAAAGAAGCTGATGAAAAAGGCAAAAACAAGTGGTCAAGATGTTTGGAAAGCTATCCTTGATTGGAAGAATACACCCACCGAGACCTTAAACAGTAGTCCAGTGCAGCGCCTGATGTCCCGCCGCACACGTACGTTATTGCCAACGGCAGACCAGTTGCTAAGACCCAAGGTAGAAGAAGGAGTTCGAGAGAAAATCCAGGAGAAACGAAAAAAAGCTAAGAAGTGTTACGATAGAGGTTCAGCAGAATTACCAGAATTACACATTGGAGAAAAAGTTCGAATTCAACCATCAGTGGCCAAGAGAGATAACAAATGGCAACTTGGAACATGCACCAAGAAATCCGATCCCCGATCCTATATTGTCGAAAGTGGAGGCAAACACTACAGGAGAAATAGAAAGTTCCTGAGAACCACCAAGGAGAAGGATAATACCGAGCAGAATGGTCCTGAAATAACAGCCCATCAGCCCACCATCATCCCATCCGGCTCAGAGGGTACAGCCAAGTTGATAATTCAGCAATCTACCTGTAGCCCAAAGAAGTCAGTGATATGTCAAGATGATGCTTTGGTAGTTGAACCAAGTCAATCAACTGAAACAACAACCAAGCAATATGACAATTGCCAGCAGAAAGCACCATCCCCACTTGGACGACAGACAAGAACACGTCGAATTCGACAACCGGAACGTTATAAAGACTTTGTTATGAAGTAGATGTTATATATATATTTAATAGTAGTTCATAATTAGCTAGTGATTATACTTATTAGAATTTTATTATTCACTAGAGTATATTTGAGAAAAAAAATTTTTTCTGAAGAAATGAAAAAAAAGGGAAAAAAAGAGAGATGTTACTGGACCCAGTCTCCTACTCGGATATAAGTAATGTATAAATAGTTAGCTAACATTATCAATAAAGTTGTTCTTCATATAATGCAATATGGTGTCATAACACTTGGCATGCTGATGAACTTTGACATAGAGTGAAACAGACAACTTTTTTTATATAAGAATGTGACCACATATCTCTCCACTGTTTATTGGATTTCCCCACCCCCATTCCTGGAAAAACTTAGTCTTACACACTTGCAAACTGTCACAAGGGTTCTAAGACAACAAGAAAATATCGAAGTCCAATTTGGACAAATTTGAAAATGATTAAATATCCCATTAAAAATATGTACAGTGTATTAAAACATTTAAAATTTTGCTCAAAAGTGCTGTCAGAATGCAGGAAATGCCATTTTAGAGATCCAAATTTCAAAAATTTTCCAGGGAGGGGGGGGGGGGGGGGGACATACCCCCGGAGCCCCCTAGAAATGTAAGTTGACTAAGGTATCAAAATTCCTAGATCCGCCCCTGATTATTTATTTATGACAGTGTTATAGAACTAAGAAAATCATGAGATTTTCTCTTCGTGTCTTTTTTAGGGTGATTCTGCAATGTTAATTAGTGTGAACTGCTATTTTGAATTGAATATTCATGATTTGTTCTTAATCTATAATCTTTAAAATTATTTTGGTTCACATGGTAGTTTCATTATTCTCGGTTATTATAGTTATCTTACCACAAGGTCCATCATGTTCTTTTTTGACTTTTTCTTCATTATCGTGCTCACAGTTTTCAAGTCGTAGATGGCATTCACTTGGATAAGTTATTCCGTTTGATCCACAAACCGGTTTATGTATAAGAGGACAAAATTGTGGACATATGATACTTCCTAAATTAATTTATTAAAAAGAAATTGGATAAAAAGGCTAATAACGATCAAAACCAAAGACATGCAGTGACTAAACATTTAATAGCGTATTATGCGGGCAGAGATGCTTCCTACTGAAGAATAGAGAAAACTTCAGAGAAAATGGCGCAAAATGAAATGGCCTTAATTCGGACGTTAAACTTTAAATATTATATATATATATATATATATATATATATATATATATATATATATATATATATATATATATATATATATACTGCAAATCCCAAAACAATTTAAGAAAATAATACTTGTTTTAAGATTTTCATGTCCCATCTGCAAGATAATAATCTTCCTGAGTTTTCTTGACAAGATATTTAGTCTTAAAACAAGATTAAATATCTTAAAACAAGAAATAAGATCTCAAAACAAGAAAAATTACCCAGGGTTCGAATTAGAAATTCAAAGTGCATTCGCAAAATTCTCGTCTGTATTTTAGTAATTTACCCCTCCCCCCAGGAAATGCGTAAAAGTTCTTCAAATAACTAAGACTTCTATAAACGCCAGAGTCTTATTTTGTTCAAATGGCTGTAAATCACTTTTACATTCATCAATTAGTCAATATGAATTCAAATTCAAAGATTACATTATTACTCACATTATATTACTTGAATTCTTTTTCCCATTTAAGAAGTAACGACTGTTTTTAATTCATAAAAATAGTGAGAATGCAAACGTGCATGGTGATTGTGAATTACTTTAATCTAATTTTAATAACAGCAATTTACCGTTACGTTGGAAATTGACACTGTGAGATTGGTAAGACGCAATTTGCTAACTGAGCACATTTGTGCTAAAAACCCGAAAACACATCTCGCAAGCCAACGCTTTTCAATCTTTTTGAGCAGGTTTTGCGACACAACAGAACTGAGTGAAAAAATATTATTCCAGAAAAACATTCATTCGCAAAATAGTTAATTTTGCATTCGCAAAAATCAAATTTTCATTCGCAAATTGCGAATAGCGAGCGACTAATTCGAACCCTGTAATATCTTGCCAAGATTTGGAGGTTTTGGAGGTATATATATATATATATATATATATATATATATATATATATATATATATATATATATATATATGGAACCCATCTAGATGTGAGAATGCCATTTTATATATTCCCCAGCAACTGCCGGTAACAGCTGCTTGTCAGACAATACTGGACATGTGCTTATCCAGATAGCGTGAAGTGGTATTGGGCCAGAGTGCTTAAAAGGTGTAATATATATATATATGTATAGTTCAATCTACAGACACGTGTTTCGCTGTACTACAGCTCGACATCAGTGTAGCTTGGAACAATCTGAATGAATTTCATTAATTACTTATACACATGCAATCGTCGGTGACAACCACATGTGGGACAGCATCGGTGAAGTACATTCATATATATATATATATATATATATATATATATATATATATATATATATATATATATATATATATATATATATATATATATACAGACATACACATATACATATACATATATATATATAATATATACATACATACATATATACATACATACATATATATATATATATATATATATATATATATATATTATATATATATATATATATATATATATATATATATATATATATATATATATACTATTCATTATACTACACCATTCACTAATTAATTTTAATTTGTAAACATAGTATAGTTATCCAATTATATTTCTGGGATTTCAGAACGTTTCAGCACACTAATCTTGGTTTGTGTTCCTGTGTCTTGTGCTCAGACTTGTTTACCGAGATATGCATAGTCAACAAAATGTCAATTTGAGAGATGTTTGGATGTCTGTATGTTGGATGTTTTATATCATAATATGACGTTTTGTGACGTAAGAGTGTCTTGTGCTAGATGGGTTTTAGTTCAACACGTCGACTGGCCTCGTTCGCAGCTGTGTCCAGTGTTCGGCACCCCTCCACCTAACATGGACCAATGAAATTACACCATTGTCGTGCTAAATATAAAAGCCGTCCTGGGCTAGTAGTGTTGTTATGTGCAATTTGTTTAGTCGAAAGCTAATATTTTGAAAAGTTTAGCCTAGAACTTTACGAGGTTTACGAAGAACATTCTTTCGACTATGTTTTTGCTGCCTGTGCAAACAAATGAGCGTGAAAGTCAGTGTAAAGCGTAAAAACGTAAGAGAAATTTAAGGTTGTAACGTGTAAACAAAAGCTCAAAGGTGTTTATAGTGTCTGAAGCGACTGCCCGAATTAGTTTACTTCAAAGCTAATATTTCGCTTACTATAGCTCAGAGCTTTACCAAATTCACCAATGGTAATATGAATATGTTCTTGCTGGTCGTGTAAATAAATCCGTGCAAAAAGTTTTAAAAAAGCTAGATGTGTCGGTGAAATGTATCTAGTGGATAATAAATTTTACGGGGATGCATGGCCATGTCTGGCTAGCAACCTGGCGCTTTTAACTTTATTTCATGTACACGTATTCATATAGCGATTCACAGTTACAACATCATCTTATTGATTCTATTTACGCAAAATTTTTACTAAACTATAAGCAATAGTTTTCGAAATATTTTAAATACCGGTAGTTAAAACGGTCAGCTCATCTGCTCAAGGTCAGAGGTCAGCTCTCCAGATTTGGGAAGCCTGATCTCTGATTGGTCAATGTACGGAATCGAATGTGACGCTCGTTTGAGCATGGTAGGTGGAGAGGGGCTGAACACTGGACACGACACGAAGAAGGCTACACGTCGACGGGATTCTGTACCGACCACTACATTGCTGTGGAATTTTTAATCTCTAAATTTGTCATAACATGAGACACTTTTAATTGCATTAACAGTTTTGCCACAGCATTAGAGCATTTTGTAACTTGGGTGGAGTGGGCAAACTCGGGTGGAGTGGGCAAACTCGGGTGGAGTGGGCAAAATTGGGTGGAGTGGGCAAACTTGGGTGGAGTTGGCAAACTTGGGAGTGGGCAAGGGGGTGTCAAAATGGAGTGGTCAAGGGGGGTGTCATGTTAGCACAGACTGGACAAAGTAGCCTACAGAATAGGCTAAAGGTTTTCATGCTATTTGAGGCGCAGAACTTCACTTGTGATAGTAACTTCTAGCTTTATCTATTTTTCCGTATTTTATTTCAAATGCTTTCAAAAAAGTTGATTTTCTTACCAATGCAATGTCCTTTGTGTTTTACTGTAATTTTTTCATCATTCTCGTGTTCACAGTCCGCAAATCGCAGTTTGCATCTATTTGCATAGGTCTTTCCATTCGATCCACAAACTGGGCGATATTTATCAGGACAAAATGCTGGGCACGGGATACTTGGGGCTATTTAATGCATAAAAAGTTATGAAAGACATAAATTGAAAATGAGAAATGAGACTAGCATAATACACACTGATGGCCAAAATTATCTGCCAAAATGAAGACAGTATTATCAGAGAAATCTAAAGAAAGGCAAATTAATATAAGTGTTTTAGAATGCTAATAACAAATCATGTTTAACAATAAAATTTATAGGTTAAGAAAATTTTTTTGGAAGAGAACGAGGCACTTAGACCCCATTTACACGATGCCGGTACAATTTGAAAACGGAACAAAATCATGCCGTTTAGGCCTTGCGTTTACACGATCTTAGCGTGTTTTATGTACAATTTAAAACATGAGCAGCAGTGTTTTAGGACTTTTATCAGATCTAAAATACGAGGCGATAGCAAATGTTTTAAATGGCTTCAAAGACTATCCGTATAATAAGCTCATATATAGAAATCAATTTTGAAAATGGAAGTTGCCTTAGACGCAAAATCGAAGAAAAATTCATCGAAAATAGCGAGCGTGTCTCTATCACATATAAAGACACGTCACGGTCATGATTTTCCTTTGAATGTTTCCCTCATGAATTATTAATGAGTTTTTGAACGGAGTATCCAACTTCAATCAGGTAATTGAATGAACTATTGTAATTGGCTGATTATCTGATGAATTATTAATTAGTTTGAGATATAAATGTGAAGTTAGATCTTTTGCGCTTAAATATCTCGCATTCTTAATGCGATAAAACTCTTCTCTAATTGTTGTGGGCTCGCGATAGTTTAACAAGGTGAGCAGCAAACCGGTATATGTCGAAGGTGCGAGTTCAAATCCTTCTCAAGTCAACACATTTTTTTGCGTTGAGTTTGGCAGTGTTATAGAACTAAGAAAATCATGATATTTTCTCTTCATGTCTTTTTTAGGGTGATTCTGCTGCAATGTTAATTACTATGAACTTCTATTTTGAATTAACTACATTTGAATATTAATGATTTTTTCTTAATCTATAATCTTTAAAATTATTTTGGTTTACATAGTATTTTCATTACTCCCGGTTATTATAGTTATCTTACCACAAGGTCCATCATGTTCTTTTTTGACTTTTTCTTCATTATCGTGCTCACAGTTTTCAAGTCGTAGGTGGCATTCACTTGGATAAGTTATTCCGTTTGATCCACAAACCGGTTTATATATAAGAGGACAAAATGTTGGACATATGACACTTCCTAAATTTATTTATCAAAAAGAAATCGGATAAAAAGGCTAATAACGATCAAAACCAAAGACATGCATGCAGTGACTAAACATTTAATAGCGAATTATGCGGACAGAGATGCAGAAGAATAGCGAAAAATTCAGAGAAAATGGCGCAAAATGAAATGGCCTTAATTCGGACGTTAAATTTTAATATATATATTATAAATTTTAATATTTTAAATATTACATATATATATATATATTAAGAAAACAATACTTGTTTTGAGATTTTAATCTTCCTGAGTTTTATTGACAAGAAATTTTGTCTTAACAAACTAACAAACTAACAAAATAACAAACAAACAAACAAACAAACAAACAAACAAACAAACAAACAAACAAACAAACAAACAAACAAACAAACAAACAAACAAACAAACAAACAAACAAACAAACAAACAAACAAACAAGCAAGCAAGCAAGCAAGCAAACAAACAAACAAACAAACAAACAAACAAACAAACAAACAAACAAACAAACAAACAAACAAACAAACAAACAAACAAACAAACAAACAAACTAACAAACTAACGAAAAACAAACTAACAAACTAGCATATTAATTAACAAACAAACAAACAAACAAACAAACAAACAAACAAACAAACAAACAAACAAACAAACAAACAAACAAACAAACAAACAAACAAACAAACAAACAAACAAACAAACAAACAAACAAACAAGTAGTAGTAAAGACACAATTTCCAGGCGGAGATAATTACCAACGAATGAATAAATAACTATATTCCTTCTTACCGCATGGTCCTTTATGTACCATAGTAATATTTTCAGGACTCTTGCAATTAGCAACTTTTAGTTCACATTCATTCCTGTAGGTCTTTCCATCCGATCCACACACAGGAGCATACAGTCTGGGACAAATTTGGGGACAGTCTGAAATTACACATCAATAAATTAAAATACGAACATACAAACAATCAAACAAACAAACAAACAAACAAACAAACAAACAAACAAACAAACAAACAAGCAAGCAAGCAAACAAACAAACAAACAAACAAACAAACAAACAAACAAACAAACAAACAAACAAACAAACAAACAAACAAACAAACAAACAAACAAACAAACAAACAAACAATAAATAACTATAGTTTTTCTCACCGCATGGTCCCCAATGTACAATTGTAATATTCATTTCAGCAGTCTTGCAATCAGCTGCTCTTAAATAACATATATTGCTGTAGGTCGTTCCATCGGATCCACACACAGGAGCATATAGTGCAAAACAAAGTTGTGGACAGTCTGCTTTCACTATTCATAACAAAAATTCACCATTTAGTCTAATTTAGTCAGTCTAAATCTAAGTTAGCCTAGATTTTTAGCTTGAAATTAGTAATGTTTTTTTTTTGTTCTTTTTACTTTTAAGTCAATAATGATTGTAAATATATTCTAAATAGTGTAGTGTATATGTTGAGTTAAGTATAGAGAGTTTATCAAAGATTCTGATATTGCACCAGTCTAAATGAATTTTCACAGCTCAACAATCCACTTTAGTTCTGTCTTTTGGCCTCGTTATTACACACATACTATCTTTGTACAAAGACTGTACAATCTGTGTTTGGCTAATCTGTGTTACAGGAAATTTGTCGCCCGCTCGCTACCTGTTTATCGAAGTTTATTTTCCGTTCACTTGGCGTCTCTTATAGCACTTTTTAGTTTAATATTAGAAGCTTTTAAATCAGTTCAGTAAACCGTTTTTATTCAATTCAAACACTTTCAAATTATGCATGCGGAGGCTAGCGTTGGAAAGTATTTTGCTGTGACCGGTTCAATAACCATATTTGTCATATTTTACTGCATTTTTCTTAGTTACACTTTAAACTTGGAATCGGTTTGCAGCACATGATGCCATTTAAAATTATGCTAATTCACAAATCTATAGTCTGTGCTTTATGTAAGACAATGTATCTCACTAGAAGGATATGCATCACAATTTAGAGAAATTTGCAACCGTACAGATTGGGGATGATTTTTACTTTCCTGACACTTTGTCGTTTTGAACGAAAATTAGGAAGAAGTGTTATCAAATGTAATTCTATCTTATAAAGCATTTTATTGTACTAACTGACTGCGACTTACCTTGAACGCTAACTGTCGAAACCAATGCAAGAAATGCGTAGAATTTCAGTGCAAGCTTTACCATTGTTCAAAGAAAAGTAAGATCTTTGGTTGCAACTTACAAGCCTGGACACAAGTCGTCTCGTCTTTGCAAGGGCGCAATCTAGAGTAGCGCATAAAGATTGTGCACAGCAATTTTATAAGCAGAGCTCATAAATACTTAAATATTTAATTATGCTGATTTGTTGCGCAGTTAATTTTACATGTGCGTCCGTTCGTGCATGCAGTCAAAAACAAAATACTTAAAACAAGTTAAGTGTTGGTTCAGACTTCATACTTAAATACGGGGAACCTTTTTAAGAATAATTATAATTGCATTCGTCATTCTTTTTTTATGAGAAAACCCTATGTTTTTGAAAAAAATTCCCAAAAGAGAAATAACGTATACTATAAAATCTGCGGCTGTTTATTTAAGTCGTATAAATATTATATGTCAAGATCAGATGATATAGGCACTCCCCTATAATTTGACCAAACGAACGGGTATTTCAAGTGTTAAGTTCAATCTTCAATGATTAAATTATAGCGCGTTCGCTTGGTTAACTGAGCGACAAATCAGCATAATTGAATGCTTAACACAAAAACATGCGTTGGCAAACAAAAATTTTCTTTAAATGTATATAACTATACAATTCACTTTTAATCATTTTGGAGAATGAGGATGATTATGTTGATACACCCACTACATTGTTATCTTGAAGGTGTTAATTTAACACCGAAAGTGGTGTTTGTGTGATATATATGGTCTTTGTGTGATATATATTTTGGTCTTTGTGTGATATATATTAAACATGGTAGTATATAGATGTTATTACCATATTTACATATTGCTATAATTTGTGTGCTTGTTTATATAGGACATGGTCCGCATTTTTCTTCTGCGGACCATGTTTTTGTACACAAGTACAGCAAAATTTCTTTGTACTAATTTCTTTGTATTTAGCTTGGCATATAACGCCTTGAAATTGCACTGATTCCCTAAATATTACTCTAATATTATTAATATGAAAATTTCAGCCCTTACAAATGTGCATGTTCTCATTGATATCATAGTAAAACATAAGGCATCATTAAGGTCTTCATTAAGGTTTGCAGGGTCGGCATTTCGGTAAAGCGCTCTCAATTCGTCAGAATTTATGCCACAAAAATGAGATAGATATCATTAGAAAGCTATTAAAAGTAAAAGTTGCTATATTTTAACTAAGGTCACTATCACAACACTTGTGGATATGTCTTAAAACACACGCAGTAAAGTTTTAATTAAAACATATATTTATATAGCACGTATTTTATAATTTTAGTATACCTTGTTACTCTTTAAAGAAATACTAAAGGAAAATTTAAATAAAATTTAATATAATTTTCTTAAAAAAAAGAGCGACGCATGCAATATAATATATTTTAAAAACGTTTCCGGTATTCAAGTATGAAGACTAACGCTTGTTTTAATTAGTTTGTTTTTGTACTCTGATATTCACGCACGCACATGTAAACCATTTCGGAAATTTCAGTCCTTTCAAATGTGCATGTCCATACTAACACACTAATATCATTGTATAAGACAGACAGTTAGATAACATTATAAGTTAAAGTTTTAATTTTAACGGTAAAAAACTGGTGTAACAAATTTGCATTTGCCCTTGACTTCAATATATTAATGAGCAACAACTTGTTATATATATACTTGCTAGAGTGTATTGCAATAGACTAATATGTTTCTGATTTTCCCCGAGCCTAGGCGGAGGGTCGAAGACCCAGAGCCTGGGCACAGAATAAGGATCAACCAGAAGTCCAACTCGTGGAAAAAAGTGTCCCATTTTTTATGCGCATGCGCCAGTCGGCCATATTGAAAGTAAGTACCCCCGGAAAATTAGCCTTCTCGTCCTTACGACCCTCGGGCTCCTGTAGTCAATTACTCTTGGTCGTCTTGTGACCTTTAATTAACTTCACATTGTTATCTATATATATAAATAATATTTAGTTAAGTAAATAAGTAATTTACTTTAGAAAACGATTCTTTGGAGATAAAATTCTTTGACCACGAGGTTATTAAAACTTCAGTACGCGGATACTACGGGTAAAAGTCCGTGGCAAAAACGTCCTGTACTCACGAAGCTAAGTTTCACATTTCTCGATTATGCCGACACCGGGTACGTTTGTTGTTGGAAATTTTATAAGCTTTCACTCGGTATATAGTTCAAATCATAGTGTTAGCTGTAACTTTTTAAAATGTTCAAAATGTTCCCATTTCCCATTCGAACCGTCTTGTTAATTGACAGAAAAGTAAGCTCTTTTAAGTTCTTTGCAAAGATATTAATTCACCCACCCTTTATATCATTTGAAACAACTGAATGGAATGTATATATTATGTTAAGATAAGACATATCGACGAGCTGTTATATAATTATATATATATATATAAAATCAATAATAATTCATGAGGAAAACACAAAGAAAATCAGTACCGTATCGGTGGTTTGGTCCAGGATGAAATACATAAATTAAGCAAACTTTTACCCCGATTTTCTCTTAAAATACTGATATGTTTGAGATGCTATATCATACACTCGGAGGAGTGTCTCATCAGGATATCCAAACACGATCGAAGTTTGTTCAAAAACCTCGGCTTCGCCTCAGTTTTGAACAGACGTCTCGGTGTTTGAATATCCTGATGAAACACTCCTCCTCGTGTATGATATATTACATATATATCTCAAACTCATCAATAATTCATGAAAGAACACAAAGGAAATCAGTACCGTGTCTGTGGTTTGGAGGAAGGAATTACATAAATTAAGCAAACTTTTACCTTGATTTTCTCTTAAAATACTGATTTGTTTGAGATGCTATATCATATAACACTCGAAGTTTGTTCAAAAACCTCGGCTTCGCCTCGGTTTTCAACAAACGTCTCAGTCTTTGGATATCCTGATGAAACACTCCTCGTGTATGACTGATATATATATATATATATATATATATACGAACAGAACAACGAACTAAATGTCATTCAAATGGTTACCACAATGGTTACATCAAATGGTTAAAAGTAACGTGCTGCGTAGGCAGTGTAGAAACAACAATCGAAATATAAATATTACCAGGGTTAAGTCACGTTTGCCTGAAAAATAGAGAAAAATCTTCTCGACGTTTCGAGCGAAGGCCCTTCGTCAGGAGAAATTAGAAATCACTAATTTCTCCTGACGAAGGGCCTTCGCTCGAAACGTCGAGAAGATTTTTCTCTACTTTTCAGGCCAACGTGACTTAACCCTGGTAATATTTGGATTTCAACCGTGGCCGACGCTGTCCTAGAAGCTTTTAATCGAAATATAGTAAGGTTAGATATACTGCCGAAACAGGGAACGTAGGAGTCTAACGTTTCGAGCGAAGGCCCTTCGTCAGAGAGAAACGAGACTGACGAAGGGCCTTCGCTCGAAACGTTAGACTCTTACGTTCCCTGTTTCGGCAGTATATCTAACCTTACTATATTTAAATGTCATTCACTTCAGTCAGTCAAGTTTCTCTCCACCAATCACAAGCCAAATTCTTCTACCCGACCACCTTGACAAGCAAGTACATCACAACAACCAACCATTCAATCTGATGACCGCAATAGAGTGAAACTCTGAGTAACTGTTTTTACTGTTTTTATCCTTTTTACCGTTTTTAAATATATATATATATATATATATATATATATATATATATATATATATATACATATACATATACATATATATATATATATATATATATATATATATATATATATATATATATATATATATATACACACTATAAGACGAGGGAGAACATGAGAGGAAATTAATAATTTCTCTAGGCCCAACCAAAACACAAAATTCCTTATCTCATATAACTTTCGATCAGAGCTGGGCAAAATCTAATAAGTTGCCTTCCAGAATATTTTGCATGCAATTAATAAATAAAGATTGACAAAATATATGCGTAATCAGCTTCGAACAGTGCAACTTTAGTTTAAAAGCCATTTTCATGATCATGCATGTATAGTAATGCATATTTTCCTGTAGAAAGAGAGAAAATTTTATATAAAGGTAATTTTTGTTTGGCAATGTCATTGCGGAAACTGTTATTTAAGCACCACACGCCTTATTAATTATTCGAGTTCCTTTCAATATTATTCCTGTGTGTGCAAGGTTCAGTTCAGACGGCTTGTTTACCGATATTGAGAACCAATCATCCAACCACGTCATATATGCTGCAGTTTCTTTCTCACAATTATATTTATATAATTAAAGAAGTAGACGACGTCCGTAGTCATGCAAGCTGTGTCACATATCAGTCATCATTAATGTTCAGTTGTTAATCATGCAATGCCAAAGACCATACATTAGAACTGTTAGTTTATGTCAGTAAAGATGAATGTATATAAGAACATGCAAAAACATTCTTTTTTTAAACTGGTCATTTAAGGGCATTAATGACTTCAATTGCGACAGTATATTGCCATACATTTGTGATTTAATGGTCATAAAAATTCTGCAATTCCTCATCAGTGTAGTGCTGATGAGCAGGATGAAGGTAACTGCTATTTACAGTCACCTTTGGTGCCTCACAAATTGTGGGACATCAAAACCATGCCAGAGCGCTCAAACTGCAAGCAGTGAGCGTGCGCACAATGCGTAAGCAGCAATGGCTCATCCTGTAGAGCGCTCAATATGACCTAAAGGCCATAGAGCGATATCTAACTACAGACGGTACCGTTTCGGCCTTTTGGGCCTCATCAGTGTAGTGCTGACGAGCAGGATGAAGGTAACTGCTATTATATATATATATATATATATATATATATATATATATATATATATATATATATATATATATATAAATGCCCAATATTACCTATAATATGCCTCATTCTAATCTTGGCATTACCACCTTATTATATATATACAGAACTCGCGATCAAGCTCTCGGCAACGCCCTCCGTGGCTCAGTGGTCAGAGCATTGCACTAGAATCGCAAGGTCGTGGGTTCAATTCCTACCGGAAGGCCTGTGTAGTTGCATTTTTCGTAACTGGTCCCGGTTTGGTCTTAAAAAAAATGAATATATTCTACGCTCGAATTTTCCTTCGCCTAAAATCCTTAGAACATGCTATGTAATCGAGCGAAATGCCCAATATTATATATATATATATATATATATATATACACAATTACGATATCGTCCTGAAAGCGATAAAACTGACATACCGAGTCACGAATGTGATAACCTATTTATCACATACTTGTGCCTGTATCATGTTTTAGGGCTCCCAACGCAGGACAGCGGGATATATGATGGGACAGATACAGTACAGCGGGACATATCGTTTTTATGTCCCGCTGTTATTACCCTGATAAAGGTTTGTGACAAGTATGTGATAAGGTTTAACTTTACTGTCACAGGTAAAATCCACCGAAGAGAAAGGGTTAAACTAATATATGTATGCCTATCGTATCTAATTAAAAGAACCTTTATGTCATATTATGAATGATATTGGGCATTTCACTCGATTCATAGCATGTTCTAAGGATTTAGGGTGAAGGAAAATTCGAGTGTAGAATATATACATTATATGGATATAGATATAACTTATCTATATCCATATCTTAATTCTGTAAATTTACTATATAAGATCAACCTACATGACTAAAAGTCACTCTAAAATGCAATACAGTTATATAGTTTGCGTTCTAATATATATGATTAGATTGAAAAATTGACTTTGACAGTGGCAGCGTTGTTACGGAAACTGTTGTTAAGTATTGCATGGCTTATTGCTTATTCAAGTTTATTCTCTCAATATTGAGCTCCGATGTTATGGTGTAGTTTCTTGATCATAAGGTCATTTTAGATAACAAATTACTTTTGTAAGAGTGTCATTCCAGAATATTGACATGATATATTTGTTTTGACAGATTTAGCTAAGAAAGTTTGTTTATGATTTCAGTAATACTTATGCATTATTATAGAAACATAAACAAGTTTTAATTTTTCGCTGATTTGATCCAACAAAATTAAGACAAAAGTACACAACTGACAATTCTTTCCTTTTATTTAGCAAAAGCTTTTAGTTTAGTTTAATATTTTCTATTACAACGAACAATCCGCATTAATGCTATTTCTACCACGAACACTGTTCACTGCAGCATAATTATGCATTCTTTTGACGTAAAATTGACTTATTGCATGAAATCAGTGCATATGAATAATTCCCAGTAATAATTCCCAAATATTCATCTGTAAGGAACCATTCACACTGTACTGTACACTCGACATTCTGCAATAACTATCATCTTCCACAGAAGCGGTCAATGATACCTTGGGCACTAACAGCAGACTGACATGGCGAGAAATCGAGGACACTATGGCGGAATCAGACGGACAAGCACGCGCGTAAGGTTCACAAAAACCGGCATCTCTATTTAACGGAATCAACGGAATCAACGGAATCAACGGAATCGACGGAATCGACGGAATCAACGGAATCTGCCGGAAATTTGGTTAATCGCTTACTAACAAATGGTTAATAAAATACATAAATTTATTTACGTTTATTAGCTGAGACTGAAACTGATCTGTCGTCGATATTTCAAGTATGGTTATTGGATTAGACATATTGCGTACATATATACGCGTAATTGTTGAAAGAGATTCTATATTTTTGATTGCTATGATTGCGCAAATATACGTGTCTCATACTCTCATTTCAAACTTACTAAGGCCTACTAAGTGTTAAGTTGGACACAACCTGTGGGTTGATTAACAGTCAAAAAAGCTTGGTTAAATCTAAAAAGATAGACGTAAATAAAAAATCAGGGGTCTACATTATAAAGATATAAATATACACGTGCTCTGTCTGTTGAACTCATTCTTTGAATCATAAACACGGGTGTACTGTTTTTATTAAGATGATTACATTTAGCGTTTTCCGCACGTGCCACGTAGAAGGTACTATTGCGTCATGATTGCACAAATGCAACAAATAAATTTTGTAATAAAATTTTGTAGACAAATTTACTAAATATTTCCTGTCATCAATGCCGAGTAAACACCTTTGCTGCGCGCATAAAATGTCCAAAACATGTACATCGTCCGCCTAAATATTATTTGCGCCGCTACAAGGAAATGATGTGCGTAAATTTTAGCGTATTTTAACGTCCCTCGACCAACTACACTCGACACTCGACCAAAACCCAAACTCCTCCAGGAAGACATAATCTTGAGGGTAGTGTGGCCGTCTTTCTTACATGCCTAGGGATTAGGGATATAAGATTTATATTTTAAAAAATTGCACAATATTTTCAAAGATGTGTTTTATAGCATAGTCAAAAATGTGCGTGAATGTTTAATATAATCTAATTCATATATATGTTGAAGCTTCGTGCTTTACTTCACTTAGGCAACTGTATGGTTAAAATCCAATATATAACTATCATTTGTCCATACTAAGTAACTCAATCAACAATTTATTTGTTGCATTTGTGCGCATGCAATCCATGATGCAATAGTACCTATACGTGTGGAAAACGCTAAATGTAATCGTCTTAATAAAAACACCCGTGTTTATGAGTCAAAGAATGAGAGTTCAGCAGACAGAGCACTTGTGTATTTTTATCCTCATAAATGAACACCCCTGACTCGGGCTACCGCAGGTAGACGAGGCTAGGCTTTGGCTCGTTTTTTTTTTGTTTTTTTTTGGGGGGGGTTTCCCTTCTGTGTCACGCTCTTAGCCTACTCCGCCACCCGATCCGCACGTTGTATCTAATAAACTACTAGACATTATATACACATTGTATCCAGTAAGTTACTGGAAATTGTTTAATTCTAAGATGCGCCAATCAACGGATTAAAACTCCTGTGCATCCCACAATCTTTGTCAAGAACTGTTGACCATAAATTACAAACACTATTAGGGTGGTTGGTGGGGGAGGAGGAGAAATAACCCCCCCCCCCGACACTTTTCAAGTTAGGGTTAGGGTTACCCCCGGGAAATTCACATTTTTGAGATTAGGGTTAGGGGGGGGGGAAGGGTTTCATTAATAACCTCTTTATTAAACAATTTCCAGTAACTTACTGGATACAATGTGTATATAATGTCTAGTAGTTTATTAGATACAACGTTCGGATCGGCTGACTCCGCAGGCCTCTCTAATCAGAAAGCGCAGGCTCAAGTCAAGTGCGCATTTAACTTAATATTCTGTAAGCCTGCGAGCCGGCTCTCCTTTGGGGGATTGGGGAGAGGAGGAGAAGGAGAGCCTGCACGCGTAGTATTGTTTTTTGAGTAGTAGCGTTCCAAATTGGGACGCAGCTTACTGATTGGACGAGATGCTGATTGTTGATGTAATTTGTAATTAATATTAAGTGCATTTGTGTCCGAAAGATACATCCATCAGGTAAATATTTTTAACATCTTTTACCATTTATCAAGCTAGGGTTGTACGAACTGTAATCATATTATTAGGATAGACCCAGATCGATAGACCCGAATCATTTTGAAACGAAATACTGACGTTTCGAGGGGAGTTCTTCATCATTAGTGTGAAAGCACATCGTCGTCTCATGGATAAGTCAAAGGACAACTTCCTACGATTGAGAAAATATTATTTCTATAAAACTAACGATCAGGTTCGAAACGCCATATTCGCCTGCAATACACACAGCTTTTTGTAGCAAACCGATAGCATTATTAAATCTTGCATGCCTAAAAACTGATTTGTTGTTATAAAGCTTGCGGGTACCCCAGAAAATTTTTTGTATTCCAACTTAATTATTATTTATATGACTGAAGTTCCTACGGCCAGGCAAAGTTGAAGTCTGAAAGACTCCGGCTCCTTCTTTTCAGTTCGTCCACTCGATATGTGAAAATAGAGATAGGAAAAAAGTCAGACAGGGCGTATCGAAGTGGCACGGCGGCTATACGGCGGCATATCATTATCTTGTCATTTGTGGAACAAGATGACTTAGTAATTTCAGAACTACACATCGTTGAAATATATTGTGCACGTATGCTGTTATATGTTGAATGAGCTTTCATTTGATGTAGAGTTCAAGATTCTGCGTTTTATGAAACTTGTTATACTGATAATACTGTCCAAAATGTGCGAACCACTGTTCCAAATAAGATTTCATTAGCGTATTCGTCTGGCGAGGAAGTAAAACCGTTTTCTTTGTTTACATTGCGTGTCTGGTTTGTGATGGCATTCAAATTTGATAGCTATGCGCTATTTCACCTCCCGCTCCCAAGAGCCGGCTCGCAGGCTAAATATTCTGCCGTCTCGATCAACACAAACATAATAAGACTTTGCGAAACTGGTGCGATCAAGTCTTTCTCCTCTCGGATGTGGTTTGTGTTTTCACAGACATAGTTATTGGTCAGTAATGTCGCTGGCAAGTATCTTGATATTATATACGCTTACGATCTCACACGCCGTATACATGAAGCTGTGTTGATATTTAATACCCGAAGAGACTTGACATATGAACGCTGTACATGTGTGGAAATAATGCTTTCTTTCTTAGCTTTCCTACTGTCTGATGATCAGAGTCTGATCAAGTCTTTCTCGTCTCGGATGTGTTTTGCGTGTTCACAGACATAGTTTGATATTGGTCAGTATAATGTCGCTAGCTGTGTTGATATTTAATAATACGTTACAGGCAATCGTGTTTTGTGTATTGCAAATTGCGTTTCTATCGGAGATTGGATTGTGTTTTGACTTGCTTACATTTAACGAAGCTTCAGAAGGTGGTTTTGCTATGATCCTTAATTAAAAATCGAAAATCTTTTTCTGTTAATCAAACCACAGGTTGTGCCCGACTTAGGCCTAGGTCAAACGTCGCTCTTCTCATGCGCCGAATTAAATAGATGTATTAAGTGCTACAGAAGAGCGATTAAGTGCGGCAGAGCTCACTTGGAGCGACAGGAGCGACGCCAAGTCAGACGTCGCTCTCCTCATGCGCCGAACTAAATGCATAAATAATTTTACCTTAAAATTCGGGCTGAACAAGAGCTGAGCATGTGCAGATACTTGACACAAGGCTACTAAAGACAAAGACAAACAAACTTTCACATTGTTCGAATACACTATATCTGTCGATTATTTATGCAACAAGATATCGTTGAAATATATCCTGTAAGTATGTTGTTAGAAATCCCATGAGCTTTTATTTGAGGTGTAGTTCAAGTTCCTGCGTTATGTGTAAATTTTTTAAATGTCCAAAATGTTCCCACCATGTTTTGAAATATATTGTTTTCCTGATTTTGAAGTAATTATTGTGTGAACATTTTGAACGTTTTAAAAAGTTTCACATAACGCAGAAACGTAAAATATACATCAAAGGAAAGCTTATGAAATTTCTAACAACATATGTACATGATATTTTTCAACAATGCGTAGTTTGGAAGTTATTAAGCATCTTCCACGACTGTCTGACAAGTAACAGACGGTGGATGTGATCAGACGACGGTAATTAGACTTTAAATATATCGGCGGCCCGTCGTCAAACTACTAAAATCAAACTCAGTATAGTTTTAAATTCGAGCAATCTATTTGGTGCAATGTTAAAGACTGTCACTTGAGACGTCGATAGCATTATTTATACTTGCTTGAGAAATACAAAATAGATCTGAGATGCACTTTTTGTTTACGAAAACAATTAGGAGCGACGTTTGATTCCATGTCGCTATACAGTCGCTCCAACGTCGAATTTAATTCTGTTTGAAATATGTTTGAAATATGAGACACGTATATTTGCGCAATCATAGCAATAAAAAAATATAAAATCTCTTCAACAATTACGCGTATATATGTACGCAATATGTCTAATCCAATATTACCTTACTTGAAATATCGACGACAGATCAGTTTCAGTCTCAGCTAATAAACGTAAATAAATGTATTTTATTAACCGTTTGTTAGTAAGCGATTAACCAAATTTCCGGCAGATTCCGTTGATTCCGTCGATTCCGTCGATTCCGTTGATTCCGTTAAATAGAGATGCCGCACAAAAACTAAATTCAAGATGGCGGATTGTAATAGATTTGATAGGGAAAAATTGATAATATACATTTTCAAGTACATGCGATTGAAAATTCCAACATGTGTACGTCTAAGACATCGGCAAATTATGCAAGTATTAACCACAGCAAATTTTGTAACAACTCGTCTCGCCTAAACGAGTTCCCTAGACGCTTATATTTATCTCTTACCTCTGTCTATTGGCGTCTGTTAAATCCCTTACGATTTGTTGAAGTGCGCTTTTCTCAGCGACGATTTTGCCTAGATATGGTTGGTTTGTCTCACATGTGCACGTCTGAATACACTGATCGAGAACGATACTTTGTTTTGCCAAACTTTTAAAGACATTTCTACATCTAAGAACAGGTTCCCGAATGGCTTGAAATATACAGTTTTAGAGCTGAAATTTAATCCATCAAACACCAAGATGATTACCAAAGTTAGCGTAAACAATCCAAATTTAGCCTGCGTGCAGACGCTCCTTCCCCCTCCTGAAATCCGGAAACGGAGGCAGTGTTTCCACAGCCAAAATTTTTATTTCCTCTTTTATAGCTTGAAATTTCCATTTTTTCGGCCAAATTTCCTTGCAAAAATCTCTTTATTTCCTTTCATTTTTCCTTGCAGACGTCTATCAAAATTCATATTTTTTTAGCTCTGTGCGTCATCCTGGTATTAAAAAATCAGTACCACACGGCTATTTAGCTACTGTAGCGCAGTTGTGCATGTAAACAATGTTAGTATATACTTGTAGAATAGACTAGCGTTTGCAGGCTCCTTAATCTAAAATCACTTTTTTAGCATTTTAGCTTTAATAAAATATATACACATTTAATAGACCTACAACCTTTTCAAAATAATCACAATCCCTTAGCTTCGGTTTAACCCGTGTCTCTCGTCGGTCGTCTCAATATTCACTATTCAATAATATAATAAAATGTCTTGGTTGAATTGTAACTTGAATCCCAAAATGTATATATTATATACTATATATTAAAAATTTAAAACTGTCTTCATCCTGGATAGTTTTTGCCAGCAGTGCCAGTGCATGGTTTACTAATTCTACTGTACATGAGTCTTCCTCAGTCAAATTACTCAAATAGTTTCTCCAAGAACTTTTTTCTCAGTTCCTTAGCTTCCCCGTCGGTGGCATTGGATTTCATTTCAGAAATCAGATCCAGTACTTGCTTAGTTGGTTTTAGACCAGCTGCAGTATAGTTCCCATTTTTCATGGCCAACTTGCAGTGTAGCAGGGAAACCAGTGAAGAGGATTTCAAACGTGTACGATCGTCTGTCTTGATTCTCTTCAGCAGACTGAACATTCTCTCAACAGCAGCATTGGAGAAAGGAAAAGAGGCAACAAATTCAACAAATCTTGTCAGATTTGGATACTTTGGCTCTCCTGACGAGATCTTGGCATCTTTGACGATCAACCAGTATTCCTCCCATTTGAGATCAGGAGTGAGCTTCTCTTCAAACACATGCTCCCTCCATTCACCATCAAGCTTTTTGGTATCTAAGACGGTATTGAGATACGGTAGAGGCAAAGTGCACTGGACGACATCATGTATCTCAGCTTCTAAATCAAACTTTCGCAGGATCTGCTTAATACTTTCGATGAGAAAGTTCCTGCAATTCATTAGAAAATTATGCACGTCAGCATGATCCTCTCCTGTGACTTCTTTAATTTCATGTAGGGTTGCGGTGGCTGCCAAACCAACGTAGGTTTTATCCAGTGGAAGTTGGAAACCAACGTTTGATGGATCGATATCTTTCGGGTTGGTGGCTTTTACATAGGGCACCTCCATGAAATCACTTGAAATGGATCGGATCAGCCCCTCTACTTCTTCTTTAAGATTTTGTAAAAGAGGCCTTTCCCCTTGAAAAAGACGATTGAAGTCGTTGAATCTCTGAAGTTGGTAACTTAAGAATTCCAGGTAAGCCAAGGTATACTTGTTCTGGAGTGATTTGAGGATGCGGTCATTCGAATGCGTTGGATCCTCATTGGCAACAAGCACAAAATAATTTTGCAATGCTATGTACTGTTCCAAAATGCGGTTGACACATGCCTCCAATGAAAGCCATCTCGTTTGTGCAGGTGCGAGCAACTTGTGGGGCTCAACTTTAAAGAACTCTTGAAACTCCTTGTAGGTATCTTGCCTTTTCGAGGAGCGACTGAAATGAGCAAATACATCTCGACACAAATCTTCCAAGCCTTTTGGCAATTGTAGGGCTGCCTTAGAAGATACTAAGTGAATCAGGTGACATGAACACTTTACTGTGACAACATCTGGGAACTCTGCCCTTAGAAGTTGGGAAACGGAATTATACTCCCCGAACATAACGTTGCAGGTGTCAGAAGAATAGCCAATGATATTATTCATTGGAACATGCAGATCGCTGAATGATTGCTTAACTGCTGCGTATATGCCTTTCGCCGTCCCATCTTCGACTTCAACCATATCAAGCAACAACTTCTTCGTCTGGAAGCTTTCCATGTCAAAATAGGTAGCTAAAATGGCAAGCTGCTTGGCTGTACTCTTATCAGTTGTTTCGTCAATAATAAAACTGAATTTTCGAGAGCGCAATGCTGACACAGCTTCGTTTAGATAATCAAAGCCAAGGACTTGTCGTATCACATTGGTTGCTTTCTACTTACCGAGGGTAGCATTCTTGAGAGCATTATCAAGTGGGAAAAGGGATCGGAGAAGTGCAATAAGATCATCTGAGAGAGAAATAGGTAAATTGTGTTCAGCAATAAATGCGCATAGCTTTATTTCGATTGAACTCGATTCTTCGCGGCTGGTAGCTTTTGTAAAAAGGCTAACGATTGTGCTGGTGCTTCCAGTGGTCTTCATTTGGGTCTGATGCAAACTGCTAGTTAAATGTCTTTTTAATTAAACCAGTTTTTGAGCATGCCAGAAATTTGTCACAGACCTTCAGAGATTGATATAACTCATATAAGAAGATTATTTCAGAAATTATTATATACTATTTAACAACTATACGAAATAATATATACAATATTATATATACTACTAATACTAGACATACAAGAACACAGTGCAACTGGCAACTGCACCATACCTTGCAGAATGGTTGTGCTGTATTGTTTTTCCCCACTCTTTTGCATAGCCAATCTTTAAACTGTTTCTCAGTAAGCCAAGCATCCACAAAAGATTAAACATGCTTTTGGCGCTTTCGTTTGTTTGTAGAATTACTAGAATGTGAGACATCGTCTTCCGAACTTGACGAATTTGAATAATCCATATCATTATACGGCTCAAATATTGATGGCCATATAAACAACCGCCATATTTTTAATTCACGTAGAATATTCGCGTTTTTTGTTCGCGTTTTTTTGTTCGCGTTTTTTTGTTCGCGTTTTTTTGTTCGCGTTTTTTTTGTCGTATATATGTCGTTAAATATTACATTATTAGCATATTTTTGTTGACGCACCCGCTAAATTAATATATTATACAATTTCATACATATGAAGGCATGGAAATATCGAAATTAGAACTATTTTACGTTTTTTTACAAAATATTACGGATATCCTTGCAATTTCTTCAAATAACATTGTTTTTCCCTGCAATTTCCTTGCGAGTTTCATTTCCTTGCATTTTTCCTTGCAAATAGCGATATTTCCTTTTGCAAGGAAAAATCCTTGCATGTGGAAACACTGAACGGAGGTCTGCGAAACGGCGTTCGTAATCTGTTCTGGTCACGTGAATCGTCACCGGATTTTAAGGACTAATATGTGATTGGTTGATAAAGGATAATTTAAAGTAGCCGATATTTCATTGGTCAGATTTCCGATCATTAGGAAATTCTCATACGAAAGTGCTACAGCGGCTTTTCCCTCTCTGTATTATATTGTCTCTCTTTGTATCTATCCTACTTTGAAATGTCAACATGTATTCTCTGATCTTGTGAAATTTTGAAACATAACGACAAAAACCTGGTTGATGGTAATGGTGCATTTAAAGTGAAAGAAGAATAAACTACGCTTGAATTTATAATTCATTCGAAGTCACCATATATTTGCAAATCTTGTGTCGAGAAGCTTAAAAAACGCCGCGGTATAATAAATAATCTGCGAAAAGTCGAGGCCGACCTCTACGATTTACATCATTCAAGACTTCCATGCCAGCCGCTCATTGTGAAAAAGAGAAATCGATTGTGTGAGTACTACACGCGTTCTCCATCAAAACGATCGACTTGTTGTCTGGATCCGGTATTGTCGCCGCTCAACATCAAAATAAATTATTTTTTAAATGAAATAGCAGTTAATACCTTTAATAGAAAACCACACAGTGCAATTAACACCAAGAAACAGCCGAACTTACCAGTTTGGGAGAAAAAACACAGATCTACCGAATTAATTCCCATGGTAATCAGTGAGGTGCTTGGAATAACATCGAGTACACATCGACACCAACAAAGTCTCAATTTCTTCGCATCCAAACGTTGATTTTTCGCCAGTTCGTCCATTCTCTCATCAATATAATCTCTCTCAGCACAGAACTG
Source organism: Corallium rubrum (assembly GCA_964035015.1). Lineage (NCBI taxonomy): Eukaryota > Metazoa > Cnidaria > Anthozoa > Scleralcyonacea > Coralliidae > Corallium > Corallium rubrum. The sequence goes on from OZ035998.1 coordinate 24,094,532, forward strand.
TCGACCAAAATAAACACTGTATTTGCAAATTTCACCAGAAAACGTTGAAATTTAAAAACAAATCAATCAACTTGCGGCGTCATTTCAAAGCAACCTGTCAAAATCCGACGCCGCAAGTTGATTGAATTGTTTTTAAAGGTTCAACGTTTCAGATGAAACTTGCAACTTTCGAACGTAAACAAACTTGAAAATAATCGAAAGCCGTAATAATGGTGGCTTGCAAATGCAAGTATTGGTGTGGTAATTATGCGAGCATATAAATTAATTATTTTGGTTCACGTGACCAGGAACACGATTACGAACGCCGTTTCGCAGACCTCCGTTTCCCCGATTTCAGGAGGGGGAAGGAGCGTCTGCACGCAGGCTATCCAAATTTTGCTTGATAACTTTAGGTTCTTGTCCGCCATTATAAAGCACTGTTGCTAGGGGTTCCCATGATCTTTACCGCTGTATTGTTTACAATGTTTAGACTGTGGATTCAGAAATAATAACGAAATTTATGCGGCAATTATTGTGAGTTTGAGTGTACAGGCTTGTCTAGACGATTAAACCTTTTGTAATTTGATATTTGGGTAAGAAATGGCTCAATTAAAGACATTTTATGGAATAATTCTACTTTAATTTATTGTTATAGACTTCTGTTTATAGCCGAAATGATCGTTATGTAGCCATCCGAATTTTTAAATTAATATTCCATCTAAATCTGAGCCCACAGGCCACTGCCGCTGGCTGTCCTCGATTTCTGGCCATGTCTTCCTTTTCGCCACTATCCCACTGATCTAATATAAGAGACTGGATAGAGCATCTATTATCTGAGCGCCTCCAGAAATTGAAGCCGGAAGTTACGCCCTAATTTGTAGCGACGCCATATTGGATGGCCCCACCATGAGGAGTGAGTTGCTATATTTTACTGTTGTGAATTCGTTGTTTTCGCATATAATCACGAAATAGACGAACAACACAAATCCATTTTGGTATTTCAAGCAAGGGGACACATCATGGAACTATTGAGGACCTAAGAACGTGAAGGGAACCTGAATCGTAAGTAAATAAGTTGATATTTTGACGAAATTTCGAAGGGGACATTTTACTAAGGAAACGGGAAATCCAACATTGCAAACGGCCGGTGGTTACAGGGGCGGATTTAGCATACATCAGACCGGTCACGCGACTGACGTAAAAAATCACCAGAATAATTGCGCAATCACACAATATTTTGATCTCAACAGTCTTCTATGCCGTGACTGCCAAAGTTTGGCAGACGGTTAGGTTTCAAATTCGCGTTTTATCGTAATTTGCGAGTCAGCAAACACCGGGCAGGGATGACCGGTGGTCAGCGTTCGCTTTGAGAGTTTTGACCGGTTTGCGGAGAGATCTGATTGGTGTTTGATCAATTTGACCAATCTGCACCATGGCAACCACTTTTTTGACCGATTTGCCTTAAACCTGATTGGCTGTCGCGTTGATTTTGGGCTTTTTGACCGATCTGCACCATGGCAACCATCGATTGCTGAGTTCAGCTGAGATACCGAGTAATTTATTCATTGAAGCCTGAAACCACGAACACAGTGAGAAGCCTTCAGTCATACGAGTTCTGTAAAAGCGTTTTCGAACGGGTTTTAGCTGCTTTTAACAGCAACGATGAAGAAATACTGTTATACTGTGAACAGTCTACGATGATTTGTCATCTAGATTACACAGTCATCGATTTGTTTCAAGTGAGGAACATTTTAATAGACGCGATTGAAAGCGTCTGAATTTTGGCGCCTCGCGGAGTCATTTATTCCCCTACTGCTGTAAGGTAAGACTGGTAAGTTAAGGTCGTCTTAGTTTCATTTCAAATATACAAACAATCTAGTGTCGAATATATGTGTTTTTGTCCAGTCTCAATATCGTATTATTTATCATTTTGCGTCCTAGTGAAGTCTGAGTTCAGACATATTTATTCAGCAAGGCGGCAATAGCATATTTCACGCTTGCCAGGACTTCTTATATATGAATTTGAAAGGATCAATTGATCCTTAAGCCAAGGTTTAGTTCAACGTTAAATTGGATCTTTCTTTTCATGATTTTGAAATGAATAACTGTTTTCAAATTATCAATATGGTTAGCCTCTCTATCTTGCTCTGATAAGAATATTTTAACGGCGCGTTCGTGAAATATGACCCCAGGTTTATCTAATTAGTCGGTAGATAACATATAATTTATTAAATTAGAGAAAATTACACACTACGAGGTCTTTGAGACAATGAATATTTAGTTAATTTTGGAAGGCATGCATGAGTGTTTGCGCCTTTCTTGTTTGGCTAATATTTTAGTTAGCTTTATAAAAAATGTAAATGCTGAACATCCAGTTTGGACAAATCTTTTGTAAACATAATAAAATGTGCCATTAAAAATATGTTTTAAAAGTTTCGAAATTTTGCTCAAATGTGCTGTCAAATCGTGGGAAATGCCGTTTCAGAGACCCCAATTTCAAAAATTTTCCGGGGGAGCATGCCCCCGGACCTACCTAGAATCGTGGACCACAACTTTGACTGACGTTTTCAAAATCCTAAATCCGCCCCTGGGTTAATAAACTGATTTGTAGGATACAAATGTGTGATAATACTGTAATTGCGGAATGTTCACAATCGAGTAGATCATTTTAAAAAGCCGAAGGACGTGTAAAATTATGGCACAGAAGAAGGCTTGTAGAGTTGTGAGTAGATTTCGACGAGCAGCATATTATTTTCTTTGACAACATATAGGAGCATGTTAATACTCTAAAGTTTGTAATATTTATCTTTGGTGTCTTCCATAGAAGTAACTGTAGCATGCATTAATATTTTATAACAAGAACGAGCCAGTTTGTTTTAAGATACTCCATGCTTAAATGTTATGTTGTAGGTAGTTTAAAATGAAACAACAATGAAGGAAGAACTTCAAGGTGAAGCAACATGACAACTTAATATATACAGAATATAATTGAACTGTTATTTATACTTTTCAAACTTTGTCAATGATTTCATTAAAGAAAATTTTTACAATTCATGAGTGTGTTTTGTCTTGTGTAGTTTGATTCTGTATAAATGTACTATATAATGATAAATTTTAAAAATTTAATCTGTCCTGACTTCTGTATGTTATGAAAATTGTGGCAGTACTAATACTGTACTATCAGTGTGTACTACCGATCAACAAGGCCAGTGTTTGATAATTGATGTTATAAAGTCTAAACAAATCAAGCTGATATATATGTTAAACTTCACAATGATGAGGCGGATAACATTTGCAAACTGGCTAAAAAAAGCACCTTGGCAAAGGTATAGTCACAAAACTAATAATTTATATTGTAAAATTTATACAAGATTTTTAGTTGTAGGCAAATGTAGGCCCAATTGCCCAAATTAGATAACCCTATCTCATAGAAAATAATAAACTCATTCTGATTAATCCTCTGAATGCCAGGATAACTTATTTGAATCATTACCCCGAGTTTTCTGTGAATGAAAATATATTGTTCAACTCATGGCGAGAAATAATGGTCACGCATGCGCGTAATGCATGCCCACTTACAAAAATTTTGACTAGAAAAGTTCTGCAAGATTAATAGGACTTACATAGAGGATGAGTGACACAATCGTCGTAGCAGTGTCAATTTTTAAATTATTTCAAATGTTTCAATCTGAATCGTATAGTGCAACACATCTGCGATATAAATATCATGAGCGATATGCCACAGATATTAAATCCGTTGCGGTTTTTGATATACTATTTTGAGCACAAGTCTAACATAAGCCAATATGGCGAATACGCAAATTGTACCAACCTTGCTGCTCACGTTATCGAAAATCAAACAGAGGTATACTATTTCCGTACAAGTTTCGATCTGATTCAGCTACTATAAAGATCCGTCTTTTCGATGATATTCTTCATTTCCAGCCTGTATTTGTCGTTGTTGCGGTTTTCAATCTCAAAGCTTCAGTATTTTCTGATCATCGAATGAAGATTTCATCCAACATTGCATAAATTAGTTGTTCTCTTTTCTTCTGAACCGCGGAACTGTGACGACCGCACGACATAGGTACTAGTTTAATAGGGCTTTAGCTCCGTCTCTCTATGTCCACCATTTCTCGCCATGAGGCACATCCACTGATCTATACAGTGGGCAAAAGGAGCTTTATATTCCATGTGTTGTGTCCTCTGATCGATTCCACTCTATTGTGGGTTCCATTTTGCTTGTCGAAGTTTTTCCCTCCAAATTCCAGGGTTCAAGCCCCCGGCCTCTTGCGTTCGGTGGCATTTACTCCCTCCCTTGTAAATTTATCTCCCCCATCCCGACAACCAATTTGTAAGTCATAACTTAACCCAGGAAGCTTCGTAAACAACACGGACACAGCGGAACAAAAAAATTATCCCCTAGGATCCCACTATCTACCCATTACCTATCCCATCACATTTCCATAGCAACACTGACTTCCTTCCATCACTGTAATCGCGTAAAATAGGCCTTAGGTGGCCTTCGCCCCCTGCTAAGTCTTCTCTTTCACAGCCATCTTCGAGAGGACCACTACAAACTCCCGGAAGCCATCCGAAAGAATTTTCAGCCTGTTAATAGAGACCTCAACCCTTCAAAGTAAGTCAATTCAACTATCTTTCCCATGACATTTTATTGAGAATAAAGTTATTCATGTAGAATACTTTCAAGCGCTTATATTCCCTCGGCCTCGCGCAAATTCAACGCAAACACGCCGCCGGGAAATTATTGCCCTCGCGCGAATGCTTAAGTTCACGAAAATTGGCAAGCCATGACCACATTAGACTCGATTTCCAGCCCTTTCTCTACTCGCGGGACTTTATGATCACATATACGCGCCTCGAACCATACTAAAATCAAAAGATCAGTTCGATTTGACGTGGCGTAAACCTTTCCTACGAGTGACTACTGTAGTGACGTCACTTAATTAGTTACGCCCTGCATGTCATGTATATATTAAAAATAGAATAATAAAGAGGACACTTAGTGCGTGCATAGTCAGTGAGTGATCAGTACAACTACTGTAGCAGATTCGCAAGCGAATACCTCTGTGCGCTAGAACATATTTCACATTGAACAGCGACCACAACTTCTACCAAAAAATTTACATTTAATACTTCGGAATATTAGCCCATTTCCCACCTCCGCACCGACAATTTTCATCTCCACATTCGCGTTTTCGCGCCATTCTATACCCACCATCTTTGGGCCTTCCTTCACGGCCCTCCTCCTTTTATCATATGCGGCACGTTGTTCCAGGACCTGCTAGCGGGTTAGAAACGTGCCTTCCCGGCCATGCTTGGAACCTGACGATAACATGGCTCCTTGTTTCTTTTTTCAAAACTCGGATGTTTTTTTAGAACAGGGACTCGGTCGAGATAGCGGACTTAGGCATTTATCTCGTCCGTGGCATTTCTCTTTTTCCGCACCCGGGTTATGCAATTGCTCCGCCAAATTTTCTCCCTTGATACGGAAACTCTCACAAATCTCTACGAATTCACTCAACAAACTCATATCATTGGAGCTCGCCTCATCGCCACCGGTGCTAAATTCTACTATATATACATCGGCGTCGATCTACGTACTCCAATCTCAAGGAAACACAAGTCAGAGCATCCCCAATTCTGGACTCCTTACTACAACAGAAACAGAATTCACCTCTTCAGAAGAGATTTACTTTGGAAATTAAAAATAAATTATAATTAAAATTTAAAATAAATTAAAACACTACCCCCCACCCCAAAACGTAAAACCACTTCATAAAATCAAACCCTAACCCAGTGGATTTCCATATTTGGACTCCCTACCACAACAAAAACATATTTGACTTCTCCAGAAGGATTTGTTTTATAAATTAAAATAAATAATAATTAAAATTAAAATAAAAAATAAAAATAAATTATAATACTAACAAAGCATGAAAACAAAAGCATTTTAATTAGAAAGTTAAAGATTCTCTTTATGATAAATTTTTCATGTATATTATTAATAAGTACTAGCATGGTTTCGAGTGCAATTTGGAAAAAACACGCACTCGTGAATTTTTCAAAGACCTCAAATAGCACTCATCCTTCGGACTGGTGCAATTTTGATAGTCTTTGAAACACTCACTCGTGCATGTTTTTTCCAAATTGCACTTGAAACCATGCTATTACCTATACTAATAAACCTACTAGAAATACATGAACGCAATAATCCCTCGCCCGCTTTTGCATGAATTTTTGTAAATACCTCCTGTTATTCCCTCTGATTAGAAACACTTGCGCTCTTTTTTATTGGGGGTCTGGAAATAGTCACTCCTGTTGATCAAAATATAGGTTTAATTCTAGTAGAATATTTGAAATAAAAAAACTACAGTTTTAATAACTCTATTTTTTTGAAGAAAAAGGTAACGAAGAACAAAGAAAAATTTAAGGATGATATTTCATGAAAAATATTGAGATAAAGAAAATTGCACGTTGCTTTCAGGGTTTGAACTCAACCATGTTAACCACCAGACTACTGAGGCAGGCGGAAAAATTTGGTCAAAATATTAGGGTTATATTGTACACTTCTTTCTTTCCATGTTTACAAAAAACCACTACAGCATCTGAAAACATTTTTCGAATCTGGCAGCCTTCCACAGCAATATTCATTTATTGGACATTTCAGAGTGCTGAAATTGTTTTCACCTACATGTTAATAAATATTTCAACAGCATTTGTACGTTTTACAGAAGAAAAATTGCTCCTTTTCCGACTTTTATGCCAAATTATGGACAAGCTACGTTAGTCATAAGTGGTTTTACAATAAGAAAACTATTTGAAAAAAACATGGCCAGAAATTTGCGACATTGAGATTTCACGTTGAGTAATGCAAGAGACAAGAAATAAATATAGAAATGCCCACTTCGCTGAACAAAAATATCGCAGCCTCCAGGAAGATAATGTTGTCAGGGTTATATTTTGATACCTTTTCCGAAGAAATCCACCAAATACAACGTCGAATATTCTACAAAGATGGATTTCTATTTCGCGCTGCTTGACTTACAGCGGGCCATCTCCTCATCCTTAAAATACTGTATATTCAGAAGCAAAATGGAATGGTCAAACAACGCGCGACTTAGTACAACGAAGAATCATTGTGTAGTACAATACTTCAACTTTGCTACTCAAGGTACACAAATGGACTAGTGATGCTGTGTAACTCGCTACATAACCGTAAACAGTGGCGGATCAAGGAGAGGGCACTTTGGGCAAGTGCCAGGGGCCCCGCGCTTTCTTGGGCCCCGCCGATTTTTGGCGTAAGAAACTGTCTTGTAAATTAATTCTAAACTTTGAAATCATTGTTTGAAAATATCTGAGAAATAGAACCATAGTTCCAGAAATCTAGGTTGAGCACCATAGAAATCTAGGTTGTTGTACCATAGATAATGGAAAGGGAACTGGATAGGAAACTTACGAAACTGGAAACGATGTTTGCACAACTTGCTATGTGTAATAGTGATAGAATTAAGTCAGAAAACGACAGTTATAAACTAAATCGAACGCAACACAGACTATAACATTATCAGGGAAAACAACTCGTCAACATGTCCGACAAGTGTGTTCACTCCCTCGTCCCCAGTCCCTACACTGCCCTCTCTTATGTACAAACTAATGTCCCATGTTTAAATTATTTGTCCAATTCGTAATCACGTGTCCAGAATGGGGGTCGTCGTTCCCGGTGTGGTCTTGCTACCTCTGGTTCTTCCAGTTCCTCCTCCTGTTGGTTTAAGTGGCCCAACGGCTGTTCACCAAGCTCTTCTTCGTGGTTGCTGATATTGTTGTCCTCCATGACTATGACATCGCCACCGGCACCCTTCCTATTTGGCTGTGTAAGGTTGCTTTAGCACTTGGTTCTGCTGCTCCTGGTCTCCACTGTTCCTTCCAAGGAAAGGCTTGAGCTGGTTATAATGAACAACTCGCCTCTTGACTCCCTTTCTACCTCTCCCCTGGTATCTGATTCGATAAACTACATCATTGAGTCGTTTAATCACCTCCCAGGGACCGGTCCACGGTCTGTTCAGTTTCATGCACCTTCCTTTTCTGGTTTTATTATCAAACCATAAAACCAGGTCACCTTTTTTACACTTCTTTGCTTTGGCCCAACGATCATAGTAGCTCTTCTGGGCATGGCGTGCCGAGGACAGAAACTCTCTTGCTGTCGTGTATGCCCGGTTTAGTCTGGCTTTCAACTGCGAGGCAAATTCGGACTGGTCTGGAATTTCTTGTGGTGTAGGTGGCGGTTCAACTAAATCACTTGGAAGACGGAGTTCTCTCCCAAATTCTAGGTAGCTGGGGGTGTACCCTGTACTGCTGTGGACCGCTGTATTATATGCCAAAGATGTAGAGGATATGTACAAATCCCAATTCTTTTGATCTTCGGACACCAACTTCGCCAGCATTGCATTTACTGTGCGTATGCTCCTTTCAGATGCCCCGTCTGACTGAGGATGAAATGGAGTAGTCCGTGTTTTCCAGATTTCCAGCCACTCACAAATTTCCTTAATGGTCTTGCAATTCAAATTGGATCCTTGGTCGCTGTGCAACTGTTCCGGTGCTCCATGCCGAGGAATCCATCCATCCATTATTTTCTTGGCAATCGTTTCCGATTTCTGGTTTCGCAGGGGAAATAATTCCAACCATTTGGTGAAGTGATCGATCATAACCAGGCAGTACCTGCTCCCTCGATTGCTTTTGGGATACTCCACTATGTCCATTGTCACTAATTCTCCTGGACGAGAGGTGGTAACTGGTTGAAGAGGGGCTCTGCGCCCTGGGACAGGGTTCCTCCTGTGTTGACAAGTGGTGCACTTCTTACACCAGCTGTCAATGTCTGCAGACGTGAAAGGCCAAAAATACCTGCAGCGAATCCGATTCCCCGTCTTGATGGCTCCAAGGTGACCTGAGTCATCGTGAAGCATCTCCAGGGCTCTTTGTGTTAAGGTAGATGGAAGAACTATCTGCGTCGCCTCACTTCCCTCAGTGCTCTTATGTCGAAGGAGGTAGTCACGACCAATCATCAGCTTGGGCAGTTCCTTATGAAAAGCTTTTAACTCCTTCCCATGTACTTCCTTTTCTTGTGGTACTTTACCAGACAACCAAGTCTTAACCTCCTTAATAACTGGGCAGGCATCTTGTTGTTTTCTGATGTGTTCCAAAGACCACTCTTCGTTCTCCCCTATGTCCACCATCTGAATCCGACTTAAGGTGTCAGCGACTGTGTTCTTGTCCCCTGCTATGTGATGTACCTTGCACTGAAACTCCCTGAATTTGTCTATCCATCGCTATAGTCGCCCACTGTGCTCTTGGGTTCGAGTAAGCAACCACTTTAGAGATTCATGATCTGTGTAAAGATCAAACTCCCGACCTAGCAGATATGGGCGATATGATTTGAGTGCTTGAATTATGGCAAGACACTCCTTCTCAGTAGTGGAGTAATTTCGTTCTGCCTTACTGAATTTTCTACCCCCGAAAGCTATTGGTCGTTTGTTTCCATTCTTGTCTGTCTGCTCAAGGTAGAATCCTACAGCTTGATCAGATGCATCACACGTTACAAAGAAACGCCCATGTCGATCAGGCAGCGCCAACGTAACAGAGGTACACAGCAACTCTTTTAAGGTGTTAAAAGCATGATCACATTCCGGGGTCCAGTGGTACTCCGGTTTGTTTAGCAGTTCGTGTAGTGGTGCTGCTATTTGTGAGAATCCTTTCACAAATTTTCTCCAAAATGTGCAGACTCCAATAAATTTCCTCAGTTCTGTTTCATTTCGTGGGATGGTCCATTGACTAATAATGTCAATTTTCTCTGGCTGTGGTCTGATGCCATCTTGATCAATTGTGTGACCCAGGAAATTGACTGACTTAGTTGCAAATTGACACTTCTTTCCAGAAAGTTTGAATCCCGCCTTTCGTACTGCTCGCAGTAGTCTCTCAATTCCCTGCAAGTGGTCGTCAAATCTCGAGTGGAAACAGATGACATCATCAAGATAAGCTAGCATATCCTCGGCCTCCAGGACTTGAAGCATATCTTCAACCACTGCCTGGAATGTACCTGGTGCCCCTGATAAACCAAAAGGCATCCTACAGTACTGAAACAGGCCATATGGGGTTATAAATGCTGTCTTCGCGCGGTCCTCAGGAGCAACTTCTACCTGATGGTAGCCAGAAACCATATCAATAGTTGTAAAGTAGGATGCATCTGCTAAGCGATCTAATGCCTCGGTAATATTGGGTAACGGGTAGCTTGTGACTTGAGTGGCTTGGTTGAGCTTCCTGTAGTCCACGCAGATTCTCAGATCTCCTGAGCTTTTACGTACAAGTACCAAGGGACTGGCCCATTCAGAAGATGATTTTTCAATAACACCATCCTCTAACATAGCTTTCAAGTCTTTCTTTGCTTCATCCTGATAGGCAAAAGGAATCCTGCGTAACTGCTGCTTCACTGGGACAGTGTCAGGTTTTAAGTAGATGTGATGTTGTACTCCCCCCTTGCACTTGCCTATATCACGCTTGCCTTCTGAGAAAACATCAGCGTAAGATGCTATTAGCTTCTCTAATTGCTCTTTTTCTGTTCCTGCCACTGCACTTTTAGATAGATCAATTCCCAATGTTTGCAAAATGTTCACATTCCCATCAAGGCCAATACTACCAGCTGCTACTGGTGTGTCATCACTACTCAACAACAGTGGTTCAGAAACCTCCTCCACCTCGGTAACAATCCCCACTTTCTGTAACAGTAACTGGTGAGTCTGTTAGGTTAACTCCGTTAACCCAGAAGTTCCCATGTTGTGTGCCTGTAACCATGGTCTTTGATAGTAGCACCCCACCCGGCGTTCTTGTTGACTCAAAAAGTCCTGTTCTATTAACTTTGTCTTTACATCGCATTGGAATAAGGACCTGATGTCGGGCTGGCAGTTCCACTGTACAACGTGCAATCACTGGAGCATAATTTTCAAGTAAAACAGCCTTGCACTTACTTGGGGTGATGAGTGGAACCTCTGTGTCATCCAGCCAGAGGCTGTTGTGCTTAACACTCCATGATTCTTTATGGTGAAAATCAATAAAGTCTGCTCCCAGTACCGGTTCAGATAGATCATCTACAACTAGAAAAGTCCAAGTAGTTTCTAGTTGGCCAAGCTTCAGTGGGACCTCAGCCTCCCCCCTCACTGGGATGGGCTGATGTGTTATTGACACTGGGTTGATTTTGGATTCCTTCAGCTTCAGTCCTGGAACTGATGAACTGATAAGACTCACCTCTGCTCCTGTGTCCAACAGAAAAATAGTCTTCGTCTCATTCACCATAGCCTCCACTCGGTAGGTGTGTTTTCTCACTGCCTGTTCAATGTGAATGGTGTTGAGTGTGGTTGACTGTGCAGGTGGTTTGTAAGGGTAATTGGTCCCATTTCTATTATCTAAGGCTGGTTTTGGGACCGTTGGCCAGCCTATTTTCCGTTTAAATGAACCAATGTAGGACAACTCCGGGCCCAATGCCCATGGCCATTACATGCTTTGCAAATATCTGTTGGTTTTGGTCCTCGTCTTGGGGCCCACCTTTTACCTCCTCTCCGGAACGCTGCATTAACTGGCAGGTCCTCTGGTCTCAAAAGCTCTTTCAGCTTCTCCTTCACCTTCTGGTCAATCCTACTTTCCATATTGGCTTGCTGACTTTGTGGTTCCTTGACTGCACCCACCTGATGGTTAATTGCCTCTCTTTCCCGCTCCAGATTTACAATCCGTTTGACTACTGTCTCTACAGGAGTCTGCAACAAATCATCTTGTCGGATCAAAACTTCCCTCAGATCAGGGCTTAGACCATTGATGAACTGACACAAAATATCTTCCTTTTTCCGCTTATTGTAAAACGCAACTGCTGCTTTTTGCTCCAAATTTTTGCTCCTGTCCTCTTCACTGGGCTCCTCTGGCAATGGATCCAGCGTGGGGGGTAAATATGCCCTTACATAATCCAAACGAAGAGCTGACAAGTATGAGTGTAATGCTTCACCGTCTTTTCTCACTCGACTATTAAATTCCTTCTTGTACTTCAACAAAGCCAAACCCCCTTCATACCTTTCGGTGAGTGCTTTCGATAAAGCCCTGTAGCTATTTCTTATCGAATCTTCTTGCTGGTGATAGAAAGCTTTGGCCTCCTCCTTCAGGTATACGGCTAAATACTTTCCTGCTTTATCATCAGCCCACTCGTTCAGCGACACGTAAATTTCAAAGTCTCTCAGAAATTCCCGAATTTCTTCTTGTCCTGTGAACTTCACGTCCGGTAAAACAATGCGGTTGGATTCCATACTGCCACCAATGTAATAGTGATAGAATTAAGTCAGAAAACGACAGTTATAAACTAAATCGAACGCAACACAGACTATAACATTATCAGGGAAAACAACTCGTCAACATGTCCGACAAGTGTGTTCACTCCCTCGTCCCCAGTCCCTACATATGGTAATTATACACTTATAAACAGCTAATGCACACAACGGGTGGTCCCACATGGCCAGGATCAGCTATTGCCGAAATTAAACAATAGTGTAATATCAAATAAGTTCAGCAGTGTCTGATATTAGACCACCAGTTAGATGATTAGCCCCTTATAAGTGTATAATTACCATAGCAAGTTTTGCAAACATCGTTTCCGTTTTCGTAAGTTTCCTATCCAGTTCCCTTTCCATTATCTATGGTTGTACCCAGCTGCCAGGCGCCAGCTGCATTCGCATTTTCTGGTTAATTTTCTCCGATTTTTCTAGCCTCGGGGGGGGGGGGGGGGGGGGGGCAGATGTGATGTGAGTCAGCTACTAATGTGCCAGGGGCCCCGGTCTCTCTCAACGCGGCGCTGTGAAATAAGAGCCTGCAACAATCCTAGGGTAAATCGATAACGCCCACTTAATTAATATGCAAACGTCGCGAATCAAACCAATCACATTCTTTCGGAAGTCTGTAAAAACCCTCATTCAAAGCACAACCGATGATGTAAATTTCACACTATCAACTATACTCGTTACTGAAAACTCAAAATCTGTTTATAAGAAAGCCAGAAGCAATGTAACGCATCTAACGATTATTGGGTATGTAGTTAGGAGTTCAAAATATTCAACTTTAGACTAAAAACATGTAGCGAAACAGTTTAGCGATGCATGCTAACGTCTCAGTTTGAATCAAATTGAATGTACTAAGATTGGATCATGACAACCTCAGATCTTAGTTTTATAAGTTTGCTATCTCTAATGTGTGGAAGACGAACATAACTTTGATTTTGCACAGAAACATTGACAAATCGTTATTCGAGATTAGGTGTTTGCATGTGATTCACTGCACGGCATTCACTGATCCAGGTGATGGCGACAGAATATCGTCAAGATAGCGCTTCTCGTGCAAATGTGCAAGTTGCAAGAGGTCAAAACGAAGACTTTCACGAACTGCTGTATACGAACGAACATGAAAAGAGTTACGCTCCTTCGTAGCTAGGGAAGGTGCGAAAACCTAACTTAAATGAACATATAGACACTTTCAGACGCTTTCAAAGATAGCCGACATATAGAACCAGGTGTGTATCATTATAGTCTAAACAGCGACATATAAATAGTTAAGAAATTCAAGTGTTTTATCAAACTTAGCAAGACTTTCCTTCTGACTGTTGAGTTAAAAAACTGGGTCATTCTGAACTGTATAACTGGTAGCCTCGAGCCAGTCGGCTTCGATGATATAAATAATACTAGACGCTGGCGCACAAATTGGATAATATATCAATTAAGTTCCAGACAATAGCACAGACATTTATTAATGGCAGAAAGAAACCTCGTTTGAAAAAGAGCTTACCTCATTTAGCAATAATTTTTATTACACGAATTGAGTGAATGTGTAATCTTCTCTTATTAATATGTTTTGACGTTTTGAATGGCACATTATTATTGAGTCAAGGCGACGCACGGGGCTCGATTTGTGATGAATGACACTTGCTTCTGTATTATAAAGCCAGACACTGACAGACAGAGAGATTCATGGAGTTAAGTTTCATCCCGGATCTACTTTGCTATTTCTTTTCTTTTGTTCCACAGCGATGTGTTTTAAAAACATTAAGAGCTACGGCATCTTTAATAGCCGTCTTGTTGAAATATATCTCACTCCATGCATTGTTGAAGTCCGTAAACAATAACTTTAAAAATAATTTATTCTGCATTAATTTTGTTCGACCAATAGAAACTCGCGGCCGCCAAATTCGACCAATAGAAATACGCGGCCTCTGACGGCCGCGAGTGATGAAAAAAACCCATGCTTTCTTGCAGGCCCACATTGCACAGCAACAGGAGGGCCTGCCCGCAGGCTACGCTCATGGTTGATCCGCCCCTGACCGTAAAGATCAGGGTATTGTTCATTTTCTTCTAATAAACTATGATTTGCAACGTTAGCATATGGCAAGACTAGCCGTAGAGTTCCTGTTTAGCTTCAACTATTCATTTAATCATGTACAGCATAGAACGAGGTGCACAAACCTGACTTATCTTGCGGTTAGACTTCTGGTTCAATTCTTGTTATTGCCATCCGCCATGTTTTTCGGATGTTGCGCATGCTCAGCATCGCGTGTCTCGAATTTCTGGCCATGAAGATATTAAGACGGCAGCCACAGATAAAAAAATACAACAGACAAGCAAACTAACATGCAATGGATACGTTTAAAATACTTTAAGGACACACAAAAGAGAAAACAAATTAACAGTGATAGTATATACATACATAAGGGAAGTGGGAAACTCGAACAGTTTTCCTGCTAAATGTTCGTGATTACTGAGAGCGGCTGCTCAATATTTTTACCGTAAACTAAAACCGTTTCGCCGGCCTTTATTTATTCGTCGGTTTTCAAGTTTCACTCTTGCTTTCTCCTCCTTTCTAGTTTCGGTTTGACGGGTTTCCTACTCAAGACGTTGTTTTGCTTTATACGTAGACGTTGATTTGTTTCTGTTCTTTCAAAAGTGATATACGTTTCCCCAAAACTCCTTTCTCAAGTCCTTTAATATTTATTTGTTTATAGTTCAAATCTTTTTGTCAAGGACTATATTGTCCCCAGTGCCACATATATATATAAATATTCAGATCACAGAAGTTCGTTCGCATATCACGTTTGTCCACGCGTGTAAAATGACTCACGCGTGTCGAGATTAGCACCCTCACCGGGCAATCTCGTACCCAGAGCCTGCGATCCTTTTGGTCAGTACCAAGGAACGGAGGCTCTGGGAAACTCCGATAAAACTCGGCACCTGATTGGTTAGTTCAATCAATCTCGACCCAGCAATAAATAACAGTGAAAATTAAAATTCTGTGCACGTTGCTAACCTGTTCAATTGAT
The DNA here is from genome assembly GCA_964035015.1 of Corallium rubrum. Classification (NCBI taxonomy): domain Eukaryota; kingdom Metazoa; phylum Cnidaria; class Anthozoa; order Scleralcyonacea; family Coralliidae; genus Corallium; species Corallium rubrum. The sequence goes on from OZ035998.1 coordinate 24,109,920, forward strand.
TTATCAACGTTCTGTAACATAATTATAAACGACAAACCCAATATACAATTGAACACATGAAATAATTCAAAACAGTGAAAATCCCGATAATTTACAAGTTAAAACTATTATTATTGTCGCTTTGTCGCCAAACAACATCTGTCGTCTGATTCGTACGTCTCGTATTTATTCGCAGTTTCGTCTCAGAACTTTAAAAATAACATTAGAGAATGCAAGGTCGATATAATTTAGCCAAAATTCCTAACAGAAAGTACAATTCCTTACCTGAGCAGCTGAGTCGAGCCGATCACGGCCGACGCGGACAAATAAAACCTACAGCTCAAATCGTCCGGTCAACGTTTAGGAGAAAAGCAGGAGAAAAGCAAAGAATGGCCATTCTTACACGAAATGCTTTGTCGAGAGGCTTGTAAAACATGTTGATTTTATTCATCGGTAAACAATATTTCCCTGGTCTTCGGACTAGCGAACGATCATCAACATGACAGTTACAAATTTATATGAGGAACTGGGAACCAGAGTTCTGGGACCAAAGACCCCGATTTGGGGACTTTTTCATCGGAGTTTCCCAGAGTCTCCGTTCCTTGGTACTGACCAAAAGGATCGCAGGCTCTGGGTACGAGATTGCCTCACCGGGCTCCGGGCCTTCGGCCGTACGCCCAGGCTCGGGGAAAACAAAGGATGTGCATGGTGTAAGCAGGGCGTCTATAAGATATGGCGGTGAAACGCCAATCTGACGTACTGAAACATGTGTGATGCACTTTAGGCACGGGGCGAGCGCGGCCAACTGCAAATTTTGATCAAAACAAAAAATCCATGTGAAATTCAAGGACGTTGATTAAATCTCTTATAATGCTGCAACTATTGACTCGATTGTTGGTGTAAGTTTTTTGTTTTGTTATCCATACGTTGTACTGTTCATATAACATGGTGGAAGGCATTCTTAAGTATAAAACGACTAAAATTTCCAATGTTGAAGCCAAAGCCATTTATGGCTTCCTTGTCTAATTTTGCTCCACGCATAGAACATTTCAATTATTTCCTAACTCAAAAACGAGCCATAACTTAGCTTTTTTAAAGACATGTCTGGAAGGCATTAAACTTTATTCCTCTCAAATTTCATCGCGTAATTTTTTGAGCTTTTTTAGCAATAACGTGTTGATTGCAGCCTAGAAATTTTGTTACAGTTGAGAAATTTTCCTGGCTCGAATGTTCTGAAAATGTATACGTATTTGAAAGGTAGTTAAGCGTCTTGTGGTCACTTTTATATTTTTAATCGACAAAAGAATACATGTTCTTCTTACCGTATGATCATCCTTCATTAGAAACCAAAATGTTAAGAGGAAATGTGAATTCTCTTCCAGCAAACTTTCGTTTCGTTCATCATGGCGGCTTCCGCAGTTCCAACTCGCACTCGTTTTGTAAAATATTTAATAACTTGCCCTGGCACCAGAACTTAGCAAATCCAAGGACGGTTGCTCCATTAATAGATCTATCTTTGGTATAAATATTGTTACTTAATTTTTTGAGCTTTTTTTGCTGCAAATGGAAAAAATATATTTGGCAGACATTGCTAAAGACGCGCGAGGACTGGGGCAGGTAAATAATCTCCTCAATGTGTTCGAATATTCGGGGGGTCCCGCGCATCACACATACTTCAGGGCACACGGCTCGTTTCCCCGCCCTATCTTATAGACGCCCTGGTGTAAGGTACGGTTCAACATAAAATCCCAGCTAATTATAGGCGCTTTGAATTTTGCCGAGTTTCCAGACCATATCTCGATTGACTATGGTCACGACGACGACCCAAGTACAATAGTATTTTTCAACCAAAACAAAGCGTTGAATAATTTGCAGTCCCAAGAGTAATACCAACACCGTCCTCGTTGCACATTGAATGTCAACTGAAGCGTTTTCACGTTTTCAAGACTACGTTGTGGCAAGGAACTAACATGAGTTTTAGGCATTATTCTCGTCCTATACTAAATACTGTGTACACATTGCATGTATACAGTATTTAGTATAATAAATACAGTATTTCGAAACATCAGTATTTCGTTCCTCGAAATTCACGGCAGTTTCCTGCTTTTTCATTTTGCTATGTTTAAAATATTATATATATATATATATATATATATATATATATATATATATATATATATATATATATATATATATATATATATTCGCTTACCTCAAAAGTCTGCTACAGGCTGTAGAAGTTTATCAAGAAGTTTATCCTCTTGTCTTATTCCGCTTCATCTAAAAAAGAATGAAACAGCCTGTAGCAGACTTTTGAGGTAAGCAGCCTGTTTTAGATGAAACAGCCTGTAGCAGACTTTTGAGGTAAGCGAAAATCTATATTTGCTCTAACTATATGTTATCGAGCACTCTTTTCATTTCGTAGACCAAAACCCACACGTATATATATATATATATATATATATATATTTAAAATATCATTAATAATTCATGAAGAAAACACAAAAGAAATCATGACCGTGAAAGAGGTTTAAGTTTAAGTTTAAGTTTAAGTTTAATAATTATGCTACATTAAGCATCTCAAATACATACATACAATTATCTCAAACATGCAATAAAAATTTACGGTATAAACCTATATACAATATACAATATACACATCTAATTATTATAAAAGATATTAAATAAAAAGTTATACTCGTTTAAAAATCTCCTCCGAAAGTTCCCAAAAACCGTTATTAATTCCTTGCCTAATTGAATCCTGTTTGTACTGTTCTAATAATATTTTAAAACTTATAACTGAAGAAGTAGTCCTAACTGCTAAGGGTAATCTGTTCCAATATTTAAGCGATCTACACTTAAATAAGTCCTGGTACAAAGTTGAGTTAGACCCATGCATTAACAAGTTCTGCCTACCAGACTTGCCACTTCTAAACATATGTTGACCATAAGAAACAATTTTATTTTGAATTTTAAACATCTCGATGAGGTCGCCTCGCGTTCTTCGCTCCAACAGTGTTGTTAGTCCCAGTTTCATCAGTCTTTCTTTATATGACAAAGTTTCCAACCCCCTAATTAATTTTGTAAATTTACGTTGGCAGTTTTCAAGTTCCATTATACATTGCCAATTACCATATCTAGGACGGGGTGCCCACACCTGAACGCTGTATTCAAGATGTGGTCTTATCAGTGATTTGTAAATAGGCAAAAGTACGTTAGATTCCCGAGAAAGTACTTTCCTCAAAATCCAAGCGGTCATCCGCTTCGCTTTCCCAATGTTTTTCTCGATTTGATTAGACCAAGAAAAAGTTTCTGATAGCACCACACCCAAATCTTGTTCTTCCTCAACTACCTTGAGTTCGTTTCCACCAAGGGAATAACTCTGCCTACCATTGTTTTTTCCAAGGTGAATAACAGTACATTTCTTAGGGTTAAAATTCATACACCAGTTGGATTCCCAGTTTGATAAACGTTCCAAGTCTTGCTTTATTACTTCAGAATCGTTTGCATCGCCTACAAGCTTTACATCATCGGCAAAAAGCTTAAAAACTGATTTAATATTCTTGGGTAAGGCGTTAATAAACAATACAAAAAGAAGCGGTAAATCAGATATACAACCACTAGTGGTTGTAGTGGCTGTATATTAGCTCCATTTCCGCTCTAAAACATTGAAAATGAGCTTTTTCTGAATTAATCTGAACAAATATTACTCATATTAACATCAAAGACTTGGAGTATTTTAAGCTATTTACAATATTCGTGTCCGTGTTGTATTGGATATGACAAGCTCTCGCCTTCGGCTCGAGCTTGTATATCCAATACAACACGGCCACTCATATTGTAAATACTACACATATATATATATATATACGGCAAATCACAAACGGAAGCTTTCAGTCTTAACATACAACTTGTCCTAACTTCTAACGGCTAACTGCTGATTTCGAACTGCAGGCCTCGAAGGCCTCTAATATGAATGTGTACCGTCCCGACCAGTAATTAGTAGGACCCTTCAGAAATATATATTTTTTACTTTTAAAAAGTTTTGTCCACGTTACACGTATATCAATTACCCTGTAAGGAATCATGGGGGGACAAATTTACTGGGACAACGGGACGTCTTCAGTTCAGAGATACATGCCTACAGCAATAATGGTCTAGTAATTATCTTGTAGTTCAGAGCTACAATAAGTCTCTTATCGTGAAAATGTCCCGGGCTGCTCAGTAACAAACGTAAACTGCTATTTTGTTTATACAAACTCGAAATCATGTTCTACTGATATTCCTATTTGGTCAGACAAATAATTCAGTACGCTTTTTCAGTCTTGGTTCCACAAATTAACAATGACCAACCATGCATGTCAAGTGACAAAATTTGCCTTTTATTTACATAAATATCGAAAACAATATTAACGAAGTTGCGATAAATACAAGTCAGTTGTCGCTACAATTAGCAGAAGGACCTATAAATGCCGCCATTTTGAACCTGAAAATGGTCACACATTTTTGGGCAGCACCCGCACTCCAGTTATATACAGGTCAGTGGCAGGATCAGAGCATCCAAACACGGAAATCGAAAGCACTGTTGTCGTATTTATAGAAGCAAAAAAAGGTTGAAAGAAACAACGTATTATAACCATAAATAAAGAAAAAAAGGCATGTGTAAGGGATTGAATTGTGAGAACTGAGCTTCAACTCAAAGAACACTGAAGTTCCACAAAAGCTTAAGCTACATTCTAAAAATAGATATGTTAAATAACACACCAAGGTGTGTAAATCAACACGCCTTTTCAAAAAACACACCTTGAAACGTGTTAAATTTTGGGCAAGCAAAAAACACGCCTTAAGGTGTGTTACACAACACACCCTAAGGTGTGTTAAATTTTGGACAAAAATTTTTTTTAGAGTGTACGAGTTAACTAACTCGTAGAAAAACACTGCAGTGATTTTGCCTGATAAACTCACTTGGTAAAAAGGAGTACTCACGTTTAAACAAACAAAATAAATCATTTTCAAGAACAGGAGTTGGAATTTGGAATAGCATTCCTATCAATTTGTGTAAATTCTCAAGAAACAAATTCAAGAAAACATTACATGAAACATTATTTTCTATACTTATTGAGGAGGAGGATTATATTGATGTGCCAACAATACAATAATGAGAAAATTGCAAAACATTTTCCGGTGTTTATTTATTTATTTAGTTTTTCTATATTTTTTTCTAGTATTGTAGTTTTAATGTACTTTATAACATGCAAATATGGTATGGGAATGTATATTATTCTATATGGTATATGTTCGTATATTATATATAAAAATATTGATCAGGTAATGATGTGTATATATATATATATATAAAATATATAAATGTATGTAATTTATCATACACGAGGAGGAGTGTTTCATCAGGATATCCAAACACTGAGACGTTTGTTGAAAACCGAGGCGAAGCCGAGGTTTTTGAAGAAGCGCTCCTCCGAGTGTATAATATATTGCATATATATATATATATATATATATATATATATATATATATATATATATATATATATATGATATAGCATCTCAAATAAATCAGTATTTTAAGAGAAAATCGGGGTAAAAAGTTTTCTTAATTTATGTAATTTCTTCCTCCGATATCCAAACCACCGACACGGTACTGATTTTCTTTGTGTTTTCCTCGCGAATTATTAATGAGTATTATGCCATCTTCAGTACAAGATATGAAAGAATAATTATTTTTACAGGCGGTATATTTATATATATATACGATATGCTAATTGAATGACAAGGATTGACGCATCTAATAGAATTATATTACAGTGGTGTGAATAGTCTTAGGCTGAGATATCGAGCTAATGATTAATTACTGACAGAAAATAGGATAGAGAAAGGAAGTATTGGGCGCGTGACTAGTTATAAGCCAAAAATTGTGATAACATGATGAACTTGGATATTAAGATCAGGCTTATACTTATTAATGTATAAGGCTTCTTTATGTCTAAGTGAAAACAAAGATTTAGCGGAGTCTAAAATTTTGAAACATGATTGAGAGTATTTGTTCTTACAGGAGGAGGATTTCTGTAGGTGCTTAAGGATGTGTGAGTTTTTATCTGTAAAAGTGTGTTCTTTTATCCTTGTAGTAAGGTGACGAGTAGTTTCGCCAATATAACGGGAGTTACATCCCGCACAAGTAAATTGGTAAACTACAAAGAACTTGAGATCACTAAGAATAGGATCCTTAAAACAGAAATGTTTTTTTATTTTGTATGATGAGAAGACAAGTTTAGTAGTATAGAATATGAGGCTACCGGCGCACTTTTTATTTTTTTGCCAAAAACAGCCTCAGAATGTTAGAATTCAGCGAGAGGGGTTGTTTGAGACGGTAAGCTTTTTTAAAAAATTTTTTAAGTATAAGCAAAAGGGACGAAAAGAAACTCAAACCAAAAAAAATAATGCTGGAATTCATCAAGAAAGGATGTTTGAAAGGGTGGGTTGTTTTCCCACTTTTCAAAGTATAAGCAGACGGGGAAATGGGTTTTGGGAGGTACTGGAGATTTTCCCCCTTTCCGGACGCTTTTGTTGGATTTGATATAATAAAACATAAAAGATTTCATACGGTGGTCGTTATAAGGGTTAACTTCAGCCGTATGTAAATTTCGTATGTGCAGGTGACAGGGGACGACCAATCATCTTTTAACCCATAAATTAAAGTTCTGGTTTTAGTTTTGGTTTTGGTTTTGGTTTTGGTTTTGGTTTTGGTTTTGGTTTTGGTTTTGGTTTTGGTTTTGATTTTGGTTTCGTTTGGTTTCCGGTTTCTGTTCAGATAATTTTGTTTTGTGTTGATACACATGTTTTCCCACAGTTATACCTCCGGATAACAGTCCGAGACATGGTATGTACGGTGTGATTATGGCTACAACTTTACCAACGTCACTCTTTAACAGTTTGTCTTTTTGTAATTCGTTGTCTGGCTCCTCAGAGCTTTCTACGGCGTCCAAACCACCGAGAACATTAGAGAATCTACTGATTAGCATATCGGTCAGGAATTCATTAGCTCTTTCCATCCTTCTAGCCTCGTATTCAGCGTATAGCTTATCCACAACCTTTACAGACGCCTTTTTGATGTAGCCAACTGACTGAGTTATTTCACCATCCTCTGATAATTTTATCAGTTCACTCCTCTTCTTGTTGGTGTCATCGGTTGGTGGGGGTGTTGGGCTAGTTTCCTCAGTCTTTTTCAGATCATTGACGAGCTCATCGACTAGGTTGGGGATCTCAGTAGGTATTTCCGTTTCTGGCTCCCCAACAGATACCTCAGCTGGTTCTGCAGCGGGTGTTCTGATTTTTTTCCCGACTCTCGCCGTTTTAGTTTTCTTTTCGGCCATCTTACTATAGACCAGATTTTGGGATGACCACCTTATACGCGTATGGATGCCTTAACATAATCTCAAGCCTATCGTATTTGTTTTCTTTTAGCTTTTCAGTTATCCCCGTAACCTCATCACGGTCTAAACCACCAAGGTAGTCATCAGTGATGACCTTCATGTCGGTTTTGTTGGGGTTGTAGAACGTTACCAACTTACTGATATTCTCCCTATAGGGTTTTGTGATAGCTGTTAGCTGTTGTGTGATTACGATAGTTGACAGATTGTAGTGCCGGGCACTGAAGGCTAATTTAACCAACTCACTTGTTCTGGTTTTTACGGGTTGTCCACTGGCACAGTCGTCGAGGACTATTAGTGTTTTGGATCCCTTGAATATCCTAACAATATATTCTAGTACAATTTCAACGTCGTCCTGACTACAATCCACAGCGATGAAGTCCGGGTCGGAGGTGTATTTCCAGGTGGTGTAGGTTTTGTTCCAGCTAAACGTTGGACAGAGCAGAACGATGTAGTCGAAGAACCTGAAGTATTCATCTTCTAACATCTTCAGGAGATACCAGGTTTTCCCACAACCTGTCATACCAACGACCAACATATTGAATGGGTGGTCCATTTAATATTGGATTGATTTTAGATTTTTGTTTACCATGTTTACCAAACCATCACTCAGCACAAAGATCCGACAGACTACGTTAGCCACAGTCACCTTCTTAGTAATCTCGATCAGAACCCCAGACTGTGTATTAACGATTCTTTTCCCAGTTCCAACACTGTCACGGTCCTCAATACTTCTCAAGTCAATCGTCAGAGCGAAACCATCCTTGTAGAACTTCTGGATTGTCATAAACTGATCTGTGTTTTCCTTTCCACCAAACAGTCTTTTAGCCTCATCATAGAACCGACTTTTTGGGATCCCCTGACTGAAGACAGCGTTGGGTACAGCCTCAATTGTTAGCTTAACACTTTCGATGTTTGGATAGACGTATTTTTCACTATCAGTCCGAGTCTTATCTGTGAACATCATCACGATCCCTTTCATAGACTTTCGTGGGAGGTTAATGTGTTCGTTGATCAGGGTTGATCCGGCCAACCATTCTGTTGACTTCATTAACGTGACATGTTCGTAGGACAACGATCGGCCAGCTGTGTACAGTGACGTTATTTCACTGGCGATGTCGGTGTTATCAATCGTCTCATACTCCAGTTCAAGGTTTTCCAGTGTGTACCCATCAACAGACTCACTTGACTGGGCCACCATAACGTCACTCGCCTTTGGTAAACTGATGACATATCGGAAGTTGTTGTACATCTCAAAGGGAGCATAAAGTCCGTGGTCCCCAAGGATCTTATCCAATCTCACCTTCATCCTCACTCCGTGGATTGTGAGCATCAGAGCGTCAGCTACCTTTTCAGCGTCCCCAGAGGAGGCCCCACTGTCGTCCTTGGACATCAGCTTTCTTAGGTTTTCTGGACCGATTCCATACCCAACCATCTGATTCCTCACACTCTTCGGTAGCCAGAGATCTTTGTACACACCGAGGATACTTTCACCCGTGTTGTCGTAAACAGTTTCACCAGCTAGCTTAACAACCAATCTTTCAACCAGAAGCCTGGAGAGATTGTTTAGGAACCACGACTTGGTATTAGCGTTTTTGAAGTCGAACAATAAGTGAAAACTACCCGGGACCAAACAGCTATCAGGTTTTAGCTTTGGTATGTCGATGTAGAGGTCCTCACCAGGGTTGACTTTGTTGGGGTTCATGGTGATTGTGTGTCTTGTCCTACTTCCCTTGATCTCCGACATTTTCGCCCGTCTGAATCCAGGTAACAGCTCTGTCTGACTTCTGTTGGTCATATACTACATAACAGGTTTTATTTTCGGTTTTTGCTGTTTTTCCAGTAGTCATACAATAACCACGTCATAGCTATGGCGAGAACGCATAGATTGTTGGCTAACCACGCCATGGCGAGAAATGGTGGACATAGAGAGGCGGAGTTAAAGCCCTATTAAACTAGTACCTATGTCGTGCGGTCGTCACAGTTCCGCGGTTCAGAAGAAAAGAGAACAACTAATTTATGCAATGTTAGATGAAATCTTCATTCGATGATCAGAAAATACTGAAGCTTTGAGATTGGAAACCGCAACAACGACAAATACAGGCTAGAAATGAAGAATATCATCGAAAAGACGAATCTTTATAGTAGCCGAATCAGATCGAAACTTGTACGGAAATAGTATACCTCTGTTTGATTTTCGATAACTTGAGCAGCAAGGTTGGTACAATTTGCGTATTCGCCATATTGGCTTCTGTTAGACTTGTGCTCAAAATAGTATATCAAAAACTGCAACGGATTTAATATCTGTGGCATATCGCTCATGATATTTATATCGCAGATGTGTTGCACTGTACGATTCAGATGGAAACATTTGAAATAATTTAAAAATTGACACTGCTACGACGATTGTTTCACTCATCCTCTATGTAAGTCCTATTAATCTTGCAGAACTTTTCTAGTCAAAATTTTTGTAAGTGGGCATGCATTACGCGCATGCGTGACCATTCTTTCTCGCCATGTATTCTTTTTGCTCCCCAGGTTAAAACCTGTGCTATCACATTGAACAGTGGTGCTAACAGAGGTCCCAAACTTTTACCCAGATTAGCGATTGCCTTAGCGAAACCACCAACGGCTCTAGCTCCCCCCGAGACAGTCCTTCTGGCGGCAACAACTATTGTGGTTATGATTCCAGCTATGGTGATGGCTATGGCAGACAGGCCAACCATATTTTCCTTAGCCCACCTCTTAAAACGTTCCAACCTATTTAGGTCATTGTTCTCCACCTCATCGCTTAGGATAGACATGGCTTCTGTGTGTTCAGGCCTTTCATTAATCTCAATTCTTATACTGTCTGCCTTTAACTCCACCATTTTTCTGACGTTTTCGTAGAACTGTTTTTTAATAGGGTCGGCCTCATTATCCGCTTTCACTTTGTAGTTGCCGGCTTCTATTTCAAAAAACTCAATCCTATCCACATCTATACCCTGTATGTTGACTACCCCAGAGATTTCTCTTACTTCCTGTTCGGATATAAATATTTTTCTCACCTGTTTTTGCACTTCTTCCTCCATTTCTTCAACCCAACCGTTGATTGCTGAGCTGGATCGTGAGAGTATATCATCCACCACTTCTTTGGGAAGTGTTGAGTTGCCGGTAATTTCCTCAACCGCTCCATCAGCCGTATTGTAATGTTCAATTCTGGCTTTTTCTAACAGTTCTTTGAAAAGTGTGATGGATTCGACTACGTTTTTTGATTTGTTTTTACTGTACCTAATTTCACCACCTTTAGACACTAAAACTTTTACACCATTAAAAAACGCTCCGTTGACGCGGCCCTTTTTGTCAAAAGTAAAATTAGTCTGTTCTATTATTTTTTTAGATGATATACCATCTCCCTTATTTATTTTGATACCTAACTTTGTTCGGAAGATCTCCTTCTTATCATATGTGACAGACCTTTTCATTGACCCGGCATCACTACCCATGTCGGGCACCCCATCCACTACGTGGGTTATACCATCCCTACCAAGCGTCCGACCTATCGTTACCGCTTTCTGATCTTTATCGGTGAAGCTTGTCTCGTTAGTATCTTCTTTTTCCTCTTCCCTCTCCTCTTCCTTACTGAGATCATTCATTTCAAAGTCCCCCCCTTTAGCCATTATATACTAGCCTATGTACAACTCAAGCAGAACAGCTCCGATCCCAACCGGTCGACCTACTGAATGATCATTATTCCCACGAACCCTAAAGGTCATCTTACCATAAACACCCTTTCGGATTTCAGCTTTCGACTCAATGTCTGTGTAGTGCTGTACACTTCCTTTCAGACTCTGTTCAGAGGTTATCGGAAGAGTACCAATCAGATTACTCCTCCTCCCATTGTCCAGACTTTTCTCACTCTCAACAGCGTCACACGAGATCCCAACATACCTCAGTCCTCTGTTGATGTCCACCTGGTTTGGACTGTTCGTCCACCCACCACCACCAACATCTATCACATCGTTTTCACCAAACCCCAAAAGAAGACCCATCTTCCCAAGTTTCAGCTTTTCAGACGTTTTCACCTTAGAAGTTCCGTTGTAAACATTCTTTCCGAACTCAATCACCCCACTGTGGGTCCCGGCCAAACCCTTAACAAACGTTTCCAACGCGTCAAAGCCGAGATAACCTTCAGGAGCGGATGCTTCCTTACCATCAAACGACACCGAGTCGTTTAAACCTGACACCACATTGTTATAGTTCCAGTATACCGTCGCTTTCTTCAGCATCACCTGTGGTCTTGGACCTGTCACCATGACAGGTTGTTCGAAGTAGACAGTCTTCTCACCGTTTTCAATGAATAATGTTAACCTCATTACCCAGGTATACATTAACCCAGGTTTTGTACGTCACTCTCGGGTATCCATGAGTTGTGTCTATCACCATAACCCAACCACTTGACCAACACCATCTTCTTTCCCGCGACTTTCTTCCTCCTCAACACCTTCTCAACCCTATAAACGTCATCCTTTTTATCCACTGACGACAACTCCTCCTCATAAAACTTTCCGATAATCGGCTCACCCTCAGCGTCCTCTATCTCGTAAACGTTTGGATCACCACGGATGACCTTTGTAATCCTAAATATTTCCTCAGTGAAGTTAGCCTCATAACCCTTTGTGAAAACACTCTTGTACTTTGACACCCTCACAGTGTCTCCAACCCGGAACTTGGGTAAGGGATGATCACCAAAGTGATGACCGAACAACGTATTCCAAACCTGATTCTCGTTTGACTTACCGACGTCCTTTGGCTTCAGCATAACGACACTGTGTTTTGTGTTGTTATAACCCTCAACGAGGTCATCCAAAACATCAATCCACCTATAAGTCCCCTTGGTATAGCAATACTTCCACATAGCAGTCTTAAGTGTTCTGTTGAACCGTTCGACGATCGCTGCTTTCTTGTCTGAAAACGAACTGAAGTACTCAACACCACGTTCCTTCAGCAGACCTTTCACACCAACGTTATAAAACTCCTTTCCGTCGTCGAACTGAGCCAGGTCGGGGTAGTCACCAAATCGGTCTTTGAACTGTTCCAACAGCTTATCCACAGCCCCGGTCATGTTTTTCGTGTCCTTTCTGTAAACGGGAACGGCGAAAGCATACCTACTCAGAATCTCAACAGCTGTTAGGATCCAGTAATACCCCTTATTCTGGTTCTTGTACTTCCCCATATCAACCAGGTCCATCTGTATCTGTTCACCAAGGTGGCTGACGAACGTCTGTCTGAACTTATGCTTTCTCACAACCGGCCTATACCTCGTGTACGTGTCCTGTGTTTTCAGCCAGTCCCTCACTACCTTCCTACTCACATCAAGACCTTCTCCCACCGCCTTCTGGTACAATCGTTCAGCTGATTGATACCCTGTTTTTGGATTGTAGTAAATATCTCTAAGTTCCTGTTCCAGCCCAACCCCAGCGTCCATATAACCTAACCTATGATATATGGATAAGACCCTGAGAGAGTTTTTCACCAAATACCCATACGCCGACAGAACTAAGTTCATAACTGATTCAGTCTTCGGTCAGTCAGAACCTGGTGTGTTCTTCGGACCTGTCGACGGTACGTACATTTACAGCGGCGATTCGGAGTTTAAGAACAACAGAGACTACACCAAGTATTTAACAATAAATAAACCACCACCCAGATTTCCGGAGATATGGCTTGGTGGTGGTACGGTACAAAAAGTTCAGGGTAAGCGGCACTGGAAGAGTGACATTGAGGGAAAATACGACTTCTCGAAGTTCACGTATCTATCAGACAACGCCATAGACTACGACCTTAACAATTTCAGGATCTACGTTAACGGCCAAGACTTTTTTATGGCAAAGTTACCAGTCCTGAATCCAGGGAACCGGACGGACATCGCGGTATGGTGGAATAACAATGAACCTTATTACCAGCTCATCTTTGCTGTCTATCTCAGTTCGTACTGTTGTGGCGTTGGGGCAGAACATCTAAAGTTCTCAGAAGACGTATATCCAGTGGTCTCCTCTATCATGTGTTTTCACCTCTATTTCACCCCGCAACGTATACTAAGACGTCTGATAACGGAAAAGAGGAGTGATCTAATGAGAGAGTTTGGCGTTGGGGACAGCGGTGTGATTGACAACATGGCGAACATACCCAGAGAAAAAAAGTTTCTGATTAATCCGAAGTCTGGTTACAAACACAACCGTCCGTTCCATGAGTGGATGTGGCGTCTCAATAGCGACTATAAGACACACTACAGAAGGTTCATCCCTTTACGGACAAATGGTTTCACCAGAGTAGGTCTGCAGTATCTGAATGAGTCCATCGAGGCTTATGTCTACGCCGTTCTCGGTTCACAGGCTAAAACAAGGGTCAGCATTGTTAACAAAGGTGCTGGCAGTCTCGAGACACAGCAGGAGTTCAGGGTCCTTGTAGAGGATGCCGTCGTTAACTATTCCGTTAGTACCTGGATTCTGAATATGAACAGGGCAATATCAGATACTAACGTCACCCAGAACCTGGCCATAAGCCCTGACACGTGGTTAGTGCCAGGGTCACTGACGATACTGAAGGAAAAGATCATAGGATACAACAACGTTCTCAGACGTGCGTCGGAAAACATGAGGTTTGGTATTAATTCTAAGGTCAACTATCAGGGTGTTCACAAACAACCACCAAAGACACACCAAGAAAACGGTCCACATCTGGAAACACTAGACGACAGTGACGAACAGACCGACAAACCAGCCGCTCATACACCTGATAAACCAACCGTCCACACACCTGACAAACCAACCGTCCACAAACCTGACAGACAACCAAAGCCAGACAATGAGTTGGGAATCCTATTGGTCCTAACAGCTGTGTCTGGGTATCTGTTCAGTAAATACGTCTTATAGTATATGAGTCTGTTTTATGGTTACAACAGACTGAACACAGTGACTAAGAAACAACTCAGCGACAGGCTAAGAGAAGTCCTTAACACAGAGGTCCGTGACTATAAGGTCATCTTTGATCTGATAACGTAACCAGATCCAGTAAGAACGCGGTCTCCAGACTCCATTTTGTTGACTACATAGAGGATAGGGATGGTGAGATCCACTCAGCCATGTTTTGGAGACCCCCAAGTGTCAACCCACAGCTTAACACTGCTGGCGACCACAACTTCCTTTACCCTGAGTCCTCAATAAGAACAGCCTTCCAGGCTAACGTACCCAGATTCATGTTCACCAATGTCTCAGTTTTCGTTGTGGTAAAGAGGAATAGTGTGAGATCGGCGTCGAGTACCTGGGAAACAATAGTTTCCAATGTCAATATTAACGATGGTAGAAGCCTTGGGTTTAAAGCTGGGGTGAGTGACAAACTGGTTTTCGGTGGGATGACACCGTCTAGGTTTCGTGAGTGCACAATTCCAGCGAAGTTCATCGGGAAGAGGATTCTGATATCTGCCCACTGGCTATCCGGACTTAGAGTGTCACACGTCAGGATAAACGGTGAGATACTGATGGACTCATACTCTATGTGTGACATCGGACAGTTGGGAACACCTTATCTGAGTGTCCTTGGGGTGAACAGCTTAAAAAGTTTTTATTCAGACATCAGCTTTTACGGTATGAGGGTTGTGGAGGGTCGTCTAGGGGAACCCGAGATTGGGAGGATTTGTAAGGAGGTTATGGTTGAATATGACCTGTAGCCGCGTCTGGGTATCTGTTCTATAGTATATGAGTCTGTTTTATGGTTACAGCAGACCAGTCACTAATAAACAACTCAACGACAGACTGAAAGCTCACATAAAGGCCTATGACCACAGAGTTATCTTCGATCTGAACGTAACCAGGGCCAGTGAAAATGCGATCTCCAAACTCCCTCCTTTTGTTGACTACATAGAAGACAGGGACGGTGAGACCAAAATCAACTCAACCATGTTTTGGAGACCCCCTAGTGTCAACCCACAGCTTAACACTGCTGGCGACCACCACTTCCTTTACCCTGAGTCCTCAATAAGAACAGCCTTCCACGTTAGCATACCCAGACTCATGTTCACCGATGTTTCGGTTTTCGTCGTGGTAAAGAGGAACAGTGTGAGATCGGCGTCAGGTACCTGGGAAGTGATTGTTTCCAATAATGACAACAGCCTCGGCAAAAGCATTGGGTTTAAAGCTGGGATGAATGACAAACTGTTTATAGATGGGTCATCACCACATAGGATTCACGAGTGTACCATGGCGAGAAATAATGGTCACGCATGCGCGTAATGCATGCCCACTTACAAAAATTTTGACTAGAAAAGTTCTGCAAGATTAATAGGACTTACATAGAGGATGAGTGAAACAATCGTCGTAGCAGTGTCAATTTTTAAATTATTTCAAATGTTTCCATCTGAATCGCATAGTGCAACACATCTGCGATATAAATATCATGAGTGATATGCCACAGATATTAAATCCGTTGCGGTTTTTGATATACTATTTTGAGCACAAGTCTAACATAAGCCAATATGGCGAATACGCAAATTGTACCAACCTTGCTGCTCACGTTATCGAAAATCAAACAGAGGTATACTATTTCCGTACAAGTTTCGATCTGATTCGGCTACTATAAAGATCCGTCTTTTCGACGATATTCTTCATTTTTAGCCTGTATTTGTCGTTGTTGCGGTTTTCAATCTCAAAGCTTCAGTATTTTCTGATCATCGAATGAAGATTTCATCCAACATTGCATAAATTAAAAGCTTCTAGGACAGCGTCGGCCACGGTTGAAATCCAAATATTACCAGGGTTAAGTCACGTTGGCCTGAAAAAAAGAGAAAAAAATCTTCTCGACGTTTCGAGCGAAGGCCCTTCGTCAGGAGAAATTAGTAAACAACTCACATGTGGTCACGCGTATTTATAGCAGAGCTACAATGGGAATCACGTGAACACATGTAAGCCAATAAAAACAAAGTAAACAAATAAATTAATATGTAATTTTAGCCTGTGTGCAGGTGCTGACCCAATTGTGGGTCAGCTACCTGCAAATAGGCAAAGAAACAGGTTATAAATTACTATTTAAATCATCGGAAAAAGGTTAAGGAAAAGGTGTGGAATATGGTGGTGGAGTGAGCTAAATGAAAGAGAATCGCTCATTGAGGCCGTGAGGGTGAATGGTACCAAGTTTGTAAATGAGACGCATTTCCTGTTTACGACGAGTATCGTTACAACCTGTAATGGGCTGAATGGCACAGATTTTCATGTTGGAAAAGGAGTGGTTGGCACTGTTGAAGTGCCTGGCAACAGGTTTGTTTTGCACATTGTATTTGACATCACGAAGGTGTTCAACAAACCTGTCACCTAAACGTCTTCCAGTTTCTCCGATGTAAAGCATGGGACATTTACTGCAAGAGATACAGTAAATGAGGTTGGAGGAAGTGCAAGTGAAACTGTGGGTTATGTTGAACCTACATTTTGGAGCCGAAATTGAAATTGAGGAGTCTAAATATTTACAGGTGTTGCACCTACCACGACAGCAAGAGCTGGTGCCAACATGTGATACCAAGGCTTGCTGCAGTGAGCTGTGAACAACGTTTTCCCGGATGTTTTTGCTATGCCGAAAAGATACTAGGGGTTTCTCAGAGAAAATGGAAGATGTTTCTGGGTCATTTTTAATGAGGTCGAAATTGCGGTTAATGATGTCCCTTACTTTGAAATTGAAGGGATGAAAAGTGAGAACTAGAGGTACTTTTTCATTAGAAATGGTAGCCAAAGGTTCGCTTAAGGTGTCTGAACGGGAAATGTTGGAGACCTTGTGTAAGGCAGTGTCTAAGAGGTGGGAAGGATAACCGCGATTAACAAAAAAGTTTCTCATTTCCAAACATTTGGCATTGAAATCGTCATCTTCACTGCAGAGGCGGCGAAGACGAAGAAATTGAGAGAAAGGAATGGAAGTTTTGGTGTGTTTAGGATGATGAGAGGAGAAGAGGAGGTAGCTATGAGAGTCAGTGGTCTTGTAAAAGACAGAAGTGCTCAGCTTATTACCATTAATGGAGACAAGAATATCTAAGAACGACACACTAGTCTCACTGATCTCCCATGTGAACTGGAGTGCTGGGTGGAAGTCATTAACATAGTTAATGAAGCAAACCAGGTCAGCGCGCGAACATGATGCAGTGCCTAAGCAATCATCAATGAACCGACCATAGTAGTCAGGTAGGAAACCAGTGTATTGTTCAAAGATTTGTTTTTCCACATAACCAACAAATAAGTTGGCATAGTTAGGGCCCATTTTGGTACCCATGGCTACACCACTAACTTGTTGGTAATGCTCACCATCAAATGAAAAATTGTTGAGGGTGAGCACTAACTCAGCCAGGCGTAACAAAGTAGTGGTCGATGGCTCCCGAGTTGTGCGTTGATCAAAGAAATATTTAAGTGCTTGAAGACCATCGTGATGCGGGATGACAGTGTAGAGTGATTTAACATCCATGGTGAAGATGAAATGATGTGAACCCTGAAAACTAATGTGGTCACAAATTTTCAGAGCATGTTTGGTGTCCTTGATGTAAGAAGGTAAATTCTTAACCAAGGGCGCCATGATGTGGTCAAGGTAGGATGAAATGGCTTGGGTAGGGCAACCACAAGCAGACACTATAGGTCTACCTGGGTTGTTGGGTTTGTGAATTTTGGGAAGGAAGTACATGACAGGTGTGCGGTGGAGTGGTGGTTAGGAGATTGCTTGCTGTATCAGGCAATTCCCCAGTGGTGATGAGGTTGTTGATGGTGGATCGAATGGTGGTGTTGTGTTGGGATGTCAAATCACCATCAACTCTGCTGTAAAAAGCAGTGTCGTTTAGTTGCCTTTGAGCCTCTTCGCGGTACAAATCAGCTCTCCAGACAACCAAAGCACCACCTTTGTCAGCAGGTTTGATGACAATATCATTCCGGCTACGCAATGATTTTAGAGCACTTAATTCACTAGAGCTGAGATTAGATGGCCTTTTGGGCCTAAAAGGTGGGAGCTGATCTATATCATGTCGACATTGTCGAATGAAAAGATCAAGGGAGCCAAATTGGCCTTCTGGAGGAGACCAGGAAGATTTTTTGGGATTAGCAGCCTCAAAAACATCCTTTTGTTGGATGGAGGAATTATTGTGAAAATGTGCCTTAAGTCTTAAGCCAACGGCTTAAGCCGTTGCCTACACCACAATGTAGTGCCCAATGGTTTTAAATCTTCTTTTAATTTTAATTATTTTAACTCACAACACGTGGCTAGAAGTGTCATGGCGGCTTGTCATAAACACAGTCGTCGTCTTATGCGTATTACCATTCACTCCATGTCCCAACACGTCAACAAAATTGATTCTGATATTTTGAACGTTAAGACAAACCTCTCTAACGTTTGTCCCACCGTCATATATTCAGGCATCACCCAGTTTATTCGCTCGTTGAACTCGAAATTTTATACGTTTCTCAAGGCGAGTAAAACTTCGAAATTCAACACTCTTGTAGGCCCTCGTCCCGTTTCGAATTCTAACCACACTAACTCCACCAGTAATGTCAATTTAGTGGTCACGATTCCTCCTGATTTGCCCTTGTCTGACCCTGAGAGATCTGTCCTTGCGAAAGGTCTCAAATTTGTTCCCAGCCCTGGGCCCATAGACTCCTTCTCAGTGAAGGAGGACACCGAAACTTTCTTTAGAAGACTAAGACTTAAGGCACATTTTCACAATAATTCCTCCATCCAACAAAAGGATGTTTTTGAGGCTGCTAATCCCAAAAAATCTTCCTGGTCTCCTCCAGAAGGCCAATTTGGCTCCCTTGATCTTTTCATTCGACAATGTCGACATGATATAGATCAGCTCCCACCTTTTAGGCCCAAAAGGCCATCTAATCTCAGCTCTAGTGAATTAAGTGCTCTAAAATCATTGCGTAGCCGGAATGATATTGTCATCAAACCTGCTGACAAAGGTGGTGCTTTGGTTGTCTGGAGAGCTGATTTGTACCGCGAAGAGGCTCAAAGGCAACTAAACGACACTGCTTTTTACAGCAGAGTTGATGGTGATTTGACATCCCAACACAACACCACCATTCGATCCACCATCAACAACCTCATCACCACTGGGGAATTGCCTGATACAGCAAGCAATCTCCTAACCACCACTCCACGCACACCTGTCATGTACTTCCTTCCCAAAATTCACAAACCCAACAACCCAGGTAGACCTATAGTGTCTGCTTGTGGTTGCCCTACCCAAGCCATTTCATCCTACCTTGACCACATCATGGCGCCCTTGGTTAAGAATTTACCTTCTTACATCAAGGACACCAAACATGCTCTGAAAATTTGTGACCACATTAGTTTTCAGGGTTCACATCATTTCATCTTCACCATGGATGTTAAATCACTCTACACTGTCATCCCGCATCACGATGGTCTTCAAGCACTTAAATATTTCTTTGATCAACGCACAACTCGGGAGCCATCGACCACTACTTTGTTACGCCTGGCTGAGTTAGTGCTCACCCTCAACAATTTTTCATTTGATGGTGAGCATTACCAACAAGTTAGTGGTGTAGCCATGGGTACCAAAATGGGCCCTAACTATGCCAACTTATTTGTTGGTTATGTGGAAAAACAAATCTTTGAACAATACACTGGTTTCCTACCTGACTACTATGGTCGGTTCATTGATGATTGCTTAGGCACTGCATCATGTTCGCGCGCTGACCTGGTTTGCTTCATTAACTATGTTAATGACTTCCACCCAGCACTCCAGTTCACATGGGAGATCAGTGAGACTAGTGTGTCGTTCTTAGATATTCTTGTCTCCATTAATGGTAATAAGCTGAGCACTTCTGTCTTTTACAAGACCACTGACTCTCATAGCTACCTCCTCTTCTCCTCTCATCATCCTAAACACACCAAAACTTCCATTCCTTTCTCTCAATTTCTTCGTCTTCGCCGCCTCTGCAGTGAAGATGACGATTTCAATGCCAAATGTTTGGAAATGAGAAACTTTTTTGTTAATCGCGGTTATCCTTCCCACCTCTTAGACACTGCCTTACACAAGGTCTCCAACATTTCCCGTTCAGACACCTTAAGCGAACCTTTGGCTACCATTTCTAATGAAAAAGTACCTCTAGTTCTCACTTTTCATCCCTTCAATTTCAAAGTAAGGGACATCATTAACCGCAATTTCGACCTCATTAAAAATGACCCAGAAACATCTTCCATTTTCTCTGAGAAACCCCTAGTATCTTTTCGGCATAGCAAAAACATCCGGGAAAACGTTGTTCACAGCTCACTGCAGCAAGCCTTGGTATCACATGTTGGCACCAGCTCTTGCTGTCGTGGTAGGTGCAACACCTGTAAATATTTAGACTCCTCAATTTCAATTTCGGCTCCAAAATGTAGGTTCAACATAACCCACAGTTTCACTTGCACTTCCTCCAACCTCATTTACTGTATCTCTTGCAGTAAATGTCCCATGCTTTACATCGGAGAAACTGGAAGACGTTTAGGTGACAGGTTTGTTGAACACCTTCGTGATGTCAAATACAATGTGCAAAACAAACCTGTTGCCAGGCACTTCAACAGTGCCAACCACTCCTTTTCCAACATGAAAATCTGTGCCATTCAGCCCATTACAGGTTGTAACGATACTCGTCGTAAACAGGAAATGCGTCTCATTTACAAACTTGGTACCATTCACCCTCACGGCCTCAATGAGCGATTCTCTTTCATTTAGCTCACTCCACCACCATATTCCACACCTTTTCCTTAACCTTTTTCCGATGATTTAAATAGTAATTTATAACCTGTTTCTTTGCCTATTTGCAGGTAGCTGACCCACAATTGGGTCAGCACCTGCACACAGGCTAAAATTACATATTAATTTATTTGTTTACTTTGTTTTTATTGGCTTACATGTGTTCACGTGATTCCCATTGTAGCTCTGCTATAAATACGCGTGACCACATGTGAGTTGTTTACTAATTTCTCCTGACGAAGGGCCTTCGCTCGAAACGTCGAGAAGATTTTTTTCTCTTTTTTTCAGGCCAACGTGACTTAACCCTGGTAATAATTGCATAAATTAGTTGTTCTCTTTTCTTCTGAACCGCGGAACTGTGACGACCGCACGACATAGGTACTAGTTTAATAGGGTTTTAACTCCGCCTCTTCATGTCCACCATTTCTCGCCATGGATTCCAGCGAAGTTTATTGGGAAGAAGATTCTGATATCTGCCCACTGGCTATCCGGACTTAGAGTGTCACACGTCAGGATAAATGGTGAAATACTAAGAGACTCATTTTTTATCAGTAACATCGATCAGATAGGAACGTCTTATATGGATGTCTTCGGGCTAAACAGTTTTAAGAAGTATTATTCAGACATCAACTTCTACGGCATGAAAATCGTAGAGGGTCGTCTGGGAGATCCTGAGATTGAAAGGATTTGTAACAGGACCATAGTTGAATATGGTCTGTAATTAGAATGAAGAGAAAAAGAAAAAGCGTTATCAGCTTCAACCACATTGGTAAAAACCTCCAACCGGCTGAAGTGGACAAACTAACCCGACTTTATTCGTATTACCACAGGTTAGCGACCTGTTACAGGTGGAAACACACCAGACTGAAGAGACTGAAGATGATCCTCGAGACGGTCTCTATTGGGTTGACTGTGGTTGAGGGAATAGCTGGTGGCGTCACAGCTAACCCACTGATCCTCGGAACCATAGCCGGTCCTGGCGTTCTGATTCAGGGGTACATGACCAAGTCGGGGATGTCTGGTAGATTGGAGAACTGTGAATTCGCTCATATCAGCTACCACAAGGTTCTAACACAAATCAGAAGCTTCCTACGTGGGGCTTCCTACGATGAGACTGTCTTCCTGTCCGACGGCCGTGTACTCGACGACATTGTGACTGAGGTCTGTCCGCATTCCGACAGTATGATCACACGGTACCATAGGACTTATGACTCAGCTGAGCCTGCCGGACCTGGCTGACGGTTCTGACTATCTCTGGTATGTAGACGTCCCGTTCACCCACACGAGCCATCCAACCGTGAAATCCGCTAGGGATCCCACTGAGGGTACCGACCACCTCCGACTCATCCGGACCGAAGTCTTCCCAGTCGAGGGTAATCACCTTAGTTCCATTAAGAGCTATGTCCTCAGTCATCTCCCCCATATACCTCCCCGCACACCTGAGGTAATCCTTAGTTACACCGGCTTCACATTTCCGACCTCTACTAAGCATTCGGTCGTAGCAGGTGTCAACCGAGGCTTCTAGGAATAGTAGAGCGTCAGGGGCTGGAAGTAGATTGTTTAGTGAGTGGAAGACCAGGGAATACTCAGAGAACTGTTTGTCGGTTATCCACCCATTTCGCCAACAGTTCTTAGTAAAAACCATACAGCTGTGATGTGTTCGCTCTATAATCACATTCCTCCCTTCGTTGATTAACTCCAGAGCCTCTAGGTAGACGTCAATTCTCTCACCGAGGAACCAGGTCTCCATTTCGTACGCCCAGGTCTTAGGGTCGGCGTAAAACCTTTCGAGGTATGGATTGTCGTCAACTGGCTCCTCAGCAAGGTAATAACCATTTCTTACGGCGAATGGTTTCACGAACGTTGTCTTCCCCACACCAATGTTTCCGTCGAGGGCGATCAGTCGGGCACCGGACTCTGTCCCAGTCATTATACCCCAGGTATACGGTACGGCTCTAAACCTCCTGTATTTTATATGAAGATTCCAAAGAGACTTAGACGACCCATACTGATTATCTTCCACGCCCTCAGAAGAGCTATCGGGGTGATGAGACATTGTGTTAGGAGAAACCGTAGGGGAGAGTACTACGTGACTGAGTCTGTTGTTGTCTGGCCGACGGTCTTAGAAACCCCTACAGATGACCTCACAGACTTCCCACAAACAGCCTCAGAGATCCCTACAGATGGCCTCATAGATTCCTTAGAGACGACCTCAGAGATTCCTATAGGTGGTCTCACAGATTCCTCAGAGACGACCTCAGAGATTCCTACAGATGACCTCACAGATGAAACATAGATTAGTGTATAGATGGCTGACGAAACATCTGAAAAAACCCCGGAAGTCCCTAAGGTGACATCAGCGGTCAAGACGGAGAGAGTCAAGGATCCGAAACGGGTGGAGGCCGGTAAACGACTGGCTCAGATATCAAAGACAGCCAAGGAGAGGAAAGCCAGGGAGCGGTTGGCGGCTGAGATTGGTCCTGGGGTTGGTGGGGGCCGGTCAGCCTATTACGGATATCTAATCGGAACCGTTGGGTTGGTTATCGGTGGGGCCTCACTTTATTATACTATGAGGCAGGAAAGAAGGGAGGTTCAGAGGCTAAAAACCATTGATGAGGAGAAGGTAATGGAAGGAACTGTGGTAAAACCCGAACCACAAAACCCCGTTCGGACTTCCCCGGTTTTAGACACCTTCGATGAATGAAATATGTGTTAGTATAATGTCAACCACCTACCGAAAAGAACTGATGAACGAGCTCTACGACGCTCTCCTGATTACAAGCGGAGCTGTGGCGGTCTCCATGGCTTCGAAGAAGGTCCTGAGGGAACCTTTGGGTACTCCTGAATCTGTAAAGGGTACCGTCAAGCTGGCTCTAGCCGTTGGAATTAG
Source organism: Corallium rubrum (assembly GCA_964035015.1). Lineage (NCBI taxonomy): Eukaryota > Metazoa > Cnidaria > Anthozoa > Scleralcyonacea > Coralliidae > Corallium > Corallium rubrum. The sequence continues at coordinate 24,133,993 of OZ035998.1, forward strand.
TACAGTTGGGATTAAATATGCCCAGTCGGAGGGGTATTTACCGGTTGATCCGTTCAAAACAAAGTAGATGTGTTTTTTTCCCGACCGAATTGACTCAAAGGGGTTAGGGAAAAGTTGGGACCAGAAGTTAAATGAATTGTGGGATCTGTGGGAAAAAATTTAGTTCTAAGGGAAATCTTACCCAACATGTCAGACAAATCCACAACGGGGAAAGAAATTACAGATGTGAGGACTGTGGGAAGACGTTCACGAGGGGGAATGATATGAGAAAACACCGTGGGAGAGTACACGGAGTGGGCGGAATACATGAAGTACGCGAATCCGTCACAACACACACAATGACTGAAACAACTGAAACTAAAACCTACATAAAGACCGAAACAAAAGTTGTCACCAAGAAAAGCCGTGGGTCTAGGGGGGAAAGAGACGTCGAGGATATCCTACGCGGTTACACGATCGGATACATTAGGAAGAAGACGTTTGATGGGTTAACCGGGTTGGGTGGTGGTCCCCTACGGTATGACTTCGCGATACCTATGGGCTGTGGTTTCCTACTGATTGAGTACGACGGTAAACAACATTTCATACCCACCCGGTGGGGGAGTATGACCGCGGAAAAGGCTGAGAAATGTTTTGAGAAACTAAAACAACACCACAAAATGAAAAACGACTACGCTAGGCTACATGGTTATCCCCTACTCAGGATCCCATACTGCAGAAGTTATAAAATTTACGATATAGTCAGAAAATTCCTGGTGGATAACGGACTAATTCACTGAATATCTATTAGTTTATATATGGCTAGTGTGGTTGCTGGTGGACTGTTTAACGCCTTAGCCTTCGCGGGTGCCGGATTCCTGTTCTCAAAGTTAAATCACACCGGATATGAAGCTGAGATTAAGAGACACAATCACGCCCTTGAGCAGTTGGCTAGAGCGAAGGAGAAATGGTATGAGAGTGAGGTGGATAAGAAGGATAGGATACAGAGGTTGAGACAGGAACTGTCTGACGCCAACGCTGACATCAACACAACGAATCACGCTCTGGATCTGCTGGAGGATAGATTGAGACAAGCTGAGGTCGCTGGGTCGTCCCAACCAAAGCCTGAGTTGTCTGACTATTACAAACCATCGGGTGAGATGAAAGAGTATCAGACCCTGTTTATTGGGTCTGTCGGTCTGGTTGGTGGGTACTATCTGATGTCTAGGTTTGTTTCGTAGGGCTTAGGAGGTTCTGAAGACTTGTTATAATGTCTGTTTCCTGGTCGGACTTACCGGAGGGGCTTAAGGATTTACCGTCCTCAAGCGTTGGGTGGGTCTGTAAGCAGATGGGGATTGAGTTAGTAACCCCAACCTGGGATCCACCCAGATGTAGTACGAAGTTGTGGTGTGAAGATTGTTCCAGATTTCGTGTGAAGGTGAGAACTGAGATGTATTCCTGTCCAGGATGTGGTGATACGGAGTATGGATATGTTGTCGGGAGATACCGGGCGGCTGTTGGTCGTAGAAGTGAGCATTCGAGAAATAGTTGGACGAGGAAGAGACTCACCAGAGTTGTCAGGGACACAGCCGTTGACGTTGTCTTATCCGACTTTTCCAAAGTTCTCCAAGTGATGAGAAGTAAGGGTCTGATAAGAGGCCGTAACCTGTCCAGATACAATTATTACATCATCAGATTGTGCTCAAGAAGAGGGATTGGGTTACTGGGTAACCTAAAGGATCTTAAAAAGGGGAAAACGAAGGATCTGTTTGATAACAATCTGTTCGGGATTGTGTATAAAGAACTTGGTTGGAATCATACCCCGGACAGGTTCTACATCAGGTGGTTGAGACAACACCTAACGAAATGTGATCACCCCTGTTATAACGATGAGCTCAGGTGTTATGATCCACCAAGACGACGACTTAGACCATGACATGTTTGACTATTCCGATGATATAGACCCCCGTTTCTACGAGAGACTAATCGGTTATGACATAAATCAGTTAGACAGAGCCCTGAGGGGTAAAACTAAGTCGTTCAGTTGTGCTGTTGTGTCCCAACACCCACTGGAACAGGTAAACGCCCTCAGGAATGATGTGGTACGGTTACTACGTCGGGAGCTGGCTGAGATGAGGGAGTTGAAGTTCGCTGAAACGCTGGTCGTGACGCTCGAAAAGGAGGTGTCCGGCGGTACAACTTATAAGACGGCTCACTTCAACAGCCACATCAAGACTATAATCAACGGTAATGAGATCTGTCAGGACGTTGACACCGCGAATGAGGAGGTGGTGGCTAGAATAGCCCGATGGATAAGCGAGGGATCTGGCTGGACAGTAAACTCAGTAGACGGTCACTACGTTAATCTAACTGTCTACAGTCCACTGGAAGGCTCCAGTTATGTCGACCTCCCTAAGGAGTTGAAGAACAGTCGGAAGGGGTTGATCAACGTTAAGAATAGTGATGATAAGTGTTTTATGTGGTGTCATCTGGCTTATAAGTTTCCTGTCCCAAAAGACCCACAAAGGGTCACAAAGTACCGGGACCATGTTGGCGACTTGGATTATAGTGGAATCAGCTTCCCTGTGACTCAAAAACAGTACAACCGGGTGGAGAAACAGAATGAGATACGTATCAACGTCTTTGGTTATGAGGACGGGTTAACCTTTCCGGTTTACGTATCAGAGGAAAGGTTCACCGACCTCATGAACCTCCTGATTATAACCAACGAAAACAACAAACATTACGTCCTCATCAAGGACTTTGATAGGTTTATGTACAACAAAACAAAACATAAGAGGAAAAAACACTTCTGTGTTTACTGCCTCCAATGTTTCAGTTCAACGGAGGCTCTGGATAGGCATAAGGTTGTGTGTATCAGTGTAAATGGTAAACAAGCTGTTAGGATGCCTGACCCCGGTAAGAACGTGTTGAAGTACAGTAATTTCCATAAACAGTTAAACGTTCCGTTTGTTGTGTACGCTGACTTTGAGGCGATTACGGAAAAGGTCGACAGACCGGAGGTGTCGGAGTCAGACCGAGAGGAGAGAGAGAAAAAACCATACATGGAGAGGTATCAAAAACATACTGATTGTGGTTATGGGTATAAGGTTGTCTGTTGTTATGACGACAAATACAGCAAACCTGTTCAGGTATATAGAGGCCCTGGTGCTGTCAACAAGTTCATTGGAAAGATGTTGGAAGAAGTGGAGTATTGTAAGGGTATTCGGAAAGAGCACTTCAACCAGGATATGATTCTGACTGATTCCGACAGGGCGGACTTCAGAGACGCCAACGGGTGTCACATCTGTGGTCGGGAGTATGGGGAAAGGGACGTTAGGGTCCGGGACCACTGTCATGTAACGGGAAGATATCGGGGATCGGCCCATCAGCTTTGTAATAGAAATCATAGAATGACTGATAAGATACCAGTCATCTTACACAACCTGAGGGGTTATGATAGTCATCTCATCATGGGGGAGATTGGGAAGTTCGGACAGGAGATTAACGTCATTCCGAATAATATGGAGAAGTACATGGCCTTCATGTTAGGTAAGAACCTTGTGTTTCTGGACAGTTTTCAGTTTATGAGTAGTTCCCTGGAAAAATTGGTGGGAAATCTCCCGGGGGACGCCTTTAGATACACAGCCGAAGAATTTGGTAAAAGGTCGGACCTGATGAGGACGAAGGGTGTTTACCCCTATGACTACATGGACAACTTCAGTCGGTTTGAGGAAACGGGGTTACCACCAAAGAGTGAGTTTTATAGCGTACTAAACGATGAGGAGATATCAGACACCGATTACCAACACGCTTTGAAGGTTTGGGAGTCGTTTGGAATGAGGACAATGGGGGACTACCATGACGTGTATCTAAAATCAGATGTGTTGCTGTTAGCTGACGTCTTTGAGAACTTTAGGAAGACCTGTGTCCAATACTATAACCTGGACCCCTGTCACTACTTCACTTCACCTGGGTTGGCATGGGACGCTATGCTGAAGATGACTGGGATTGAGCTGGAGCTGATGACTGACATCGACATGTTCCAGTTTATCGAGAAAGGACTGAGAGGTGGTGTCAGTTACATAGCCAACAGATATGGGAAAGCAAACAACCCATATATGAAGGGGTATAGTGAGGACGAGGCTGTGAAGTATATAATGTATCTGGACGCCAATAATCTGTATGGTTGGGCCATGAGTCAGTGCCTTCCGACTGGTGGATTTAAGTGGATGAGTGAATCTAAGCTAAGAAACCTGGCCTGGGAACTTCCGGAGAATGACAGTCGAACTGGGATGATACTTGAGGTTGATTTGAGTATCCTCCTGAACTCCACGATCTACACAACGACTACCCATTAGCCCCTGAGAAGATGGAAATACGGGAAGATATGTTGTCGGAGTATTGTTCTGAGATTAAAAGGAAGTTCGGTGTCAGCGTTGGTGGTGTCAGTAAGCTGATAACCAACCTGATGGGAAAGGAAAGGTATGTCGTCCACTATAGAAACCTACAGCTGTACGTTAGGCTTGGAATAAGGGTGAAGAAAGTTCACCGGGTTTTGTTGTTCAATCAATCGGAGTGGCTGAAGCAGTACATCGACTTCAACACGGTGAAGAGAACTGCTGCCAGGAACGCCTTTGAAAAGGACTTCTTCAAGCTGATGAACAACAGCGTCCTCGGTAAAACAATGGAAAACCTGAGAAAGCGCGTAGATGTCCGGTTGGTCACGTGTGAAGAAAAGCTGTTGAGGCTGGCTTCCAAACCAACCTTCGTATCCGCTAAAATATTCAACGAAAACCTTGTTGCCGTTCACAAAATTAAAGAAGTTCTTACGCTAAACCGACCGTTTTACGTTGGTATGTGTATTCTAGATCTATCGAAGGTACTGATGTACGATTTCCATTACAACTATATATTAGAAAAATATGGAAACGATGCTAAGTTGTTGTTTACAGATACGGACAGCCTGACATATGAAATCAAAACAGAAGACGTTTACAAAGACTTCTGGGCTAATAAAAATATTTTCGATAACTCGGACTATTCAGAAAGCTCACCTTACTACAACAATTCAAACAAAAAAGTCATTGGGAAAATTAAGGACGAAGCGGCTGGCGTTCCTATAGCTGAGTTCGTTGGTCTCAGAAGTAAAATGTATTCGTACTTAAAAGACAACGGAGCAGGTGGCAAAACCGCGAAGGGAATTAAAAAGAGTGTCACTAAGAAACAAATTAAACACGAGAACTACAAAGACACACTATTTGGTAAGAAACAAGTGTTTCAGAAATTGAAAACAATTCGAAGTGTAAATCATGAGTTAGGTAGTTATGAGATAAATAAAATATCACTCTCATGCTTTGACGATAAAAGATACCTGTTGGGAGACGGGATTAACTCCTACGCGTACGGACACAAGAATATTTAATCAGAACCGACAATTAGTTTACAGTAAACAAGACAGCCTAAAAGCTGATTGTAGCCAACAAAAGCCGATTGTAGCTGACAAAAGCCGACCGTGGCCAACAGAAGCCGATTGTAGTCAACGGAAACCGATTGTGCTATCGAAAACCGATTGTAGCTGATAAAAGCCGATTGTAGTCAACAAAAACCGATCGTAGTCAACAGAAACCGGTCACAGCTGGCAAAAGCTGATTGTGGTTAACAAAAGCCGATTGTAGTCAACAGAAACCGATTACAACTAACAAAAGCCGATCGTAGCCGGTAAGGTATATATTCTTACCCACTTATGTTTGTAAATTACTCTCTCTTAGTGTAACGATAGGAAAATAATCCAGCCGCCATGATAAACACTATTAAATACTCTCCAGTGAAATATATACCATGTCTCGGACTGTTATCCGGAGGTATAACTGTGGGAAAACATGTGTATCAACACAAAACAAAATTATCTGAACAGAAACCGGAAACCAACCGAAACCAAAATCAGAACCAAAACCAAAACCAAAACTAAAACCAGAACTTTAATTTATGGGTTAAAAGATGATTGGTCGTCCCCTGTCACCTGCACATACGAAATTTACATACGGCTGAAGTTAACCCTTATGACGACCACCGTATAAAATCTTTTATGTTTTATTATATCAAATCCAACAAAAGCGTTCGGAAAGGGGGAAAATCTCCAGTACCTCCCAAAACCCATTTCCCCGTCTGCTTATACTTTGAAAAGTGGGAAAACAACCCACCCTTTCAAACATCCTTTCTTGATGAATTCCAGCATATTTTTTTTTTGGTTTGAGTCTCTTTTCGTCCCTTTTGCTTATACTTAAAAAATTTTTTAAAAAAGCTTACCGTCTCAAACAACCCCTCTCGCTGAATTCTAACATTCTGAGGCTGTTTTTGGCAAAAAAATAAAAAGTGCGCCGGTAGCCTCATATTCTATACTACTAAGTTTGATTTGTATGTCTGTGCAGAACCGTTTGATAAGACCTTTTAATCTTTGTTCCGTAATTTTTGAATAGAAACCAATATAGGGAAGTTTGAAGTAGCGAGTATTTTGTTTATCTGCTGGCGGATCTGAAACCGTAGTAGAAATAGGTGCGTTCGAGTTGGTGTCATAGTATTTGTTGACGGTTTGATTAATTATGTGAAGTGGGAAAGAATTGCGTTGAAGTGTAAAAGCGAGTTTATTTAAATCATTTTGAAAACCACTAGCGGTATTGTTAATTTTTCGAGCCCTGTCAATAAACCAGACAAAGGAAATGGAGTCGTAATTATGGACCGCCAGGTATATAAAGATTCTTGCCTTAAAATATTGAATAATCATTCTAAGTTTAAACTCTTAACTAAGGATCCTACGCTATATTGGGAAGCTATGCTTCAACGCTTGCTACGAAAACTAAAAAATCAAGGTCCTCTAGACGAAACAACGTATTGCAACACTGTTCCTAAGGGTTCACAACCAGCTAGATTTGATGGTTTACCTAAGCTACACAAACACCGAGAATCTAATGAAGCTCCTCCTCTTAGACCTATAATATCTTCTATAAATGCTTAGAATTACAAATTACCTAAATACTTAAGCTCCATTCTTAGTCCTCTCATACCTAGTGATTACACCACCACAGACTCTTTCTCTTTTGTTGAAGATTTCTTAAACTTTGATTCTAGCAACAAATTTTTCATATCTTTTGATGTTGAAAGTATTTTTACCAACATTCCTCTAACCGAAACTATAGATATTGCCCTAAATATGATTTTCGATAACAATCCTACGTTTCCTATTGACAAAAATAATCTCAAAGTATTATTTTCTATTGCCATATCACACACACACTTTTTATACGATGGTTCTTTCTACGACCAAATCGATGGAGTGGCTATGGGCTCTCCTTTAGCACCAGTACTCGCTAATCTTTTCATGGGTTTTCATGAACGCTCTTGGCTAAACAATTACAACGGCCCCAACGTTTTATTCTACCGCAGATATGTTGACGATAGTTTCTGCATTTTTTCATACTGAAAATGAGGCCATGTTATTTTTCAACTACCTCAACTCGCAGCATTCTAACATTAGATTTACGTTTGAGACAGAGGAGAATGGCAAACTACCTTTCCTAGACGTTTTAATTACTAAATCATCCGACACGTGCAACACATCAATTTTCCATAAGAAAACTTACGCAGGCCTACTCACGAGTTTCCTCAGTTTTTCTCCTCTTTCTTATAAAACCGGTTTAATAAGACCCCGTTTACACTAGAGCAAAAGTATCCGGATTCACATTGTTTTTCATCCTCATGGGAATAAAAAACAATGTGAATTCGGAAACATTTGCTCTAGTGTAAACGGGGTCTAAGAAGACAGGGCTCGAAAAATTAACAATACCGCTAGTGGTTTTCAAAATGATTTAAATAAACTCGCTTTTACACTTTTACACAACGCAATTCTTTCCCACTTCACATAATTAATCAAACCGTCAACAAATACTATGACACCAACTCGAACGCACCTATTTCTACTACGGTTTCAGATCCGCCAGCAGATAAACAAAATACTCGCTACTTCAAACTTCCCTATATTGGTTTCTATTCAAAAATTACGGAACAAAAATTAAAAGGTCTTATCAAACGGTTCTGCACAGGCATACAAATCAAACTTGTCTTCTCATCATACAAAATAAAAAACCTTTTCTGTTTTAAGGATCCTATTCTTAGTGATCTCAAGTCCTTTGTAGTTTACCAATTTACTTGTGCGGGATGCAACTCCTGTCATATTGGCGGAACTACTCGTCACCTTACTACAAGGATAAAAGAACACACTTCTACAGATAGAAACTCACACATCCTTAAGCACCTACAGAAATCCTCCTCCTGTAAGAACAAATACTCTCAATCATGTTTCAAAATTTTAGACTCCGCTAAATCTTTGTTTTCACTTAGACATAAAGAAGCCTTATACATTAATAAGTATAAGCCTGATCTTAATATCCAAGTTCATCATGTTAACACAATTTTTAGCTTATAATTAGTCACACGCCCAATACTTCCTTTCTCTATCCTATTTTCTGTCAGTAATTAATCATTAGCTCGATATCTCAGCCTAAGACTATTCACACCACTGTAATATAATTCTATTAGATGCGTCATATCCTTGTTAATTGTAGCATATCGTATATATATATAAATATACCGCCTGTAAAAATAATTATTCTTTCATATCTTGTACTGAAGATGGCATAAGTTTGCCGAAACATGTTTACATTAAAAAAATTTGTCGTTTACTTGAAGTTTATATATCTATTTATGTATATATATTGATAACTATTATTTACTGGATCTACCCTTGAGATTTTTCTAATCTATCACTGTTCGTCTTGATTGTTACTGTATAATTTTTGATTTAAATAAAAATGATGATGATGATGAAAGGAGGATGTTGCGCTCTTCCCAGAATGCTTTGCGACAAAACTATATTATCAAACGCTCGCGCGAAGGATGATCATTTCCAAAGATGGAGGCGTTGAGTGAACAGGGATGGCAAGCAGACGTGTTTTCTAAATCTAACTTTATTTATTTATACTGTTGTGATTTTTCAAATACAGTGTGTCTGAAGTTATTATGCAAATCAGTTTTATTCAGTCTAATCCAGTTTTTATGTATAAATTTCTTTTAAACTTTTACACAGCTAAATTGAAGGTACTTTACAACTGACAGATAAGTTTCCATTTTGCTACTTTTAATAGCTTGACGATTAATCCTAAAATATTTAAATAAAGGTGTCTGAATTTATTATGCAGACCCACACAGGAGTTCATATTCGCAACGTTTGGGACCAAAAAACACCTAATATGGCACACAAGAAAAATATTTTTCAAATACAATTTACAACAACAGGTTATATATGCATAATAGGTACTAACACACCAGTATCATTAAATTATTTACATTCCAACATGTCATCCTTTCTTCTCGATCACTAATATCACGCGTTTGTCCACAGAATTTGTGAGACTTCCAATTTCGTTGGAGTCTACGTCTTTACACGCTGTTTGAATAGCAACCCAAAGGTCTGCTTTATTGTCATACTGCCTACCACAAACATAAATCTTCTTCTTCACTATTGCCCAGAGATTCTCGATCGGGTTAAGATCAGGGCTCGCAGGAGGCCACGTCATCAACTTTCTACCAGAAATTCCTTTTCGCTCCAAAAATTGACGAGTGGCATTAGCAGCATGTGATGGGGCATTATCATGCATAAATACACACTTTGTCTTGAAAGAACGACCTTGAGACTTATACCACTTAAAGAATGTTTTGTCTAAAAATTTACAATAACTTTGACTGGTCAGCTTTACTCCGTCGTCAACTTTATATGGCCCAATAAGCTTATCACCATAAATTCCAGCCCACATCATGATGCCACCCCCTCCTTGCTGTCGTCTCTGCTGATTGGCGCTTCTCTGTCTTGTAGAACCCAACCTTTTGACCAACCATCAGGCCCATCTAATGTGACCCTGCTTTCGTCAGTGAATACTACTTTGCTGAAGTCTGTTTTCATATTGTCTCTAGCCCATACCTTACGTTCCTCCTTATGCGTTTGATTTAAAGGTGGCCTTCTACACCTCTTATCTCGTTTGATGTTCGCAATTCCTGCTCTCGCAAATACTTCCCCACTCGTCAGTAACGCGGATGATTTACCATAGTTCTCTTTAACTGTCGTACGTCTCGTTTAGAAATGTCCTTAAATCCTTTCCCTTTGTTTCGTTTCCGTTTGTAAAGAATGTTATCAGCAGCTTTCTTTACTGTTCGATGGTCTCTCTTCAGCATCTGTGAGATTTGAAGTGTGGACATGCCACTTTTTATATTTGTAACAATAATTTGCTTTTCTGCAGTCGTTAAGTCTTTACATCTTCCCATTTCTACAGCAAACCAGTTCGCACTGCTATGTCACTTAACTGAAAACTGCATGAACTTATCACTGGCTTAATATGTATAATAAATTCAGACACCATATTTGGACTTTCTTAAGATAAATTGTTAAACCATCAAGCGTTGCAAAATTAAAATTTTTGTGTTTGTTGTGAAATGCCATCAATTCATCCATGCAGAAATTTCAAAGAAATTTATACATAAAAACTGGATTAAACTGAATAAAACTGATTTGCATAATAACTTCAGACACACTGTAAATGTGATTTCACTGTGCCTAGTTTACCGTTTTTTTCGGCTACAGTTGCTTTATGGTCATTTTAGTTTCATGGATTTGCTAGATCAAAGGCAAATGTGCATGTTTCCAGTCTGTACTAGGTTGTTGAAGAAGCTTGATAATGTAAGATCTCCATGTATTATAAAGGTTATTTCAGGCGCATACTTCGAGGTAAGATTTCATATACCATTAATTTTTAGTTCTTTCTGCTTCGGCGAAATTTGATAATTCGAAGTGTGCAAGTTTCGGCGGATGAATGTTTTTTTTTTATCAAAAGACAGATCCTAACGAAGTTATAGATGAAAAGGACGGGAAAATGTTACTGATTTGGGATTTTATAGTCGAAACTAATATGTCTGTGGCCGCATCTGCTTTAGCACCAGTTAATGTACGTGGTATCTATGGTGGATACAATGTTGACTCGTATCGTCGTTTTTCGTCGTGATTCATCTAGGAATATCGCTATAAATATAATATATTATAAATGACACAAATGACAGAAAATGACCTTATGTGCTTTCGCACAATAGCCACAATACAAACGGTAATGAATAAAAAAGGAAACGTTGTTTTGGACAAGCTTTGAATCGTTTTACTACATTACTAATAACGATGTCTTCCTCACTGGTCTTCCTCAGCCCACACAGGAAGACAACAAAAGTCAAAAAACGAATCTGAACCGTGTTTTACGCACGAATACAAAGATAAATATCGTGAAAAATAGTAGAGGTACAATGAGGTACAATAGAAAATTTGTATTCCTTTACTATTCCTTTTTTAAAATATTTAAATATATGTCACTTTCCTGTTCTGGAAATAGTCAAAAAACGTAAACAAAGACACATGTAGCGACAAGTTTGAAAATGACCTAAATAGCACCATTTTTTTGAAACATGAAAATGTTTATAAGGACTAATAAAGATCAGCCCAAATTAAAACAGCAAGAGAAACATAAGAACGAGTAAAAATTTCTGAGCGAGAATGTCCTACCTCGAATGTTCAATTGACAGTTTTCCTGATTTTTCTGCCGGTGAAAAACAAGATAAACGACAAAAATTCCGCCATATTTGTCTTCTCCAGTTCCGGAGTTTTGTCGCAAAGCATTCTGGGAAGAGCGCAACATCTTCCTTTATGATGATGATGATGATGATGATGATGATAATGATGATGATGATGATGATGATGAAAAAAAACCCCACAAAACTATCGATATAGAGCAAAATGTCCACAAGGTCTCAAACATAAATCCAAAATATTCCCGATAAAAAAGCTACTTTTCGTTTCGGAGATTTAGATCGTTTCATGCCTACTGCCACTGAGTAGCTTTTTGACGGCCAACGATGCTTTAAAACATTATCCAGATGGTGAGATGACTGACTACGGAAGTTGCAAATACTTTTCACTGTTTTCGATATTCCGAGTTGACCCTTTTACGTATTTTTTTCTTTTTAATTCGACAAAACAAAGCTAGAACATCTTTCGGCTTGTCAGCTTCTCCATTTCGCCTGTTCAATGTAAACGTTATCAAAGTATAGAAACGAGATGCGATTGGTTATTGAGTTGCCGAAGTGCTAGTAGAAGAAATGTGATTGGTAGTTGCCAAATTTCGAGAGAATTTTTATGTTTATCTTGGCTAAATATACAGTGTTTTGTAGTCAATTATTTTATAAAAGAAGCACCAAATGACTTTCCGTGCAGGATACTCTGATCCAAACACTTGGGAAGTTGCTCGCCTAGCGGCTCGCGTTTTGGTTACGCTTTTCTCAAGTCTCGCAACATCCAGAGCGTGTTTGGATCAGAGTATCCTGCACGGAAAATCATTTGGTATTTCTTTAATAATGGCTGCACATGCAACATATGGGTGGAAAGGGGTTACGATAAACACAAAATCGATTTTTCTTTTGGGACATTAATTTCTTACCAAAAATCTCTGAAGTGTATATTTAACTATTTTGCACGCAAGTCTGAAATAACAAAACGGTATCATTCTTCCATACATGACCTATCCTGTTTATGTTAGCTTTAATCTACTTTTTTGAAAGATTTACCATTTCTAAAAGTTGATCTAGGTCGTACAAATTGGAGAAGAGGGTAACCACAATATGACAACCAACACTGAATGAAATGTCACCCAGAAGCAGAACCTATTTGCATATTAGGTTATATAACTATTTTTTTATTTTTTAACTATTTTTTTAAAAAATATTTCAAATGAAGGAAATAGAGTTCAAATGTGGCATAACTGTATGCTGGTAAGTAAAGTTATCTGAGGCCTGGTTTAGACGTCGAAGTTCCGTCGCATTTAATTCGTCGAATTTAATGCGACGATTACACGACAGAAGTGACACAGTTCGGTTTAGACGTCGAATTTAATGTGTCGCATTTAATGTTACGGTTGAAATTTAACGCCAAATGGCTCTAAACGTTGGTGTTTCGAGTTTCGAATTACCGCGCGTTGCAATTTGCATGGCACCCAGCTGTTAAGAGAAACGCCATGTTTTTATCTTCAAGTGGGTATATCAAAAAGCTAAAACACAGAGAAGACCTTCAGAGGCTCTCTGTGTTTCATCATGTGTCGTTGGTTACCGGCCGTTTGGCGTTAGTGAATGTATAAGCTTTCGCTTAAAGCTCTCTCATTCTTAAAACTCGATTAAGGTGTTGCTTTCGGCTAGTTCGACAGTTTTCTTCAGCCGAAAACTCCAATACCTTTAGCAAGTAACCCTTTATTGCCACCCAACTTCATACTAATTGTTTTCGTCCGTCACAAAACATTCTGGACGATACAAACAAGTACGACATGTTGAAAATGATCTTCGTGGGGCCCACGAACTGTAAAATTGTTGGGTATTTAGGGATAATGTAGGATAGAAAAAGTGATTATAATAATTTATGCATTTTATTCGACTGCATTTTATGCGACGTCTAAATCAACGTCGCATTTCCGTCGAATTATGCGACACAGCTCGTCGCATAATTCGACAGCGTCGCATTAAATGCGACGCGTCGAATAAAATCAGTTTAGACGTTGCATTTCCGTCGGATAAAATTGGTCGCATTAAATGCGACGAATTAAATGCGACGGAACTTCGACGTCTAAACCAAGCCTGACTTTCCCAAACGGGAATACGATTTAACTCAATATTACACTAATCTACAAAAATCCATTAAAGCACAAAAAACACGGGTTATACTAGCTGTCTTCGGTTCTTCCTTTGCACTTTGCTTCTACAATGATCCATTAGCGCCTAGAATTAAAAATAAACGAATTATTATTTTATATTATCCAAACGGCCTCCTTCATAACTATTTGGTTCTCCACATATCACAAAGCTCTTTGTCAACCCGCAGTCAAGGTTTAAGTATTTTTCTCCTCCGCCTACAGGTTCCTTGATTACCGCCTTAGTTTACTTGAAAGCTGTAATATTTCGTTTACTATAGTTCAGAGCTTTACCGAATTTACGAAATGGTAATATGAACATGTTCTTGCTGGCCGTGTAGATAAATCAAAAACGCTAAAGTTTCAATTCGATCCACAAACTGGGCGATATTTATCAGGACAAAATGCTGGGCACGGGATACTTGCAGCTATTTAATGCATAAAAAATTATTAAAGACATAAACTGAAAATGAGAAATGAGATTAGCATAATACACACTGATGGCCAAAATTATCTGCCAAAATGAAGACATATTATCAGAGAAATCTATAAAGAAAGGCAAATTAATATAAGTGTTTTAGAATGCTAATAACAAATTATGTTTAACAATAAAATGTATAGGTTAAGACATTTTTTTGGAAGAGAACGAGGCACTTAAACTGGCTTTATGGCATGCAGGCACTTTTGTTATGTGTTTGTATGCAAATATAATCACAAAAGATACTGGAATTATTGTTGTTTTGATACACTAGCTTTTATTAGATATAGAGATTCGAGTCAAATCTAAAACTTCTTATTGAACTTCATTGAATTCTAAAAACATGAAAAAGTTGAAAAACTCGCAGATATAGCTGGCTCGTTAATTTTGGTATGAAATCATTAATTAATCACGAAAGAAAACGGACAGGAGAATTATTGCTGGGATCGTGTGTTGATATTTAGTGGTTATAAACATTTGCAGCATAAATTAAACCTTTCTACTATACCTCTAAATTAATTTTTCTAAAAGTAATGATCTATTTAAGAAGTTATACCATAACTCAAAAGTCTGTTTGATCTGATATTGAGATACTTCAAAGCTGGTTAAAAAATGAAAAAAACAAATACCTGTTCATATTGTTTTTTTCATTATGTATCATGTTTATATATTCAGTAAATGCACTTTTTACAATATGAGTGGCCGTACGGGCTGTACAATGTATAGTATATTGAGTTGGTCGACCGCAGTCTATTGCAGCCAGAAGGCTCCTCTCTTGTTGGCTACTACCCTGAGGCTAAGGGTAGTAGCCAACAAGAGAGAGAGGATAATTCATACGAATTATCGGAAAGAAAACGCACTGAAAACTTGACAGGCCAAATTTACAGCATCAAATATGTAAATATCGAATCTTACAATTAACTTTAGTAAGGTAAAGAAGACAGGATAACTTGGCAGGCTGCAGCCTCCCCCCCCCCCCCAATAATTTGCTAAAAGTTTTGCAACATTCTTTTGAAGATGAAAAAATCTGTTAGATATTGCCCTGGATTTCAACATGATTTTAAGTATCTTTAACTCCAGTATAAATATTCTTGATTTCTTGGATATCTTAGTTACTAATGAATCTTAGGCATTGCGAGAGTCACTCAAATGGCGTCTTGTTCATTTTTATGTAAAATATTAACTATGCCTGCCGCAAAATGAGCTGAAAACACTGGCTCAAATTGCAGGAAATGGTGTTTCCAAGGCTCTATATTTCAAAAATATCCGGGGGGGGGGGGGGCATACCCCCGTATCCCCTACAAATGCGACCACTATTTCAGCTCCCCCAATATGAGCCCTGAAATTAAATTCCTGTTTTGGCAGTTTTGAAGACAGAAGTTTACCTCTAAGTTGTTGTTAACCACGCACTGTTGTTGTATAACCTAAATTACCTTAACCTTTAATTAATAATATACTAGATTATAGAAATAAAAGTAACTTTATTAACTTCTCTGTCTTAGATTGTATATTGTGTTCTAGTATTAATCTAGTTCAGTATCTATAGCAGAATAAAAAGGTGCGCGAATATTAGTGTCCAGAATTCTCAAGAGTTAAGACATGTACAAACAAGAACTTTTCAATTTCATCCTCCTGGTGCTTCTAATTTAATAGAGTTTAAAATAGTGAATACACCTATCATGATTTCATCAAAACCAGACTTTAATGCGCGAACGTATGTGATTTTTGCGTGATTTTTGATTGAGTTTTGTCGGTAAATTTTGGAACAAACACCTCCCCCCCCCCCCCCCCCAGTCGAAATGCCCTCGGTACGCCAATGCAAACCGGTATGTCGAAGGTGCGAGTTCAAATCCTTCCCGAGTCAACACATTTTTTGCGTTGAGTTTGAGTAGGGGCAGATTAAGACCTGATGCGACGCAGGCTAGGGCGGATTTAGCGTTAGTCAAATATGTCAGATGACTAACGTGAAAATTGTTAAGTATTTATAGTGAAGTTACATTACGTAACGTTACGTGTTGCAGGATTTAGGCCGATTTAGCCATTCTCATTGGTCCAAAACAGCCAAATCGCGAGCGATGACTGGTTTAGATTATTGCAGGATTTAGGCCAATTTAGCCATTGTGAATTGTGATTGGCCAAAACGAGGGGAATCGTTGAATCTGATTGGTTGATTGCTTTACCGGAAGCCAAGAGCAAGCCATGCAAAATGCGGTTGCAATGGTTCCGTTCCATATTAGCATAATCTGCGTTGAGCACACTGGTATACAGTAACCAACGCTATTATGCTTCTGTAGTAGTATAAAGTAACACTACTTAGTAGTGTTTCAATTCTAGATACTCACCAGTATGTCATAATCATGATGCAGAGTCAGATTGCCTTTCCTCAGTAGTTTACTTTACATAATACATTCCTCCTCAGTTCATATTACAGTTAAGTAACAGCATAAAACTTTTAAACATATATATAAGTAATAAGGTCTGAAAGCTAGCAATAAATATCTACTAATCAAGGGCGTAGGAACCAGGGGAGCTATAAGGGGCTGCAGCCCCCCCCTGATATTAGCCCCCCCCCCCCCCCCCCCAATATTTTGCCCAACTACAGTTTGAGATTAAATGAGTTAAAGAGATCGTTGGTAATAATTTATAAAAATAAAAAATAAATCCTCCTAACACCATAAAAATATAAAAATATGAATTTCTTTCGTACAGAACAGGAAATTCATCATATGACTGAAATCTATTTCTCTGCAGGCATCACCAGGCAGGGATGCGAGGGGCCTGGGCTGCAGTAGAACCCAGTACGCACAGTGCATAGGTAGAACCCCCATGCTACTGTATGTGACCATTTTTCTGAAGCTGAAAACTAGTCGTGGACCCCCTAGGTGTCTGTGGCAAAGCCGCGAATGCGCATTACACAAACTCAAGTAGCCCCCCCAAAGTAACACTGCTTTCTACGCTCCTGAATTCTACTTGACATTCCTACAAATTTCCATGTATTATCCTTTAATAATATCCGTCAAGTAAGCATTCTTCTCACATGTTGCTAAGATGAAATCTTAATCTGATAATTGCACTGGACAGGAATTGAACTTGGGTTTGGGTGCTGGTTCCTGAAAACCAGACAGCTCATAGTAACGTGGGTTAGTATGGGGATGGGTAGTGGTGTATTAGATGGGGGTTAGAATGACCAGGATGATGTAGAGTAATGAGCTCCTCTATGTCGATGAAATGTCCCATTATGGTCATTAACAAAAGCTTCTCCTGACTCCTAACCAGACATTGTCTGCTTGGGTTGAGGTGTAAAAGGTGAGTATCAGGTGTCTGAAAACCAGACAGCTCTAGGTAGGTGGGGCTCAAAAGCCTTGGAAGGCAGCCCACCTATTAAAGAGAAGGAAAACTTCTGATTTCAAACCCCTTGTTCTGGGTTATACAGAACAATAAATTCAGCAAGACCTTCACTTGTATGTTCATGGTTGGGCTGTCCATGTTGGATTCAATGACTGCAACAATGTGACTGGTGTTTCCTTGGCATGCTGATGAACTTTGTGAAACAGACAACTTTTTTATATACGAATGTGACCACATATCTCTCTGTTTATTGGATTTCCCCACCCCCATTCCTGGAAAAACTTAGTCTTACACACTTGCAAACTGTCACAAGGGTTCTAAGACAACAAGAAAATATCAAAAGTCCAATTTGGACAAATTTGAAAATGATAAAATGTCCCATTAAAAACATGTATTAAAACATTTAAAAGTTTGCTCAAAAGTGCTGTCAGAATGCAGGAAATGCCATTTTAGAGATCCAAATTTCAAAAATTTTCGGGGGGGGGGGGGGGGCATACCCCCGAGCCCCCTAGAAATGTAAGTTGACTAAGGTATCAAAGTTCCTAGGTGACCACCCCTGATTATGACAGTGTTATAGAACTAAGAAAATCATGAGAATTTCTCTTCATGTCTTTTTTAGGGTGATTCTTAATTACTGTGAACTGCTATTTTGAATTAACTACATTTGAATATTCATGATTTGTTCTTAATCTATAATCTTTAAAATTATTTTGGTTCACATGGTAGTTTCATTATTATCGGTTATTATAGTGATCTTTCCGCAAGGTCCGTCATGTTCTTTTTTGACTTTTTCTTCATTATCGTGCTCACAGTTTTCAAGTCGTAGGTGGCATTCACTTGGATAAGTTATTCCGTTTGATCCACAAACCGGTTTATGTATAAGAGGACAAAATTTTGGACATATGATACTTCCTAAATTTATTTATTAAAAAGAAATCAGATAAAAAGGCTAATAACGATCAAAACCAAAGACATGCAGTGACTAAACATTTAATAGTGTATTATGCGGGCAGAGATGCTTCCTCCAAGAACAGAGAAAACTTCAGAGAAAATGGCGCAAAATGAAATGGCCTTAATTCAGACGTTAAATTTTAAACATTATATATATATATTATAAAATATTACTAGGGTTAAGTCACGTTGGCCTGAAAAACAGAGAAAAATCTTCTCGACGTTTCGAGCGAAGTCCCTTCGTCAGGAGAAATTAGTAAACAACTCACATGTGGTCACGCGTATTTATAGCAGAGCTACAATGGGAATCACGTGAACACATGTAAGCCAATAAAAACAAAGTAAACAAATAAATTAATATGTAATTTTAGCCTGTGTGCAGGTGCTGACCCAATTTGTGGGTCAGCTACCTGCAAATAGGCAAAGAAACAGGTTATAAATTACTATTTAAATCATCAGAAAAAGGTTAAGGAAAAGGTGTGGAATATGGTGATGGAGTGAGCTAAATGAAAGGAGAATTGCTCATTGAGGCCGTGAGGGTGAATGGTACCAAGTTTGTAAATGAGACGCATTTCTTGTTTACGACGAGTATCATTACAACCTTTAATGGGCTGAATGGCGCAGATTTTCATGTTAGAAAAGGAGTGGTTGGCACTGTTGATTGGCACTGTTGAAGTGCCTGGCAACAGGTTTGTTTTGCACATTGTTTTTGACATCACGAAGGTGTTCAACAAACCTGTCACCTAAACGTCTTCCAGTTTCTCCGATGTAAAGCATGGGACATTTACTGCAAGAGATACAGTAAATGAGGTTGGAGGAAGTGCAAGTGAAACTATGGGTTATGTTGAACCTACATTTTGAGCCGAAATTGAAATTGAGGAGTCTAAATATTTACAGGTGTTGCACCTACCACGACAGCAAGAGCTGGTGCCAACATGTGATACCAAGGCTTGCTGCAGTGAGCTGTGACCGAAAAGATACTAGGGATTTCTCAGAGAAAATGGAAGATGTTTCTGGATCATTTTTAATGAGGTTGAAATTGCGGCTAATGATGTCCCTTACTTTGAAATTGAAGGGATGAAAAGTGAGAACTAGAGGTACTTTTTCATTAGAAATGGTAGCCAAAGGTTCGCTTAAGGTGTCTGAACGGGAAATGTTGGAGACCTTGTGTAAGCCAGTGTCTAGGAGGTGGGAAGGATAACCGGGATTAACAAAAAATATTATATATATTATATTATATATATAGACTGCAAATCCCAAAACAATTTAAGAAAATAATACTTGTTTTAAGATTTTCATGTCCCGTCTGCAAGATAATAATCTTCCTGAGTTTTCTTGACATGATATTTTGTCTTAAAACAGGATTAAATATCTTAAAACAAGAAATAAAATCTCAAAACAAGAAAAATTATCTTGACAAGATTTGGAGGTTTTGGAGTATATATATGTATATATATATATATATATATATATATATATATATATATATATATATATATATATGAATGTACTTCACCGATGCTGTCCCACATGTGGTTGTCACCGACGATTGCATGTGTATAAGTAATTAATGAAATTCATTCAGATTGTTCCAAGCTACACTGATGTCGAGCTGTAGTACAGCGAAACACGTGTCTGTAGATTGAACTATACATATATATATATATATATATATATATATATATATATATATATATATATATATATATATATATGGAACCCATCTAGATGTGAGAATGCCATTTTATATATTCCCCAGTAACAGCTGCTTGTGAGACAATACTGGACATGTGCATATCCAGATAGCGTGAAGTTGTATTGGGCCAGAGTGCTTAAAAGGTGTAATATATATATATATATATATATATATATATAGAGTTCAATCTACAGACACATGTTTCGCTGTACTACAGCTCGACATCAGTGTAGCTTGGAACAAGGAACAATCTGAATGAATTTCATTAATTACTTATACACATGCAATCGTCGGTGACAACCACATATATGT
>OZ035998.1:24154776-24282276 GCA_964035015.1 Corallium rubrum
CCAGTAACCCAATCCCTCTCCTTGAGCACAGTCTGATGATGTAATAATTGTATCTGGACACATTACGACCTCTTATCAGGCCCTTACTTCTCATCACCCGAAGAACCTTGGAAAAGTCGGATAAGACAACGTCAACGGCTGTGTCCCTGACAACTCTGGTGAGTCTCTTCCTCATCCAACTATTTCTCGAATGCTCACTTCTACGGCCGGCCGCCCGGTATCTCCCAACAACATATCCATACTCCGTGTCACCACATCCTGGACAGGAATACATCTCAGTTCTCACCTTCACACGAAACCTAGAACAATCCTCACACCACAACTTCGTACTACGTCTGGGTGGATCCCAAGCCGGGGCTTCGATCCCCATCTGCTTACAGACCCATTCAACGCTTGAAGACGGTAAACCCTTCAGCCCCTCCGGTAAGTCCGACCAGGAAACAGACATTATAACTAAACCCTAACAAATCCTCTTAACCCCTACAAAACAAACCTAGACATCAGATACCCACCAACCAGACCAACAGACCCAATAAACAGGGTCTGATACTCTTTCATCTCACCCGATGGTTTGTAATAGTCAGACAACTCAGGCTTTGGTTGGGACGGCCCAACGGCCTCAACCTGCTCCAACCTACCCCTCAGCAGATCCAGGGCGTGATTCGTTGTGTTGATGTCAGCGTTGGCGTCAGACAGTTCCTGCCTCAACCTCTGTATCCTATCCTTCCTATCCACTTCACTCTCATACCATTTCTCCTTTGCCCTAACCAGCTGCTCAAGGGCGTGGTTGTGTCTCTTAATCTCAGCTTCATATCCGGTATGATTTAACTTTGAAAACAGGAATCCAGCGCCCGCGAAGGCCAAGGCGTTAAACAGTCCACCAGCAACCACACTAGCCATATATATATAACTAGAGATAATACACTCCGTCACAAAGATCCGATAATAGAACGGATGTTACGTCTTTCCCAATACGGAATCCTGAGTAGGTAATGACCGTTGTCCTTGGCGTACTCGTCTTTCATCCGATCGTGTTCCTTCTGTACCTTAAAGCACCTTTCTGCCTCTTCCTGGGTAAACTTACCCGACCAGGTGGAGGGGCTGAAATGTTGCTCACCATCATACTCAATCAATACGAAAGTACCATCGCTAAGGGGCGCTGCGAAGTCATACCTCAAAAGACCACCGCCCAACCACACTAACCCATCAAAAGTCTTCTCCCTAACCGCCTCAATTCTGTTAACGCGTAAAGCATCCCACACACTCCTCTCTCCTCTAGACATAGGAGGCAGCCAACGTGTCTCAATCTCTACGCTCATAGTAGCCACTGCGTATGGAACCCCCTTAGGCTACTTAGGCTTTGAAAAAGGGTCAACCGGTAGATACCCCTTCGACTGGGCATATCCAACCACAACTGTACTAATTCCAACAGCTAGAGCCAGCCTAACGGTACCCTTTATAGACTCAGGAGTACCCAAAGGTTCCCTCAAGACCTTCCTCGAAGCCATGGAGACTGCCACAGCTCCACTTGTAATCAGGAGGGCGTCGTAGAGCTCGTTCATCAGTTCTTTTCGGTCGGTTGACATTATACTAACACATATTTCACTCGTCGAAGGTGTCTAAAACCGGAGGGGTCCGAACGGGGTTCTGTGGTTCGACAGTTCCTTCCATTACCTTCTCCTCATCAATGGTTTTCAGCCTCTGAACCTCCCTTCTCTCCTGCCTCATAGTGTAATAAAGTGAGGCCCCACCGATAACCAACCCAACGGTTCCAATTATGTAACCATAATAAGCTGACCGACCACCAACCCCAGGACCAATCTCAGCCACCAACTGCTCTCTGGCTTTTCTCTCCTTGGCTGCCTTCGATATCTGAGCCAGTCGTTTACCAGCCTCCACCCGTTTCGGATCCTTGGGTTTCTCCGTCTTGACCACTGATGTTACCTTAGGGACTTTCGAGGCTTCCGTAGATGTTTCGTCAGCCATCTATACACTAATCTATGTTTCATCTGTGAGGTCATCTGTAGGAATCTCTGAGGTCGTCTCTAAGGAATCTGTGAGGTCATCTGTAGGAATCTCTGTGGCTGTCTCTGAGGGATCTGTGAGACCATCTGTGGGGATCTCTGAGACTGTTTGTGGGGAGTCTGTGGGGTCATCCGCAGGGGTTTCTAAGACTGTCGACCAGACAGCAACAGACTCAGTCACGTAGTACTCTCCCTCACGGTTCCTCCTAACACAACGTCTCATCACCCCGATAGCTATTCTGAGGACATTGAAGATAATCAGTATGGGTCGTCTAAGTCTCTTTGGAATCTTCATATAAAATACGGGAGGTTTAGGGCCGTACCGTATACCTGAGGTATAATGACCAACCCAAAGCTCGGTGCTCGACTGATCGCCCTCGACGGAAACATTGGTGTGGGAAAGACAACGTTCGCTATACCATTCGCTAGAAGGAACCACTATCATCTCATCGAAGAGCCGGTTGAGAGCAACCCGTACCTAGAAAGGTTTTACGCTGACCCCGGGAGGTGGGCGTATGAGATGGAGACTTGGTTTCTTGGTGAGAGAATCGACGCCTACCTAAGAGCTCTGGAGTTAATCAACGAAGGGAGGAATGTGATCGTAGAGCGAACACATCACAGCTGCCTGACTTTTACTAAGAACTGTTGGCGTAATGGGTGGATAACCGACGAACAGTTTTCTGATTATTCCAAGATCTTCCACTCACTAAACAATCTGCTCCCAACCCCTGACGCTCTACTACTGCTACAGGCCTCGGTTGACACCTGTTACGACCGAATGCTCAGGAGAGGTCGGGAATGTGAAGCCGGTGTGACTAAGGATTACCTAGAGCGGATACGGTGGTATATGGGAGAGACGGTTATAATGGTTTGGAACAAGGGGACCAAGGTGATTGGTCTCGACTGGGAAGACTTCGGTCCGGATGAGTCTGAGGTGGTCGGTGCCCTCAGTGGGATCCCTAGCGGATTTCACGGTTGGATGGCTCGTGTGGATGACCGAGACGTCTACATACCAGAGATCGTCAGAACCGTTAGCCAGGCCCGACAGGCTCAGCTGAGTCATAGGTCCTATGGTACCGTGTGATCATACTGTCGGAATGTGGACAGACCTCAGTCACAATGTCGTCAAGCACACGGACGTCGGATAGGAAGACCGTCTCGTCGTAGTAAGCTCCGCGTAGGAAGCTTCTGATCTGTGTCAGAACCTTGTGGTAGCTAACGTGAGCAAACTCACAGTTTTCCAGTCTACCAGGCATTCCCGACTTGGTCATGTACCCTTGGATCAGGACGCCAGGACCGGCTATGGTTCCGAGGATCAATGGGTTAGCTGTGACACCACCAGCTATTCCCCCAACCACAGTCAACCCAATAGAGACCGTCTCGAGGATCATCTTCAGTCTCTTCAGTCGGGTGTGTTTCCACTTGTAACAAGTCGCTAGCCTATGGTAATACGAATAGAGTCGGGTTAGTTTGTCCACTTCAGCCGACTGGAGGTTTTTACCAATGTGGTTGAAGCTGACGACGCTTCTCCTCTTTTTCCCCATTCTAATTACAGGTCATATTCAACCATAGTCCTGTTACAAATCTTTTCAATCTCAGGATCCTCCAGACGACCCTCTACGACTTTCATACCATAAAAGTTGATGTCTGAATAATACTTCTTAAAACTGTTTAGCCCGAAGACATCCATATAAGATGTTCCTATCTGATCGATGTTACTGATAAAAAATGAGTCTCTTAGTATTTCACCATTTATCCTAACGTGTGACACTCTAAGTCCGGATAGCCAGTGGGCAGATATCAGAACCTTCTTCCCAATGAACTTCGTCGGAATTGTACACTCGTGAATCCTATGTGGTGACGACCCATCTATAAACAGTTTGTCATTCACCCCAGCTTTAAACCCAATGCTTTTGCCTAGACTGTTGTCATTGTTGGAAACAATTATTTCCCAGGTACCCGACGCCGATCTCACGCTGTTCCTCTTTACCACGACGAAAACCGAAACATCGGTGAACATAAATCTGGGTATGCTAACATGGAAGCCTGTTCTTATTAAGGACTCAGGGTGAAGGAAGTGGTGGTCGCCAGCAGTGTTAAGCTGTGGGTTGACACTAGGGGGTCTCCAAAACATGGCTGAGTTGATCCTAGTCTCACCGTCCCTGTCTTCTATGTAATCAACAAAGGGAGGGAGTTTGGAAACCACGTTCTTACTGGATCTGGTTACGTTCAGATCGAAGATAACTCTGCTGTCACGGGTCTTTATGTGAGATCTCAGTCTGTCGTTGAGTTGTTTATTAGTGATTGGTCTGCTGTAACCATAAAACAGACTCATATACTATAGGGCAGATACCCAGACGCGACTACAAACCGTACTCAGCCATAACCTCCTTACAAATCCTCCCAATCTCAGGTTCCCCCAGACGACCCTCTACAACCCTCATACCGTAAAGGTTGATGTCTGAATAAAAACTTTTTAAGCTGTTTACCCCGAGAACACTCAGGTAGGGTGTTCCCAACTGTCCGATGTCACACATAGTGTATGAGTCCCTCAGTATCTCACCATTTATCCTGACGTGTGACACCCTGAGTCCTGATAGCCAGTGGGCAGATATCAGAATCCTCTTCCCGATGAACTTCGCTGGGATTGTACACTCATGAAACCTAGCCGGTGTCATCCCACCAAAAACCAGTCTATTACTCACCCCAGCTTTAAACCCAAGGCTTCTACCATCGTTAACGTTGGCATTGGAAACAATTGTTTCCCAGGCACCCAACGCCGATCTCACACTGTTCCTCTTTACCACGACAAAGACCGAAACATCGGTGCCCATGAATCTGGGCACGTTAGCCTGGAAGGCTGTTCTTATTGAGGACTCAGGGTAAAGGAAATGGTGATCACCGGCGGTGTTAAGCTGTGGGTTGATACTAGGGGGTCTCCAAAACATGGCCGAGTCGGTCTCACCGTCCCTGTCTTCTATGTAGTCAACAAAATGGAGTCTGGAGACTGCGTTCTTACTGGATCTGGTTACGTTCAGGTCAAAGATGACCTTGTAGTCGGGCTTCGTGTTAAGGACTTCTCTCAACCTGTCGCTGAGATGTTCATCAGTCACTGTGTCCAGTCTGTTGTAACCATAAAACAGACTCATATACTATAGGACGTATTTACTGAACAGATACCCAGACACAGCTGTTAGGACCAATAGGATTCCCAACTCATTGTCTGGTCCCCCGTCCTGACCGGCGGGGCGTTGTGCCTTCTTTGGGGTTGGTGTGGCTGTCTCTAGACTTCGGTCGGTTGGTGTGGGCTCCAGGGGTTGGGTGTTGTCTAGTGAATCAAGATGATTCCCACCATCTTGATGGGTTTTTTTTGAGTCTGGTTTGGTGTGAGCCGTAAAGTAATTGATACCATGATTCACGCCAAATTTCATTTTGTAGTTTGCAACCTGTAGTTTGTTGTTGTAGCCAGCAATCGGATTTTTAAGAATTATAAGGTTGGATGGTAATAGCCAAAGACTTGGCGAAACTGCTAGATTTAGGACGACATTTGTATCTGTCACCGCTCTATTCATATTGTTTATCCATGTAGCTGTGTTGTAGTTGATAATACTATCCTCAACCAGTTGCCTAAACACTTTCTGAGTCTCCAATGCACTCGCCCTATCACCATATATACTTTGTTTTGTCTTTGCCTGAGCACCAAGAATGGAATAAATAAACGCCTCTATGCTCTGATTTAGGAGTAGGAGACCATTTGAGGTTAAACCATCACTCGTCTTTGGTATGAATTTCTTAAAATCCCCACTAACATCTCTTAACCTCCTGGTTCCTTTCCATTTTGTTACTGAGTGCTCGGGGTCTTCCGTGTGTTCTACCTCCTGCCACGTCCATCTCGGTGCCTTATCTCCCTCCATCAGGAATGTTGCACCATAGCTTCTCATAATGTCACCTATTTCTGAGTCTGATTTTACATCGAATTCTCTCATAATTCTTCTTATTGTGAAATACAGATGGAACCTCAAAAGTGATGTAACTTCCGGTGGAACGTCATCACTGGGTGTTAGATGAAGTAACGACACCCCAGAAGCATATGTAGCGACGTACGTCCCCACAAGCGCCTGGTAATACTTCTCTTTCAGATCCCATTTAGAGTATGAGGAAGTTTTTATATCTAACGGTGGGAGGTCACTTTGAAAATACTCTGTCTCATTCACATAAACCCGAAACTGATTGACTGGATAATTCAGGACATACTCCGTTGGAAAATTATCATAGTAATAATATGACCCATGTGTTTTGTACATTGATCTGTGTTGTTTTCCTTTTGGGATTGTCTGAACGTGACCACCTAATAACCATATTTTTGGAAATCTAGGCGGTGGTTTATTTATTGTTAAGTACTTGGTGTAGTCTTTATTGTTCTTAAACTCCGCGTCACCAGTGTAGATGTATGAGTCACCGACAGGTCCAAAGAACACACCAGGTTCTGACTGACCGAAGACTGATTCAGTTATGAACTTAGTTCTATCAGCGTATGGGTATTTGGTGAAAAACTCTCTCAGGGTCTTATCCATATATCATAGGTTAGGTTATATGGACGCTGGGGTTGGGCTGGAACAGGAACTGAGAGATATATGGTATAATCCGAAAACAGGATATCAGTCAGCTGAACGGTTGTACCAGAAGGCATTGGAGGAAGGTCTTGATGTGAGTAGGAAGGCAGTAAGGGATTGGCTGAAAACACAGGACACGTACACGAGGTATAGGCCGGTTGTGAGGAGGCATAAGTTCAGACAGACGTTCGTCAGCCACCTTGGTGAACAGATACAGATGGACCTGGTTGATATGAGGAAGTATAAGAACCAGAATAGAGGGTATTACTGGGTTTTGACCGCTGTTGAGATCCTGAGTCGGTATGCTTTCGCCGTTCCCGTTTACAGGAAGGACACGAGTAATATGACTGGGGCTGTGAGTAAGCTGTTGGAACAGTTCAAAGACCGCTTTGGTGGCTACCCCGACCTGGCTCAGTTCGACGACGGAAAGGAGTTTTATAACGTCGGTGTGAAAGGCCTGCTGAAGGAACGTGGTGTTGAGTACTTCAGTACGTTTTCGGACAAAAAAGCAGCAGTCGTCGAACGGTTTAACAGAACACTTAAGACTGCTATGTGGAAGTATTTCTACACCAAGGGGACTTATAGGTGGATTGATGTCCTGGACGATCTCGTTGAGGGTTATAACAACACAAAACACAGTGTCGTTATGTTGAAGCCTAAGGATGTGAGTAAGTCAAACGAGAATCAGGTCTGGAATACGTTGTTTGGTCATCATTTCGGCGATCATCCTTTACCCAGGTTCCGGGTTGGAGACACTGTGAGGGTGTCAAAGTACAAGAGCGTATTTACGAAAGGTTATGAGGCTAACTTCACTGAGGAAATCTTTAGGATTACGAAGGTCATCCGTGGTGATCCAAACGTTTACGAGATTGAGGACTCTGAGGGTGAGCCGATTATCGGAAAGTTTTATGAGGAAGAGCTGTCGCCGGTGGATAAGAAGGATGATGTTTATAGGGTAGAGAAGGTGTTGAGGAGAAAGAGGGTCGCGGGAAAGAAGATGGTGTTGGTCAAGTGGCTGGGTTATGGTGATAAGCACAACTCATGGATACCCGAGAGTGACGTACAAAACCTGGGTTAATGTATACTCGGGTAATGAGGTTAACATTATTCATTGAAAACGGTGAGAAGACTGTCTACTTCGAACAACCTATCATGGTGACAGGTCCAAGACCACAGGTGATGCTGAAGAAAGCGACGGTATACTGGAACTATAACAATGTGGTGTCAGGTCTGAACGATTCGGTGTCGTTTGATGGTAAGGAGGCATCCGCTCCTGAAGGTTATTTCGGCTTTGACGCGTTGGAAACGTTCGTTAAGGGTTTAGCCGGGACCCACAGTGGGGTGGTGGAGTTCGGAAAGAATGTTTACAACGGAACATCTAAGGTGAAAACGTCGGAAAAGCTGAAGCTTGGGAAGATGGGTCTTCTTTTGGGCTTTGATGAGAGTGATGTGATAGATGTTGGTGGTGGTGGGTGGACGAATAGTCCGAATCAGGTGGACATCAACAGAGGGTTGAGGTATGTTAGGATTTCGTGTGACGCTGTTGAGAGTGAGAAAAGTTTGGACAATGGGAGGAGGAGTAATCTGATTGGTACCCTTCCGATAACCTCTGAACAGAGTCTGAAAGGAAGTGTACAGCACTACACAGACATTGAGTCGAAAGCTGAGATCCGTAAGGGTGTTTACGGTAAGATGACCTTTAGGGTTCGTGGAAATAATAATCATTCAGTAGGTCGACCGGTTGGGATTGGGGCTGTCCTGCTTGAGTTGTACATAGGCTAGTATATAATGGCTGAAGGGGGAGTTGATATCGAAATGGGTGAGCGTGGTGAAGATGGAAAAAGAGAAGAGGATGATATCAACGAGACAAGCTTCATAGATGATGACAATGAGGACTCCGGATCGGACCACTCCCTATTCAGACCCTCTGACCCTGTGACCCGTGTTGAAGGTGAAGTGCCCGACGCTGGTAGTGATGTTGGGTCAATGAAAAGGTCTGTTACATATGATAAGAAGAGGATCTTCCGCGAGATGTTAGATGCTGCAATAAATAAGTTAGATGGTGAGGCATCTGAGGAGCTGATAGAACACACCAGGTTTAGATTCAAAAATGGTCGCGTCAACGGAGCGTGGTTTCATGATGTACTGGTTATGGTGTCTGATGGTGACGGGATTAGGTATAGTGATAACCAATCAGAAAAGGTAAAAGGGTATGTTGATCGTTTCAAAAAACTGTTAGAGAAAGCCAGAATCGAACATTACAATACGGCTGAGGGAGCAGTTGAGGAAATCGGTGGTAAGCCAACACTTTCTGAGGAAGCGGTGGCTAACATACTCTCACGGTCCAAATCAGAGATCGACGGTTGGGTTGAAGAAAGAGTGACAGACCTACAGGAACAAATGGAAGGGGTATTCATATCCAAACAGGAAGTAAGAGAAATCTCTGGAATAATCAACAAACAAGCTATTGATATGGATACGGATACGGATATGGATACGGATATAAATATAACTAATATTAAGGCTCTTGAGAGAGAAGCCGGCCGCTACAAAGGGAAGGCGGAAGAGGAGGTCAACCCTCTCAAAAAACAACTCTACGACAATGTTAAAAAAATTGCAGAACTAAAGGCAGACAGTATAAGAATCAGGATTAATGAAAGACCTGAACACACAGATGCCATGTCTATCCTAAGCGATGAGGTGGAGAACAATGACTTGAATAGGTTGGAGCGTTTTAAGAGGTGGGCTAGGGAGAATATGGTTGGCCTGTCTGCCATAGCCATTACCATAGCTGAGATCATAACCACAATAGTTGTGGCGGCCAGAAGGACTGTCTCGGGGGGAGCAAAAGCCGTTGGTGGTTTCGCTAAGGCACTCGCTAATCTGGGTAAGAGTTTGGGACCTTTGTTAGCACCACTGTTCAGTTTAGTAGCACAGGTTCTGACCTGGGGAGCAAAAGGAATAGCGTGGTTAGCCAACAATCTGTGGGTTCTCGCCATAGCTATGACGTGGTTATTGTATGACTACTGGAAAAACAGAAAATAAAACCTGTTATGTAGTATATGACCAACAGAAGTCAGACAGAGCTGATACCTGGATTTAGGCGGGCGAGAATGTCGGAGATTAAGGGACTCCGGACAAGACACACAATCACCATGAACCCCAACAAAGTCAACCCTGGTGAGGACCTCTACATCGACATACCAAAGCTAAAACCTGATAGCTGTTTGGTCCCGGGTAGCTTTCACCTATTGTTCGACTTCAAAAACATGAACAACAAGTCGTGGTTCCTAAACAATCTCTCCAGACTTCTGGTTGAAAGGCTGGTTGTTAAGCTAGCCGGTGAGACTGTTTACGACAACACAGGTGAAAGTGTCCTCGGTGTATACAGGGATCTCTGGTTACCGAAGAGTGTGAGGGATCAGATGGTTGGGTATGGAATTGGTCCAGAAAACCTGAGAAAGTTGATGTCTAAGGACGACAGTGGGGCCTCCTCTGGGGACGTTGAGAAGGTAGCTGACGCTCTGATGCTTACAATCCATGGAGTGAGGATGAAGGTGAGATTGGATAAGATCCTCGGGGACCACGGACTTTATGCTCCCTTTGAAATGTACAACAACTTCCGCTATGTCATTAGCCTACCAAAGGCGGGTGACGTTATGGTGGCCCAGTCAAGTGAGACCGTTGATGGGTACACACTGGAAAACCTTGAACTGGAGTATGAGACGATTGATAACACCGACATCGCCAGTGAGATAACCTCACTGTACACAGCTGGTCGATCGTTGTCCTACGAACACGTCACGTTGATGAAGTCAACTGAATGGCTGGCTGGATCAACCCTAATCAACGAACACATTAACCTCCCACGGAAGTCTATGAAAGGGATTGTGATGATGTTCACAAATAAAACCCGGACTGATAGTGAGGAATACGTTTATCCAAACATTGAGAGTATTAAGCTAACAATCGAGGGTGTACCCAACGCTGTCTTCAGTCAGGGGATTCCGAAAAGCCGGTTCTATGACGAAGCTAAAAGACTGTTTGGTGGGAAGGAAAACACAGATCAGTTTATGACAATCCAGAAGTTCTACAAGGACGCCTTCGCTCTAGCGATTGACTTGAGAAGTATTGAGGACCGTGACAGTGTTGGGACTGGAAAAAGAATTGTTAACACACAGTCTGGGGTCCTGGTCGAGATTACTAAGAAGGTGACTGTGGCTAACGTAGTCTGTCGGATCTTTGTGCTGAGTGATGGTTTGGTAAACATGGTAAATAAGAATCTAAAATCAATCCAGTATTAAATGGACCACCCATTCAATATGTTGATCGTTGGTATGACAGCCTGTGGAAAAACCTGGTATCTCCTGAAAATGTTAGAAGATGAATACCTCAGGTTTTTTGACTACATCGTTCTTCTCTGTCCAACGTTCAGCTGGAACGAAACCTATGGTACCTGGAAATACACCTCTGACCCGGACTTCATCGCTGTGGATTGTAGTCAGGACGACGTTGAAATTGTGCTAGAATATATTGTTCGGATATTCAAAGGATCCAAAACACTGATAGTCCTCGACGACTGTGCCAGTGGACAACCCGTAAAAAACAGAACAAGTGAG
Source organism: Corallium rubrum (assembly GCA_964035015.1). NCBI lineage: Eukaryota > Metazoa > Cnidaria > Anthozoa > Scleralcyonacea > Coralliidae > Corallium > Corallium rubrum. Next base: position 24,166,033 of record OZ035998.1, read on the forward strand.
TTGGTTAAATTAGCCTTCAGCGCCCGACATTACAATCTCTCAACTATTGTAATCACACAACAGCTAACAGCTATCACAAAACCTTATAGGGAGAATATCAGTAAGTTGGTAACGTTCTACAACCCCAACAAAACCGATATGAAAGTCATCACTGATGACTACCTTGGTGGTTTAGACCGTAATGAGGTTATGGAGGTAACTAAAAAGTTAAAAGAAAACAAATACGCTAGGCTTGAGATTATGTTAAGGCATCCGTACGCGTATAAGGTGGTCATCCCCAAATCTGGTTTGTAGTAAGATGGCCGAAAAGAAGAGTAAGACGGTGAGAGTTGGAAAAAAAGTCAAGGAACCTGCTGCAAAACCAGCTGAGACATCTGTTGGGGAGCCAGAAACGGAAACACCTACTGAGATCCCCAACTTAGTCGATGAGCTCGTCAATGATCTGAAAAAGACTGAGGAAACCAACCCAACACCTCCACCAACCGATGACACCAACAGTAAGAGAAGTGAGCTAATAAAACTGTCAGAGGATGGTGAAATAACTCAGTCAGTTGGCTACATCAGAAAAGCGTCGGTAAAGGTTGTGGATAAGCTATACGCTGAATATGAGGCCAGAAGGATGGAAAGGGCTAATGAATTCCTGACTGATATGTTAATCAGTAGATTCTCCAATGTTCTCGGTGGTTTGGACGCCGTAGAAAGCTCTGAGGAGTTAGACAACGAATTACAAAAAGACAAACTGTTAAAGAGTGACGTTGGTAAGGTTGTGGCCATGATCACACCGTACATACCATGTCTCGGACTGCTATCCGGAGGTATAACTGTGGGAAAACATGTGTATCAACACAAAACAAAAGTATCTGAACAAAAATCGGGGAGTAAGTGAAATGTGTGTTAAAACCACAACTCTGACCGCTTTGAGGTGTTTCATATCAGATCCAACAAAAGCGTCTGAAAGGGGTGGTGGTCATTTTTTCACTTTTTGAAGTATAAGCAGACGAAAATGGGTTTTTGGAGGCGCGAAAAATTTTTTCCCCTTTCAAACATCCTTTCTTGATGAATTCCAGAATTTTTTTTTTTGGTTTGGGTCCCTTTTCGTCCCTTTTTCTTATACTTAAAAAATTTTTTAAAAAAAGCTTATCGTTTTGGGCGACCCTCCTTACTAAATCTGATCATCTGGGGGCTGTTTTTGTTGGGAAAGTAAAAAGTGCGCCCATACCCTCAAGTTCTATACTACTATATATATATATATATATATATATATATATATATATATATATATATATATATATATATGTGTGTGTGTGTGTGTGGACGGACCACGCGCGGTGAAGATTGTGGGGCACTGGAAACAATATAGTTCTTGACAAAAAAGATTTGATATTATTCTTGACAAAAAGACTTGAGAAAGGAGTTTTTGGGATACGTATCCTTTTCAAAAGAACAGAAACAAATCAACGTTTACGTATATAAAGTCTTCAGACTTGACTAAAAGGAAACCCGTCAAACCAAAACTCGAAAGAAACGAAGACAAAGGCCGAAAAGTTTATAAAGCTACGGTAAAAATATAGAGCAGTCGCTCTAAGTAATCATGAACACTTAGTAGCAAAACTGTTGAGTTTCCCTGTTTACATCTATCACTGTTAATTTTGTTTTATATTTTGTGTGTCCTTGAAGTACGTATCATATCCATTCCATGTTTTTTCTAGCCAATGCCCGTTACGTTGTATTTTTGACCTGTGGCTGCCGTCTTATCTCCTTTTAAATGGCTTTCTTATTGTAAAACTACATATGACTTAGCGATTGTTTATAATTTAGCATAAAAATGGAAAAGGAACATTTCTTCTTTTGTAAAACGTACAAAGACTACAAATGCTGCTGAAATATTTATTAACATGTATGAAAACATTTTCAGCAATTCAGATTTCGAAATGAAAAATTGTTTTTGTTATATTAGTTTAAATAAATTTAAAATGCCATAAATGAATATAGTTTGAGTAGTTTTCAAAATGCAAATATTTTTAGATCTTTGTAAACATGGGAAGAAAGAACTGTAAAGTATAACCCTAATATTTTAATAAAATTCTGATGCCTGCTTCAGTAGTGTGGTGGTAACATCGTCGGTTTGCACGCGAACGAGATTGAGTTCAAACCCTGGAGGCAACGTGAAATTTTCTTCATCTCAATATATTTTACGAAATATCATCCTTAAATTTTTCTTTGTTCTTTGTGGCATTTTTCTTCAAAAAAATAGAGTGCTTTTTTTTATTTCAAATATTCTACCATAATTGAAACTATATTTTCATCGTTTCGACCATTCGCGAGGATCTGGGTACGAGAATGCGTTCCGACAGGAGTAGCTATTTCCAGGCCTCCAATAAAAAAGAGCGCAAGGGAGGGGGGGGGGGGGGGGGGTTGCTGTAAAAGCGGGCGAGGGGTTGTTGCGTTCATGTATTTCTAGTACGTTCTACAGAAAACAAAAATGGCTACAAAATGGTTAGAATGGAAATTATTAATGGTAAGAGCGTTAAATTGTTTATCTGTGTTCGTTTAAAACGAAATAACTGCAAGCAAAACACATTTCAAAATTACGCTTGCTGTTGACAAGATTTCGTGATGTAAACTATATGCTAAATTGAATGTTTCTTTCAACTTTTTGTCACTTTTACAAATCAAATGAGTGGATATATATTGTTTCAATATTGTACATGAAAATCCATGCTAAATTATGCAAGAAAACTTTGCTTTTCCATCAGTTACTGTACCAAGGAGACCAAGGAGATGTCCAAAATGACGGTTGAACGTTTGCTGTTGGCAGTTAAAAAATGTATTAAACGAGCCTCAAAGAATATGTTATGGTCGAGAATTTATTTAACTTTTGCTGGTAAATTTATACTAAAACAATTAGACAACTCGCCCTCGTTTTCTATGAGCGATAGTCAACTCGGCTTCGCCTCGTTGACTATTCGCTCATAGAAAACTCGGGCTCGTTGTCTAATTGTTAAATATATATCCATCAAATCGCCAACTTTCGCGGCTCAAGCGAAACAAAATCTTTGGCAGAAAAATTGGTTTACAAATGACCGAAAAAGGAAAGCTACGAAGAGATATTGCAGTGGGATGAACCAAACAGTATTAAACACGACTAGAAACCATTGAAAAATAATTATGAATATAGAAACCATAGAAAAAAAATAATATGATAAAGATCGGAAAAGATGCCGCCAAATGTGACTGAAAAAAACAAAAACATATATCTTCGTGTGCCTGTTCAAACGAACAAAAGGCTTGTGCACTGGTATATCTTGGCTCGAGAGAGAACAGTGAATTGAAAGGAACATAAACACAAACAGCTTTTCACATTTTGAAGAGAATTGATTGCTTTTTGCTATGAACCGAACGAGAAAACCACGGAAACCAAACGCCGTAGCCCGTATGGAAGTGTTTGCAGCATCTAAGAAGAGCCAAAAGAAAATTTAGCGGTAAGCAGTGATTCGTATTTAACTTACCAGCCCGGCGTTTCTTTAGCTGATTAGAGTCTGTATACACTAGAAACCCAAACGTGTTGTAAGAACACGCATTTTTGTCCGCTATAGTGACACGCCAAAAGCGTGTTCAACACGGCTTTGGCGTGTTGTAATACAAGCGTGTTCTGTGTAGAAGCGTGTTGCTAGAACACGTTATTGTGTTGTAACAACACGTCAATTTTGACACGCTAAAAGCGTGTTGTAATACAAGCGTGTTCTGTGTAGAAGCGTGTTGCTAGAACACATTATATTAAGTGTGTTGTATCAAACACTGAAGTCTGGGAATCGTATTCAAGACCCGCCACATGATATCACAATAGTATCGAGGATGCTGCGAGACTTCAGAATTCCTACCATAAGAGAGAAAGTAAACAAGGAAGGGAAACGTTTATTTCCATGCCCAAATCAACTGTGTTCGCATGAAACAGCCATATTTTCAACCAAGTATGGTAACTGTGCCAAATTGGGTGGCACCTTTGCTTTCTGCCCAACATCTGCTATTCTTATGAGAAGTTGGCGTCCACACTTAATTTAAGAACCAACACTTACATTTATTGTGTTATCAATTAAATATAAATCATATTTTTTTGTGTTTGGGAGAAACTAGAAATTTTAGGTTATCTTGATTATCATAAGACTATTGGCCCTGTGCTATCCAAACAATTTTTTAGGCAGTAAAAGGTGGAGTGCTGTGTGAGCAGTGTATTATATATAGTAAAGAACAAAGGTCAAAGGCGGTGAACTGTTGAGATTTTGACCAATGAAATACTGACAATCTGGGAGGAGCTCTTCAGCATAAAACGTGTTGAAATAAAAACGGAGAGCTTTATATATATATATATATATAGTATGCCAATAGGTGATGTAAGTGGAAAGTAAATTTATAGACGGTAGCAAAATGTTAATTCATTTGTTTTTTTGATCAGTGATCAACAAACAGACTGAGTGAAGGGAGAACTAATCACTCAACAGTAGTGTACACGCAATACTGTATATTAGTGGGAGAACAACAGCATGCAACAAAAAATTGAAATAGATGAAAGTGTTTGAGGAAATAGTAATGCCGCTTTTTTGGTATATATAAAACCTTTCGTATTCATTTTTATTTCATCACGTTTTGCTTTGTTCATGACGAGCTCCCCATTGTAATATAATACACTTGAAAATATTGTATAAAATAATAGACTAAATTTGATTAACATTTGTCGACATCTGTGATACGGTTTATAAAGGGCAATTTTTACCAGTTGTTTTGCGATTTCACTGCTCTCCAATGTACGAAACCTCTGGTGCGAAACTAATGTTTACATCATTATTTACAACAAAATATACTGATACATCTTTGAAGATTCTAAGCTTTTTTTGCTTCCTCTTCATTACATGTACTCGCAACAAAACATTTTAAGAATAAATACGAGGAGACATCCCGGCGCCGACTCGTTTGGTTTTCTGCCATCAATGCCATGTTGCTCACTTGTTCAGTGTACACTGGGCTGGGTTTTACCCTAATATCCGCGTTTTACCCCCATATCCGTGTTTTACCCTCATATCCGCGTTTTACCCTCATATCCGCGTTTTACCCTCATATCCGTCCGCCCGTCCGTCCGCATTCACGTTTTAACCTAACTCTTTGTTAACTATCCTTAAACTCGATCAGTTTGCTGTGCGTGCACTAATCCGTTTAATGTTGTCTAGCTTTGTTTTGTTTTGCATACAATGGCTTGATCCTCTTTTTTAATATAATGGTATATTGACATTATATAATCCTAATGTTGGCGCGACGTTCTTCACTAAAGATTTTAACACAGACTCTTATGTTCACGATAATCCATTTATTATATATATGTATGTTCCGGCCCTTAGACCTTGTTTGGTTTTGAACACAGTGATAAGTTTTCTTTTTAGCTAATATAACCATGCGGACTCGTGCGAGATGTGATTTCCATGCATGTATCTTTTGACATACTCACATAAGCTTTAACCCACTATATTTTTCTTTTTATCTATATAAATGCTTATGATTTGTTTAGTTATCGAGAGGTTCAGCCGCAATAGTTATTTTACAAGATTTCCTTTTAGTTTAATAATAGCCATAGTCTGGTACCAACCAACATGCTGCTGTGTCTTTGACTTTATCCTCTCAATGGGCTTTTCATATGAAGAGAGCTAGCCCGGTTACCGGGCTGATTTTATGTCACGAAAATCTTATTACCAATATTTGAGCAATGCAGAACTGATGATATAACAAAGCAGAATTGCCTTTGTTTTTCTGTAAGTATAGCACACATGGCCTTCTACATATCTTTTTTTTTGCAGTCATATGGAAAGATTTTCGTGACATAAAATCAGCCCGGTTTTACCAGGCTAGCCCGCCTCATATGAACAGCTCCCAAATCTTAGGAGATCAAATACAACCCACCACTGATGCATGCAATAATAATGTAGAAGAGGAATATTACAATAGCATCTAAACCAACATAGCCATAGCCGTCATGATGTTACGTGGTGCAACGGTTGATTCACGTAATTACTTTCATTGGTTATATTTAGAGCATGCACTATATATATAAAGAGAGAAAGTAGAGCTTGCACACGATAATAACCTCCACCAGGAGGTTATGTTTTTACCCCTATCTGTCTATCTGTCTGTTTGTCTGTCAGTCGCCAGGATATCTCAAAAACTATTATACAGATTTTCATGAAGTTTGCAGAAGGGTTGGCCATAGACCAACGACCAATCCATTAAATGTTGGTTGAAATTAGTCAAAATTTGGATGAGAAATTAATAAAATTAAAATCTGACCGCAAGATTCTCCGTGTAGAAGAAATACTTGATTGCGCTCATTATCCTTATTTTATGCAAAATTTTTGTATAATTTTGGTACGAGTGCAATCAAGCATTTTAGACTATGCGCACACGGTAACGTTTCCGAGCGTTTTCGTATTATTTCAAGTAATGAGCTGAATGTTCTCGATTCCCTTGAGAACAGAAACAATACGAAAACGCTTGGAAACGTTACCGTGTGCACATAGCCTTATTCATACATGCATGTGCTGGTCTCGTGAGCTAGCCTGGTTAGTGGGATGGCTCGTTTTCTTTTTAAACATCTCTAATAACCCGCTGGCGGAGGTATATGCAGTCTCTGACTGCTCTCTAGTTCTTTAATGTTTCCATGAAGCTATATTATATTTTGTACACATAGTCTTACAACTTCATTCAACTATAGCATGTTATCATAATCATTCCATATTTGTTGATCTGAAATAGTTATATTTAGACTCTGCAGTTGTGCATACAATAAAATAATTCGCTATAGCTGCCTTGGCTTTGTTTTGTATTACACAATAGTATAATATAATAGTGGTTGTTTTTAGTTTATAACAAGACAAAACTCGTTCCAAGAGTTTAAACTCTATTCTGATTCTTTTGACATATAACACATTCCTTTGTTGATTCTAGCATTTACTTTTAGGTTCAGTCATGTTGCCTTAGCTTTGTATTGTACTGTACACGTTTTTCAAAGATATACCTTTTAATTAATAACAATGCAGACGCGAGCCGAGGAGCATTTGCACATGCATGACGCGACTTTACCGCACTCAACTTAGTCTAAAGAATTTTGACATATTTTAGATTTGTTGACCTATTTGTTTAGTTATCTTTACACTCTGACGTATCAGTACACATTCCTTTTTAAAAGGTTTCTTTTTTTCAGTGAGTTACAGTAAAACTAGATGTTCTTTCCCGCGCGACCTTGCAATATATTGACAGCAACATAATTGCAAAGATGACTTGCAAACGGTAAACGGCGACTTCTTGGCGGCAAGTTGCAAAATTCGCATTTTAAATATCGAATTTGTCATACATAACACGAAATTTACTTAGAGTTGATGTTCATTCGACTTCCATTACTTGTACTTCAACACAGACATTCTATTTGTTGACCCACGTAATTTGTCTATTTTGGTAAAATTTGAACCTGATAATTGTACACGATAATTTTAACTCTTTCCTGTCCGAAATGATCTTTAGTATTTTACTTGTACGACTTTGTGCGATTCTCTTTACCTCTGCGAAAACTCTCGTCGGACGAGGATGTCTCCCGAGGATGGCCCCTGGACAGGAATATGCATGAGTAATAATACCTTTGACTTTGTTTTGCTTAATAGCCAATATGGCTTCAAATTTCTCTTCAATTAATATCATGCAGGTCTAGAATAAATATATATATATAAACTAATGCGTAATATTTTACTTGAATTGTACGATTTTGTACGATTCTACCTCTGCATGGGAAAGCGCTTGTCGCTGGGAACGAGGATTGGCCCTCCGACAGGAATGAGTAATGGTTAGCTTTCATTGACTTTGTTTTGCATATAATATAGTCAATATGGCTTAAAAGTTCTCTTCAATTAATAGCATGTAGGTCTAGCCAGTATACATTAATGCGTCATTTTGACGCGACTTAATTCAAATAGGATTTTAACACAATCTGTTTGTTGACTTGTGCCATTTGTTTAGTTATCTTTGGACTCTGTTGCGCACACAATGATTTCTACATGTTCCTAATAGCGTTGTTTTGTACATACTCGCGTCGACAGGCCTATCAATTGTCATGTATATTTTGTATATTAAGTTATTAGTTCATTTGTCGCGGCTTTGCTTTGTTATAAAAACATGCATGTCCTTTATAAAATTTGTCTCCTTTTTTTGTATTCAGACAAGTGTCGGGAGGATTGTTAATTCCATGTATTGTTATTAATCCAACTTTGCTTACCTGGGATTTAAAATTTGTTGACCCAAATAATTTGTTTGGACACTGTTTGGACACAGTATACTTCATTGTGCTTTGTAATGGATTTCTGGTTAATATCAAATTAAGTTACTGTTAAACTGTTGTGGACCACAACAGTTTAACTTTGATATTAACCAGACTGGAGACAATGTTTTGTCTTAGAACCTGGTTTACAGAGCGCCTTGGGAGCCCCAAAGTTTTGCAAAGCATATACACAGCTGCCTATAAGTAGTGTTTTATATATGGCAACGCCAAAAGGTCGTGAACTGCCAAGATATTTTGGAACGATATATGTATATAGACGTTAAATTTTAAAATTCTGCTAGCATACTAAATTATCTTATAATTCACCATATTATTATGCAGTGGTTGACTGGTATAGTAGTATTTTCCCAGAAAATTTTAGGAAAGATCTTGCTTCCTTGCATTACAACATTTCTGGTTTATGGGCCACAATACTTGTGGAGCGGATTTAGAATTTTAAATGTAAGTGTATGTTAAGCACCCAACCCGAAGTTTGTTAGCGATATATAGATTTATAACCTGTATATAAACCGCGGTACATCAAAGAAAACCGACTTGATCATAATTATTCTTATCTTGCTTGACAGGAATGTCAAAAATACGATATGAAAATATTTGCTATTTGCTTCATTATATAAGCGCAGTCGTTAGCAATTAGAGTAACAGTTTGACACCTTGAAGCGATAAGTAGAAGGAAAAGAAACTTTCAACTCGAACAATAAAGAGAATGAAGTCTTGGATAACTTTTATGTTGGCCATTCAAGTTCTGTACGGTTAGTATATTATTTGATTTTTCTTTCTTCATTTAATTCTATGACAAAACACATGGACCAAACCTGGATTAAGTGTGGACGTCGGTTTATCGAGTATACATGCCAATATCGCTTCAACTTAAAGGTTCTTAAAAACGCGCTTTTTTGCCTCGGGTTTTCCTCTCTCCGTATAAAATCAACACACCTTAGCTTGTGCTCCATACCGTCCATGGTTTGACATGTGTCGTATGGAGGCTCCCAGGAGCGCTTTTGAGAAGCCTTCGACTGACTCCGTTACGTTATGTGTCTTATCTGCGTTCTTTACAATTCACTGAGCGCCACAGGTTGTAAGAAAGAAATACTGTCGAATTCGTATCAACCACTGACCTCTTTCCGGATACCCTAGGATGTGATTCAAGGAGATTTTCTATTACGCGCAGAATATTTTCCCAATTTGTCTCAAATAGTCAAATTTGCACCAAATGTAGCTAGATAAATGAGAACACCATCGTATTGTCAAATAAAAAAGAAATAAATCACTTTTCCATCCATGCATACTTACAAATATAAAATCAAGGTACCTTCTCCACGCGGTTGTTGTTGATCATTTTCACTTCAAGGAGATAGTTCTAAAAAGCTGTGTTCGCGTTTATCTGTTGCGTTTATTTAGTGGTTTATCAGCTAGGGCATATACGGTCGAGGTGTCATATCAACGACAATGGACAAACAAAGGTCCGTAACTCAGTTAATTGTGAGCTAAATAAATCGCGCCAACACTCTTTTGTAGCCCAGACATACACCAATGCCGTGTGCAAGTTTGAAAGAAATCGGTTGAAACGCGCGCTCACTGAACTTCGTTCTTTGAATGTGGCCATGCGATGACTGAAAATAGGCTTTGAATATTTTGCGTGGTTGATGATTCTCCACCCTCTCTGTAAAGATAATCATAGGGTAACGTTTTACTCAATTAATAACTCATTCAATTTCAATATTTTTAAATCAAACTTTCGCCAGATGATAGATCAGGTAGTAAGCTTCACAAATATGTAAAAATATCATTTTCTATTTTTTTTAACTTTCTAGGGTATTCTGTAACCTTAAGCAGATACCTAGGCGAAGTCCCGGCTATTTCTTTAATAAAGCACTATAGTTGCAACCACTTTTAAGCGGACGCCCTTCTTAAACGGAAACGGACACATATTACGGGTTCCAGTGAGCAAATTAACCTCTGTCGTGGACAAATCAGTATCAAAATTAACGTTTTCTTTAATAACAGCCACAATCAACATTTTAGATTAACCGTGAGACCAACACTTCGAATTCAGTGATCATTGATTGTTTTATACTGAAAAAAAACAAACTACGTAATGTAGATACAAAAAGCTTGTCACCAACATGCTACTCCCTACTGTGCAACTCCTTTTAACCTGCATGACACCCCTCTTGGACACCTCAGTCATGTCCCAAATGTGTCCGCTTAATAGGGGTGCAATTGTAGTATATACCGTAGCAGCCTGGTTAATCTTTCCTTTCCTTTTCCCAGGCTCCAATTTAACCCGTTTTCTCAGTTAAGAAGTGAACGTTGTGCCATGTAAGAAACAAAGAACAATCTGTGAAGTATGAGCAAAATCTGATTTTCCCCAAAGACTCCTACCGGAAACAGTCAGCGCTCAAGTTCCAAACTAATGCACGTTACGTTTGAATTAACAGACAATATATTGTTGCACTAAAAAAGCAGTCTTACCAAGATTATAAAAAAGTTGAAAAAATATGGGACATTTGCATAAGCGTATCATGCAAGATTTAGGGCAGCAATCTCATACCCAGAGCTTTCATCACCCATGCAAACGAAGGCTTTGGGATAATCCATCATCGGAAACAGAAAAATATAGGCACGCCCAGGCGTGCATGTATCTACTGCGTTAATGCCTACTGTATTTGTGACAAAATTGATGGAATTGTATACTTGTAACAACCTTGTATTCAATCGATCTAGAGCTGAACAAGATTTTTGACAACATTGTCTATGCTCTCGGACCATGTTGTGTTTTAACTTTAAACAAGACGCCGGCTCAGACGTTCACTCGGGCTACTGATTTCTGAAAGCTTCGCGCGTAGCCCGTGCGTACTCTAACAAGACTACATGGCAATGACAATGCATTGCATATTTGCAAAGATTTTCACAAATAGAATATATGGTCTTATATGAACTGCAGGGGTGCAAGAAGCGCCGAAGGTTTCCTAATGTAATATAAATGTAAACAAGGCCGTTTTTCTGAAAATTAAACAACGGGTCTAATATATTTAGTAGACAAAACCTATATTGTCGGATTCGACAGAATCAAGCGATCATTTTGATAGTGAATTTATTTAAATTCGGACAAACAGAAAATATGTAAACATGTTTTGAAACACGCGTTCCCAAATGTAATACGACACGCGACACCTACGCGATATCTGGACATGCACTGAACAGTTCACAAATTGATATCTTACCGGTATTTGCTCTATTCGGTGCTTATTATTATACTTGCATTTCGCAGTTGTCGGACTATAAAGCAGCATGGCCAGGGCCAACCTGTTTTGAAATAGCTCGTCATATTTTACGTACTAAGGTATAGGGCGATCGCCGGCGTGTGCAGTTGTAAACAGTAAACATTGTAAAGCCTTTGGCTTTGTAAGCATGTTTATGATGAAGACAATTGTCAACCGCTTTAACTGATCAACCATAACTCGGTCACTTGCAAAAGGTAAAGCTATTCAAACAAGGAGAAAGCCGTTACTAGGTAAACAGTATGTATATGATTTTTGATATACTGTGGCCCTTTCTTGTTTCTCTACTCCTCAAGTCAAACTTCCCAGGTACTGATGTCAACACGGCATTTTTTCGCGTCTCTAAAAATTCGTCTATTCTGTCTTCATGGACAAACCTTGACAGCAACATTACTGATCAACTACTCATGAATTAACCAATACCGTCGGAAAACACCTCAACCCAACTCGATCAAAGGCAAAAGAACTCGAAAAAACCGAGCAGACAACATGCCTAAAAGATGTCCAGCAATGTCATCAAAATTATATTAAAGAGCAACCATACATTAATTGTTCACCCTCTCAGCATAGCCTATCACTGAGATTGGACTGCTATTCAAATACCATATTTCGCTCGTGGACTACCATAGGTTTTGCACATTGTTGCTTGAACATAAAGCTAGAGTGTCGCCCATTTGTGTTTGGCAACGCAGTCTTGTCAGTTTACGAAGCTCGATCAGACATGTTCGCCATATAAATTGCCTCGTCTGAATATTAAATCGTCCATGCAACGACCATTAATTTGCTTTCAAAAACTTCTACAGTATCATCATTCCAACAACGTCTAGTACATCACAATTAAGAATTCACTACGATTCATACTTAAAGTACTTACTTAATTTGTAAAAACTTCCTCTTGTTGAATATCCCGCTCTTTGAATTATACCATTGCTAACATTGATACGACTTGAGTGAAATACTTGGTGTACAGTAGTTATTTTGGCTTTGGTAGTTTCTCGTGAGTCAATCGTTTTATTCTGTGTTTTTATTGGCTCCGAAGGCATTCTTTTGTTAACTTCACTTCACTTCACTTCAACTTCACTTAACTTACACGGGTGATAGCATAGTATCTACTCACGCATGCGCAGTGGATACAAAAACCTGTTCCTGCTTGAAAAAAAAGGCACCTTTAGCTAGCAAAACACTTATCCCAGAGCCTTAGTTCATGTGAGCGCGGCGAAGGCTTTGGGTACGAAATTAGGAGAAAAGGGAATAAGTTGTATTTTCCACTCATATACATGTATATATTTTAACATATGAATTTAACTTCAACATTTCACAGACACGAAATTGTCCAAAATTCCTGCAAAAATGTGTCCAAATTTTTTTTTTTCAATTAGTTTGGAAAGGCATGCAATTGCTATACGTTTTTATGCCTTGTGTTTGATGGCTTTTATCTGTGCGTGTTTTGTGCTGGGCACTTATATTTATAATAAGATTACACTTTCCGCCTGGTAAATCTCTTGCCTATATACGGTTCTTTGTTTGCTGTACTTTTTTTATTAGACTTCATTTTGAGAGAAACCTGGATATTACTTTTTATTAGACTGCGCTATTGTCTATAGTATAATGGTCAGCTTGGTTAAAGTTACACTACACTGGTAGCCAAAATTAACAAGCCATCTATATATTTCTGCGATTTATTTAACTTTTTCGTAATTTTTTCAGAACCTATGAAGTTCCATTACAAGTCTTTTACGTTGATTCAAATTCGTATATCTCTAGTGTACGACATCGCCAGAAATCGAAGACTGGACTATGAAACACCCTAATTAGGCCCAGGCCCCCGGCTGCTCACATCGATAAAATATAACAGGGAATCATATGGACATTGTTCTATAATTACGAGAAATATCTCTTGAAAAAATACGCAATGTAAAAATGTGAATAGCCAGCATTTTAGTTTAATATCTAATGAATAGGAAAATACGGAAATCGGAATATTTTTTATGAACTGTGTGATTATTTACGAAACTTCTTCGCAAGTACTTCCTCTGTAAAATTTATAACAGATCTCTGCGCAATTTATCGAAATCCCACGAATTCCTTCAAAATTCCGCGTCTGGAAAAATAATCCTGCTAATACAAATGTGTAAATGGGAATGAATAAACTACACCTTTTTCAGGTCAAATTCAGAAACTTCCAAACGAATTTCAGACACTTTCAAATGATATTCAGATTGTCCAAATGAATTTCAGGCATTTCCAAATGATATTCAGATTTTCCAAATGATATTCAGACATTTCCAAATGAATTTCAGACAGTTTCCAAAATGAAGCGAGAGGCTATTAAAGTTCGCTTGGACAGTAAATAGTTCGGATCAGCTGAGGGAACACATACACCTTTTCCCCTGCATTACTTAATAAAAAACATTCAATTGCACTCGTTGAAATAACAATAAATTCGTTTGGAAGTTTCTGAATTTGACCTGAAAAAGGTGTAGTTTATTCATTCCCATTTACACGTTTGTATTAGCAGGATTATGTTTCCAGAATATCATTTGAAAATTTCTGAAATTCACCTGAATTATCTGAAATTCACTTGGAAAGTTCTGAAATTGATCTGAATTATCTGAAATTCGTTTGGAAGTTTCACTGACAGGGTGCATTCCGCGTGTACGCCGGATATCTCGGCGTCGACTTGTCCTCGTGCTTGGCGTGTGCTGGCGGGAGTTACGCAAAATTTGACATCTTGGCGTATTGGCACAGAATAGTAATGCAACAAGAAGTCCAACTCGAGTAAAAACTTGTCCGCATTTCTTCAATGCCCAGGCGCGATATTTTACGCCATCCTACGCAATTCTGGCAAGTTCCCCCGGCAGTTTTAACCTTCGTTTGAAGGTCCAAACTGCTGGGGGAACTTGCCAGGATTGCGTAGGATGGCGTAGGATGGCGAGGAATCAAGATGCGCGAGGCGACATGCGCGAGGACATAAACTTGAAAGGTTCCGACGCAAGTTGGACTTCTGGTTGTATTACTATTCTGTGGTATTGGCGTACGCACTTGTTCGGTCTTCTTGGCGTGCAGCACTTTGCCTCTTTTGGCGTATTATTACTAGGCTAGCTATGGTTTCGAAATGGCAATCATTACGTCATCCCATTAGGCCTTGCGCGGTTGATGCTAATATTCATGTTTTCTTTTTCGCTTTCCTGAATCCTGTCCTGATGTCTGATCAAGTTGTTTGAAGTCAAGTGTTTTTTCTTGGACGTGTTCAGTGTGTTCAGACATCGTTATTGTTCAGTAATTTCGCTGGCAGGTATCTTGATATATACGCTTACAACCGCTGTATTTAACACCCGAAGGGACTCGACGGACATATGAACGCTGTGTGGAAATACGTTAAATACAGGCAATCGTGTTTTGTGTATTACGAATTGTGTTTTCTATCGGAGAATTAGATTGTGTTTTCGGCTCAGTATTTTCTGTGACCAATGATGTTTAAACTTTTATAGATTTTAGCACTGCATGCGATGTAATTGTAGCTGCGAGTTTGCAGTAGCCCAAGTGAACGCCTGACCAGGCGTTTTGTTTTCTTATTATTTTGCGTATTTATAATATTACTTATTATTTTCAAATGTGCATGGCGTATTGGCGTACAAAAAGGTCCGATACAAAATAATTGGTAGTCTTGGCGTAAAGCTCTGAGCCTCGTCGCCAATCTCCAGCGTGAGACTTGCACGGAATGCACCCTGTTTCTGAATTTGACCTGAAAAAGGTGTGTATTCTAAACTTACCTGTATAGCTGTTTATACAAACATGTGCTTGTAGTTTTCATGATTATTTGGTCGAACTGAAAACCATGCATAAAACGAGATCCAGCAATTGTAGCTTTTGCGGTAAAGTTCGAAAAATGTACTTAGAACTGCGATATTTCAGTCGAATATGCTCCAAATGTTATGCTCCAAAAGGTATCGTTTGAAAGCTAATTCCCTCCATTTTTGACTGGCTACAATAATTTTAGTCAGCGGCTTCTAAATAAGGTGCTTTGAAGTACTTCATGTTATGTGATTAGAGTACTATATATTTTCTCCTCGCCTTTGAATGTTATGGACTTTTAGGGGTAAAAAGGGGATTTATGGTATTTGCCGCTGATAATACCACAGGTTCAAAGTCTTCGATAAAATTTTTATTTTTGGGCCGTTTATATTTGCATACAAAGTGCAAACACATAACGAGGGTGGCTCAAACTAGTTCAAATGTCTCATTCTCTTCCAAAAACTCTTTCGTCAGCTTGAGATTTCATTGTTAAATATGATTTCTTCTTAACATGCATTTTGAAGAAAACACACCAACTTTAATTTGCGTTTCTTAATATAGGTGCTTAATACAAATTCTATCTGATAACACTGTCTTCCTTTGAACAGTCCTTGATGCCGCAGTAATTTTATGACAATGTTTTTTTTATCTCTTATTTACTTTCTCTTTTAGTCATTGGCAGTACAGAAGGAATGTCACCTATTTGTTCAATGAATCGTGATCCAGGATTGTGCATGGGTTACTTCCCACGATTTTACTATAATCCCAGCACAAAGAAATGCGAAACATTCGTTTATGGGGGTTGTCAAGGAAACATGAACAACTTTGAAACGCTAGAAGCATGTGAAAATACCTGCAAACCACAAGGTAAACTTTATAGTACTGAATACGTCTCGCGCAGTGACACATCAGATCTAAAAGCGCTGTTACAACTTGCAAAGCAGCAGCATTTTAAGGTGCATGCATGCAGGTGGTATGTTATAATTTGGCGCAGTTATAGGTGGTTTTAGCCTTTATTTCAGGACGGATTTAAGTCATATCCAGTTTACGGGGCTGTTTGCGGTTAACTGAGAACCGTTTGGTTGTGGGAAACTTTGAAATGTCCTCATCGAATACGGTTGTCTTGTAGGATGCATGTAGAGCCGAGCTTTTCGCGGGAGAACTGACAATGATTACTCAAAAACGCGGTTATGTGCCTATAGTGAAATGGTAAAGCAGTTCCGGTCAAATTTGCCAAAACGGATTTTGGAAATTCACATCCCTATAATAGGCTCCCCATGTATACTTTACAGAAAAAAATTGCGTCGTGTAACATTCCAAGAGTCGATATTATAATTACATTTCAGATCTCCTGACAACAATCGTACGAATGTATTTTTCAACAAAATTTTTGTTGCAAGTTTCAAGAAAAGCCCAAGTGTAACATGATCTTATATATAGTAGGGACGTCGGCTTGATATTATGATTGTAAAAAAACACCTTAATTTTAAAACGTGGTATAATGTACAATCACTAGAAGGCGAGGTGAAAAGTCAAATGTTCCATTCAACGAAGCGAAATGCAGCCTGGATAAACAGAACATTTCATTGTTCATCGAATGAAAACTATTCTGAGCATTATATACGAATTTTCATTATTTGTAACACCAAAATAGATTCTCGTTGTTGATTTAGTAATGTTTGCGTTAACGCTTTTTCGTATGTTTTTGCTGTACAAGCTGTCGTAATTAGGTTAAACTCAGAGAAAAACTCTGCTGAGCTCCAGGTTTTAGAACGACTAAATTTAGAACGACTACATTTAATGCAGGCCGGGCCGTGCAATGGAACAAAATATCTGCAGGGTGAATGAACAAAAATGATGACGTAGGCATGCAATGGAAATTCTATTCAATACCATGCATGTAAACAATAATCTGACAGTCAAATGGCGGTGATTTTAATCCATCGCCAGAAATCATAACCATCAATGAAATATTACACTCGCAACCAGGCCCCTAAGGCGAATGTTGCAAACTCACTCAATGTAATGAAATGTATAGGAAAAGTCCTTTTATTCCCAATTTTTATCATTTATACTGACAAAAAAATAAAAAATGTGATCCCCCAGTACAGGAGTAAGGCATGTAAACTACATCTAGGAGTAACAGTCACTCTTGTATGTCTAAAATTGACCTTACTTTTCTTGATGAACATTTTCGTCGCTCTTCTCCTTACAAATCCGGGGGGAAGCTGGCTCTGGGTACGAGATTGCTTACAAATTGGGTACTTGCACTATAATCTTCCGTCGAGTTACCTCAATCAAGTGAACTTTTTAATAAAAGCAGAGCTCGGACGACAAAATGTGATCACCAGGTCGTAAACATGAAGAATAGAGCTTTCAATTCCAAGTACTTAAACATTTCTAAGGAACAAATTGATCTCACTTTTTTTCTGTTGAAAAAGTGCTTTTTTCCGTTTTTCATCCGGTGTTTACATGAGAATGTTTCTCCCGCCCGGACGATTTCACCCTGGAATACCCGGGACGAGTCAACAAGCATCTCTTGTTCGTGTTGGACATGTTCGGTATTTCGCTTTTTTTAAGAAAACTAAGCTATTTCGTCGGATAAACTGTACGTATGTTGTAGCCAGATGAATTATCTTTCTTCCAGTATATTTGAAGCTACTACAGTGGTTTATTTCTCGAGAAAACGTTCGGAGAAGACAGATTATAATACATACGGAAAAAAAATTCATAATAGCGATCGCTATTATGATTTGGACTGTTCGCTAATTCGCTTTTTTTAGGGAAACTAAGCTATTTGGTCGGATAAACTGTACGTATGTTGTAGCAAGGTGACTTATCCTTTTGCCAATATATTTTATAACTTCTACAGTAGATTATTTCTTGAGAAAACGTTCGGAGTAGACGACGCATAGGTGTGAAATGTTGAACAAAATATAATCAAACAAGACACCTGGGTCAGGTGTGCACTCGGGCTACTGGAAAGTGCAGAGGTCTCTATAACGCACGAGCAAAGAGGTGGGAGTGGGCCGAGGAAGATCAGATCGAACGCTGAATGTGCAGGACTATCCTGAATTGTCAATTTAAAGTGTCAGGATGATATATGTCCTGATACCTAGGGGACTTCTCTGTACCACATGTGGGATGTTAAACTAAAAGCATATAACAAAAAAACAGTATAGGGGTGTTGTGGTCAGGGTCTGAGAGGTGGAACTTTCTCCCTGGGGGGTTGTGGTTAGAGTTAGGGTTACTGGCGGTTGTCGTTAGGTTTAGGGTCATGGTTGGAGGTGTGGGGTCAGGGTTGGGTTTCATTTTCTTTAATATTCAGGATTATCTGGAATTCTAGACCACTTCACGATTCAGGATAATGGGTCATTCCAGAAAAGATCCATACCTCCCCACAGAGGAAATTTGTGCCATCCGGGGAGGGGAGGGGGATTAAGGTCAGTAGCAGTAAGGTTTAGAAGAGAGTATGTTACAGGTCAGGATGAAGAACATTTTAAACATTGATTTCATATATAGTTTTGTCAAAAGTTTTTTCTAAAACACGAAGAGTGGAACTATACTTTTGCCTCAGTATTATGCTCAAAATCATGTTGACATAATGTGGACAGCCCTAAGGGTCCAAGGCTCAGAATCTTGAGTGATCACTACTCATTACAGGAACAAATCCATGAAGCTATACCAGTATAGTAATCACAATGTCAATTTTTAAGAGATTTGTTTTATTTGAGTCTCATGTATCCATGTCTATGTGACTATACGCGGATAACCGATTTCAAACTGCTCAAACAAAATCGTTTAAACATGGCATAAAAAACTTTGTTCTATAAACTAACTTTAGACAACGGCTATCTAAATAAGCTTACGTACTGTACCAATGGAAATAACGAAACAGCTCACCTTTACTTCAACAGATCACAATAATTTACAATGTCTAGTATGGCCGAGAACTTGATTCCTTGTTTCTTTCGGAGAACACGTAGTCAGACAAAGGTGTCATAGACGTAGCCATACTAAACGTCCGCCGTCGCATTGATTGAAGAGTCTTTGAGATCAGAACACTTAGATATAGTCATTTAAACATGTCCTATTGGCCTTCACTCCTTCAGTTTAAAGTTTGCAATTATTTTTAATACACCTTGATTCGCTGACAGTCCGACTACTCTGACATCTTTGTTTGAGACGACTGCTGTGTACTGTACCAAGAAATGTCATGGAAATATTCAAAAACATCGATAAAATGGAAAGAAAAGCTTCGTTCAAGAGACAACTCGCCATGAATATCGCCAGTGGCCGCGCGCGGAGGACTAATAACGCGTCGCAAAAAGCAAAAAAATAATAACAATAACAAGAATCGCGAAACCTAGACTCGTCTACCTGCGGTAGCCCGAGTAATAAAATGTTATCCTTTGGGTGTTACCACTGACTACGGCGGGCGCGACGGTTATGATTTCTGGCGATGCTCTGATTGGTTCCTTAATTTCAAGACATCCTCATTAGTCAGCCCCAATCATTACAAAATGGAGACAATTGTTTACTATTTAACAATTAGTATAATTTCATAGTGGAAAAGAGGCTTTCCAGCCTTCTGATTGGTCCGCTCAGCGGTGAATCTGAGGTGATAGTCACCGCCTAGCGCGGTGACTATTACATTACAAGAAATTGTTCTTCAAAAGTAGTTTTGGAAAAGAGACTGGTACTTATTCAACACTGCACTGACTTTACTCGTTTGAGTCTCCCCCTCGGAGTTGTCATTTTGAAGTATGACATTTTTTTTTTCAAAATGGGGTCTGTAGTTTTTGAGACAAACAAAAGAGCATAATACTGAAAACACTTATCACTGAGATGTTGTACATATCAAATACCGTAAAAACAAAACTTTATAAAGGTAAGGAAGTATATTTTCTATATTTCTTCGTATTTTTTTGTATGTTTTGGCTAGGTTTTGGTCGTAGCGATGTTTTCGAAAAACTCGTCATGAGTGAAGTTAAGAACATGAATTAAGTGCAAAAAAGCCGTAACACAGGATCCAAAACATAGCATATACTTGAATGTATATATATGTACAAGTTCAATTGCAAAGTATGATGTTGTTTACTCTTTTTTTAAAATTATTTACTGACAAAGACTGTGGCTTGCTAACATCGTCTGTGAATAAACAGAATCACCACTGTTAAAATGAAAGCAGTTGTTTAAAAGTTTTTGTTTCAACGTTATTGGTTTTTTATCAACCTCTGAAATTATACTAAAACAATTAGTCACCTGAGTCTCGATGACTATCGGCGTATTTACCTCATATAGTCACCTCGATTTCGGTGACTAATTGTTAATTAGTCACCGAAGTCGAGGTGACTATCGGGCTTCCATTTTAACAGTGGTGATTCTGTTTATTCACAGATGTTAGCAAGCCAGTCTTTGTCGGCAGTGAATAATTTCAAAAAAAGAATAAACAAAATCCTACTTTGGAATTGAACTTGTACATACATTCAAATATATGCTAACTAAAAATACATGCACGCAATAACCCATCGCCCGTTCTGCATGTATTTTGTAATTACAACCTCCCCACCCCCCCTACCCTTGATTAAAATAACCACATTATATAAAAGCACGCCTGAATCGTTTTTGTATATAACTCACCCCACGCCTGTGAAAATCTCGAAAGCAAATTTTTATTCGAAAATATACAGCAGGGGTCGAAGAAAAATAAAACTTGTGTCTGAATCTCAAAGGAAAACGTACATATAAGTTTTTAAATGGCTTCCATGCATCATTTCCATAAATGTTATACAAGAACAGTAATAAAATTAACAGCCTGAAAACTATAAACACGAAAGGAAAAGACAAACCAGTAGAATCGAGTTCGTGTGAAAAACTAACCGGTGAAGTTTCAGAGAAAAATTTGAAAAAAACACCCGAAAAAATTAGCAAAGTGCACATGTACTCATGTACTTACATATACTGAAAGACCAGGCAAGTCAATAAAAACCACAGAATGACAGAAATGAAACAAACGGCAAATTTCTATCCGAAAATAGGTAACGGTGGTCAAGAAAATATAAAAGACATTATGCCACATTTAATGTAATTATTTGACAAGATAATTTTTGCCGTTTACTTGAGTGACTGAATGTGTTTTGGATATATACTCACTGTTCACTGCTCAAATGCTTTTGTCACTACAAACATTGCCAATTCAGGTTACGTTGTCTTTTTACCTTCGATTTCTTCGTCGTTGTTGACAAATAGTAATCAGTTCTGTTCGAGATGAAAAGCTGTTTGCTTTGAATTTCTCTTCAATTTTCTTTCTATAGATTTAGGTATAATGGTATTATTAAATATATACCATGCACAAGTCTTTGCCGGCTTTAAACAGCCACAGGAAACTGACATCTATTTAACCTTTTGTTCTTTCGGTCAAAATTTGTCTGTATCTTTTTCGGTCGGCGTTGATCGCAATTTTTCGGCTTTCCGCGTAGTCTGAAGTTGTTTTCATCGTTACCTCTTCTTGCTGTCACATCTCTTCATAGATTTCTTTTTTTTCTTCCTTTTTCCACGGTATTATGTGCATTTTGCTGTAAACTATTTTTTCTGACATCAACCGCGCAGGTTGAGTAGCGAAGACTTTAAGGTAACTATACTTCATGCTTTATATATATATATATATGTTATTTACCGGATGGGAGGTCCGTATAGAAAGATATTTGCCCGAGGTCTTAAAAAAGTCCCGAGGGCAAATATTTTTCTATACGTACCGACCAAAACGGTAAATCTGCATTAAGTTGCGTAATCGAGATGACGTTCACGTGATATTCAAAAGTCCAAAGTTTATCTATTTTATTTTTATTTTAATAACTTTGCCATACACGTTACAAACATAAATACAGACATTAAGACAACAGGCTGGGTAACCGCAACAGCTAGTGCCAATTACTGCGGCCCCAAAACAAGTACGATTTAACTGTTACTTAAAAAATACATAACGATATACAACATACATTACATACATTAAATTTACGATATCTACTAAAAGCAACACGATGGTGGGTTCATAAGGCTTCGAGCTGTGTTGCATTTTAAACATATGCTTTTCCATGTTCGTGGGTCGCCTACGTCATATGTGTTGTTAAGTGTGTTAATGTACTAGTTGAATAGTAACTTCTTGAAGTTTGAGAGTGTGATGTTTTTTGTTGTAATAGTTTTTGGTAGTATGTTCCATGTTCTTGTTGTACGAATTGTGTATGATTTTTGGTAGGTCGAAGTATTACATTTTTTGGTTTGATATTTGTCGCAGTCAGGGTTGGATGATCTTGTTTGTTTGTGATGTTGAGGAGTTGGTAGGGTGGTCTTATTGAGGATGTTGATGCCGTGGTTACTTTTGTAGAAAAATACAATGTCTAGGTATTCGTACCAGTACGTTAAAGGAAGAAGTTTAGTCGTTAGTAGTCGTTCTTCGTATTTAATGTCACAAAGGAAGGGTAGATCCAGAATGAATTTCGAAGCCCGTCGTTGAACACGTTCAATTCTAGATATTAATTCGACTGACTGCGGAGCCCAGACTTGAGATGCATAACCCAGCTGTGAACGGACTAGAGAAAGGTAAAGTTTTCGTCGTATTGGAAAGGATTTAATGTTCTTGGTAGATCTTCTGATATACCCCAGCAGTTTGTTGGCCGTTTTTTATCGTTCGGCTACTTCGACAGTAAACAACTGCCAACATGCAGTTCGACAGGGAAGCTTGGAACATCTTTTGTGATTAAAAAACAGTCAAGACTTGAAGATCTAGTTACGAAGAGAAGTCAGAATGCAGTCCAAGTGTTTTTGGTTGTTCGCTTGGAAAATCGCTTTCAATACTGGCTGACTGCATGGAAATTGAAAGTGGGTCGTTCGAGTTTGAAGACAAAAATGCTTGTAATAAGCCATTTGTAACTTTTTTCAAAGACATGACACGATGAGGTTGGCATGTGAAAAATATTTGACCAAAGGGTAAAGATTTGTAGCGGTTTTGTTGAGTATAGTTGGACAACAGAAGAATGACAGTAATAGTATCAAAAGGTTTCAGCCTTTCTGTCTTCTCGTGGTATGTTCTTTTTTTTATATATGCTTCTATATAGTTTCATTTACTGATTCAAAATACTGTGTTCACAAGTTTATGTATGTTTTGCCTACTGTTTTAAACTGTTTTCATACGTCGTTGAGCAATAATACATAAATGTCGCTCGCTTTTTCACAGTTTTCTCGCGTTCTTTAAAATTCGCTGTTTTCACACGAAGTTGTCAAAGCCATTTGGATAATAAAACTCAGTTGCATCCCCATAGCTCTCTGTCGAATATATTTTTTCTGTGGCAAGCGAAATAGTTATGAAAATCGATCAATTTTAAATGACAGAATGTAAAAAAAATAAACTTGTTTTTGTTTTTGTTTTGAAATCCGCAGCGGACCGCTCGCTAAGCCAATCAGAGCGCGCGAATCAGATGGATACCGGACCGCAAAAAAATAAAAATATATATTCAGATCGCTCAAACTAATCCGCATTTCAACACGCGTGTAAAGTGGACTCCACGCATGTCGAGATTACCTCACCGGGCCCCGGGCCTTCGGCCCTACGCCCGGGCTCGGGGAAAAGACTTTTATTCTGGTGTTTTGGATCCTGTGTTACGGCTTTTTTGCACTTAATTCATGTTCAATATGTTCTTCACTCATGACGAAGTTTTCGAAAACATCGCTACGACCAAAACCTAGCCAAAACATACAAAAAATACGACGAATTGTAGAAAATATACTTCCTTACCTTTATAAAGTTTTGTTTTTACGATATTTGATATGTACAACATCTCAGTGATAAATGTTTTCAGTATTATGCTCTTTTGTTTGTCTCAAAAACTACAGACCCCGTTTCAACAGTTCAATAAATCGACAAATTCTAAAATTCCATACTTCAAAATGACAACTCCGAGGGGGAGACTGAAACGCGTAAAGTCAGTGCAGTGTTGAATAAGTACCAGTCTCTTTTCCAAAACTACTTTTAGACCCCGTTTACACGGTACCGGACGAATTCGGAACCGGTCTCGAAATTTGTACGGTTCCGCCTGTTCGGAAGAAAAAGTCGGAACCGGTCTCGAATTAGTACGGTTCCGCCTGTTTACACGGCGAAATAGGACGAATTCGAGACCGGTTTTGAATTCGTCCGGTACCGTGTAAACGGGGAATTAAAGAGCAATTTCTTGTGATGCAATAGACGAGTTTCAGGGTGTTGCGTGCGCATCGTTTTGGAAAGGAATTGGCGGGCTCTTGGTGGGCTCCCCACAAAGTAAGCAATGACAAACAGACGTGCTAGTGAGCCAACAACAGCAGAATAACGATGTTTTATATCCAGAAACTGTATCTACACTTTGTTTATTTTAAACAGTATGTTTACTTTGAGTGGAGCTTGCCAGTTATTTTGAAAAATGATGCGCGCGCAACACCCTGAAACTCGCCTATAGTCACCGCGCTACCGCGGCGGTGACTATCTCCTCAGATTCACCGCAGAGCGGACCAATCAGAAAGCTGGAAAGCCTCTTTTCCACTATGAAATTATACTAAAGCAAGAGATATTTTTTTAAAGTGCTTATGCAGTGAAAAAATCACTTCAAAATAAACTCCCTCACTTGAAAGAACTACAGAAAGTATAAGGATTGGCGTTTACTACTCTTCCAAATCTCATGTAGTTCATGAGATATTAAGATTTGTTTGATATGCAAATGATCCTCACTGTGACGACACACTGCATAATGACTTATTAAAAAAGCCTGTATATCTTTGAGATTATTAAACCATGGCACCCGAATAGTAACCTAACGTTTTAGTATCATTGGGTACACTCTCACACGCACATGCACAGTTTCACAATTTCGTTATATAATCCATATATACAGGCTTTTTTAGTAAGTCCTTATGCAGTGTGACGTCACAGTGAGGATCATTTGCATACCAAACAAATCTTAATATCTCATGAACTACACGAGATTTGGACGAGTTGTAAACGCCAATCTTTACAAGTTTTGAAGTGATTTTTTCACTGCATAAGCACTTTAATAAACAAAGCTGATGTATAGTAGTAGCTAGAAACAAAAAATTCAACAAACTGAATTGAGTGGAAACGTGTCCAGAGCTGTGTTTCTTTAAACTTTTCGGCTACACATTAATAAATAGAGAAGTTGTAAAAACTGTTTTGTCCACAAATATATCAACAAAGCGACCCATGTTTCGTACAAGAAATTTGAAAAAATAGAAATATGAAAATTTTAATGGTAGATACTCTATATACTTAAGCGCCGCACAGACGACCAAGTTTTCCTTGACAAGTTTTATTTGTTCGTGTGTATGACACAAATTGACAAGTTTTTCCTTGACAAGGAGCCTTGTTCAAAAGCTGGTCATGCCAGCTTTTGAACAAGGAAAATTGTTCGTGTGTATAGTCGTCAAGGAAAACTTGACAAGATCATCTCCGAAGCTTATTATGCGACCATTGCCGTCAACTTGTCCAACCGTACACACGAGCAATTATAAATTGTCAAGGAAAATGTTTGGGAAAATAAGTACGATCGTACTACTGGTCCAGGAACTGCCCATGTCGTGCAAATCATGAACTTCTCGTTAAAGGTTCGAAATCTTCGAAATTGCGAATTAACAAATAATCGAATAATCGAAGTTGCTGCTAACGTTTCGTAGTATGATATTCTCATTTCTAATTATTATCACTTAAATATTATTTTTTATACTTATTATTAATTACCAATATGTATAATTAAATGTGTGTCTTTTGCACTTTTTAATACATATTTAACTATAGCCTTTTTATTCTTTGTATACATTGTATATTTGTAATTTACACGGGTTAGCGTATTTTTAAATAAAGTTATTCATCAATTTGCGAATTAACGAAATTTCAACACTTCCAGAATTTTTTCAACCAAATTTGTTGCCACGGTTGATATTCAAGTTTACTTCACCCATATTTTAAAACATGGATTCAACACTCACAATTTTGTAACACCATCACTATCGTATTTCAACCACCACTTGAGTGTAAATATCATAATATTTCATTTATAAATTAGGCCAGTTTGGTTACAACACAACACAACGCAACGCAACGCAACGCAACGCCACGCCACGCCACGCCACGCCACGCCACGCCACGCCACGCCACGCCACGCCACGCCACGCCACGCCACGCCACGCCACGCAACGCAACGCAACGCAACGCAACGCAACGCAACGCAACGCAACACAACAACAACACAACACAACACAACACAACACAACACAACACAACACAACACAACACAACACAACACAACACAACACAACACAACACAACACAACACAACACAACACAACACAACACAACACAACACAACACAACACAACACAACACAACACAACACAACACAACACAACACAACACAACACAACACAACACAACACAACACAACACCTTCGTTTGAAAGAAATCTGTTAAAACGCGCGGTGAATTATGAGGCCCTGTTAGGGTAAATTCCGACAGGCTACATTGCGTTGAATCAGCGACATGAAAGAGCTGAAATGGCGACAAGCGAGACCTCTGTCGGCTGAAATTGCGACAGCGAAATAGGAAAAGGAAAAAATGACAACGAATCTCGTTTTCTTAAAATTCGACAGCGAAGCAGTCGCAGGGTCCATTTTCTCTTGTCTTATAGCGAAAAACGGGCTTTGAGAAAATCTAGCCAGCGGGTTTAATGCTTAGTCGCTCGTCCATGACTGCACGATTTGTGTTAACAACAAGACAACTGACATGTCTTTGTTATGGTTTGCATTTGTCTGTGAATATTAATGATATGCATATTATTCTTCTACGCGTACAGTCAAGAATTGCTTGTACGTTGCCCCTAAATCGAAAATCAAAAATCGGACACCGTCAGTCGATGAGGAATATCGTTTAAAATCATCGTGTCAAATTTCATGACGATTCGGACTCGAAATGACTGAGCCTTAGGCTTTTTTCGAAGAGCATCGCCCCCTAACAAGAGAAAGAAGAAGATTAGCAGCGATTGGGGACCAGTTCCTACACACGAGCAAGGAAAGCTACCGAGGAACTTATCAAGGAAAACTTGGTGGTCTGTGCGGGGCTACAACAAAGCGGGGAGAAACAGTTAGTTTTGTTTTCCCGAGAATTTATCGAGACTCGAGGGAAAACAAAACTAACTGTTTCCCGAGGGATCAGACATTATAAGTGTTTTGTTATACAGGGTGTATCAAAAAAAAGGCTACCCTTAGAAAATATAATTAACATTCTTTTCAAATAACCTATTGTATATTGACAGCCCTGGACACCTCTGAAATCATGGATGCGTAAAAAACAAATGGTCGTATACACCTGGGAAATTACGATAACTTCTAAACGTATGAAGGAGCATAACTGAAATAAAAATGTTAATTATATTCATATCAGTTCGATTAAAAATGGTTCAACTGACCACAGGGCTGTCAATATACAATAGGTTATTTGAAAAGAATGTTAATTATATTTTCTAAGGGTAGCCTTTTTTTTGATACACCCTGTAGTGTGTATCAAAAAAAATTCGAACCCTTAGAAAATGAATTAGCATTCGTTTCAAACAACCTATACTGTAGATCGTTTTCACTCACGTGATCGGTGGCCCCATTGGGGTGCTGAAACAATACGAAATATTTGAATAAGAAAGAGCTAATTCCCATACCGTACACCAATATGGTCGCCTTTTCATTGTTTTGGTACACCAATATGGCCGCCGTGACGTCAGATGAAAACGACCTATTGTAGTAGTTTGAAAGCCCTAAACACTTCTGAACCACGGATGCGTAAAAAAACACGGTCTTGTACACCTGGGAAATTAAGATAACTTGAAGTGTATGCATGGTGAAAGTATTTAAAAGCTTTTTCTCTTCCTGTTTAACTTATGTGCTGATTAATTTATAACTCAGCGCTTTTAGGGCTTTCAAACTACTACAATAGGTTGTTTGAAAAGAATGCTAATTCATTTTCTAAGGGTTCGAATTTTTTTGATACACACTGTATAGCTTGAGTTTCGCTAAATAATTTCGACGTTTATCAAGGGAAAGTACACAAAAGACAAACTCTAAAGCCTAGTTTACACGGGCAATTTTTCTTTGGCAATTTTCAACTTGACAAGTTTTATTTGCCCGTGTGTATGAGGAAACACAGCAAGTTTTTCCTTGACAAGTCTCCCAAGTCTCAAGGAGACTTGTCAAGGAAAAACTTGTCAAGGAAAAATTGCTCGTGTAAACTAGGCTAAAAACTTACCAAAACATTTCGCCTAGCAAACAAATATGAGTATCAGAACAAAAGAACAGCAATACATTTCTCCAGTTAATCGGAGACCTATAAATATTCTTTATCCAAACAAGCTTTTGTTTATAAAATACCGTGAAGAGTTCAAACTTCTAGCGGGCAACAACTGAAAACTTATTGCGCGAGCAGGTCGCAATAAGTTCTCAATTGTTGCCCGCTCGGTATACATTGCAATTTAGCTCAGGTCATGTGACCACAAACCAACCCATGACAGTCATCGTTGTATCCAGTGAAACTCTAGCCATATAACAATAACAATTATTGCCTTAGTGTCGGTAAATATGTACATATTTAGCTCGCCCTTTTGTAGCCTGGTACCCTGGTGCAATAAAGGAATATGGGCTTGGTAACCACTAATGACTTCTGCTTTCCTATTGGTTAAAATTTTCCAGCGGTTTTATTGGCTATGAGTGGAATTGCAATCGTCATCAGGGGGTTTAGCCCTGAGGACGCGAGAATGAAATTAGTGGTTACCTACTAGGCTAGCCCTTTTTCAGCTCGGTAAACACCCAGGACTGTTCACCCTCACTTTGGTAAATAATTGTTAATTACATTCCTGAACTTGTGCTATATGTTCTGAATTTTAGATGTCCCACCACCATTCCTTAAGTGTGGAATAGAAGAATGCTCTTTTTATGGAAGATGCGTTGAAAGAAACAATACTGCAAAGTGTTTCTGCTCTCCTGGATGTCCACGAATATTTGCTCCAGTATGTGGTTCTGATGGAAAGACCTATTCCAATGACTGTGTAATGAAGTCAATATCTTGTGCCAGTAGAAAATGGATTTACACAAAGCACAGTGGACATTGCGGTGAGCAAACGAATTGCCCGTCAAACAAATTTAGTTACAAATCTTCTGACTTTCTTTCTTTAAACTTATACCGGCAAATTATGTAAAAGTGTTCTTCTAATTTAGAATTTTGATTTTCAACATCAAATCACTTTGATATATATAATCAAATAAGTCATCATTTCGGTAGACAAAAAATTTAATATTATATATCTTAAGAATTATAAAACTTTATAAAATAAGGTGCCCTCTGCGCACGCTCTGGTTGATTGGGCTCCGTGCATTTATAAGGGAACAGAGATCATGAATGACGTAAAATGGCGCAGAATGGCGTCAGTTGACCGGAAAAGCCCGCCAAATTCCAAAGCTACCTCCCTTTTAGCTTGATTTTTCTCCTCCTTATTTTATAAAACAAATAAAACACACCGCTCCTGTGAATATGTACTCTCATAAAGGTACGTTTGACGTGATTTGAACGCGAAAGAAGTGTAAAGGCACTCGGATATCGCCTCGTGCCTCTACTCAACTTCTTTCGTGTTCAAATTACGTCAAACGTTCCTTTATATAAGAGTACATATGCACGGAGCTTTATGTTTTATTTGTTAAATAAAACTGTCCTGATTTGATGCAACCGGACCCATCTCAAGAAGATCAACGGTGAAACTAATCTAATATCAGTGATTTCTTACCGTAATGTGTACTTCTGGGAATTTATAAAACACTGAGAATATTAAAACATTGAATTGTTACATACACTGGTGGCCAAATTTAATGAGCTCAACCTGGCTAGAATGGATCCAGTTGTATGAAAGTCTATAAGACAAGAGTAAGCGATCACAAAACGTTGATTGCGCAACAGAAAACAATGAGTGGAAATCTGCCTTAAGATCTAGCATAAAAAGCTTCCAAGAAGACTGGACAGAAAACACTTTTTTAACTCCGTGTTATTTTTTTCATGGCTGATCACCATGCTGTATATATATATATATAAATATATATATATATATATATATATATATATATATATATATATATATATATATATATATATATATATATAATTGAACGGCAGGAATTGAACCCACGACCTTGCGATTCTAGTGCAATGCTCTGACCACTGAGCCACGGAGGGCGTTGCCGAGAGATTGATCGCGAGTTCTGTATATATAAAAGGTGGTAATGCCAGGAGAGAATCGGAAGGCCTGTGTAGTTGCATTTTTCGCAACTGGTCCCGGTGTGGTCTTAAAATGTATATATTCTATAATTCCTTTGAATTTTTCCTTTATAAGGTCGTGGGTTCAATTCCTGCCGGAAGGCCTGTGTAGTTGCATTTTTCGCAGCTGGTCCCCGCGGTATGGTCTTAAAATGTACATATTCTACACTCGAATTTTCCTTCACCTAAAAATCCTTAGAAATGCTATGTAATCGAGTGAAATACACAATATTACTTATCATATACCCAATTCTCTCCTGGCATTACCACCTTATTATATTTACAGAACTCGCGATCAAGCTCTCGGCGACGCCCTCTGTGACTCAGTGGTCAGAGCATTGCACTAGAATCGCAAGGTCGTGGGTTCAATTCCTGCCGGAAGGCCTGTGAAGTTGCATTTTTATGTCTTTAAGACTTAACCTATATGTGTGAAGTCTATGCTTTAGTCAGGTTATTACCATGCTATGATTTGTCTATGCTATAGTTTGTCTATGATTTAGTTTGGCTATGGATAAATTCTTATTACGTTATCACCAGTAATAAGCAAAAAAAATCAAATGTATCCGTCTTATTTCTGGCATCATTTTAAACTTTTAAATGTTATTTTTACAGAATGACATTCGTTCAAATTCGAATTCGAGTGCATAACTGTTGTTTTCATGGCAACATCTAACGAAATTATAATGTCATATTAGCACTAGTGAAATATTTCCTATGGTTTCACTAAAATAGAGAAGCAATTACATAAGAAATTGCTTTATTTTATCTAAGCGTTTATAAAAATTCTTATTTGTATCGTTATAATTTTAGAAAAAGATACATTTTCAATTTTTTTCTTTTATATTTTAATACTAAACTTATAAATATAAAAAAATTGTTAGAGTGGGACGATTTTTAAAATACAAAGTTGTAAGCATGATCTATTTAACGTAATTTATTTCGATCCTAGATTGTCAGTATACCAAATCAAACTAAATTTACTAACATTAAATTACTAAACCAAATCAACTAACATTATTATGTTACTAAGGGGCTGTTCATATGAGGTGGGCTGTCCCGGTTACCGAGTTGATTTTATGTCGGGAAATTATTTTCTTTATAGATCCATGCAAAAATCTATTGTGCAAGTTTGGATCAAAGTGTGAAATAAAAAAAGGTAAAGCAAGTTGTCAGTGCTCTAAAGTATGTACATTTGTTTACGACCCTGTGTGTGGACACGATGGGACTCAGTATTCAAACCTTTGCTTGTTGAGATTGGCTGAGTGTCAGACACAAAAGGAGGTCAAGTACGACCATGGTCCTTGTAAGTAACGTAGCAATTTAATTTTGTTTTACATATGATTGAGAAATTGACTTACACCAAATCACATTTCGTCACACCACACCACTGCATCGATCGATCGATCACATCACATCGCATTTCACCACACCACATCACATCGCACCACATCTGATCATGCACATCACACTACACCACATCACATCACATCACATCACATCACATCACATCACATCACATCACATCACATCACATCACATCACATCACATCACATCACATCACATCACATCACATCACATCACAACACAACACAACACAACACAACACAACACAACACAACACAACACAACACAACACAACACAACACAACACAACACAACACAACACAACACAACACAACACAACACAACACAACACAACACAACACAACACAACACAACACAACACAACACAACACAACACAACACAACACAACACAACACAACACAACACAACACAACACAACACAACACAACACAACACAACACAACACAACACAACACAACACAACACAACACAACACAACACAACACAACACAACACAACACAACACAACACAACACAACACAACACAACACAACACAACACAACACAACACAACACAACACAACACAACACAACACAACACAACACAACACAACACAACACAACACAACACAACACAACACAACACAACACAACACAACACAACACAACACAACACAACACAACACAACACAACACAACACAACACAACACAACACAACACAACACAACACAACACAACACAACACAACACAACACAACACAACACAACACAACACAACACAACACAACACAACACAACACAACACAACACAACACAACACAACACAACACAACACAACACAACACAACACAACACAACACAACACAACACAACACAACACAACACAACACAACACAACACAACACAACACAACACAACACAACACAACACAACACAACACAACACAACACAACACAACACAACACAACACAACACAACACAACACAACACAACACAACACAACACAACACAACACAACACAACACAACACAACACAACACAACACAACACAACACAACACAACACAACACAACACAACACAACACAACACAACACAACACAACACAACACAACACAACACAACACAACACAACACAACACAACACAACACAACACAACACAACACAACACAACACAACACAACACAACACAACACAACACAACACAACACAACACAACACAACACAACACAACACAACACAACACAACACAACACAACACAACACAACACAACACAACACAACACAACACAACACAACACAACACAACACAACACAACACAACACAACACAACACAACACAACACAACACAACACAACACAACACAACACAACACAACACAACACAACACAACACAACACAACACAACACAACACAACACAACACAACACAACACAACACAACACAACACAACACAACACAACACAACACAACACAACACAACACAACACAACACAACACAACACAACACAACACAACACAACACAACACAACACAACACAACACAACACAACACAACACAACACAACACAACACAACACAACACAACACAACACAACACAACACAACACAACACAACACAACACAACACAACACAACACAACACAACACAACACAACACAACACAACACAACACAACACAACACAACACAACACAACACAACACAACACAACACAACACAACACAACACAACACAACACAACACAACACAACACAACACAACACAACACAACACAACACAACACAACACAACACAACACAACACAACACAACACAACACAACACAACACAACACAACACAACACAACACAACACAACACAACACAACACAACACAACACAACACAACACAACACAACACAACACAACACAACACAACACAACACAACACAACACAACACAACACAACACAACACAACACAACACAACACAACACAACACAACACAACACAACACAACACAACACAACACAACACAACACAACACAACACAACACAACACAACACAACACAACACAACACAACACAACACAA
Organism: Corallium rubrum; assembly: GCA_964035015.1. Taxonomy (NCBI): domain Eukaryota; kingdom Metazoa; phylum Cnidaria; class Anthozoa; order Scleralcyonacea; family Coralliidae; genus Corallium; species Corallium rubrum. The sequence continues at coordinate 24,200,281 of OZ035998.1, forward strand.
CACAACACAACACAACACAACACAACACAACACAACACAACACAACACAACACAACACAACACAACACAACACAACACAACACAACACAACACAACACAACACAACACAACAACACAACACAACACAACACAACACAACACAACACAACACAACACAACACAACACAACACAACACAACACAACACAACACAACACAACACAACACAACACAACACAACACAACACAACACAACACAACACAACACATATGCCATCACGATCCCATTGCATCCCATCCCATCCCCCATTGCATCACATCACAGGTATATTACCGTATATACTGTTAGTTGGCTTAGTCAAGCAGCTAAAATCCGTTTTAACTTGTGGCTCGAAAGCTGAAAAACAAAACTATGCTTTTAGCGTTGCGAACGATTTTTACAGATTTCTATATGCAGCATGTGTTTCTAAAAAGCATAAACTTTTAAGCTGTGTCGACATCATAGGCTGATTGGGAAGGGGGGGGGGGGGTGGGGGGCGAATTGTAAAAAATCTTAGCTCAGTAACACCTCTATGTTCCTCTAAAAAATGTTATTGCCAAATAGAAATAATATAGAATGTAAAAAAATCTGCGAATGTAATTAACAGAAAATCAAAAATTCAAAAAATTCGGATTATCTCAATTTGAGGAAGTTTGGGTTTGCAGAAATTTCTTACATTTTGTATAAATAACCTATACGTTATGCACATTCAATTTCTTGGTACTACTCATGGCTGCTTGGTAATACTACTGAGTTATTTTAACTTGAAAAAAACCCGCCTTTTTGGTGTCTATGACAAAAATCTTTTTAGAGTTTTTAAAATCGGATTTCAACTAAACTTCTAAAGGGTCACACACCAATTAAGTTGTTAAAGTTGCGTTTGTAAAGAAAGAAGCTATAGTGTGTAAATCAAGCGTGGAATTGTAGAATAGAATAGAAAAGATAGACAAAGTTATATTTAAACATTCAACCCGAGTAGTTAAAATATGAGCGGCCGATCTTTATGGGCATTTACAATGGAGAGCCATTGTAGATGCCCATAAAGATCGAACGCGAATATCTTAACTTACTTATCAAATTCTAAGTTAAGAAACGTTAGATAAGATCATTCTAACTCAGAAAAAACTGAATTTGAGCCGCCAGTACTAGTGTCTAATGAACTTGAACTTGAACTTGAACAGTATTTACAAACACCTGATTAAACATTCATTTCGTTTGAATTTTCCTTATGAATTATTAATGATTTGATAATGACAGAGTAAAATATTGCAAGGGAATTCAGGGATGAAAGGGTTAAAAATACTGATAATAGTTTATTTTTTTAATTCTAGGTCGTTTCTATTAAAGTCATGTGAACGCCCAAGCAAAAAAAAGAAAACAAGGAAATATAAACCCAACTTCGTTGTTTTGATGATTTTTTATCTAATTTTGTCAGATGTAGTTGTTGTCGTCGCATGTTGTTGTACTATTGCACTATTTGATCAAACGTGATTATTAAAAGAACATTGAAAATAACATATTGTTATCGTCTTTTCCTTTAAGTACCTTATGTCGGAGGCAAAGTAGTTCTTCTTCTTATTAGTTAGATTAGTTAAAATTAATTATATATATATATATATATATATATATATATATATATATATATATATATATATATTGACATTTACAGTCGATATTTTGTTTTAAAAAAATATGCCAGTGATGTTAAGTCTGAATAACTGAGATGAAGTTATTACTGAGACAACTATGAGGTTGAGCTTATCAACAATCCCATTATGGCTTACAAATCTACTGAAATGTAAACAAGGTCGTTTTTCTGGAAATTAAACAACGGATCTAATATATTTAGTAGAAAAAACCTATAGTGTCGGATTCGGCAAATCCAAGCGATCATTTTGATATAGAATTTATTTAAATTCGGACAAACAGAAAATATTTAAACATGTTTTAAAACACACGTGTCCAAACGTAATACGACACGCGATATCTTGACATGCACTGAACATGTTCAACATATTGATATCTTACCGGTATTTGCTCTATTCGGTGCTTATTATTATATTTGCATTTTGTAGTTGTCGGACTATAAAGCAACAAGGCCAGGCCAAACCTGTTTTTAAATAGCTCGTCATCTTCTACGTACTTGTTGGTCTACCACGATCGCTGGCGTGTGTAGTTGTAAACATTGTAAAGCCTTTGTAAGCATGTTTAATTATGATGAAATGAAGCCAATTGTCAGCCGCATTTACTGATCAACTTGCAAACCTATTCAAACAAGACGCCAGCTAGGCGTTTACTCAGGCTTCTAATACAACAGCGTGTACATATTAAGTGTTTGTTAAAAAGTACAAAATTTTTAGATGCAATGTAGTTTAATATGCAATGTAGTTCCGAGACTTGGAAAGCTAGGGCCAGTTTTAGACGGCGTGGTTTTCATGTGCCGAATCTTATAGTAATTTGGGACGACTCAAATCTATTTAGCACGGCAGTCAATTTAAACGGCGAACCAAATAGGTTTTTCGATTTCTGTTGCTGTATGCCTGAATGTAGGACCAATTTTTCTCAATGTCTCTACAAAGATTAAACTTGCAATATTTAAACTCTTGTAAGTATAGTAGGCCTGCGTCGCGGCTGCGACGCAGGCTAGTAAGTAGCTGCTTCTAAATTTATATTTGGATCTAGTGGTTTTGTATACGAGTAACACTTGCATCTTTTACTATGTTTCATATGAAATACCGAAGTATACGATGCAGTTGTTTGTTTTCTACGCTGTCTCGAAGCTACTTGTAGGCGTTTTGTTCTTTTATTATAAAGTTGTGGTAATCAATCAGTAACTTTTTGCGTTCACGACTAGATGCATAAAGAAAACGATGAATTCTGGATAACCTTGGTACATTCTTTTTAATCTGCTTTCGAACTAGTTTCCTTATTTTTCTGCTTTTATTCAAAAGGCGAGACAGATTTTTAGCATATGGCGAATGTCTCTTACAGTGAGCACACTCTTCTGCTGATAAACAAAGTCCATAACGAGATCGACAATTGGTTATTGCAAGTGAGTTGTCAGTGCAGTCTGCAGTAACTTCTACAGATAACTGGGGAGTTTTTGAGTTCTCAAATAAATGTAAATCAGGGTAATCCAATAGTAACATGCGCTCGAGTTTTGACAAAATTTGTGAATTAACCTGAATGTCAGGCCTTTATTTGTTCCCGGGCAGAGGAGCGATACAGATACAGCTCTAGGTATAAATATGGGACCAGTCTTCACAACGATCATGACTATACATTGGAGTGTCGAAACGTTGGATCATGAACGTTCAAAAAAACTTTTAAGCCAGAGTAGCGTTAAACTATGTCTGATTCCGTTCACCTGGCTACGTTGGGGATTTGTTTATTATTTGGAGAATATGAAATAGTAAATTTAGCCACATACCTATTTTTTCTGGCATAATTGTTTTCGAATTTAATTTGCTTTATTTAGTAAATCTTATTTTTCTTAGTATATCGGAATAATTACCATTTTAGGCCTATTTACTCGGAAAATTATATTTAAAACAAAATCATAGCTTGTATAAATTCTCCATCAAGTTGTTTGACAAAGTTTGTTGAAATAGTATAATGAGTTAACGAGCGTATCATAAATAAACAGTGGGAATTGGAAAGAATGAGCCTTACGTGAACACCAGTTCGTGACTAGTGAAGCAGGTTTACTGATCGACAAAGGAAAAGAACTTCAAACTACAAAATACATAACAACATGAAGTCTCAATCCATATTGTTCTCTATTGTCCTCGTTGCTCTCTCAGGTATGTTCACTATATACACATAAAGCACTATGTTTTCGCATCTTTAGGTTAAATTTAACCTGAAAAGAAATTTACTTGTATCTACGTTAGAGAATAAAATTTAAGTCCCTTATATACAGAATGGCTTCAATTCGTCAAACCCCCTAAGCCAGTGTTCTCTTTCTATTTTTTTAAAATCAAGGTCCTTGGAAATAATGGCATTTGTCGCGCTTTGTAATGGTTCAAAAGATAACGGCACAAAACGTTGTCTTAACAACTGCGTGAAATTCAGTGGCAGTGGAAGATGTTTTAGTTGGAGGGGCTAATTCGTCAATAGAATGATAAGGAGTGTATTTTGACACTCCCCCAAGACCTGAAAATTTGAGGCCATTCCTAGCCACATCATTATAGAGATATATTGGGGAGACTTTATTAGCCGACTCGTTAAGCTTTTATTATATAGGCCATATAGCCTCCCTATTCCGGTCACGCAAACTTTCGTGATAATTTTGTACATTTTCAACTATATTACATACAACAGTAATGTTGCATAATTATACATGTGCATTTTTAAACTAAAACAGTTTACCCGTGCTGTTAGTATATTTATGACACGGCATATATACGGTATATATATATATATATATATATATATATATATATATATATATTAGTAAAACTATTCTTGACTAAATAAATTCAGATCTAAGACAAATCACACAGGTAAACCAATGGAGAAGCACGCAAAAAGTAATCGAATGGTTTAAAAATATCAGCGAAAAAAAAACAACACACTTTTATTTCACTTGATATTGTCGACTTTTATCCAACAATTTCGGAAGACCTTTTGGACCGAGCTCTATCAGGGGTAGCAAATTTGACAAAAATAAACACACAAAACATTTCCATTGTTAAGCACGCACGAACATCACTACTTTTCAACCGAGAGAAAACATGGATCAAAAGGACAGCCAAAAATTATTTGATGTAACAATGGGCAGCCATGACGGCGCCGAGGTATGCGAATTGGTCGGCCTTTTTATACTTAGCAACCTTAAAAACAAGTTTGGGAAAGAAAACATTGGCCTTTATAGAGATGACGGATTAGCTATCTTAAAGAACAAAACCAGCAGATTGGCAGACAAAGCAAGTAAAGACGTACATAAAATTTTCGAAGAATTTGGACTTAAAATCACAGCCCAAGCAAATATACATGTAATAAACTTTCTAGATGCAACATTCGACTTAAAAAATGGAAGATACAAACCCTATAGGAAGCCCAATGACGATCCGCTTTATGTTAACAAGCATTCAAACCATCCACCTAGTATTTTAAAACAACTCCCAGCATCCATAAGTATAAGCGCATTTCACTCCTTTCATCAAACTACACAACATTCCAGGAGTCTGCACCCACATATCAAAACGCATTACACCACAGCAATTTTAACCAACAATTAGTATACACGCAAGCTAATGAAGAAATAAGCCAACCACGTAGGAAGCGACATAGGAACATATCATTTGGTTTAACCCGCCATACAGCAGGAATGTTAGAACACACATAGGACGATGTTTCTTAAACTTAATTGACAAACATTTCCCACCACACAAGAAGCTATACACAAGATTTTCAACAGAAACACAGTAAAAGTTAGTTCTGGCTGCATGAACAACATTAAATCCACAATCACGAAACACAACGCATACAACCTTAGAAAAAATGAAGGAAAAAACAACAGCACAAGTGGTTGTAACTGCAGAAATAAAGATCAGTGCCCACTCGGTGGAAAATGTTTGACAAACAACATCATACATAAAGCAACTATTTCGACAAACAACACTAATGAAACTAAACATTACATAGGCATGACAGCAAACAGTGTTAAGGAGCGATACAGAAACCACACCAAATCTTTTCAAAACAAAAAATATTCAAATGAAACCGAACTCTCCAAACATATATGGAATTTGAAAAACAAAAAACAAAATTTTAACATTAATTGGTCAATTTTAAAACGGTCAGCAGCATACTCAGCGGGGTCTAACCGATGTAATTTATGTTTGGAAGAAAAACTTTACATTATGAAATCCGAAAAAAAACACTTTACTTCACAAAAAATCAGAAATCCTTTCCACATGTCGGCACAAAAACAAGTTCAAGATAAACAATGTAGGCGTAGGCAAGAACAAAGGTAGGAATGCAGGAAGTGCACCATCAACCCACACACCCAGAAGCGCGCCATCAACCCACACACCCACTAGCATTGACGTAAGCACCTCAACCAATATCAGACAGCGCCGAATCGAAAATCTTCACTCGCCTGAAGATCGCCCAGCGTGAAACTGACAGTAGCGACCATCAAGATTTGAGGTAAACCCACTTATTGTGTATATATATATATATATATATATATATATATATATATATATATATATATATATTTATATATTAAAAATAATAATTGATTTTATTTAATAATTTTAAAATTGATTTTATTTATTTTATTTTATTATTTTTTTTCTTTTATAATAATAAAAAAATAATTTTAAAATAAAATCTGTCTTGCTCTACCTTCAAAAGTATCGAGCACTCTTGCTCTACCTTCAAAAGTATCGAGCATATATATATACATATATATATATATATATATATATATATTAGTATATATGTACGTAAAATGCATATTTCGCTTTAATTATAGATTCATTTGTTTTGTTTTAATTCAACTTTTAGCATTTGGTTGTGCCAAGGGCAGTGAGATGTATGCCAATTGGGACCTGAACCAGGTCCTTGTAAGGCTTATTTCGAGCGGCTTTACTATACTGCCACTGAACTGGAAATGCAAGTTCATTTATGGAGGATGTCAAGGAAATCAGAACAACTTTGAAACACTGGACGATTGCGAAAGCGCTTGCAGCGAACATGAGAACACTAATACAATGTAATATTTCAGAATAAAACGTTACTTAATATATAATGATTCAGGTGTTTATTAAAACACTATACTGCTGGCGCTGTTACGTTTTATAACTATTGGGTGGCGGGAGTAGTTGAATTATCTCAACATACAAAATTTGCAAAAATTATAGTGAGAAAGCAATGAAAAAACCCAGCAAATTTAAAAAATCTTAAAAGAAAACGTGACTAAAAATACAATTTTTGTATCCGATTGAAGCTTCCCAATTCGTGTAAAATTCCAATCTACCTATAAGAGCCACTATACAACTGCAATTCATGCATGAAATCACAATTTTTGCTGTAAAATGAGTTAAAACCAAGCAAAACGTGTGAAAATTGAATTTGCTTGCATTATATAACATCTCAGCTTATAGCAACAAACTTGTCATCCACTACAATATACACAATAAAATCTCCAAAAAGTCTAGCTACCATAGTCTAGTTACCAAGCTTCAGTTCGGCGCGTTGATATTTACGAAACGCAGCAGGCGAACCATTATTGTTGTATCTATCAGTTAAAATTGTCGCAATGAAAGGTATTAAGTACATGACGGGTTGGTAATCGGCAAAAATGGCACCGGAAAAAATGGCACCACAACTTTGACTAACACGGAAAAAATGGCACCACAAAGGTTATCTGGAAAATGACATGCATTGACACTTTCACTGTTCCGCTGACAAGTTTCGGTGATGCTTTTTAACATGTTACTGACTCATTCGCGTCTATTTTTAAAAAGCATTCACCGAAACGGCGAAAGCGCTTGTTACCGTTTTGCATTGGAACGGGTATTGTCGGAGAGTAATCATAGGAAGTGTGTTGGCGGTGGTCGGCATTTGAATGAGTCATTGCTTATTGTTGAAGAGTATTCATGAAAGCGCGTTGACAATGGTTTGAATTTCAATGCACGGAATTATTGATTAAGCCCTTGGGAGTTGCTTGGACCTTTGTATCCACATATTTGGTATACGTTTCAAAAATAGACACTGATGCGAGTTGTTTTTAGAATAGTATATGAACATCGCGGTATTCGTAACACGTGCAGGAATTATATAAGCGAAATGGAAGTTATTGCAAGCAACAAGGGAGGAATGAAACTTGCTTTGGTGGTTATATGTACACTAAACAGGTTTCCAAGCCAAATCATGTTCGTTGGAGGTGTGTTAAGAGAACTCTGCGTTGCAAGGGTTCACTGACAACCACTCTTGAGGTAACAAATCCGGTGCCAGGTAATGAGCATAACCACTTGCCCGACGCCACTGACATTTCAGTTGCGAAGGCGAGAAACAGAATGAAAGGGATGGCAACATCGACAATGGACAAGCCAAACCAAGTGTTCCCACCAGTCGTTGCAGGGTTAGACAACGACACCCGTGCTTTTCTTCCACGTACAGATTCCATAAAACGAACTCTAAGAAATCATCGCCGTGCTAATTTCCCGACTGATCCTATGTCCCTTGAAGATCTCATAATTGAGGGTCCATGGGCAGAAACTACAGGAGAAAAATCCTGAGAATTTCCTTTTGTATGACAGTGGTCCAATGTCAGATAGCAGAGTCGTGGTATTCGCAGCTGACCAGTGTTTGGAAAAGCTGGCATCGGCCGGAACATGGTATAAAAACCAAGACCAGCCGACAACTTGAAAAAGTATAGAATAAAACATATTCCGAAGAATAATGCCATCCTGTAAACTCAAGATATGAGTCAAACAAGTGGAACTATGTTGAAAACTGTAATATTTCGACTTTATTTCAAAGTCATCATCAGACAAGTGAAAATACAAAAACATGCCAGTTCTTATATACAAGTCAAAACATCGATGACATCATCGGCAACAAAGGAGAATATACGTCAGAAAACCTAACACTATTTACAGAACTGAAGCTCTAATTGCTTATCAGGTTAGGCAAAAAGTGACAGTTCTTTGCTAGCCTTCAGGCCCGAGTTTAGCTCGGGTTTATTAAACTTAATTTGCAATGCTTCCATTATTGATAGTTGATTAGTGTTAAATAAATTATTTGAGTAAAGAATTTTGTAATTGTTAAAAATTAAGTTTTTCATGCTGGTAGTCAGATTAAAAGAGAAGGGAACATCGTTAAGTCGGTCGTATTGATGGTGGAGGTCGGCAATGAATTGTGCATGTTCACATTGTAGAGAGTGTTGAGCAACGGCATTGGTGTTGTGTGTAGTAGCGTGTTCTGCCGTGAAGACGTTTTTGAAGGACAAGTAATTTGATAGACAACTTTACTGGGCGACAAAAATTCCAGATTTGTCGCGCAGTCTTTTCGAATAAATAATGAAAGAGCTCATTACTGTTTGCTTGTGTTGCGAACAAATTACGAAATATAAGTGCATAACTTGTAGCGCACCGGTATATATTATATACCCCGATGCGCTGAGTTCGAAGAAGATGAAGAAGTCAATCGAACGGCGCGTAGAGACGAGCGTCGCATTTAACTGACATTCTGACAACAGGCATGGTACATTATTCATGTCTCGCGAAACAAGCACCAGTTGAATTCTTAATTGGAATTTCATTCTAATGTATTTATAATATAGAACTGAACCTAATCCAAATAAGACTTTTATCCTAACCGTCATTTTACTTGTGAGACACAAATCAATAAGCGGCATGATTCGCGTAGTTCACCACTGACCAAAACCAACGAATGCTCACCCCTAGCATTAAGTTCGACCATTAGGTTCGACGTTTGAAACCAACACGTCGAACTTTGTCGAACTTAATATGCAGTAAGTATATATAAATATATATATATATATATATATATATATATATATATATATATATATATTCTAGGGATTTTAGGTGAAGGAAAATTCGAGTGCAGAATACATACATTTTAAGACCAAACCGGGACCAGTTACGAAAAATGCAACTACACAGGCCTTCCGGCAGGAATTGAACCCACGACCTTGCGATTCTAGCGCAATCCTCTGACCACTGAGCCACGGAGGCCGTTGCCGAGAGCTCGATCGTGAGTTCGGTATATATAAAGGTGGTAATGCCAGGAGAGAATTGGGTATATTAGAAGCAATATTGGGCATTTCACTCGATTACAGATGTTCTAGGGATTGTAGGTGAAGGAAAATTCGAGTGCAGAATACATACATTTTAAGATCTTCATATATACCGAGCTCTCGGCAACGGCCTCCGTGGCTCAGCGGTCAGAGCATTGCACTAGAATCGCAAGGTCGTGGGTTCAATTCCTGCCGGAAGGCCTGTGTAGTTGCATTTTTCGCAACTGGTCCCGGTTTGGTCTTAAAATGTATGTATTCTGCACTCGAATTTTCCTTCACCTAAAATCCCTAGAACATCTGTAATCGAGTGAAATGCCCAATATTGCTTCCTATATATATATATATATATATATATATATATATATATATATATATATATATATAGATAACAATGGACCAAACTCGTCTCAACTGCAACCACATTAATATATCAGACAAGATGTTCAGCTACAGCTCAAAGTTGTAAAAGCTTTATTAATAAAGTTAAATTTTCGGCAGCATGCCACCGCCTTCTTCAGAAGTAAAGAATCAATTAAGTAAATAAAAATACAACTATATATAAGCAAAAATGGAATAAATTATACAAGCATGAACAAATATGAATAATGGTAGTGAATAATTAGGCTATTGTTGTATAAAATCATGTTGATCATTTAATCCAGTTTGATTTGTTAACAAAGAGCCAATCCAAAAGTTTTCACATTGTCTTAGATCATCAGTCCGCTGATCAATTAAAATAAATTTTAAAGTGGAATGAACAGCATCATGACAATCCAAAAAATGATTAACAATACTACAAGTTCTACGTTTACGTTTAATGTGCGATTTGTAATTTGCGAGGCGGCTCTTAAAATTAACAGTAGAACCAACTCCCTGCAAACCACAAGTCACACATTGTGCAAGATAAACCACATTAGGTGAAGTACATGTGAGGAATTTGCAAATTTTAAACAATTTGTTAGTGGCAATAGAACGAAATGTAGTACCTGTCAGCAAAAAATTGCTACAACAATCATTTAAAACAACCCAATTTATCCATATCACCTACATGTACTTCCTTATAAGGATTTGAAGGTGCTAATAGTTCTTTCAAGTTGGCATTGCGTTTATAAGACACTCGAATAGCGTTAATAGGTAATATTACCTCAGCTCGATCATCCGTCTCAATAATAGACTGATGTTTTTTAAAGATTTTCCGAATGTCGGGCGCTCTGGGATTATACTTAGCACTGAAAACACAATGCCAACCATCACCTTTTTTCCTACTTTTCCGTGCTTCCAACCGGGTCATATTAGCAACTTCCTTAAATTGCCCTAAAACATGTGATTTATCATGGGCACATTCAATTAAATAACTATATACTCATCACTCTTAACTTTAAAATCCTCGTATTAGAACAAATTCTACGTAATCTCAAAGCAACTCCCTTGGCAATGCCAAGTATTTGCGATCTAGGATGACAAGATTTGGCGTTAAGGTACAAGTGCGCATCAGTGGGTTTACTATAAACAGATGTTTCCAAACGATTATTAGAAATAGAGATCAGAAGATCTAAAAATTGCAAAGATTTTCCACCCACTCCCATAGTAAATTGTAGATGAGAATCAAATGAATTTAAGTCATCAAAAAATTGATAAAGTCGCTGCACTGTACCTCGCCAAAATACGAACGTGTCATCCCGAAATCGAAACCATGATCGCAACTCCGGATACAAAGCCTTCGATTCCGAAACACTTTTATCTATATTTTCCGCAACAATATCAGCATAGGAACAAGAATTTTTAGGGCCCATTGCCGTACCATTTTTTTGTAACCAATACTGTCCGCAGTAAGTTGAACAATTTTTCTTAAGACATATTTCTAAAGCTTCTATTATACATTCTACTGGTACATCGAACTTATGTGAAAATTCATCCAATTTACTGCGGACCCTTTCTACACCGGTTTCATTATCTATAGATGGGAACATGTTGATTATATCAAAACTAACCAAGATATCCTCATCCAATATTCCTATTTCATTAAGCTCATCAATTATCTCAAGCATGTGTGAAGTATCCTTAACTCGACTGGGTATGGCACTTACAACCACCTTACAATATTGTTCTACAAACAAAGACAAATTCTCCGTGGGAGTACCACAGCCAGACGTAATAACCCTAGCTGGGTTATTGGTCTTATGTGTTTTAATTAAAGGATAATTCACACCTGGGTGAGCATCACTGACAAACCCCACGGTTTCCATTTTTCTACCCATTTATCAATCTCTAAAATTGTTTCTAATGTGGGATCTTCATTCAAAACTTCAAATTCACCCCTGTCCATTTGTTCTTTAACTTTATCTTGATCTAAACCATTATCCAAGAATACAAAATTGTTCCCTTTATCTTGTAATCTAACTACTAAGTTCCGTTCCGCTACTTTTTGAGACCGAAATTTTTTCAAACTACATCGTTCCTCCGAAGACAAATTGTCGGGCACATTCTTAAAGACAGGTTTATCAAACAAGTCTTTCTCTACATGTTCTAAAAATACTTCAATAGCAGGAACATTAGCTTTCGGAGGTTCCTTTGTTGATTTCTGATAAGGCGCATCTAAACTTCTTGAGTAAAACAATGATCGCCATCTTACCTTCCTTTTAAATTCCAACCAACCTTGTTGTAAATCATTCCAGTCTACACTAACTGGCATAGGGACGAACGATGGGCCTCGACTACAAAGTCTAACTAATGATTCATCAACAGATGTTGTTGTAAGGTTAATTGGCTGATGTTTCTCCCTTATTTGTACTGGTACTACCATTCTTTCTGCTGTTGAACTCTCACCATTTCTCCGTTGAATTCCATCGCGAACATATTTCCATGAACGCCGTTGAGTATTTATGGCTTGAATCTTATCACTACGTTTTTCTAAATTCTGTAAAATAATATCTTTCTCTTCTGGATACTGTCTTTTTAAAATTTCAAAGACTTCCTTCTCTTGTCGTATCCAATACGGAAGCTTGTACCTGTAATGATCTTTAAAAGCACTCATAAGTTTCATTGAACACTTAGTCAAGATGGATTGTACTTGCGACTGCAGAGTTGCATCAACCATACTTGAATGAAAATTAAGAAGGAACCCCTTTGGAATGGTTCTACGTGTTTGATAATGCGTTAACAAAGTAATATGATGTTGAAAACGAAGAGACTTCTCTCTGTACGAAAATAACGTTGTGATTGTTGTAGCAATTTTTTGCTGACAGGTACTACATTTCGTTCTATTGCCACTAACAAATTGTTTAAAATTTGCAAATTCCTCACATGTACTTCACCTAATGTGGTTTATCTTGCACAATGTGTGACTTGTGGTTTGCAGGGAGTTGGTTCTACTGTTAATTTTAAGAGCCGCCTCGCAAATTACAAATCACACATTAAACGTAAACGTAGAACTTGTAGTATTGTTAATCATTTTTTGGATTGTCATGATGCTGTTCATTCCACTTTAAAATTTATTAGCCAATTTATATACGCCTATAGCAAAAAATTTAAGTTAATGAGACAAAAACGTCTAAGCAAAATGTAAAGCTGCGTAAAGGCCTTGTAAATCGGTAGGGATGCGGACAAAGATCAATTTCTCAGCTGTCAGCAACTCAAATAAACCCCAGACGGGTATAAAGGTCAGTCTTTCCTACCAGCATGACTCCGCACGTGCAGAACACAAGGCAATGAATAGTCTGCCAATGGAAACGGTATTTCCTCTTTTTCGCGGGAAAATCTACCAATCAAATTTTACCTGGTCGTCCTTATAAGACTTCAACACGCACCATATGAACCATTGTGATCAAGAGCTTTACACAATAAGCTATGCGTAAGCTCGGTAAAGTGAATTATTTTGAAAACGCTTCTGTGAGGATATGCCTCCCGTTCGATGCCAAAAAGTTGCACGACAAGGAGTTGCGCCAAACGCTGCCGGCACCAACAACGATAGTCAGCCGTCGACCCGTGACCTCCGTCAACGATGCGCAGAAAAAGGTCTACCCGACCATGGCCGTCGAAACACATTGATCGCTAGATTGAAACGACATGCCTCAACGAACAACGATGCAACCGAAACCGCTACCACGGCCGATGTTCCATCAACTAGCCTCGAGACGCCATCTACACCTCCCAGCGAAAGTCCTTTACTGAACGACGCCCAGTTGACCCAAATACAATCTATCGCCGCGAGGAGTGTTCCAGAATCGATGAATGAGATAGCTACCAACGCCGCTCGCGCTGCCGTTGAAGCCATGACAAGCACGTCTGGTCCAGTGGTCCCGAACGAACCGCTCCGATCCGCCGACTGATTTACGACAGACAACCACCGAGACACTGCACACATCTCCACCAATTCTTCGAGTCGACAGCTACCAGCCACATACGTGAACTGCAACTTCAGTCGGGTGAGTTTTTTGAACTGTCTAAACTTTTGCCGAAGAATCTAGTTATTACAACAGACGAACAGCCCGTTTTGTTAACACTTGAGAACTATGTATGTGATTAAAGTTAAGAGATCCACCCAACCCAGCACGAATATCGCAGAGATCGAACAGTGGACAACTGCCTTCACTACGTACATGAGCGTTTTACGCACGAATTCGCCACGCTGCGCAATGCCACAGAGGGCTAGGTTGGCGAATCTACGACTTCAAGCTGTTGGAAAACTGTGCTAAACAAATTTTTAAATTGGTCAGAAATAGATTTGCCGCAACTTCAATAGGACCGGAATCTGCAAAAGAAACCCATGTACCTACCGCCATATTTGTAACCGCTGCGACGGCGCACACGCCGGATGTCATTGTTCAGTCTCAAAGGCCACGAACAGACGAAGACCGTTCGTCCAACAGCCAGCGCAATTCCAACAGAGCTAAACGCTAATAATGTACGTAAATATTTGATACCAACACCTATTGTAGTTACTAAACTTGATGACACACTAGCTGGGAACGCGAACCCACAGTTCGTTTCACAATTGTGTGACAATTTAAGATATGGGGCCCGAATAGGATTTGATGGACAGCGAATCCCTAGATTTTCAAAAAAAAAAAAATTGCCTACCGCCTTTACCCATCCAAACATTGTCACTTCAAATTTGGAAAAAGATATCTCTCTTGGCCGCGTGGCTGGTCCATTCGATACCCCACCGGTTACTATTTTTCAAGTCTTCCTAATTAGTTTTGTACCAAAAAAGAATTCGGCTAAGTTCCGCACGATCAGAGTTCATATTTCATTTCCAAAGTCGGGCACGACAAGCATTAATTCTTGAAGGCATAAAACGTTTCGGACAGGATTGTTTCCGCTCATTCCAGTTCACCCAGACGATTATGAACTTCTCGGCATGTTTCGGAAAGGTAAATATTATTATGACAAAGTCTAAGGAGCGCTGCATATCTTTTCAACCAGCTTTCCGACGCATAGTTAGTTATAGTTCTTGTAACCATTGATTCTGAAAAGCCCTTTTGGGGGATGATCAATTAAATATTCATTCATTCATTCACTATTGAGTGGATCTTACAAAATAAGTGTCACATTTCGTTTGCGTGTCATATTCTTGATGACTTCACCACCACCACCTTCACCACCGTATGATAACATTTGTCAACAAGTTTAACTGCCATGTTGCTTACTTTAAAAAAACATTAGCATTCCAATAGCCGCTGGTAAAACACAGGGTCCAGCACTCCAGCAACAGTATTCGAATTTATGGGCATTATCTTAGACAGTGTCAGGATGGGGGAAAAAAAATAATAAAAAAAATAAATAAATAAATAAATAAATAAATAAAATTGAACGCCTACGGGCAGCTTTCGACCTATTTCAAAACAAACGGTCATGTACTTTAAAAGAACTTCAATCTCTAATAGGCACTCTCAATTTTCAACGAATGATCGAGCTGACGAGAAATATTACAAAGCCGGACCATCAATCATATAAAGCTTAGGCGCGGGCTTTTTAAAATCTCGAGATGCGGAAACAGTTTATTGTTAACTGGAAGGGTGCAAGTTTTCTTATCTTCTTCATGGCAAAACTCAGACGGCCTTGAACTATATACCGACGCATCTGAGCCAATTTTCAGGGGGAGGGCTATTCGTCTATGGGGAATACGCATTCTGCGTATTTGTGGGGATGAAGTGCTCCCAAAGGTCACCCTCAACCCCATAGACTCACACGAATTGATGTAATTATAAGAATTAGTCGAAAGTAAGGAATGTCCAACTCGGGGATCTATTACCCCTTGGACATGTAGGATGCCCTTGGGGAACTACGACCCCTTGGGCAAAGTCCAACATGGGGATCTACCACCCCTAGGACATTAGACTAGAGTCCTACTTGGGGATTATTACCCCTATAGGACAACTAAGACCGTAACGTTGAGTTGTTGGGATGAGGCTGACCACAATTTTCACCATTCGGAGTACTTCTCCCTGAACCCTTCTCCCACAAAAACATTGCGTGTGTGTCATAGCTGTATTCTTAGTGTCGCAAAATATGCGTATAAGGAGTTGGATCATTAATTAATTGATCAGCGGACTGATGATCTAAGACAATGTGAAAACTTTTGGATTGGCTCTTTGTTAACAAATCAAACTGGATTAAATGATCAACATGATTTTATACAACAATAGGTTTTTATGGGTACATAACGTCTACTGTTGCTATAGCAACGTAGACGCAAAAATTGCTATTTTTTAATGTACGTTATTTTAATAATCATGTTTGATAACTAAATAATGCCGTAACACGAACTTGCGACATTTACATCAATCTGTAAGATTATATCTAAAGATCATTAAAACAATAAATTTATTCTCTTTTCTTTTCTTTTGCTTTTCTTGTGTATTCACGCGTCTTTGCTGTGTACCACCTGAAATTAGCAAATATATGGTAATAAAAGTAATATGCTTTATATATATATATATATATATATATATATATTTATATATATATATATATATATAAAGCATATTACTTTTATTACCATATATTTGCTAATTTCATATATATATATATATATATATATATATATATATATATATATATATATATATATATATATATATAAGACAAGATGTTCAGCTACAGCTCAAAGTTGTAAAAGCTTTATTAATAAAGTTAAATTTTCGGCAGCATGCCACCGCCTTCTTCAGAAGTAAAAATCAATTAAGTAAATAAAAATACAACTAAATATAAGCAAAAATGGAATAAATTATACAAGCATGAACAAATATGAATAATGGTAGTGAATAATTAGGCTATCTGACCGTCTGTGTCAGAGGAGACCGGACAGCTGTCATGTGATCGTCACGTGATATTGTCGACCAATGAAATTGCGCTATTTTCTTATCGTTGATCGGCTGAAAATTTTGCATTCGACTTAGAATACCGAATATTACGCTGTTGTCATTCATTTTTTTCTTTAAAAAAGCAGTGATATCGTTTCATATATTGTTGGCCTATCCATATCTGCAGGATTTTGCAAGGTAAATGTATTTTTTCTACTTTGTTTTGATCGTTTATGTGGGTCGTGTCGCCCTAAGCGAAGACCCCACTTCCGGTTTGTCAGCAATCTTCAAAGCAAAAAATCTCGAATTCCCATGGTTCGAATTCTCTAATTTTTGCGGAATAAGTTGAAGAAATGTCTAGTCTTGGATTCTATCCGGACGCCCCCCCCTCGCCCCCGCAACCGTTTTCGAGATATTCGCCGTTGAACCGACCATGCTATTTCGGCTTTTGCTTAGATGGCGCCTAATAATTTAAGAGAGCCCCTCGCCACTAAAGCTTGTTTTTTTCTCACGAATTTTGTGAGTTTCGTAATATTTTGAGCTTTATTCTTTAGAGTAAGTGTGGAATGAGTGGTGGACATTATTAAAGAGTAAAATTTGGTATTTGTCTGTTTTTATGGTCCAAAACGCTAACGTCGCTGTATAAAAACACCATCATTCTGGAAAAATTGTATACATGCCAGGCCCACATACATTCTGTAAATATTATTACAGAATGTATTTAACTTTCTTAAAGATCTGCTATATAGGCCTGATATGTATAGATATTTATGACAGCAGTATGATTATTAAAATTGATGTGTGGATTATTTGTAGTTTATTATTGGTCATTGTTATTGTGAGTAATATATTATAATTGTAGTATTTTTTTTTTTTTTGCTAATTACTCGGGCTACCTGTGGTAGCCGAGTCTAGGTTTCGCGATTCTTTTTTTTATTACTCGGGCTACTGTGGTAGCCGAGTCTAGGTTTCGCGATTCTCCATATTTTTATTTTTTTCCGACGCGTTATTAGTCCTCTGGCGGCCACTGGCGATATTGACCAATAAGCTTTGCGAAACTGAGGCATGTGACCATATCTAAAGTGTTCTGATCCAATCTCGTTCCCAGAGCCCACGTTCCCTTTACCAAGCGGGCGGGAAACGAGAGGCTCTGGGATAATCCGTTCACGCCATCACAGGATTCTTGTTATCCGGAAGAAGAGTTATATAGAGTTCACTGTGTTCATCAGCCAATGAAATATCGATGTGAAACGGATTATCCCAGAGTCTCTCGTTTCCCGGGTGGGGAACGTGGGCTCTGGGAACGAGATTGGTTCTGATCGCGAACCTTTTAGTATGGCTACGTCTATGATATCTTTGTCTGACTACGTGTTATCCGAAAGAAACAAGGAATCAATTTCTCGGCGATACTAGACATTGTAATGATTGTAAGACTTATGGCCTTTTACCAAAACTCGCCAGGATCTGTTGAAGTAAAGGTAAGCTGTTTCGTTATTTCCATTGGTATTTATTAAACTTTGCCAAATTACACAATATGATTACACAGTGTCACAAGAGAGAGACGAAAGGACCTGGCTGGGTTATCATCACAGCTCCGTAGGACGTATCCACAGGAGCCAATTACGATGAGCCCTTACACAAATACATTAGATACAAACATATAAAAGAGAGATTAAAAACTTAAAAACAGCACACTTTTATGTTAAGCTGATCAAGGTTTCTGGCGGAGTGACATTTTACACATACAGATTTATATGTTATTGGATTGTCCGGATCGTAAATGCTCATAAGGCATTTTTTGTATTTTATTATAAGTTTGCGTTTAAAAGTCATTACGCTTTGTGAGAGATCTCTTTCCTCTGCTGACAAGCAGTTCCATACACGACCAGTGCGTACAAAGTAGCTGTTTTGAAATGACAATGATTTACATCGAGGAATGTTTATCAATGTTCCTGACTGGGAATTGTGTTGACGTGTTGTTCGTAACTGCTGCTTAATCTGAACCAGACCTTCGGTTATAATGTGAACTTTCCCCAAAAGGATTCGAAAGAACGAGACTAAGTCCTGGATTTCGTGCCAGTATGTTATTGGCAATACATCTAACCTCTGCAGCCGCTCCCGGTAAGGAACATTTGTACGAAAAGGCAGATTCAACAAAAACTTTGTAGCTCGTCTCTGTACTCTTTCCATAAGTTTCACGTGTTTAACCTGCTGAGGTGCCCATAACTGCGAACCATACGAAAACACGGAACGCACAAGTGTCAAGTATAGTGTACGTCGTACGCTTAAATTGAATATTTCGGCTGAGCAACGACGGATGTAACCCAGTAGACGATTTGCCTTGGAACAGAGTGCATTCACGTGACTTGACCATGATACGTTAATGGATACCAGGATTCCGAGATCTTTCTGTTCCGTAACGGTTGCTAGTACCTCGCCGTTGACTGTATAACACTGAGAGATGGGATGATGTTTTCTGGTGAATGATACAATGCTGCATTTTTCCTCGTTAAAATTCATGTCCCATACCTTTGACCAAGATGACAGATTGTCTAGATCGGACTGCAACACAAGAGCGTCATTCAACGATTTGATCACTCTAAAACATTTACTGTCATCCGCGTACAAGGCTATTTCAGACCCTTCGTTAACTACTTCGACAATGTCGTTGATATAAATCAAAAAAAGCAACGGACCCAGTATAGACCCCTGAGGTACCCCAGATAAGACAGGTAAAGAGTCGGAAGTTACGCCTAAAACTGTAACCTGTTGAGAACGATTGGTGAGGTAATCCTTAACTCATTCCTGTCCGGGGGCTTCCCCAGAGGTGAATAAAATCGTCTGGCTTTAGCCAGAATAAAATACTAAAGACCGATTCGGACAAGAAAGAGTTAAAGAGATAGTTTATAACTCATTCCTGTCCGGGGGCTTCCCCAGAGGTGAATAAAATCGTCTGGCGTTAGCCAGAATAAAATACTAAAGACCGATTCGGACAAGAAAGAGTTAAAGAGATAGTTTATAACTCATTCCTGTCCGGGGGCTTCCCCAGAGGTGAATAAAATCGTCTGGCGTTAGCCAGAATAAAATACTAAAGACCGATTCGGACAAGAAAGAGTTAAACCACGCGTTCAATTTGCCAGTAATACCAAATGAAGTAAGCTTGATCAGGAGTTTATGGTGATTCACGGAATCAAAGGCTTTAGAGAAGTCTAGAAAAATTGCGTCCGTTTGTAAGCCTGCGTCCATATTTTCTGAAATTTTGTGATATACTGTAAGGAGCTGAGTTACCGCTGAACGATTCTTTAAGAAACCGTATTGTAGATTGGAAAGATTTACTGATATATGATCGATAATCTTGTTGAAGATACATCTTTCGAGCAGTTTTGATACCAGAGAAAGCAGAGAAATAGGTCTATAATTTTCTACTCTTTCAGCTGAAGATTTCTTTAGCAATGGCACGATGTTCGCCAACTTCCATTCGGTTGGTAATGAGCAGGAGTCTAGAGATAAATTGAACAGGTCCGTTAAGGACGGGGATATTTCCTCAGCACATTCCACTAAGATTCTCTTCCACTAAGATTCTTCTGTCAATCAATTTTATTGCTGACAGAACGTCCTCGGGATTCAAAGCAGGGGCGGATCTAGGAATTTTGATACCTTAGTCAAAGTTGCTGTGGGCCCATATTTCTAGGGGGGTCTGGGGGCATCCCCCCCCCCCCCCCCCGAAAAAATTTTGAAATTTGGATCTCTGAAATGGCATTTCCTGCATTCTGACAGCACAGTTGAGCAAAATTTTAAATGTTTTAAAACATGTTTTTAATGGACATTTTATCATTTTCAAGAAACATTTTATCTAAATTTACTTTGATATTTTCTTGTCTTAGAAACCTTGTGATAGTTTGCAAGTGTGTAAGGCTAAGTTTTTCCAGGAATGAGGGTGGGGAAATCCAATAAACAGTAGAGAGATATGCGGTCACATTCTAATATAAAAAAGTTGGCTGTTTCGCTCTATGTCAAAGTTCATCAGTATGCCTAGGAAACACCAGTTACATTGTTTCCGCAGTCAGTGAATCCAACATGGACAGCCTGACCAACATGCAAGTGAAGGTCTAGCTGAATTTAACATTCTGCATAACCCAGAGCAAGGTGGGCTACCTTCCATGGCTGTTGAGCCCCACCTACCCAGAGCTGTCTGGCTTTCAAATGCCTGATACTTGCCTTTTAAACCTCAACCCAAGCAGACAATGTCTGGTTAGTAGGAGTCAGGAGAAGCTTTTGTTAATGACCATAATGGACATTACATGGACATAGACATAGAGGAGCTCAACTCTCTACATCATCCCGATCATTCTAACCCCCATCTAATATTCCACTACCCATCCCCCTACTATCCCATGTTACTATGAGCTGTCTGGTTTTCAGGCACCAGCAACCCAAGTTCAATTCCTGTCCAATGCAATTATCAGATTAAAATTTCATAATAGCCACATGTGAGAAGAATGCTTACTTGATGTATAACGATAATACATGGAAATTTGTAGACATGTTAGATATTTATTGCTTAGCTTTTGATCTGTTTCCCCAGGTCCAAGCCTTATTACTTATATGTTTTAAAAGTTATATGTTATTACTTATAATACTGTACAGTATGTTATATATTAGACAATTAACTGACTTGTAATATGAACTGAGGACGAATGTATTATGTAAACTACTGTGGAAAGGCAATCTGTCTCCGCATCATGATTATGATATACTAGTGAGTATCTAGAATTGAAACACTAAGTCTAAGTAGTGTTTATAGTATTACATGAAGCATTTAATAGCATTGGTTTATACCAGTGTGCTCAAGTGCTCAACGCAGATTATGCTAATATGGAACGGGTATCAACAAAGATGACAAAAGAATAACATCGATATTGAATCCATATTGATGAACTACTGTACCTATAAGCTTACCTTAGAGCGACATATGGCTTACTCTAGCTTGTCCGCCTTCATGTGTCGGGTCAGATCTTCTTTCCATCCTTGTATAAGGATTTAACACTAAACTTCGCATGAAGCTTCCGATCCGAGAGGATAGCACAAGCTTGGATTTTCGAAGACAAGTCGCAATAGATTTGTCACAATAGATTTGTCACAATAACTCATCGTTTAATATTACTCTTCAGAGCGCTCTGCACATCAAAGCCGCGCGTAATCTCTGTTTATGCTGCAAGATGCAGCTTCATGCGGCGGATTGCGGCCAAGATTTAGTTTCTAGCCAATCAAAATCTAGCCTACGTTAAAAATATTTACTTCCGACGTAATTGCATTTACTTCCGACGTAATTCCATTGGCTTTGACCAATCAGCGCTCATGATTCCGACGTATTTCGGCCATTTTGACGTGGATAAACGTGCCGGTCGGTGACCACTTCCCGCCATAGTTACCTCTTATACGGTTCTGGTGCCGATGGCGGCCACAGGTCGCCACAGAATAACTTGCGCGGCGTCTGACGAGGGCTCTAGAAATTATGAAATTATTCTCCAGCAAAGAATAAACCGTATCTTGCCAAATACGTTAAAAATTGGACAATCAGAAGAAACCCTTAAATTTTCCCATCTCAGATTTTTTACCTTAGTCGCTTGACGTGTTTGACGTATATTAAATCCGCCCCTGATTCAAAGTAATCTCAGATAACGTTGGAGTCGTGCATGTAATGTGAAATTGATCAACGCCAAAGGATGAGGAATCAACGTCACTGGGGTTCAAAAAGGTAGAGAAGAAAAACCGATTGAGCATGTCAGCGACCGGACGTGGTCCCTCGGCGTATACTTCACCACCTAACCCATCACTGCGACAAACTTTTTCTGGAACACTGCGTTTTTTTGTTTTAAGGCTGAAAACTGACCAGAACCGTTTCGGACTCGCCTGTAGAGATTCTGCCAAAGAATTATAATAATCTTTCCGACTCTGCGCGATAAGCTTTTTGATACGAGATCTTAAAGCTTTAAATTTTGCCCACTGGGACAGGGATTGTGAAGCTATAGCCTTGATTCTAACGCTAGCCTTCTTCTTTACCCAATGGATGATGTCACCGGTTATCCAAGGAGGGGAGTTTTTAGTCTTCAGTCTAGCTTTTGGTACGTATTGGTCTACCATTGATTGTAAGGACGATTTCCAAATATGCCAGACGCTGTTGATGTCAGCTGAATCGCTAAAACGTACATCAGACGCGAGAGTTTTTACGGACTCTTTCAATGCGGGGAAATTACCTTTCTTATAATTATAGACTATCCTGGTTGATTTAGCTTTATTCCGAACTGTCGAGCACATAACGAATTGAAGAAAAGAGTGGTCAGTACGGATAAGCGGTTCACCGACGACTAAGTTTGATATCCTTTCAGTAGGTAAGCTTATTTAGATAGCCGTTGTCTAAATTTAGTTTATAGAACAAAGTTTTTATACCATGTTTAAACGATTTTGTTTGAGCAGTTTGAAATCGGTTATCCATGTATGAATTAAACATTTTGAAAAGTTGTTGAACACAATTAACTTAAGCTCATTTGAATAACCATAGTCACATAGACATGGATACACGTAAACAAATCTCTTAGAAATTGACATTGTTTACTATACTGGTATAGCTTCATGGATTTGTTCCTGTAATGACTCCTGTAATCACTCAAGATTTTGAGCCTTGGACCCTTAGGGTTGTCCACATTATGTCAACATGATTTTGAGCATAATACTGAGGCAAAAGTGTAGTCCCACACAAGACACCACTTTCTCGATACATAACATGCACAATGCAAACTGTAACCCATAACCATTTTGGTTGTGCATGTACTGTATCGAGAAAGAGCCCTAGGCACCTCATTTTAAGACCATTCCTGGTTACAATGACTTCCAGACATTCATCGCTTCCAGTATATCCAGTTCTAGATGACTACTGGTACAAGTTTTAATGCTTCAGTGTCAGCTGCCTCCTGTGTCTACTGCCATCTACTAATTCATTTTACCTGTCTTTATGCTAATCATAATGGAGCATAATAGATAGTGATGCTACAGTATTTGAGCAAGGTTTAAAACACATGTTCTCTTTAGTTCATCCACCTGATATTGATTGAAATTCCACTTTTATACCCCAGGCTAAATTACTGTAACTGTCACAAACCCATACCCAGGGTCTTTATTACTTGCCTTTTATGTACTTAACATTTAGAATTAGTGCCGGGCAATCCCTTTTATCTGCCACCATCATCAACTTTGGCTGATACTCATGAAAATCTTGGACCATGGCTCTATTTTCTCTTATACAGTACTTTTTTGCTAATTTTTGTTTTATAATCTGTAGATCCAGGCTCAGAGCCAGGTTTGGACAATCCTACCGGTCATGATCAGTGCTGGTAAAATCTGATGTTTCTGACACATTTCTGGAAGATAAATCTAAAAACCTGGAAGTTAAATTTGCTGTCAGCATGTACACAGAATGTTGGTGGAGTCACATTGTTATCATACATGTACTGTATATCAATACTATAGAACAATCATGCTGTCCTTTCATTGAACATTGTCTACACTGATGGTCTGCAAACTATGGTCACAACCCAAAAGCAGGGTACAAAACATTTTCACAGGGTTTTGTCAAACGACTTAGTTTTTCAGCATTTGCCGACAAACATTGGTCAAGCTAACCCAGTTGTCTGTTACCCAATGTTAGCAGACATGAAATCCCTAAATGCAAAAGTATTTTTTGTTCGCTACTTTCACAAGTTCATGTAATTATAGTAAATGGTTACATATGTACAACAAATAATGTATATACTAAATTTATCATGAAATCAATCATGGCATAATGCTTGAAATGTGTAGTGGGTCATCAGCCTAAAAGTTTGTGGACTGTTGGTCTACACATACAAATAGCTCAGCAAAAACAATTTCAACAACTTTCTAATCACTAATTAATGCTGTAATTATTAGTCAATGCTTATGACGTCAATAACTTTTTTTTTGGAAATCAATGTTTAAAATGTTCTTCATCCCGACCTGTAACATACTCTCTTCTAAACCTTACTGCTACTGACCTTAATCACTTAATCTATTGTATTTGTTTACATGATTATCCTGAATTGTGAAGTGGTCTAGAATTCCAGATAATCCTGAATATTAAAGAAAATGAAACCTGACCCCCACCTCACAGTAACCCTAAATGTAACCACAACCCCCCAGGGAGAAAGTTCCACCACTCAGACCCTGACCACAACACCCCTACTGTTTTTTGTTATATGCTTTTAGTTTAACATCCCACATGTGGGACAGAGAAGTCCTCTAGGCATCAGGATCATCCTGAATTCTAGACACTTTAAATTGACAATTCAGGATAGTCCTGCACCACATTCAGCGTTTGATCTGATCTTCCTCAGCCCACTCCCACCTCTTTGCTCATGCGTTATAGAGACCTCTGCACTTTCCAGTAGCCCGAGTGCACACCTGACCCAGGTGCCTTGTTATTTTTATTTTTTTGCGACGCGTTATTAGTCCTCCGCGCGGCCGCGGGCGATATTGACCAATAAACTTTGCGAAACTGAGGCATGTGACTAACTGCATGTGACCAGTGCCTTCTTTCTTTTCGACTGAGTGAGTGAGCTTTCTCGTCTCGGATGTGTTTTGTTTGTCCACAGACATAGTTATTGGGCAGTAATGTCGCTGGCAAGTATCTTGATATTATTATATACACTTACAATCGCACACGCCGTTCATTAAGTGAACTTGCAAGTGACACTTTCTAGGTAAACATGAAGCTGTGTAATAAGGCGAAGAGACTTGACATATTGAACGCTGTGGAAATTCTTTCTTTGCTTTCCTGATGTCTGATCACTTGTCTCGGATGTGTTCTGTGTGTTCACGGACATAGCTATTGGTCAGTAATGTCGGTGGCAAGCATCTTGATATTATATACACTTTCAATCGCACACGCCGTTGATAGTTGTGTTGATATTTAATACCTGAAGAGACTCGACATATGAACGCTGTGTACATGTGTGGAAATATGTTAATAAATACAGGCAATCGTGTTTTGTTATTGCAAATTGTGTTTTCTATCGGAGAATTGGATTGCGTTTTGACTTTTGTCTGTGACCAATGTGTTTAATAGACTTTAGACCTTAGCACTGCATAGCACTGTGACTTTGCAGTAGCCCGAGTGAACGCCTGACCAGGCGTCTTGTTTGTTCTAATTTGTTGTTGTTCGTATTGTTTTTCAGTATACAAATATTTATCCCTTTCGCCCCAGGAAGCAAGCTGATGGGGTGGGAGAAGTAAATGATGTGGGTGGAGTGGGGTGTGGCATGTGCCCTGTGTCCACCCCTTGGTTTGCACACCCATGAAGTGAATACAATAGCTAGGCATGGCTGTACAGTCAACTCTTAAGACATGAAAGAGTTAATAATAACTCCATTGTATTTTTTACAGAAAGTGAAGAGATACAGCACAGATGTCAGACCAATCTGAACAGGATTTTTACAATGATAAATTCATGGATTTTCTTTTACTAAAAAACATCATTCAAATAATATGTAGTTTGAAGTTTTGCATGTTGTCATGTTGTATAATTACATAAGGCAATGCATAATAATTGTGGACATAACTATTAAAATTTTAACACAGAAGTACTGTCTTGCATATTATTATACAATCCAAATGCTGGGTCTCAAAGCCTAATTAAATACCTGGATATTATTCATCCCTTTGCCTTTGAGTACTACTGGCTATCTGCATGTACATACTGATAAACAGTGACTATGTCTAAGACAGATGCCTGGGTATTATTCAACTCTTTGCCTTTGAGTGCTACTGGCTACTGCATGTACCTACAGTGAACTATGTCTAAGACAGACACCTTTGGGCTGGACTTCGTCTGTCTTATAGTTCATTCACATGTCTAAATACAGTAACATTTCTGATGCCCTCTCTAAATGTTTTCTTGGCAGGGGGGGGGGGGGGGGGCAGGTTGCTTCACTGCAAAAATGTTGGACCAATGTTAAAATGTTAACAATGCCCCTGATTGAATACCTGTATCAGTGTCAATACAGTGGTGCTTTAGAAGTAACCAAGATCAATATTGAGACAAAACATTTTAATTTTATTCAAGTTCCTTATTTACATATATATTGAGGATACAGGAAATATTGTAAACTTTGAACATTTGACCAGTCCAGTTATACCAAATTTATCAATAGATTCTGGAGGCAATCCAGTAAAGTATCTCGATTTTTAATTCACCTTAATTATCAGAAAAATACAAGATTGTTATTGAATAATAAATTTTAAGCTAGCTTTATTCACAATTTTATAAAATTTGGGATACAAGTACAGTAAGTATAAAAGGAAACAAGACTTTTAAAAAATTGGGAAAAAACCCCAAGGATGATAGTTGTATCTATTGATCCCGATAATTGCTACACACAACAATTATAGAAGTTTACAGTAATACCGCAGAATGCAAAACATTAAACCACGGAAAATGCATCATAAGGTTTACAGAATAGGAAAAATTTGAGAGGGAAATCATTATTAACCACTAATTAACAACAAATAATGTTGATTTCTCACCTCACGCTTTTCTCCAGTTGTAACGAATCACACGTTGCACAGTACAACCAAATCCTTCTTTGTTGTAAACATCTAGTTCGTTTCTGATTTGTTCCATTATTTGTAACATAAAATGCGTCGAATCCGAAGGAACTTGAGTAGTCTTGAATGCCAATCCGCCTGCCATAACGCCATTGTCACGAATATACGCCAAATAAAGCACAATCTGATCATATTAATTGTCCATGATAACCAGATTTAACAATTCTGGATCAACTGTGACGACTTTTCAAAAGTTTTTGCGCATCTAGTCCACCGAGCATAGTTCATTCTTCGTCGGCGGTCAGATGCAAATGAATCAGTAATTTATCAATTTTAGCGTTAGGACCATGATGCTTTGCGGCAGCTGTCCAGCCTCTGTCTGGGTATTGTCACTTTTGTGACGTAATATTACCAAAACCGATGATGCGCGGCATGGCCCAAAACAAACATGTCATGTTTTCCGTCCAAACATTAACGAATCCGGCTGCATTCCTTAGCCTTTGAAATTGACACCGTGAGATCACTGCAACATGATTGGTCCATTTGCTTACTTTTGAATTCTCTAGCCAAAAACGTTTAGGAATGCAGAAGGATTCGTCAATGTTTTGAACAGAAATCAGACGTGTTTTTTGGGGGGCCATGCCGCGCATCATCGGTTTTGGTTAATAGGTTTTCCTCTATCAGATTCATCGGCGCGCGAAACGTTCGGAGCGAATTACATAGCCAACATAAGCGAAGGTGCGCCGATGTTTTCCGATGTAGCTATGTGTGTAATGTGATTTAGTGAATATGGCGTCGAGTGCTTTCTGCTTCATTGCTTCGTCCATCTGTTTACGACCGATTGAGTCATTGTTTCTTTTGATTTCGGGGAGATTTTATCAAGGTAAGGAAGTAATTATAACTTATATTGTGTCACATCATTGATCAACGTTAATCTCTATGGAACTTGTGGAAACATGATGTAAATTGCTGTTGTACTGGGCTATATTTTAGGTTGTATATATCATAATATCAATATCATCAGACTCATGAAATAGTTGTTTATTAAAAGGAAATATCTTTTTGCAGTTGTTTTACTTTTAACTCAAGGCATTTTGTCCTCAACGTTACTGTGTTGAAGCCCGACAGTTACAGACAAAACAGTTTATAGTTTCAAAAATAAATATAGAAATGATACCCTGATTCATTTTATGGGATTTTAATACTCTAAAAGCCATTGTCGCATTAATATGCGTCAAAATAGTATACACTGTACTGTAAGCTTATATTTTATTAAATGTATAACTATATATGCTATAAAGCAGTCCAACCAAAAGATCCATTTCTTCAAAAATGGAATCGAATATTAAACTCTTAGTAAATGCTCCTACCACGATTATTATTAATAACACTTTTTTGCTTCATAGATACTTATATATACAGTATTCTTCCCTAAATGACCGATTATTTGGTTTTCTGTTTTAGAAATATTGACTGACATGTGTTCATAGCTTGTGACAGTTGTTGCACAGGGACCAATGTGTTAGTGGTGACATTCTGATCAGACATTATCTGTGTAGTGAATTATTGCATAACTCAAACTAAACAAACTTAAATTATTAAGTGAAGTGTGTGTAGTGTACACATGCAGTACGTTTAAGCTCGTAAATGTACCACATGCACTACATGTATATGTACATGTACAACTCATCAGATCACTTTAACTACATCTCATATGCAAACGCTACCAGTTAGGAATGCTATGACTATGAATTTGCAACCTTACTGTAGCTCTCCATCTGACCCTCTGAATGGTTAGAGCACCTAACCAGTCATTAGAAGGTTGCAGGTTCAAACCCTGTCTGTGACTTGGAAACTTTTTCTTAGTAATTGAGCTTGACAAATGTCCAAATGTCTGTTATATACCGTGTACGTATGTTGCATTATTACTGAAGAATGTAACTAACATTGAGGAAAATCCTGGATCCATTGTTTATGTAATTGACTGAGGTCAAAAATCTGCCAGTTTCAGTGATGGCAAACAATCTGTCTCTGTTGTTGACTGCAATGATATGCAGACAGGATGTAACCAGTATGTAACTTATTATGACAGTATTATTTCTGCATGTGTATACACATAGTAGAAAATTCTCATGCTAAACTAGTAAAATATCAACAAACATTCTGAAAAGTTCTTAATATGTATTTTAGCAAATTAAATTGGCTATTTCCTAATTTGGTATGTTGCTATGTCCTCTGTTATATTAATTACACATTTACACTGCCTGTCAGTGTCTTTGAAGATTATTGCAACCAAAGGCCCATTCACATGATCTGATTAACTGGACTCAATTTTCCTCCTGGTGCATGTAGCCCTAAACGTAGACGCATGTACGCATTGCGTGCCTATTTTTTTATCTTCTTTTCCCTACCAATCTTAACTATTGTCTTTACCTTTACTATTCAAATTTTGGGTTATCGGGTCTTGTCAGACAACCATTTTGTAAATTATGCGAATTTATGCTAATTATTATTAAGAATATTATTATAATCTAAAACAAAATGTTAAATATTTAAACAATAAATGATTTTACCAACAAACTTTGTATAAGTAAAATGAAAAGCAACATTTCACAAATTTAAATTGAAAAAAAGCAATACAAGAAAATCAGAGAGAAATAAACACCTACTATTTTCTCCTATATGTTTATTCAATTATTTTTACAAGGTGGGGTGAAATATCTGCCCAAGTCAAACTCTTTAATAAAGAGAATTGTAATCTTAAATTGTAATCACTACAGCATTGTGACGGACCGCCATGATACGCCACAGCGCGTGGTCATCACTTATTTTAGAAATTTACAAATTAAAACAGAATTATACCACAACATAAGACCATAATGCATCATCACGATCGTTTTTAAGTCAGCTATTCAGATTTTATTCATCATCACGATCGTTTTTAAGTCAGCTAATCAGTATTTTGCATGACATTTACCCCTGTTTGTCACTATAACACTGACAAGTTTAGGCAAAATTTTGTTCGATAAACGACTGATTGGCCGAGATGGTTTTCGTCAAATTTTACCAAATTATTGCTAATCTACGAAATAATTACAACAGAGAAACGCTTATACTTACTTTAGGAGTTGTTAGAGTCTAAATTTACGTTGGACTCGCTGTATATTTTGACAAATAAATCCATTTTCTTCTTGGTTGAAATGCGGGTTCATGTAAACACGAAAAAAGAATAACCATGGGTGGTAAGCTAACCCGGGTTAGAAGACAACTCGGGTTCGTGTAAAGGCACCCTTAAGGTGCTGTTACACGGCACCCTTAAGGTGCTGTCACACGATGCGATTTTTCTTCCAACTTGCAACAAATCACTGAATGTTGTAAGTTGCATAAAAATCGCACCGTGTAACACCCCGTAACAACGTGCATTTTTGTCATTTTTGCCGTGTTGCAAGTTGCAAGAAAGGTTGGATGGGTTCTACATTTTGCTGCAACTTACAACAAAAAATCGCAAGTTGCTGAACGTGTAACACCCTTCCGGCAACTTGCGATTTTTTTTCCACATGTAAATTTGTTGCAAGTTGCAAGAAAAATCGCATCGTATAACAGCACCTTTAGACTATCTGGCCAACACTTGAGGTTATATCTGACTCGTTTAACACTAGGTCCATTGCTTGGTACTAATAAATTATTGTATTGTATATTTCGCAAAATTACATGCTGCCATGCAGAGATTAACTAAAATAAAACGTCAACTTATTTTTCCTTTTAACTCTGGTACAATTGCTTTGTATAATGATTTGTTGTTAGTAATTGTACTAGATCTGACTCTTAACAAGTAACAAAACACAAATCTTTGCGAATTTCTGGCTAATTTCTATTTTCCCGCTATTTTCTATTATTTACCAAGACAACCATTCATTAATCCCAGCCTATAATATGCACGGTGGTAGAGAGCGAATACGCCCCTGACAATGCATTACGCCATTTTTAGCATAAAGCCCACTCGTCACTAACAATAAAGCAAATTCAACCAGGTCCTCCCGACTAAAAGACGCTTTCTTGTTTACTCTAATCAATTGTTCTCACAGGTCATAAATGTCAACACAATAAATTGCAGCTGTATCGCTAATTACCATGTGCCTGGCATATCGAAAATTTTCATTCCAACAACCATCGCAAAGCTGATAGACAAGAAAACGTTCGCTCTTTTCAGCTAACAAGTGTCGAACTTGTTTAAACAGTTTCTTGCTCAAACGCGTTCGGCCTTGAACGGAAACGTTTTCATCATCTTCATGTCCATATTCCAAGATACGCCCTTCCTTATCCAACTTGTAGGCTTCTTGAGGAGGAACAAGTTTGTCGGTTAAGTACCATTCTGTCTCAAGACGGTTTAAAATAAACTCCATCGCATGCTGTTTGGAAACAAACGTACCATAACGCATGACAGACTGACCATCTTCTATGGTCTCCGTCGAATCTATGCTTCCAAATTTATCAAAGATTTCTTGAGCACGTTCCAGTAAAATCAGGTTATTTTCGTTTTTTCCATCCAAAGTGAAAGGATAAATTGGGTTCAAGCGAAGATAGAGTACACATTTCGATTCTATCCAATCACCGTACATCTCTCGTTCTGCGTCTCGTACCATAGTGTCATATTCTACTAAGCTAGCAAGAGGATTGGGAAACCATCTTTCATTGCCGATTTTCTCGCTTTGTTTCCACAGCTTAAGAACTACACTTCGCTGGAACTTAGCTTTGGGTAAATTCATGCCTGGGTAGTTGGGCACAAACTTCCCCCACAGTTGATCTGAACGAGCAACTCTGTACCAGCGTTTGCATACTAAGTTCAATTGTACGATATCTTGGAATTCAAGGAGGCAAAAGATTCGCTCCAAGACTTCAGTAGGAATTGTGGAAATACCGATAAAATTTGTGAGCCTTTCGGCCTCTTGGGGTTGAACTTCAGAGTTCTGCATACTATTATAAATATCATCAAGCGACATCACAGTCGATATGCCAAAATAAACGCTGAAGTAAGAATAAAAACAATAAAATTAATAAATTATCATTACCATTAGTACTACAACTGCCAGCTGCCACTGCTATAATTGCACTTGCCATTTCGATTCCTACATTACCATCGTCATTGTTATTATTATTATGAAAGTTAATCTCTGCATATGCAGGAAGTTCTGTAAGGCATCGAGCCACAGCCTATGGCCTGGGGTGCCTTAGACCTTATAATCTCTCCTTGGCACTGTTCTTATGTGTCCAGTACTGTAATTATTATTATTATTACTATTATTGTTATTATTATGATTATGATTATTATTATTATTATTATTATTATTATTATTATTATTATTATTATTATTATTATTATTATTATTATTATTATCTGAACAATCGATCTGAACAAATAATTTGTAAAATCCGCGCATAATTCGCGCAATCAGTTAACGCCCGCAAGAGAGATCCGCGCGATCTAAAAAAAGATTTTTTTCTGCCAATTAACGCACCGACGGTGACGGCGCCGCGTCGTTTTATAACTAATTTAGTACGAATACAAAGACCGCCTGTTTGAGTTTGATTGTTTCATACTGGAGGTGAACAGTGCTGGATATTCACCAAGCCACCGCGGCGAGGTGAATATCTACACTATTCACCGACACTGAGGTGAATAATTGTTAAGAGTATAAACAAGACACGGCCGTCGTCGTCAGCCGCTAGCAACTCGGCGTACTCGATTATTTGTCGACAAAACAGTTTTTAATTAATTCTTTGAACGTTTTCATGGCGATAAAGTAATATAAATAAGTCTTGTGGAAACACCAGGTAAAATATTTCTTTGCTAAGCTTTCGGCCTGTTGACTCAGGCCTTCATCAGAGCAATGACAACAAGTTGTTGGCTCACGTCATTTATAAACTAAGCAACTGATCAATTAAATCACGTAAGAATACAATGGCGTATCACGTTAATTTTATTAATTAGAAAACAAAATCAAGAATGTTCTCCGAATAGGGCACGCCACGTGCTATTTAATGGCTGTCCCTCCTGAGAAATAGTGTGATGTTTTGCGATCTCAATGGATTCTCTTGTTCTTCGCGTGAAGTATTGCTTGTCGCTGGCTAAGAGTGATGACTCTTCCCACTTAACACGATGGTCATACTTCCAAGCGTGCTTGGCAACAGCAGACTTTTCTTGTTGCGCTTTTATGCAACATGTCTTGTGTTCCTTCAGGCGAGTTGAGAGATTCCTTCCCGTTTCTCCGATGTATACCAAGCCACACTCACAAGGAATGCGATACACTCCAGGCTTAGATAAGCTATCCACTTCATCTTTATGTGTGAAAAGTACCTTGAACAATTTGTGTTGACTACTGTGAAATACGTTCATACCAGCACGATTTAAAATCCTCTCAATCTTGTGAGATGCTGGTCCGATATACGGAAGAGAAACTGAAGGTGGTTCTTGCTGGGGCTGTGTATTCGGCTCTGGATGTACCGAAGGAGTCATAGAAGCTTGAATCATCTTCTCAGGAAAACCGTTGTTAGTTAAAATCAACTTAAGGTGATCTAATTCTTCCTGAAGATGTTCTTCGTCACAAATTGTTCGCGCTCGATGAACGAGAGTTTTGCACACAGATGATTTAATACTTGGATGATGGAATGAAGTGTAGTTAAGGTATCTGTCAGTGTGTGCTGGTTTTCGATACACAGTATGACTTAAAGTCCCATCTGATTTAACGGAAAGCCAAACGTCCAAGAATGGGATAGATTTGTCTTGATTTTGTAATTCCATAGTAAATTTGATTGAAGGATGTATGCTGTTAAGGTGGTCAAGAAAATTAGACAAAGCATTCAAACCGTGTGACCAGGTACTTAGCATATCATCAACATAACGTTTCCACATACCTGGTTTTAACGAGGCAGTTGCAAGAGCCTTCTTCTCAAATTCCTGCATGTATAGGTTAGCCATGATTGGAGACAAAGGGGAACCCATTGCTGCTCCAGTAGTTTGTTCGAAAAATCTGTTCCGCCATTGAAAACAAGTTGAATTTAGGCACAGCGTTAACAGTTCATAGACCTGATCTGCAGAAAGATTCGTTCTAGTAGCGATTTAAAAATAAAGTAAAAGTGTAAAATAAGGTTTATTTAAAGATAAGAGACAATATTTATAATACAACGTTTAACTAACATCGGTCAAAACCAACAGTCCAAAAACTGAACTCGTAATCGTCAACTGTCAAAACAGCTCTCGTCAACGTACCACGTCAGCGTATGTTCAACTCAGTATGCTTTCGTGTACTTTAACTATAATGCTATATATACTTTACTATTCTACACTACTCTCTCTCCTGTCTTTTGGAGCATGCACCAGTCTGTTCACTTATTCATCGTCTCATAGTTCTAAAGACATAGTCATTTGCCCAATTTGGTGGTTTCCGTATACGCCTTGACCGTGTGGAGGCTTCGGATCTTTGCTGGATACTCTGTCCTATGGTTTCGCCCGTTGCTGGCGATGAAGGTGAACGCTGGAGTACCGATGAATAGCTGGGTCTTCCATTTTCACTTTGGGTAATTTCTGGAGTATTTGGATTGCTTGCCGTTGTTAGTGATGGTGGTGGTCGCTGAAGTACTGATGAATAGCTAGGTCTTTCATTTTCGCTCTGGTCAGGTTCTGGAGTAGTTGGGTTACTCGCGGCTGTTGGTGGTGATCGCTGAAGTACTGGAATATTCAGATTAACGCCTGTATCAGTGACCCATTCCTCATCACTGTCCTCATCATCACTAAATTGTGAAGTACTTGGTTGCATTGCCAATTGAGGATTGCTTCGTGGAGTTTGATTCTTCTGATGTTGCGTGTTCTTCTCCGTTTTCACTTCAGGAGGTTGTGCGTTCCCTGCTCTCACTTCCTTGCCCGAATAGCCTTT
This sequence comes from Corallium rubrum, assembly GCA_964035015.1. Classification (NCBI taxonomy): domain Eukaryota; kingdom Metazoa; phylum Cnidaria; class Anthozoa; order Scleralcyonacea; family Coralliidae; genus Corallium; species Corallium rubrum. The sequence goes on from OZ035998.1 coordinate 24,235,932, forward strand.
TTTAAGACAATTGAAATGAGTTACCACCCGCTTCCGTCCCTTTTCCTTCTTCAGCCTATATACCGCGTCCGTTATCCTCTTGATGATAATATAGGGACCATCCCACTTTACTGCTAACTTGCTTGAAAGACCTTTCTTACTCGAATGTGATTGTCGCCAAACTCGATCATCGTAATAGTCTTTATACCGTCGGACAGAAACCCTTCCATTTCTTCTAGCTAACTCGTACGCACTTTGGAACTTTAGCTTCTGTGTCTTTAGATATTCAGACATGGGTTGAGGTGACCCTTGTGATGGTTCACCGTCTACTAGCAAGTCTACTGGTAGTCGAGCTTCTTTACCAAACATCATTCGATACGGGGTAACACCAATAGACGATTGAACTGAAGTCCGATAAGCCAACAGCGTCTGAGGAATCCAGGAATCCCAGTCCTTCTGGTTGTTATCTACTATCTTGGCAAGCATATTCTTCAGTGTACGGTTGAATCGTTCGACAAGACCGTCGCTCTGTGGATGATACGGGGTGGTGCGTGTCTTGTGAATGCCCATACTGTTAATTTCAAGGAGTCATTTTAACTCCACCATAGGAGTTAAAATAACTCCTCTCGGGAGAGTAAAAAAATTGGAGTAAAATCTACTCCCAAGATGGAGTTAAAACTACTCCACTTTGGTATACATTCCAAAATTTACTCCACTGAGAGTCAATTTAACTCCACCGAAGGAGTAAAAATAACTCCACCAAAAGAGTAAATATAACGGAGTAATTTTTACTCCCTAATTTTTACTCCAGGAGTCATTTTGACTCCCCCAAAGGAGTAAATTTAACTCCACCAAAGGAGTAAATATAACGGAGTAATTTTTACTCCCTAATTTTTATTCCCTAATTTTTACTCCAGGAGTCATTTTGACTCCCCCCAAAGGAGTAAATTTAACTCCACCAAAAGAGTAAATATAACGGAGTAAATTTTACTCCCTAATTTTTATTCCAGGAGTAATTTTGACTCCCCCAAAGGAGTAAAAATAACTCCACCAAAAGATTAAATATAACGGAGTAATTTTTACGCCCTATTTACTCCAGGAGTCATTTTGACTCCGCCAAAGAGTAAATTTAACTCCCCCCGTAATAGCTTTTACATGTAGAATTCAAAATGGCGGCTATTCAACCAAATTGTTTACTGAATGTGCATAGTGATTTGCTTGTATTTGGAGGCTATACAAGTCGTGTGAACAAGAATTTACTTTGCGTGTTAATACATAAAGCTGCCAAAGGACGAATATGGAGATATTCTATAATGCATTAATGCAGAGAAGCAAAAAACTTAGAAACGAGTGGACATAATTTCACGAACATTTATGCCTCATATTGGTAAAGTCTAATAATCTTAAATATAACTTTATTTACCGGGTTTATATTAAAATACATGTACCTTAGTACCCAACAAAGCATATACTGTAATTATATATGGGTGCATGGGTGCAGCAGTTTTTACTTTTAAACTATAAACTGTCGTGTGACCCTTTGTACATGACATGTAACTGTGGTAATTTATATACATGTACATCATCTTTAATGCACTCAATATCTTTATTATATACTAGTGCTTTAACCCATTAATGTGCAAGAGTCTAGCCTTGATGAGCAAAATTGTCTTGCGTTAGACAGAGTAAAATAACAAAGTAGGGTGCACAATGGGTTAACAAGAGACCTTGGCAGATAGTTTTGTCCAACCCATTAAGGTGCAAGAGTCTCCCCTTGATGAGTAAAATCATCTGGCATTAGAGTAAAATAACAAAGTACTGTATGGTGCATCAGGGCGCATTGCACCTTAATGTGTTGAGTCCGGAATTATAAGACCCAGTCTACATGACACAGGACAAGCTGGAATGCCCCAACTGCACCCTACTTTGTTACTTTTCTCTGTCTAATCCCAAACAATGTTGCTCATCAAAGGAAGGGCCTTGTGCAATAATAGTAAAGGGCTTATTCAACTGGTCGATTTTCTAGCTGCATTCACAGTAACATTACAGTACATAGCCATATTGGTTGATACACCTAGTTGCAAAAGAATATTGTTAAACAGCACTGTTCCAACCAATCAAAAGTATTGTTCTGATTGAAGATGCCACAGCAATCATCCTTTTGCCAAAGTTAATGAGTAGTAAAGGAATTGGCGAGCTACTGAAAATTTGTTTGGTAAGTGTTTGGTTGCATGATATTCAATACAGTATGCCATCTGAAAATGCAGAAAGTCAAGATCACAAGGCTCGAAGATACGAAAATTTCCAGGGGAGAATTTCCCTTGATGCCCCCCATCCACTGATGAATTCTTAAAAAAAGCACTGTGGGATACATTATAGACTACATGTTTGTAGTTAATTTTGATAACTACAGGCCCATCTTTTGAAATTAGCCCCCCTCCCACATTTCACCCACCCGCCAGCGTCTATGACGAAGGGTAGATACATTGTAGCATTGTGAAATTTAGAATTTTTTTCCCCTTAGGATGATGATTCAATCGATGCCATCATCGAAGATACAGTTGCCCCAAAACTAATTGGAGGGGGGCATGTTGGTGACAATGTGCCATTATATCTGGCTGCGGAAGGAAAGGTGGTGCTGAAGCTGAACTCTGGAATGCCTGTGTCACAAACATTAGTATTGACTGTATTGTTAATTGCTTGTTATTATATATTTAATATTGAGTATGCTAGCAACCTTAAGAATGTATTCCTGGGTGATTATCTATGTAATTGACATGCAGTATTAGTAATACCGTAATGGATGTAAGTTTTTGTATACCGTTAACCAGCATAAATAATTATAGATATTATAATCCTTGACCTTGTACCTATGACCAAAGTGTTATGTTTATTAAAATTTTCTTCCTTTATTTGTTGCAGTTTTACTATTTTTGCCTCCAAAATGAGAGCAAAATTAGAGTAATTTTCACACTCATAAGGAATAAAATTTACTCCACTTTGGTATATTTTTGACTCCCAAATGAGAGTAAAATTCTAAATTAGAGTACTTTTCACCCCACTTTTGAGTTATTTTTTACTCCAAAATGAGAGTGAAGTTTTAAACTAGAGTATTTTTTACTCCTGCAAAGGTAAATATTACTCCATTAGTGAGGTAGAAAGTACTCTAAAAATGGAGTTAAAATGATGGAGTAAAATATACTCCCAAAACGGAGTCAACTGGTACCTTTTTTTTTACTCCTTTTTTGGAGTAGTATCAACTCCTTAAAATTAACAGTGCAGTAACTTCATTCAGGATTGAAAAATGTCGCTTTCAAATTCACGTCCCTGATCCGAAATATTAACCCGTACCGAGATATCCACTCATCTAGAAGTTTACTTGCCACTGTTGTTGCCTTGTGGTCTGGAATGGGGTACGCTTCAGGCCATTTTGTGAAATAGTCACACACTACCAATATGAATCGATTCCCTCTTGTTGAGAGCGGGAGAGGTCCGATGACATCAATAGCTACCCGTAAAAGTAAAAAATAAGGTGAAGGCCTGAGTCAACAGGCCGAAAGCTTAGCAAAGAAATATTTTACGTGGTGTTTCCACAAAACTTATTTATATAAAACAGTTTTTACAGCTTTTGAATATATTAATGGCTAGAAAATTGTAAAGAAACATACCTGTGGTCTGTGGACACTCTTCTACTTAATTTGTTGACTTTTCTCGCTATTCTAGTACATCACCCTTGTTTATCAACAAAATCTCCTGCTTCGGTAAACAAAGCAAAACTGACCGCCATCTTGTTTTGTCCGCAGGTGAATAGTGCAGGATATCCCGAGCTAGAGGAACCAATTACTATCAGATTGCGCGAAAAGCACTATTCATCTGCGAGATATATACTAAACTAAACAAGACACCTGGGTCAGGTGTGCACTCGGGCTACTGGAAAGTGCAGAGGTCTCTATAACGCATGAGCAAAGAGGTGGGAGTGGGCTGAGGAAGATCAGATTGAAGGCTGAATGTGGTGCAGGACTATCCTGAATTGTCAATTTAAAGTGTCTAGAATTCAGGATTATCCTGAAGCCTAGGGGACTTCTCTGTCGAGTGTCCAGGGGTCAAATTTTATATTTTGTACCCTAGGCCATTGATGGCCTAGGTAGGTCCTCCAACCCAAGGCCAATTTTTTTTTAGCTAGGCCATTATTGGCCTAGCTAGATCCTTCAACCCAAGGCCATTTTTCAGGGTATTTTTTCCCAGTCACCTGCATTTACTGTGAACAAGTTTTAACAAACAATAGTTTCGAAAACATCCAAAACTTTATTGTAAAGGTAAACTGAATATAAACTAATAGAAAAACCATCTTTTTACAGTAATTTTATGAAAATTTTATATTTTGTTTTATCATTAATCCATGGTTGATGGATTGCTTTGAAAATCCCTCACAAGTAAACCCTTCAAATGTTGACTCACTGGAGTCATTGTCATCGCTACTGATGTCGCTACCATTGACGCTGCCATTGTCGCTGCTGTCGACGCTGTCGTTGTCACTGCTGTTGTCGCTGCCGTCGCCGTTGACACTGCCGGTGTCTGATTCAGAAAGCACAAGTATCTCTGAGAGTTCAGAGTCACATGTGTTGTCGACTGCAGTTACACGTTTTCGTTTCTTTGAGTTTCGGGGGCCATATGGTTTAATATTTGTACGACGGCGACGGGTGCTGGAATTCAACCAATGTGTAACTGCTTGTTGAGAATCGTACTCGTGAGGGCGAGGTCCATCAGAACACACGCGCATTAGTTTACCGATAGTTTTGGTACCAAGTGAAAGTCGCCAGTCACCTAGGATACGTTTGAGTAATGAAAAACACCGTTCAACATGGGCGTTGCCTACGGGAAGCACGAGAAGTATCTGCAGAATGTGCATGATATTGGCGAATTCACTGGTTGAGTTACCCTCAGTTTCAAACATCATGTGCCAAAGTAGCGATGTGCCACCTTTCTCGGTGAATCTTGGCTGCCAGTGTCGCTTTACGTAACGCTTCAACTTTACCCATTCTGGTAGGAGCTTATCGACGTCACACCCATTTTTCTTCAGGGTTTCACTGAAGTGCTCAGCCAGCGACAAAATCTCACTGTTTCCATGATCAGCGAGGGCGGAACTGTCATGCCGTGGCCATAGCTGACAGTTTAAAACTACACCACTTTTAGACACGACTGGATCAGTCTCTATGTTTGCGTAACGGCGTTCTATGCACGCAATAACAGACATGATAAACTTAGGCCTCTCGGCGTCAAAACGAGTTACAGTTTGCCCACCCAATTTGAAGGAAACGTTATCGTTATATTTGCAGGTTCTATCAGCAATAACGATCTTCTCTTTGAAGGATTTCAGGTTTGGTCCGTCCACGGTTTTCATCAGATGCAGGGCAGCAATAGCCGAGTCCATCTGATCAGCTACACGATAAATCATACATGTAGTATCGTTAGATTGAAAGATGAGCGACATTTTCGAAATCTCTTCCAATACATCAATGTACAAGTTACAGTGGTATAAGAATGTCAGTGATTTCAATTTCTTCAAATATCCTTTCAATCGACAGACATCATCGGGTTTGATATCGGGTCGCTCTTGCGATGCCATGTCCTCAAAATGTGCAACAATTGAGCAATAGTCTCGAACTACAGCTCGAAGAGCAGCCAGTTTATGTGAAGCCCAACGTGACCCGTGCGAACGACATGGTTTGATTATGGATTCTTTGCACATTTCGGCAAGGCGTTTCAGTTCCCTCCACTTTTTGGGTGATTTGTGGTAAAGATAATAAATACGCAGGAGAAGCTCGTCGATCTAAATTACATTAACATTATTAATAAATGGTCTAATTAAATAACTAACACGCTGTCTACTGAATTTTTATTCGCCTTGCTCTGCTGTTAATCGTATACTGCCATTTGCAAGCCACTGTTAGGCTTGCGATTATTTTCACGTTTCCTTATAATGAAAGTTGCAAATTTCATCAGAAAACGTTGAATTTGTTTTTAAATAAAAACAAATCAATCAAGTTGCCGCGTCATTTTGACAGGTTACTTTGAAATCACGCCACGTTGATTGGTTTGTTGCAACTTTCAAACGTAAACAAACGTGAAAATATAAATCGCTAAGTACTTACCTCGCTAAAATATGTCCCACTGAAAGCATCTTTGAGTGCCAACTCTAGTCGATGAGCAGTGCAGTGGACTGAAACAAGACTTGGTTGTTCAGACTTAAATTGTGCTAAAACTCCTGTCTTCGATCCAAAATTTACTGAAGCTCCGTCTGCAGATGCTCCTACCAACTGTGTTTTGACGCAGATGTCCATGTCCTTTAGTTGGTTGTCTATTACGGTTTTGATACCTGTTGCATGAGCAGACTCTGGGACTGCGACTCTGAGGAACGATGGAAACTACCCGTTATTTGTCAGAATTTGGTTACCTTAATTTATTACCTTATTATTATTAATACCCTATTAATTAATACCTTAATTTGTTAAATGTATAAATGTATATTACCCTATAAACTTAGTTGTTGGAACACCAGTTTTTTCCATGTACTTCACGCACACAACTTCGCGTTCTGACAGAGATTTGTCATTGGCACCGTCAAACATCATCGATAAGTATGATCCTGGTCTCTTTGCAGCCAGTGTCATTTTCAACTCGCTTTCAAAGACTTCCGAAATAGCTTCAATGAATTTTCGGCATGCCGCCGGGTTGCAGTACGTTTGTCCATGTTCAATGCCCTGCATCGCTTCAAATTTAACAAAACCAGGATAATCGCTGAAAGCCATTTCGGTTTTGGCAATGTAGTATGCCGCGTTGAATAGCTTAATCATTTTCACATTCTCATCTTCGTGGAGTGCCCGGATTGATTTATGCATGGGCGTCTCAGATGGCTTGTATTTGGCTGCGTTAGCCTTCTTTGCGTCTTCGTGTCCATCTGCAGTTTCGTGGTGTTTAGCAGCACTGAGTTTAACGTTAGTTGTGCCGTTGATATAGGCCGCACAATCGATGAATTGTTTTTGACCGGAATTGTAGCGGCCCTATGCAACATCGGGGAACTCACGGCAACATTTGCACCAAATTTTCCAAACGATACCATCTTTTTCTTCATAATCTAGCCAGTCACATTTCCAGTTCTTTACTGTCGCTAATCTGGCTGTTCTACCACGTTTTTCCTTCGGCTCTGAATCAACAGACGTGTCAGTGACAGTGGAACCGTTGTCGCTGGGTTCAACAAGCGGAGGCGATTCGGATGAATGGCGTTTCACTCCAACGCTAAACAATGTTCTCTGCATTTACGATTAGTATACAACAAGCGGCCATTTATTTTAATTGTACTAGACAGTGTGACACATGATTTTTATCGATGTCTGGGGTCTCAGATAGAGGGACCTGGTACCTAAAACCTGACAAGTCGATACCCGACTTGAGTTCACCGATCGATCGCACAGAATGTTGGGGGGAAATAACGAAGTTTCATATACACTGTAGTGAAAATATTAAAACTATGAAGCGATCTTCAGACATTAGGAGATATTATATGAAAGTTTGCTGATGTATGTACGGCGGCCAACCCAAGGCCAAAAATGGCCTTGGGTTGCCTTGTGACCCTAGGCCATTTTCCGTTCACCGTCGGCCATGGCCTCCGTGGCCTCGGTGAAATTTGACCCCTGGTGTCCCACATGCAGGATGTTGAACTAAAAAGCATAACAAAAAACCAAAACAGTAGGGGTGTTGTGGTCAGGGTCTAGAGGCAGAAGTTTCTCCCAGGGGGATTGTGGTTAGATTTAGGGTTACTGGGGGTTGTTGTTAGGTTCAGGTTTAGAGGTGGGGGTCAGGGTTGGGTTTCATTTTCCTTACTATTCAGGATTATCTGGAATTCTAGACCATTTCACAATTCAGGATAATCATGTAAACAAATACAATAGATATAAGTGATTAAGGTCAGTAGCAGTAAGGTTTAGAAGAGAGTATGTTACAGGTCGGGATGAAGAACATTTTAAACATTGATTTCCAAAAAAAAAGTTATTGATGTCATAAACATTAATTAATAATTACAGCATTAATGTAGTGATTAGAAAGTTGAGTTTTAAACCGATTAACTGAGGTGGATTAGACTACTCCAATAGTGCAGCACTTAGAAACTGAACTGTTTCTAGTGATTCTGACTGAATTATTGAGTTGCACAAAACTATTAACAGCAATATTAGTGACCTGTATAACATTTAAAATAGATAAGATCTTTCAGACATGCCAGTATGATAATGGTATAGTAGTAGATTAACTGTTTTCAGATGATCATTTGACAGATTGTATGATAAATCATCCAGCCAGTTCAAAAACTTAAAATATATTTAGTTGCCCTGCATTGTAGTCTTTCAACCTTACTGATTTTAGTTATTGTTTGAGGTGTCCAAACTTCACATGTATGTAGACCAAGTACAGATGCACTAGCAAATATGCAATAGGTGACTAGTAAAATATACCTGCACCCTACATCTATGCAATACTGTATCTTCATACAACATGAATCCTGATTCCATGTTTTTGCTTTAGAGCATGTTGAGAAGGCTCTTTGACTCTGCAGCGCTGGTACTGTAGGTGAATGTCAGACACTGTAATTTCTCTATAGAGTTTGGTACCATCAGCATATACTAACACACACTTGGCGGCTGATGTTATAATGGCCGATATGTCATTAAAGTATTACTGTATGTAATTGTATGTGAGGAACACGACTGGTTCAAAATTATTTTTCTGATGAATATCTTTTTACTCAATCTATGCATCAAAATTTATATCAAAATGAACATCACAATATGGATAACATACTTGTGACAAAATTACATTATAAATCCTAATGGACCAATAAAGCTACAATAACTGTCCATTGCCAATCTCAAACTCAAAGACAAGGAACAGTCAGTAAAAACACAAATGGTACATAAAACAATATGTGTATACAAGCTTCCTAATCAGCATAACAAATATATTTAACTCGTTTAGTAATATTAACTATTAAACACAATGATGACATAATTAATAATGCAAAAAATATAAAGACACCGTACTGTCAATGTCAACAAACTGTTTCCTGAAAGTCTGTCATCTTCATGAATGTTCCTTAATTGTGTTCTCACATCTTGGATTTTGTTTGCAATAGTTTTCATGAGGTTTTAACAGGTCCTGACTTCAGACCAATTCAGCCAAGATCATTGAACAACGTACAGACAACTGTTACATGTAGTATTGCTGAAGCCAATATGTAAAAAACCTATGAACATTGCAATTGCTCGACCAAAGGCATTAGAAAGGCCAGTATAAAGATACAGAATGTTAGCGTTAACTCTGTACCGGCGGTATTAAATATTTATGGAATGTAGAGACCCGCTATATAAAAGCCATGAGAAAAATATACTGTAGTCTGTATATCGTTGTCGGTTGTAGTCCAGTTCCAGACCCAATGTCGGTTGCCACTTGGATGCGACAGCTTCGGCGGGGCTCGAAAACGTTTTGTGAACAACTGACTTCAAACACTTCCATGCCAAGCAAGCAGCTGGCAAAAACACTTCACTTTGAACTACTGGATGAAAATCCGCCATGATTGAAACATTCAGCATTTGAGCTGTGACGTCATGCCTGCAGTTTCGCAAAGTCTCTTGGGGCAATATCGCGAGTCGCGACCCCAAAAAACAAAAACAATAATCGCGAAACCAGAGGAGACAGGACAGCTGTCACGTGATATTGTCGACCAATGAAATTGCGCTATTTTCTTATCCTTGACAGTGTTGCCAACCTTGGGATTTTATCCCAAGATCTTGGGATTTTTTGAAGGAGTTGGGATTTTTTTGGGATTTTTTTCTCAGGGATTCAACCTTGGGATTTTATCCCAAGATCTCGGGATTTTTTGAAGGAGTTGGGATTTTTTTGGGATTTTTTTCTCAGGGATTCAACCTTGGGATTTTTTTTTTAATTTTTCCAGAACAAACAGTTTCCATTTTAAAAAGCTGATTTCAATGTTAATTATTATTTTTTTACTTTACTTGATAATTAGATCATACTCAGTGATCATACTCCACTGCCTATGTATTCGTTTGATTTAGACAAAATGAAGTACTTTATCCAAATGAAGCATCACTGAGACAGTGGGCTCTGATTGCTATTATATTCCTTCGTGGAAATGTGAAAAACAATTTAAATATAAAAATTTGATATCATATAATGAGAACCAATTGTTTATAGGAGCACTGTGAACCTTGGGATTTTTTGGTAAAAACTAGAGAATCTTGGGATATTTTCAGACCTTTATTGGGATTTTTACAAAACTTGACTTGGCAACACTGATCCTTGATCGGCTGAAAATTTTGCATTGGACTCAGAATACCGAATATTACGCTGTTGTCATTCATTTTTTTCTTTAAAAAAGCAGTGATATGGTTTCATATATTGTTGGACTATCCATATCTGCAGGATTTTGCAAGGTAAATGTATTTTTCTACTTTATTTTGATGGTTTATGTAGGTCGTGTCGCGCTAAGCGAAGACCCCACTTCCGGTTTTTCAACAATCTTCAAAGCAAAAAATCTCAAATTCCCATGGTTCGAATTCTCTAATTTTTGCGTAATAAGTTGAAGAAATGTCTAATCTTGGATGCTATGGAGGCGATCCCCAGCGATCCCCTCACCGTTTTCGAGATATTCGCCGTTGAACCGACCATGGTATTTTGGCTTTCGCTAAGATGGCGCCCAATAATTTAAGAGAGCCTCTCGCTACTAAAGCCTGTTTTTCTCTCAAGAATTTTGGAAGTTTCCTAATATTTCGAGCTTTATTCTTTAGAGTAAGTGTAGAATGAGTGGTGGACAATTATTACATAGTAAAATTTGGTATTTGTCTGTTTTTATGGTCCAAAACGCTGACGTCGCTGTATAAAAACACCATCATATTCTGGAAAAATTGTATACATATCAGGCCTGCATACAGAATGTACTTAACTTTCTTAAAGATCTGCTATATCTGTATACAGAACTGATATGTATAGATATTTTTTATATATTAAATAACGTGTTCCATGCCAGCAGTATGATTATTAAAATTGATGTGTGGATTATTTGTAGTTTATTATTGGTCATTGTTATTGTGAATAATATATTGTAGTTGTAGTATTTTTTTATTTTTTGCTAATTTGTTATAATTTGTTGTTCGTATTGTTTTTCAGTATACAAATACTTATTATCCCTTTTGCCCTAGTTGTCCATTTCAACTGAGTCAGTGATTTGGGAAGCAAGCTGATGGGGTGCCGGGGGGAAGTGTACACTTTCAAAAGTACCCTTGAGGCACATGTCTTCTGATAAAGGTTTTCTGATAAAGGTCTTCTGATAAAGGTCTTTTTTGTTGCAAAATTATAAAGGGGGACTCCAAGTGGTTGGGGGGGGGGGGGGGCATGTGCCCTGTGTCCACCCCTTGGTTTGTACCCACGAAGTGAATACAATAGTTAGGTATTGGCTGTACAGTCAACTCTTAAGACATGGAAGAGTTAATAACTCCATATCACATTGTATTTTTTACAGGAAGTGAAGAGATACAGTACAGATGTAAGTGTTGGAAGAACTTACTTTGGTGGTGTTCAGACTGAGTGCCCAGGCACGAGCACCAATCTGAACTGGATTTTTACAATGATAAATTGATGGATTCTCTTTTACTAAATAACATTCAAATAATATGTAGTTTGAAGTTTTGCATGTTGTCATGTTGTATAATTACATAAGGCAATGCATAATAATTGTGGACGTAATTAATAAAATTTTAACACAGAAGTATTATCTTGCATATCATTATACAATCCAAATGCTATTATTCATCCCTTTGCTTTTGAGTGCTATGAACTATGTCTAAGACAGACACCCTTGGGCTGGACATTGTCTGCCTTATAGTTCATTCATATGTCTACCTTAATACAGTAACTTTTCTGATGCCATCTCTAAATGGCCAAAGTTGATGTTTTCTTGGCAGGGTGGGTGGGGGGTGGGGGGTTGCTTCAAAAATGTTGGACCAATGTTAACCCTGATTGAATAGAAGTGACCAAGATCAATATTGAGACAAGACATTTTAATTTTATTCAAGTTCCTTATTTACATATATATTGAGGATACAGGAAATACCCTTTACAAGTACAGTATAAAGTATAAAAGGAAACAAGACTGTTTGTTAAAAAATCGGGGAAAAAACCCCAAACAAACCAAGGATGATAGTTGTATCTAATTGATCCAGATAATTGTTACACACAACAGTTATAGAAGTTTACAGTGATACTACAGAATGCAAAACATTAAACCACGGAAAATGCATCATAAGGTAGTATAGAATAGGAAACATTTGAGAGGGAAATCATTAACCACTAAACAACAAATAATGTTGATTTCTTATCTCACGCTTTTCTCCAGTTGTAACGAATCACACGTTGCACAGCACAACCAAATCCTTCTTTGTTGTAAACATCTAATTCGTTTCTGATTTGTTCCATTATTAATTGTAACATAAAATGCGTCGAATCCGAAGGAACTTGAGTAGTCTTGAATGCCCATCCGCCCGCCATTGTCACGAATATACGCCAAATAAAGCACAATCTGATCATATTAATTGTCTATGATAACCACGAATTGTTCTCGTATATTTCTGACTATCAGATTTAACAATTCTGGATCAACTGTGACGAGTTTTCAAAAGTTTTTGCGCATCTAGTCCACCGGGCATAGTTCATTCCTCGTCGGCGGTTAGATGCAAATGAATCGATAATTTATCAATTTTAGCGTTAGGACCATGATGCTTTGCGGCAGCTGTCCAACCTCCTCTGTCGCGAAACCTAGACTCGGCTACCATAGGTAGCCCGAGTAATAATCGCGAAACCTAGACTCGGCTACCATAGGTAGCCCGAGTAATTATTGATATTAGATTTATTAGCAACTAACAACTATAGCATAATCAAGCCACACGCACGTCATACGAATTAAACACGTAGCGTGATGTCTAACAACCAGGGTAACGTCTTGCAACATAGCGGAACGTTATATAGCGTAGCGGAACGCGTTTTAATGCAGCGTAATGTCCTGTGACGTAGCGCAATATCTTATTATGTATATTAACTAGAAATACATGAACGCAACAACCCCTCGCCCGCTTTATATGCATTTTTAACCCCCCTCCCCCCCTCCCCCCGCCCCCCTTCCCCTAATTTCTGGGTTTTTTTGTTGTATTAATGGCACAAAGATCAGAAAACATCCAGAAAATTAGTTAGCAAGGTTCATCTGTAGTCATGTATTGACACACAGAAAGAACACGCAACGTCAATATTAAAAAAACCCCGAGATGAACCAAATGACAAATTTTCATTCAAAAATATATATAAACAGTGGCCAAGAAAAAAACCAATGTCAACGTCCTAGTGTTCAAAGACAATTCTAGACAATATATTATTTATATTAATTTTCATTTTCAAGATTTCTTCCGTTTTAACTCAGCTGAACTAGTAAATACGAATCTCCTACTTAAACTTTCTTCTGCTTTTGTGACCACAAACACTGCCAATTCAGTCTAGTCTTTTCGGATTGTTTTCTCGTTCGCGGTTTCTTACTTTTTTCGTTGTTGACACATAAATATGACAAGGCATCATTCAGTTCTCTTCATGATCTAAAAAGCCGTTTGTTTCAAAATTTCTTCATCGTTCCCTCTCGAGTTATGTAGAATACACCAGAGCAAAATTCTTTACCGGCTTTGAACAGTTGCAGGACACATCCTTCTTCTTTCAATTACATTCCGGTCGGCATCGTTTTCGGTCATTATCGTATTAATTTTTAGGCTTTTTCCAGTGGTTTTAAGTCGTATTTATTGTTGTCTTTTTCTCGCTGCCACATCTCTTGTTAGCCTTCTTTCTTTGGTCTTTTTTCATAGTAATATTAATGTACATTTTAGCTGAAACCAGTTTTCTGCAAAGATTTCTTTCGTCATGATCGTTGAAAAACTATTTCGTAAATCGTAATCCAACCGAACTTATAAATTATAATTTGCTGACGTAAATTTAAATAATTTGAATAATTTAACAGGTTAGTTACCAGTACCCTGCTATTCGAACTGCGCAAGTTGTGGATTTGATCATAACATATATATATATATATATATATATATATATATATATATATATATATATATATATATATATATACATAGTTCAATCTACAGACACGTGTTTCGCTGTACTACAGCTCATCAATGTAGCTTGGAACAATCTGAATGAATTTCATCAATTACTTATACACATATACACATGTGATCGTCGGTGACAACCGCATGTGGGACAGCACTGGTGAAGTACATTCAGATAGCGTGAAGTGCGCATGGGCCCAGAGTGCTCAAACTTCCACAAGTTTGGCAACAAAATATCTAATTATTTTTCTGTTATAACACTTTCATATTATACATAACTCCATTAATCATTTTGAAGACCAATTGGAATAAGTTGAACTAAGATTCACTTCATTTGTTACAAGATCGAAAATCATGAAAAATTAATATTTTTTTAAATCAGTGGATAAAAAATTAGAATTTGATATCCTATTTGAGCAGATCCAATGCATTGCGCCTTAATTGTAAATTAAAATATATAACTTTACATATTTTTCTGTACTCTAATAAAAGTTATACAATGCATATATATATATATATATATATATATATATATACATGTATTTGTGAAATTCATTACTAATTCATGAGTTTTGCAGCCAATCCAATTTCAGAAATTACATCACATGTATACCCCTGTAAACCCCATACAAACTAAAACCAACGATGCTAATTAGTTACAACCACAAGTGGATGTATACTCTTCTGATACAACCACTAGTGCTTGTAACTAATTAGCATCTCAATATCCCAAAGGGATTTTACTATTTATTCATTTCACAAGTTGTTTACAATACTCGCATCCTTGTTGAATTGAATATACAATCACTCGCCTTTGGCTCGTGATTGTATATTCAATACAACACGGCCACTCGTGTTGTAAACATTACATATATATAAATATTACCAGGGTTAAGTCACGTTGGCCTGAAAAACAGAGAAAAAAATCTTCTCGACGTTTCGAGCGAAGGCCCTTCATCAGGAGAAATTAGTAAACAACTCACATGTATGATATATCACATACACAAGTATATACAGGTTATATCCCGTGAATAAATAATCAGATAAAACTTGTGGATATAACTCGAGAAATCTTGATCGAAACTCTTCGAAATTGACGAAACCTTGTTCAAAAACCTCCTCAATCGTGATATAAGTCGGTTATATTCCTCGAACTTGGGATATAAGTCATATATTGACCCTCGGGACCTTCGGCCCCTCGGGTCAATATATGACTTATATCCCGCGTTCTCGGTATATAACCTATACATATATATATATATATATTATTATTATTATTATTATTATCATAATATTTATATATGGTGGATTGGGTGATTAAACACAAGTATTTGATTATAAAGAAAGAAAACTAGATAGCACTCACTTTTAATATAAATTAATTTCTATTGCATATACATTTTCACTGTATTAAGCTCTTCAGGTGCTACTAAAATCACAAGGGTTAATTGCTACTTATATATGCTTACTTACATCATCAATGTTGCTATGCTGTTTGCATAAATATTCTATTTATTTTTATACAATAATTTTAATAGTATGTGCCTTTTTATTGGTTGTTAGCCATGACCTATAAAAGGACAGATCGATGCACCTAAAGATTACATCACTGACATGGTCTGATTTCTCTAAACCAATCACAGATCACACTGAAACATCAAGAGCCAATGATGTTGCTTGATTTATATAGAACATGGACACGTCAGATAAAGTTATTTGTCTTATTCAATGCCATGGAAATTCACTGTTAAAACATAACTTTTCCATTTTTTGTTGTTGTCTGTTCATAAGAACATCAGTGACCCACACAAGCCAATTTTTTGTTCTTACCACGTTGTGACAACATCATTTGTTGAACAAGTTATATTTTTCGTATTACGTCATCGCTAGTTAATTAAGTTGCAAATTTATTGAATATTGTGGAAAAGCAGCTAACGTGTTTGATTCCATATACAGTAAACGTTTTGACACAATAATGCCATATAACCAATATACATGTTATTGTTTTAGGGTGCATCTGACAAGGTTTAATATTTTAAAGAAGTATAAATTGCCTGTACCAAAATGTTAAATGCACAACCAGCTGAGCCAACCTTGAAAGGGATCGTTTTATATTAATTATATAGCTTTTTCTATTTAAATTTTAGACTAAACTGAAACTTACGATTAGCATTTTGAAGGTGTAACGACTTCTTTTTCAGGCTTTTAAAAACAAAAAAAGTCCCCGATCACGATCTCTGATCCCGGGCGTTCGTAATAATAGTTAAATCATGGATTGTTCTTTTACAATCCATGGTTAAATCCACAATATCTATAAAAGATGAAGTATTTGATCAGATGTAATGCCGCAAGGAAAGCTGGGATCAAGTATGGCGTCAAAAACAGCAATGCATATATACAGTACGAAATTGTGGACAGAAGAGATTAGAAGATTCAAAATATGAAGAGACCTACTCAGAGTAATGTTTGAAGAATAATGATGGATGAAGGAGTATTACACATCGAGGAGCATTTAAAAGAAGCATTTACAACCATGAATAACTTGCGCAACCACCAGGAATTATGTGATATTGTACTATGCGTCGGCAACATCGAAATTCAAGCCCATCGTTTAGTTCTTGCCTCGTGTAGTCCGTATTTTTACGCCATGTTTACAAACAATTTAGCGGAGAGTAAACAGTCGGTTGTAACGCTTAAAGGAATGGATCCCAAGTGTGTCGAGATTTTAGTAAAATTCGCGTATACGGCAGACATAACTGTGAACGAAACCAACGTCCAGGCTCTTCTTCCCGTCGCTTCCTTGTTACAAATTGCTTGCGTTCAAAAAGCATGCTGCAGGTTTTTAGAAGGTCAACTTCATCCTACTAACTGTCTTGGAATTCTTTCATTTGCTGAACTTCACGGTTGTAATGAACTTGCACTGAAATCACGACACTATTGCAGTCGTTATTTTTCCAAGGTTTCTCGCGCCGAAGAATTTTTATTGGTTTCGGAAGACAGGCTGTGTTCGTTAATGGATGGTGATGGACTGTGTGTGAAAAACGAAGATGAGGTGGGGTATTTATTATAATCCATCTTGATACATTATTATGTTATATGTCATTTTATACCATTTTATACGGCTATTGTCTGCTGGTGTGAAAAGCAGTTTTAACTACCCCACATGAGAGTGAGTTACCTTTTGGGGTAGGGATAACTCAGGGGTTTATAGGGTCAAAGTTAGCCCTCTTTCACATGATAAAACACAACTACTGAGTTATTCCTAACCCCCTCCCCCAAGACAACCATAGCTTTCACCACAAGTACAAGGTAACCATCCAGTACTGAATACAGGTACTGACTAACTCTACACTCAAATTTTCCTTCACCCAAAATACATATAAAAGTTAACTCTACTCTTAGCCTGCAGGCAGGCCCTCCTGTTGCTGTGCAATGTGGGCCTGCAACAAAGCATGTTTTTTTTTCATCACTCGCAGCCGTCAGAGGCTGCGTATTTCTATTGGTCAAATTTGGTAGCCGCGAGTTTCTATTGGTCGAACAAAATTAATGCAGAATAAATTATTTTTAAAGTTATTGTTTACGGACTTCAACAAATAACAATGTATGGAGTGGAGACATATTTCAACAAGACGGATATTAAAGATGCTGTAGCTCTTAATATTTTTAAAACACATCGCTGTGGAACAAAAGAAAATAAATAGCAAAGTATAGATCTGGGTTGAAACTCCATGAATCTCTCTGTCTGTCAGTGTCTGGCTTTATAATACAGAAGCAAGTGTCATCACTTTCATCACAAATCAAGCCCTGTGCATCGCCTTGACTCAGTAATAATGTGCTGTTCAAAATGTCAAAACATATTAATAAGAGGAGATTACACATTCACTCGATTCGTGTAATAAAGATTATTGCTAAATGAGGTAAGCTCTTTTTCAAACGAGGTTTCTTTCTGCCATTAATAAATGTCTGTGCTATTGTCTGGAACTTAATTGATATATTATCCAATTTGTGCACCAGTGCATCTAGTATTATTTATATCATCGAAGCCGACTGGTTCAAGGCTACCAGTTATTCAGTTCAGAATGACCCAGTTTTTTAATTCAACAGCCAGAGGAAAGTCTTGCTAAATTTGATAAAAACACTTGAATTTCTTAACTATTAATATGTCGCCATTTAGACTATAATTATACGCACCTGGTTCTATATTTCAGCTATCTTTGAAAGAGTCTGAAAGTGTCTATATGTTCATTTAAGTTAGGTTTTCGCACCTTCCCTAGCTACGAAGCAGCGTAACTC
Organism: Corallium rubrum; assembly: GCA_964035015.1. Lineage (NCBI taxonomy): Eukaryota > Metazoa > Cnidaria > Anthozoa > Scleralcyonacea > Coralliidae > Corallium > Corallium rubrum. Next base: position 24,254,420 of record OZ035998.1, read on the forward strand.
ATTTTATGTTCGTTCATATACAGCAGTTCGCAAAAGTCTTTGTTTTGACCTCTTGCAACTTGCACATTTGCACGAGAAGCGCTATCTTGACGATATTCTGTCGCCATCACCTGGATCAGTGAATGCCGTGCAGTGAATCACAAACACCTAATCTCGAATAACTTTGTTTGTCAATGTTTCTGTGCAAAATCAAAGTTATGTTCGTCTTCCACAAATTAGAGATAGCAAACTTATAAAACTAAGATCTGAGGTTGTCATGATCCAATCATAGTATACATTCAATTTGATTCAAACTGAGATGTTAGCATGCATCGCTAAACTGTTTCGCTACATGTTTTTAGTCTAAAGTTGAATATATTGAACTCCTAACTACATACCCAATAATCGTTAGATGCGTTACATTGCTTCTGACTTTCTTATAAACAGATTTTGAGTTTTCAGTAACGAGTATAGTTGATAGTGTGAAATTTACATCTTCGGATTGTCCTTTGAATGAGGTTTTTACACAGACATCCGGAAGAATGTGATTGGTTTGATTCATGACATTTCCATATTAATTAAGTGGGATTTACCCCTAGGATTGTTGCAGGCTCTCATTTCACAGCGCCGCGTTGAGAGAGCTTGCTCGCAGGCTACTCTACCCTCTGAGATAACTTGGGTGGAAGTGTTCACATGGAGGTAGGGTAACAGTCTAGCCTTGGGGCAGGGGTGGATCAAAAGGGGTGCAAGCGTGGCTTCCTAATTATTCCAAGTTGAATAATATACATGTAATTGATATTTTATCAATAAATAATCCCCGAGCCGGGTGTAGGGCCGAAGGCCCGTAGCCCAGTGAGGGTGCTAATCTCGACATGCATGGAGTCCATTTTACACGCGTGTAGAAAAAGCGAGGGAGACGAAATCTGGGAAATAGTTTATTTGTTTATTTATATATATATATATATGTTTGGTACGGTGTCACGCGGTAAGAATAGTTGGACACTGGTGACTAGCGACGAAGAAATACAGAAAACTATTAAATCTGTCATGTGTGTCAGTATTTTGCTTTGGTTTAATGAAATAGAGCTCACGATGGAGCCTGTTCTACTTAAATAATAAAAGAGAACAACGAAGAAAAGGATACAAACAGCTGGTTTAATATATCTTGAAGCGAAACCAGAGAACCTGAAGAAACCAAACGCCGTATGGTAAACAAAATTCGATCTGAATTGCAGAGGTTGTCGTCACTCAGTGTTAAAATATAAATGGTAGGATTGTTGCTGTCTTAATAACCTAAACAATATACAACTTCACGTTTTCGTGCTTTCCCTTTGCTCGTCCAAACCATAAGTCAGCTTAACTAAAGCTAAAGTCTGTTAATTGATGTTATTCATTGACTTTGTATGGGCTTTGGCGATTTTTTTTGCTATATTTCCAAATATTCGACTGAAACGTGTGTTTAATACTTGTTTCTGGGATCCGATTCTACTGAATTGTTTTTATCTCAGACTCTATTATAAATGTAATTTTGAGCTTTTAATTCTGCCTTTGCAAACATGTATACATAGCCACTGATAGGGAAGCCATAAGCCATTTAAGTGCTTGCTAAAAATAATTATCCCTTTTGAATCCTGCAATAAAAACAATATATTTTTACAACCAGATCTAAGTTTTGCTTTGATATGTTTAACTTTCATTAAATCAGTTAGTCATCCTATCCATAAATTCTATAATTATCTCTACGATTATCATTTGTTTTAAAATCTGTTTGTTTTTATATTGGTTGTATATCAGGAGTGCTTATTTTAAATCAGGGTGGGTGGGTGGTGGTGTTTCAAAAAATCCATTTAATAAAAGCGGGCGAGGGGTTGTTGCATTAATGTATTTCTAGTAAATTATTAATGACCAAACCAAAGGATAGTTGGCACAAGAACGACATTAGCCACCATAAAAATACTAAACCGATTGTCAAAATAGCAGTGGAGTTTTTGAATTTTTGCATCCTTGACAATCAGTTGCACCACAATCGGTCTCAGGTAGTTAGCAGGGTTCTGCCCAGGACCATGTGAGTGCCGGGTACCTGCAGGCCTGGGGGCATGCGGTCTCAAAATGCTTATTGCTATTTTTAAAATTCTCATTTCTGAGCAAGTGAACTATTAGTATTACATGACCTGGCTAACAATTGTTATTGTGTCAGTAGTTATTTTATTTAACTATACATAACATAATCATATTTGTTATTTTAATGATAAATCACTGTGATTGGACCTTACTTGGCCGGCTAACGGCTTAGTAAGTTAAGTAAAGGCGCACTGTACATCATTGACTGTCTAAGCAATTGCATTACAATACAGGTGAGGATTATTATTAATATGAATATCAATCATAATATCATATATGTCAAGTCATAATGATCCAGACAGTCAATATCATCTATTGTTAGAAGTCGAACTTTATTAAATTGTTTTCAGTCTCCAGTTCTTTCTTTGTGCCCACAAACGTACAGCCTCTTTGAAAGGAAACTCGTGAACTGGTTCAATGACAATTCTGATTATTGAATCCAGAGTTTTATCCTTCATCCAATTTCTCAAAGCTGTCTTAACAAATTTCAGCTGAGAAAAATCTCGTTGCAGCAAATTTGGGCCAGTTTCGAATGTGTGGGTAAAGCTGTCTCTTAGTTTCGTTGGTACACAATTGATGTGTAACATCTCCGAGTTTCAGCTTCTTCTTATGGTCTGAGGAAAACTGCTTAAAATCTCCCCACAGTGGCGTGCTGGCAGGGGGGGGGGCAATGTTTTCCCCAAGCGCGCGGTTTCCCCAAACTTGTGAAGAACTTCCAAACTGCTCACGACTTGCAAGCCAACATAAGCAGTTTCTGCACGACATATCGCATCCCGCCGCGCTAAAGAACTGTTCACCGAATGTTCAATCGTTCCATTTTTGCCAAAGAAAGCAAGGAAGATGTTCGCGATGTCGATGGTTCTGATTTTCAACAAGAATATGATGAGAACGATGATCTTGATTCAGATTATGATGACGAAATAGACGAAGCCACTTGTGCCAACGAAGCAACACGGAACAAAGATGTACCATCTTTTGTCGAGGCCCTAAAAATTATCTCGCATCGCGATTACCACCTTGTCGATGCATATCCAACACTTTGTCAAGTGTACTACGCGATTGCGGTTGCAATCCTAATCAATTCTGGTTAAGAGAGTGTAAACTCGCATTCGCTCATCTATGTTGCAAGGACGACTGGAAGCCTTACTTTTGATGGCGTTGAACGGGAAATTTTACCGTCTCTTGAAAGAGCGCATTATTGACGTCTTTGCAAAGGCGTCAACGGAACTGTCAAAAGCACTTCTATAAATTAACAAATTTTAACAAATCGAACTTTAATCATAGGACAACTCTGTATACAATTATACATTTTTTATAAATTTGATATTTTACTTTTGTATATATTTGAGATTTTGAGCCAAGACTGCTAAGCTACACTATAAAAGCTAATTATATTATTGAGAGTTATTGATTATGTTGATTTTTAAAGGTTTTGATAGGTTTACATAGCACAATTCATCATTAGACAATCAATTACTGACAATGACATGCAACAAAATGGTAACTTAACTGTAGTACTATATAAGTGAACGTATATGTTATATAGATTATAGACATGTAGAGGTATAGACATAACTTACAACTGTACAAATGAAAGTGCCATGAATTGCAGCCTTGCAGTATTGTAAAAAATAAACCACCTTTTTAACACGTTTTTCAAATTGCTTTCATTTCCTTGTACTTACTGCTCTATATTTTAGTCCTGAAAGTCGAATGACAGTCAGTCATGTCACGTACAGTAATTAATGCTTTTGCAATGTAAATTCGCGGCACTTGGGGGCTGGGGGGCGCCAAATTCACTGTTGACCTCCCCTGACGAACAAAGGCCAGCACGCCACTGTCCCCACTCCTCAAGTGCAGGCTCCATGTCAATTCCAATTCTGGAACACATGGTTCGGATAATATCGTCCCCATAGTCCTGCAGAGACTTGGCTGTAGTGGCTGGGGTTTTCGCAGTATCGGCATGATCATCATCGTCACCATCATCATCGTCGTCATCACCATCATCATCGTCGTCATCATCATCATTATCATCATCACAGGGAGTCACAGGTTCATCTTGAGATTCATCTTGATTTGGCAGATTTCTTGGGTCGAACACTGACAGGAATGAGAAAATGACATCAGTATCTTTAAACCTGCTGTTGATATTCGTTATCAGTCGGTTGAGTAAGAGTGACTGAACCGATCTTCTAATAATTTCACGACGATCCGAAATTATCTCACGCCGTTGGACCTGGCTTCTTAACTCTACACCAGAATGTGACAATTGCTGGACATATTCACCAATTGCTTTCAGAGTATTGCCATCCTTGGTCTTCATACCCTCCAGCTTGGAGAGGTTGATTGAACATACTTAGAAACACTGGTAAAGTTAATCCGCCTGGAAAAGTAACGATAACCTGTTTACAGTTGGCAGGACATCGCATAATAACAGCATGGTGGCCACAAATTTGTATTCCGTGACTATGTGGTGCAAGCCTGCTGCAGTAACATCATGGCGCTCTCCCGCTTTTCTCCTCAAGCTGATAACCACACTGGCGAAGATGTATTTAAGGCGTTTCACAGCATCTCCAAAACTCAGCCACCTTGTTGACGATGGTTGTAGCAGGCAGCTTGAGCTTCGGGTCATTCAGCAATTCCTGAACAGCTCCAAGACCAGCTGTTTTGACAGAACTGTTGTCAAAGAAGTCGTACAGCTTTCTCAGGATATCTTTGAATTTCTTGACGTAGGGAACTCCATCTCCCGCCTGTGATACAGCCAGGCTTAGCTTAATTGTGAGCAGCACAGTGCACGCGTACGGCTTCACATTTACTTGGAGCAGACTCTGCTTGGGCATCTAACTGGAAATCTACAATTTGTTTAACAGCGCCATTATGTTTTCCAGTCATGACTGAAGCGCCGTCTGTTCCGATGCCAACGAACTTTGAAAACATCAAATGCTTGGATGCAACATAGTCTTTGACCCTACGGGCAATGTTACTTGCATTCAGACTTACGATATGGTCGTTACTCGAGTTGTCTTCGTCACACTCAGCAGGCTTGAGAGCATCCAGCATCTTCAAGAACTTGATTTCCACTGCACCATCTGGATTATTGAAACTTGTGTGGATAACCAATTGCTCTACAATGCTGCAATCTGTTGTCTCGTCAAACATAAGGGCAAAGAAATTAGATTTTTTTAGATCATCTGATATTTGATCTTCAATCAAATCACTCGTGGCGAAAGCCGTCAAAAATGTCACCGATTGCTCGACTATCTCTTGAATGGATTTGTCAGAAAGATATGTTGCATTCTTTCCAACGGATATTTTTTATTTAAGGTTCACACCTATAAGAAACCAATTCAGCATCCTTGTGCGCAACGCAATTCTCATGACTTCAGGTATTTTGTTCCACGTATCCCGATCAAATGGCCGCTTGTCAGCTTTTTGACAGACTGCACAGCAAAATCCTGATTCTTATTTTAAGAAAAAAAATACTTGTTTTAAGCAAACAATTGCTTAAAACAAGTAAGATTGTTCTTGTCAGTATAGTAAGAATAATATTCTTACCAAGAATCTTGTCAAGAATCTTGTCAAGAATATTATTCTGACCTAGAATTTTTCGAGAATAATGTTACTTAAAATAAGAAATAATATTCTCGTGCAATTCTTGTTTCAAGCAAAAAATTACTTGTTTTAAGTAACATATTGCTTAAAACAAGCAAAATAATTCTTGTCAGTATAGTTAGAATATTATTCTAGACTAGAATTTCATAAAGAATATTTTTACTTAAAATGAGTAAAAATAGTCTGCAAGTAAGTAAAATTTTCTAGCACTGATTCTAGAATGGATTCTTGTTTTAAGAAACAAGAAAATTCTTATTTTAAGAAAAAATTAAATGTACATGTACTGAGTTGCATTAGTTATTTCCATGTGTTCTTAAGAGCACTAAAGTTACTATATACTTCAAGTAAATGACAAATTGTTTTAATGTAGACATGTTTTGGGAACTTATGCCATCTTCAATAGAATATAAGAATAATTATTTAAATATTTATCAAAATAATTCTTTCATATCTTGTACTGGCATAAGTTTACCGAAACATGTTTACAGAAAGTCAAATTTAAGAATACTAACAGTATAAATTATATAAAAAACATGCAGACATTATACATATGACTGTTCTAACATTCTCCACGAGAGCAATACTTTTGCAAGTCATTCAGGGTTTTGGTAACATCCAATTTGAAATCACACCAGGATGACACTTGTCACCAAAGATTAGGTCTTGCAACTTTCACAGCAACATCCATCCTTGAAGTTACAGGTCAGTACAGTGTATGCCAAATCCAATTACTAGAATATTGCCAATAATGTCACAACAGCTTCAAACATTTTGCTTTTCTTGAACATACACAGGATTTGCCTTCCACAACCAGACACCATAAGACCAGGGGTAAAGCTGGACCACTTCCACAGCCACCTGTCAAGTTGCTCATCATCTTAACATTACAAAAAGTCAAAAGTAATATTAAAATAAAGGTTTAACGTAAGTGGGAAGCACAGATAAAAGCGTTAGTGGTAAATACATATGGCAGGTCTAAATTGCAGCCTGCAAACTGGAAAAATTAAGACCAGCAAACAAATGATACTGTAGGTAATGTAAGGCTGTAATAGAATTCTTGGTTGGTTGACCAAAATCTTATCTTTCACTAAATAGAACTGTTTAAAATGTATTTTATTGTGCAACATATGCAAATACAGTAGGCACTGCATATTTTTTATTCATATGCCTGACTGAGTCATTTCTTTTTTCTTGATATTTAGCATTGGGGGGTTAATTCATGAGCTAGCTATTAAAATCTCTCCATGATTAACCAAAAGCCAAAATCTATTTGCCCAAGTAAAACTTTGGTTGCTCGGGGGCAATCAAGCAACAAGTAATTTGGAACCCGGCATAGGCTCAATTTTACCTGACCCAGTTATAATCACATATTAATAAATAAAATGATCAGTCCCTGACAGATAGAAGTGATACTCCAGTCCTATATCATATAACAAGTTACATACTTAAGTCCAGTTATAAATATAACTTAAATTATGGAAACCTTTTTAGTTTTCAATTTTGAAAGAAAAAGCTCTATGGTGTGAAAATTCTTGAATAAAGATCTAATAATCTTTCCACACTAGATATTTTAACTAAAATGTGGTAACAATACATGTAGCACCTCTAATTAAAATGTGATTTCATCACTATGATTATTATAACCTCTTTATTGAGAAATGTGCTGACACTGGTAGGATAAAGTTTGCATGTAGTTGCTACAAGCCTACACAGCACATCTCAGTCCATGTACATGTTTCTTAATTTTTTCAGCATATGTGAATACCCCCAGGATTAAGTAATGAATTTCATGTTAGGCAGCTATTTGTTGCATATATATTAGTTTCTCATCCAGGACTTTACCAAAAGTTCATGCGGGAGGGCAGCCATTACCATTAACCCATTATTGGGGCAGTACAGTACATTGAAAAGCAGAACTAAGTACCGCAGTATGTTAAAAATACAGGCATATGACATGCACAAGAAAAAACATGACCACACCAAATGACACCCAAGCTCGTTTGTGATTTCTGAGCCGAGGTTTCCTCATGGTTGTGTTAATAATAATAACATTAATAATAATAATAATAATAATAATAATAATAATAATAATAATAATAATAATAATAATAATAATAATAATAATAATAATAATAAAACTTGAGTTGGGCTGGAATAGTTGGGCAAAAATGTGAGTGGGAAAATGAGAAACTAATATGCAACAAATAGTGGCCTTAATTGATTAAAGTTTTAGTATGAAAACTATATATTGCACTACTAGACACATACATCAATAAGTTACTCTTGTTGTAAGTTGCTGTGACTTTGTTGCTCGCATTACTTCTATACCCGTTTCGTGTTAAATTTACGTATTACTTTATTTGTTTATATTGAATCTTGATATATTTTATTATAAAATAAGGTGCCCTCTACGCACGCTCTGATTGGCTGGGCTCCGTGCAGTTATAAGAGAACATAGATCATGAATGACGTAGAATGGCGTCAGCAGGCCGGAAAAGCCCGCCAAATTCCGAAACTACCTCACTTTTAATTTGATTTTTCCTCTTCTTATTTTATAAAACAAATAAAACATATCGCTCCTGTGCATATGTACTCTTATAAAGGTACATTTGACGTGATTTGAACATGAAAGAAGTGTAAATCCACTCAAATCTTCTGTCCTTGCAAAAATGCTACTGACTGGAACAATGCTACTAGTGGATTGGGATGCATGGCCTACTTTCAGGGCAGCTGATTTTTTCTTTGAAAATACACTTTGTACATGTACATGTAATTTGTTTTATTGTAGGTCTTGTTAGCTGCTGTAAGGTGGATAAAACATGACATACAGAATCGAAGACACTCATTGATTCGTTTACTTTCCCATGTCCGTTTGCCTTTTGTCTCTCCTGGATTTGTTCAATCACTTTGTAAGTCAACAGATTATAATCATATTGCGTTACTGCAATTACTTTCTGATGTTTATGAGGTAAGTACACAAAAGAATGGGTATTTATATCTGTAGTTGGTGCAATAAGTCATGCATGCAATCTGTATGCATTCACTTTTTCGTGTTTTGGTTACTTAAAATGCCAGAGTTATCCGGAAAAGCATTTTATTGTAATGTATCAGTCAAATCCAAGTGTGCCAACCCCTCGGACACCGCAGAGCATTTGACGCATTGGACCTTCCGGGGGGGGGGCATTTGAAAGCAAATTTTTGCCCGGGGTGGATCGTTAAATAAGTACTCATAATAAAACGCTGATTTTTGTGTCTACTGCGCATGCGCAGTAGCACACTATGCTATGAGCTGTTGAGTTTGCTTGTATCGCACGTCACAAACGAACGGAACGCGACGAAAGTTCGCCGAAACTGGCCCAAAAAGTCACCATTTTGTTTTTCTCACGAGCACACGATTTCTTTATCGGAGCCGTTGTGTTCGCACTAACCAAGAGTTCGGTCAGGTGACTCAGGCGCTACTTACGTGGAGATAATATAGAAACGGAATCAAGCTTTTCCAACTTGATAGCGGCACGAACGAGGAGAAGGTGAGTCTGTTTATTCGCTTTCAGAGTTTAATAAAAGTATTTCACAACATTCATATAAAAAATATCAGCATGTAACAAATTTATAAACATGCTATAGAAAATATACAAGCCAAAAACTTTGAAGTAAAGCAAATAGATATCAGATTAGTCATGAATGTGGGAATCCATGGTGCTTCCTCACAATAAATTGTAACTCTCATGCACTAGGAGTACCTTTCAGATGTATGTTTTTCAGATGTATTCAAGTTTTCTTGGACAAATTTTGATCTTTATTAGTGTTTTCCATCGTCGATATATTAAATTTATAGCCACTAGAGTGATTCTCTGACCTTTTACTTATCTGGTCACATTTTCTTGTCTTTTAGGTCAGCCACCAGATTTTGTGCCAGTGAAGTGGTCCATTTACTTGACACTTATGATTACAATGATGATGCCATTCCCTCTGGAAGTATGACTTCCATGTTACTGACAATGAGACTGTGTAGTTGACTGATTAGAGTGACTAGACTTTTCAGGGTGATTTTTAACAAAATAAGAGTCCATGTTCCAAACCTGAACTCTAGTTATTTTCTGTGTAGAACACTTTTGTAAATGGGCCAGTCCTTGTAAACGGCTACAGGAAAGGTGAAACTATTTACAAAATGAAGAAAAATACAAGTTGGTGAGAAGACCTCAAGAGGCTAAAGCTTGTGTAAAGAGGCCACCTCGTTCACAGAATTAAAGTTCAAATAATTAGATACCTAAAGTAAATTGAAAAGAATTGTTTAAAAAATTGTTTGTGGACATGTTGAAGGAAGGAATTTTTGAGACCTCAAAAACCAAGTTTGTGCTAAGGGACCTCCTCATTTACAACAGAGTACAGTTTACCATAACAATTAACATTGTTAAACAGCTAGCTCTGATGTTATGACCATGTTCAACATAATTGTTTCTCAAGAAAAGAGATAGTGTTTATAGCAGTAATATATAATGGTAAGGAATTCCAAATATAGAGGCAAAAACAACATAGTTAAAAAACTTTAAAAAAAACTCTTTATTTGAAAAAAAACACCTAAATATCAACAGTTTGGTTTTTGCAAATAAACCATTCATTCCATTCACCTCTATTTTTGGCCACTGGTGTTCTGGGCATGCATGGGGGTCACAATTGTAACCAGGCCCCACCCTAGTTAGTAGAAGTCGGCAAACTTTGACCATTTTTCCTCTATTGGACCCCATACAAATACAAATACCAAATGGCATCAAAATCCATCAAGGGTAAAGGGGTCATGCAAAAAGGGTTCAACTTAGAAAAACTAAACCTAAAAATCCTAAAAATACTCACCGGTAAAAAGTCTTTTTGTGAAAAACATTTATATCACGAATACAGTGAAAGACAGCAAACAGCCATTACCGAAGTATTTGGAAGTGTTCTCGAATCAGGAATTTTCAGGGCTTTGATTGGTTCCGAAGATGTGACCCAAAGATTCTAGCTACGATGACTTGTTCCACTACGGTAAATACTAGTTTCCATCTGTCAAACTGACATGGCACCATTTTGTCCATTTTTCCTGCTTTTCGGGTTAATTAATTTCTTTGGTTGGGGAAAGGATTAGTATAGACCACCTTCATAATGGTCACCACTTTAAATATTCTTTTATGTGCATCTAAATAAGCCTTCCTAGCCTCGTTATGAAGCAAAGATTCTTTTGAATTTCAGACACACAAACGAGGCTAGAAAGGCCTATTAAGATGCACATAAAAGAATATTCAAATTAGTTACTATTATGAAAGTGGTCTATAGAGCGTTTTCATCTTACGTCACGGCGGCCATATTGGTGTACTAAAACAATGAAGTGGCGGCCATATTGGTGTACGGCATGGGAATTAGCTCTTTCGTATTCAAATATTTCGTATTGTTTCACCACCCCAATGGGCCACCGATCACATGAGTGAAAACGCCCTATAATCATCATTTCATGAAACGATTTGTTGATCAAATGATGTCATGATGATATATACAGCAGACACATGCACGCTAGCGCGTGCCTATTTTTATATTGTGAATCGTTCAGCAACAGATAAAAGTAGAGTACAAATTTGCCCGAGGTGCGGGATTTGGCAATGAATTTTGGCCCCATCACGTACGGGGCATTTTTACCTGCTTTTCACCCCCCCGCAGGAAATTAGCACCATTTTTGGAAAAATTGTCAAATGGCTGGGGCTTGGTCCGGGGGGAATGGGCACGCTTGGATTTGACTGATACATAACACTGTGTACAAATGACGTCAGCATTTATGTTTGTCCGTTTTCCCCATGCACTAACTTGGCTTTCAAACAAGCAACCTCTTGCTATTTTGCTAATGCCGGAAGACGACTTTACTCGTCAAATTTTAGCCGCTGCTATGTAATATGTGTTGTCAGTTATTGTTAAACACGAAATATATACTGTAAGTTGAGCGCTACGAACTGTATATTATCGGTGCTCGAACACCTTGATGACTGGCTGGACCATCTTATAATTCGTGGCTGGTAGACACAGACATTGCTTCTTTATATTTGTAAATATATATATATATATATATATATATATATATTAAAAATTCATGAGGAAAACACAAAGAAAATCCATGTTTAATGAGCATCAGTTTTTACAAATATAAAGAAGCAATGCGTGTATATATGTATATATGTATATATGTATATATGTATATATGTATATATGTATATATGTATATATGTATATATGTATATATGTATATATGTATATATGTATATATGTATATATGTATATATGTATATATGTATATATGTATATATGTATATATGTGTATATATATATATATATATATATATATATATATATATATATATATATATATATATATATATATATTCTAACGATTTTGGGTGAAGGAAAATTCGAGTGTAGAATATATACATTTTAAGACCAAACCGGGACCAGTTGCGAAAAATGCAACTACACAGGCCTTCCGGCAGGAATTGAACCCACGACCTTGCGATTCTAGTGCAATGCTCTGACCACTGAGCCACGGAGGGCGTTGTTGAGAGCTTGATCGCGAGTTCTGTATATATAATGAGGTCGTAATGCCAGGAGAGAATTGGGTATATATATTATAAGTAATATTTGGCATTTCACTCGATTACATAGCATGTTCTAACGATTTTGGGTGAAGGAAAATTCGAGTGCAGAATATATACATTTAAAGACCAAACCGGGACCAGTTGCGAAAAATGCAACTACACATGCCTTCCGGCAGGAATTCCTTCCCACGACCTTGGGTTCGTATATATACATATATATATATATATATATATATATATATATATATATATATATATATATATATATATATATTCTGCACTCGAATTTTCCTTCACCCAAAATCGTTAGAACATGCTATGTAATCGAGTGAAATGCCAAATATTACTTATAATGTATATATATATATATGTATGTTCTGGCCATCTGGCCTTGTTTACAACCTATATATTCATTTTGCGCCAAAACTTGTCATTGGCGTTGCTAATTGGTTGTCATTTCCGTACAGGGGGGGGGCACCACCGGCGGGCTCGTTCTCTTCGTAATCGTTTTCCGCCATTGTAGTGCATTCTCCTTTTACCACGCTATTTATGCTAATAAAACGTTTGAAATATAACAAGTGTATTTGATGGTTATACTGCTGATGAAGGGCCCCAACGTCACGAGGCCCGAAGGATCAGAACAGTAAAAGGAGAGACCGTTTTGGCGTAAAATACAGCTGAGCTATCGTCATCGTGAGCCACTCTCGTTTTGTGGAGACTTCACACCCGTTGCATGGAACCTATCGCTTCGGATGCCGATCAACACGAAAATGAAGTTCTAATCGACCCAGAAAAAACGGAGGAACTTCCTAACGACGATCAAAAGGTAGGGGTAGAATTAAAACTTGCCGAGTCAACACAAGGCCAAGCCAATAATACGGACAGCGACATAAATGGCGACGTACGAAAATCAAACGCTCAAAATGTCGCCGAAGTTGACGGGGGAAACGGAGACGTAGTCGAAAGTCTAACATCAAATCAGGATACTTCATGTAGGCCAAAGAGGAACGCTAAACCGTCTTCCAAATCCATCGAGAACCGAATACAGTGTGACAGAGCCAAATTAGAGAAATTATGGGGAAAAGTATTAATTGCATCATCAAGCCTTCAAGCGTCGCCAGATTCGCTAGGAGAGCTACGATCTGCCATAACCAAGGTACGTTTAAACTTTCACGAATATCAAGTCCTGTGGTTCTCATACATAGATTTTCTTGCTTACGTGGGTACTCCCCAATGTCAACAAGAGCGTGAAACAGTGCAAGACGTTATGAATAATCATAAACTATTCGCCGAAACTGCCATAGCTCAGGGGAACGAACGAAAGAAAGAACTCTTGCTAGAAATGGGTTCTGTACGATCTAGTTCTCGCGCGTCTTCAGTATCATCTGCCGCTGTTCGAGCACAAGCCCGAGCTGAAGCTGCTGCAGCCATAAAGAAAGTGGAGATGCAGAAGAAACGGTCTTTGCTTGAGACCCAATCTGCCATGTTAATTCAAAAAGAAGAGCTAGCCTTATCCAGGCGCAAAATGGATGAAAAGGCTCGAATAGAACAATTACGCCTCGAAGAAGAAGCAGAAATCGCTGTCGTTAAAATCAACGCTATAGACGACGAATTAGGCCTTACATCAGAACCTCGTCAATTAAACTTGCCTGAAGACAACGTTGATCATAGAGTAAAGCACTATGTCGAAAACCAGTGTAGTGGAACATTGGGTAATGACCAACAATATAATCAGTTATCCCAGCAAGCTCCCCTCCACACCCATCACACACCACATCCCAGACCCTTAGACCCCACCACGACTACATTCCACCCTCAAAGCGACCAGATAAGCCCACCACCAAAACGAAGTCAGGATATTACTTCCTACATTGAATTTATGGCCCGCAGAGAGCTAGTAGCAAACAAAATCGAAAAATTCAATGACAAACCAGAGAACTATCATGTCTGGAAAGAATCCTTTCAGAATATGATCAGGAATGTCTGCATCACCCCCAGCGAAGAACTTTCCCTAATAACGGAATACACCACCAGCGAGTCTAAGAAGCTTGTGCAAAGACTGCGCAATGCCTATGTTAGAAACCCATCAGATGGAGTAGCAGAGGTGTGGAAGAAATTGGGCGAACGCTATGGGTCCAACGTCGTCTTAACCAAAGTCCATCTTGACAAGCTCACAAATTTCCCTAAATTCGGCTACAAGGATAACAAGAAGTTGCAGGAATTTGGTGACCTGCTGTTAGAGCTAGAGTGTGCGAAGAATGACGGTAGCCTTCAAGGTCTCAGGATCCTTGATGAACCTATCTACCTGAAGCCAGCCATCGCCAAACTTCCAGGGGATATCCAGGGCCGATGGCAGAGACACGCCTTTCGCTACAAGAATGATCACCGCGTAGATTACCCTCCCTTTGGGGATTTTGCAAAATTCATCCAAGACATTTCACTAGAAAGAAACGATCCAAACCTGGTCTTAGATACTCCAGAGAAAGAAACCCTGCCCCCAAGAAGTCACTGGCCAAAACCAAGGCAAACCTACAGGACCGATATCAAAGAGCCAGAAACCGACGGCGAAGAAGCCACCGATCCGAGCAAGTGGTGCGTCCTTCACCAGAAACCTCACCCATTGAACAAATGCCGAGCCTTTCGAGCCAAGCCCCTTGAAGAGAGGAAAAGCCTACTAAGACAGCATCGCATATGTTACCGCTGCGTAGCCTCTACAACTCATCTGGCCAAGGACTGCAAGTCTACCACCAAATGCACAGAATGCCAGAGCGAAAGACACGTGGAAGCTCTACATGCTGGGAAGCCATTAAAACAAAACGCGCAAGGCGGGGAGCACAAACGCGACGAACATCAAAACGAGGGACATGGGGACCGCCATGACGGGGAGCTCGAACATGTTACAGCAAAGTGTACCGACCTATGTGGGGACAAACCAGGTGGTAGATCGTGTTCCAAGATATGTCTGGCCAATATTTACGAGAAGAGTCACCCCGACAGAAAGATTCGAGCTTATGTAGGTATCGACGATCAGAGCAACTGCTCCCTTGCCAAATCTCAACTCTTCGAGCAGTTGAACATAGACGGTGAAGCAGTTTCCTACACTTTAAGAACGTGTGCCGGTACAAATCAATTAGAAGGAAGACGTGCCAAAGATCTGGTCATCGAATCGTTAGATGGACGCAAAACACATCCACTTCCTACGGTGATCGAATGCAACGCTATACCAGACAGCAAAGAAGAAATTCCTACACCAGCTGTGGCCATGGCTCACCCGCATCTCCAACCAATTGCGGACAAGATACCCGACGTTAGCTACGAAACCGACATCCTTCTGTTGATCGGAAGAGATCTACCATCGCTCCATAAGGTTCACGAGTCGCGGAATGGAAGGGGAAATTCTCCATGGGCCCAACGACTCGACCTCGGGTGGGTCATTGTGGGCAACGTATGTCTAGACGGAGCACATCCCACTGACGTCTCATCCTACAAGACGCACATCCTCCAGAATGGACGACCCTCTATCCTCGAGCCTTGTCCCAACTCGTTTTTCATCAAACAGGATTCTACTCCCGACGAAGTCTGCGCCGGCGACGCTGAAAGAAAAGAATCATTTGCACAGGGAAGATTTGAAGATGGAATAGCTAGGAACATCTTCGCTCGCACTAAGAATGACGACAGACCAGGGTTATCTGTGGAGGACAGAATATTCATCGACATAATGGAGCATGGTATGGTGAAGAACGACTCGGGAAATTGGGTCGCACCACTCCCATTTCGACACGAAGTCAAAAAGCTGTCAGCCAGTCGCAAAGAAGCATACAAGAGGTTCAAATCTATGCGCAGAACCCTTGACCGAAAGCCATTGATGAAGCAACATTACTTTAATTTCATGAAAAAGATCTTCGAAAATGCGCATGCTGAGCCCGTGCCATTGAAAGATATCGCCTCGTCTAAACCCTGCTGGTACTTGCCTCACTTTGGTGTATACCATCCGCAGAAACCTGAGAAGATCCGGGTGGTCTTCGACTCTGCCGCGGAAAGTGACCTCGTCTCCTTGAACAAATTGCTCCTGGCTGGACCTGACCTTACAAACAGTCTCCTGGGTGTTCTATTACGCTTCTGCCAGAACTCTGCAGCGTTTGTGGCCGACATTGAGCAGATGTTTCATTCGTTCATCGTCAAGGAGGGCCACAGAGACTTCTTGCGCTTCCTTTGGTACGAGGACAACAACCCGGACGGAGAGGTGATGGAATACAGGATGAAGGTCCATCTATTTGGAAATACGTCGTCACCAGCAGTTGCCACCTTCGGCCTCAGGAAGACCGCTCAAGTCGGAGAGGCCGAATTTGGATCCGACGCCAAGGGATTCGTGGACAACGACTTCTACGTCGACGACGGGCTAAAATCCACAGCTGGGAGCGAACAAGCAATCGACCTGCTACGACGTACTCAAGCCATGCTGGCCACCGCAAATCTACGACTTCACAAAATTGCGTCCAACGACCCCAAGGTAACCGACGCATTCCCCGCTGAAGACCGAGCCTCAGACCTGCGCGACCTCGACTTGAACCAAGATACCACTCCAATCCAGAGATCATTGGGTGTATCCTGGGATTTAGGAACGGACACCTTTACTTTCAGAGTAGCCCTTGGCAACAGACCGTTCACCAGACGTGGTGTTCTATCGGTGACAAACAGTCTGTACGACCCGTTAGGAATCGCCGCGCCTGTGTTGATCCGAGCGAAGAGCCTTCTCAGAGGCATTTCAGCTAACCTGAAAGAACGGCAGCTAGAAGAATGGGACAAGCCGTTACCTCAAGAATACAAGCCAGCTTGGGACGAGTGGTGCAAATCCCTGTTCGACCTCCAGCATGTTAAGGTCCCTCGTGCTTATACAACGGCAACATCGCTAGAAGAAGCAAGACCCGTCGAACTTCATACCTTTTGCGATGCGTCCGTTCAAGGTATCGCAGCCGTGTCCTACCTGAAGACCATCCAGTCCGACGGCCAAGTCCAGGTGTCGTTTGTCTTCGGAAAAGCCAAGCTAGCCCCTCGACGTCTTTGGACCGTGGCAAGTGGTCGCTCGACGCACCAGAGGAGGGGTCTCTTGCAATAAACGTTGGGCGGTAATCTTTACTTGCTTGTCTATCAGAGTAATCCACATCGAACTGATCGATGGAGAAAGGGGTTCCTCCCCATGCTGCAACCAAGACGAAAGTGGCAGACGGAAACGCAGAACCTTGCAGAGGGCGATCTGGTGTTGCTACGCTCAAAGGAAGTTCCGAGGAACGAGTGGCCCCTCGCCCGAGTTACTAAGGCCTATCAAAGTGAAGACGGCAAAGTTCGAAAGTTGGAACTGGTTACTGCAAAACATGGTTACAAAACGCACCTACGTCAGACCAGTTACCGAAGTTATTTTACTTAAAACTGTGAACGAGTTAAACTCATAGAACAGTTAGTTTTGTTTAATTTCATAGTGGTATCATTTATACCAGACGGGGAGTGTTCTGGCCATCTGGCCTTGTTTACAACCTATATATTCATTTCGCACCAAAACTTGTCATCGGCGTTGCTCATTGGTTGTCATTTCCGTACAGGGGGGGGGGGGCACCACCGGCGGGCTCGTTCTCTTCGTAATCGTTTTCCGCCATTGTAGTACATTCTCCTTTTACCACGCTATTTATGGTAATAAAACGTTTGAAATATAACAAGTGTATTTGATGGTTATACTGCTGATGAAGGGCCCCAACGTCACGAGGCCCGAAGGATCAGAACAATGTATATATGATATATGTATATATATATATATATATATATATATATATATATATATATTTAGCATATACCTCGCAGGTGAATAGTGCTTTTCGCGCAATCTGATTGGTTCCTCTAGCTCGGGATATCCTGCACTATTCACCTGCGGGCAAAACAAAATGGCGGACAGTTTTGCTTTGTGTTTACCAAAACAGGAAATTTTGTTGATAAACAAGGCTGATGTAGTAGAATAACGAGAAAAGTCAACAAAATTTGGTAGAAGAGTGTCCACAGGTATGTTTCTTTACAATTTTCTAGCCATTAATATATTAAAAAGTTGTAAAAACTGTTTTGTCGACAAATATTGAGTACGCCAAGTGCCGAAGTTGCTAGCGGCCGTGTCTTGTATAAAACCGAAAATATATAAGAATGTTAAACTTTTTATTTCATTTATGAGGTATATGCTAAAACAATTATTCACCTCAGTGTCGGTGAATAGTGTGGATATTCACCTCGCCGAAGCGGCTCGGTGAATATCCAGCACTATTCACCTCCACTTCGGTGGATAATTGTTAAATATTCAAAAGAAATGAATATTTAATCAATATCTATAAATCGCATACAGATTCGTCCTGATTTACATAAACATTTTCCTCAATTTACTAAAGCTAAAATCACTCCAACTTGAAAAATGGTTTGAAAACATGGCTATTTAGATGAGTCCGTGCATTTGACAATTAGATAACGGCATTCACAGCCGATCTGTATCTGATTTGACTACGGCTCGCTTGCATCTCGCCTTGTAAATCAGATACTGATCGCTGCTCATGCTCTATCTATTACATACAATACATTGGCATATATATATATATATATATATATTCTCCTGGCATCACCACCTTATTATATATACAGAACTCGCGATCGAGCTCTCGGCAACGGCCTCCGTGGCTCAGTGGTCAGAGCATTGCACTAGAAT
The DNA here is from genome assembly GCA_964035015.1 of Corallium rubrum. Taxonomy (NCBI): domain Eukaryota; kingdom Metazoa; phylum Cnidaria; class Anthozoa; order Scleralcyonacea; family Coralliidae; genus Corallium; species Corallium rubrum. The sequence continues at coordinate 24,273,476 of OZ035998.1, forward strand.
CGCAAGGTCGTGGGTTCAATTCCTGCCGGAGGGCCTGTGTAGTTGCATTTTTCGCAACCGCTCCCGGTTTGGTCTTAAAATGTATATATTCCACACTCGAATTTTCCTTCACCGTAAATCCTTAGAACATATATATATATATATATATATATATATATATATATATATATATATATATATATATATATATATATATATATATATATATATATATATATATATATATATATATATATATATATATATATATATATATATATATATATATATATATATAATATATATATAAAATACGTATTTAAAATGTTTGTTTCATTCCATTCAGATCTGATAGAATAAGCCACACAGTTTTAGATGTGCCGACCGACTAACTGACTCACGCCGTTTTCCCCGAACGGGTACGCAAGTGCGCTCAAATTCTTAGCTCTATCTCAGAACGAGCGATAATATAAAGGTATTTAGTGTTTATTTCACAATACTTACACGGGAGATTTCAGGTTATCACCACAGGTCGAAGAGGTACCGCCTCGAACATGAATAGACTTCCCTTCCCCAGCTATCACAAAAGTGACTCCAGCCCTTAGGACACTGGAAGGCGGGTTAAAAGTTGGAAGTCTAAAACATGAAAGATTTTATTATACAACAAGTAATACAATGTCAACAATATAGTTAAATTAATAATCCATAACATAGTCAAAAGTTGGGTTCAAATACTTGAAGTGTTGCCATATAAGGAATGATGTTAGATTGTGTGATGAGTCATCTGGTTTTTGGCCGAAATAACAGCTGGTAAGCTTAATTTATTAACGTGTTTATTCACGCGCGTACGAAGAGCGCTCAAACAACAAGTGTGGGCGATTTATAAAATACGTATTTAAAATGTTTGTTTCATTCCATTCAGATCTGATAGAATAAGCCACACAGTTTTAGATGTGCCGACCGACTAACTGACTCACGCCGTTTTAAATTAAGCTTACCAGCTGTTATTTCGGCCAAAAACCAGATGACTCATCACACAATCTAACATCATTCCTTATATGGCAACACTTCAAGTATTTGAACCCAACTTTTGACTATGTTATGGATTATTAATTTAACTATATTGTTGACATTGTATTACTTGTTGTATAATAAAATCTTTCATGTTTTAGACTTCCAACTTTTAACCCGCCTTCCAGTGTCCTAAGGGCTGGAGTCACTTTTGTGATAGCTGGGGAAGGGAAGTCTATTCATGTTCGAGGCGGTACCTCTTCGACCTGTGGTGATAACCTGAAATCTCCCGTGTAAGTATTGTGAAATAAACACTAAATACCTTTATATATACATATATATATATATATATATATATATATATATATATATATATATATATATATATATATATATATATATATATATATATATATATAACTACAGACGGTACCGTTTCGGCCTTTTGGGCCTCATCAGTGTAGTGCTGATGAACAGGATGAAGGTAACTGCTATATTTACATGTTCCAAGGATTTAAGGTGAAGGAAAATTCGAGTGTAGGATATATACATTTTAAGACCAAACCGGGAGCAGTCACCTTTGGTGCCTCACAAATTGTGGGACATCAAAACCATGCCAGAGCGCTCAAACTGCAAGCAGTGAGCGTGCGCACAATGCGTAGCAGCAGCAATGGCATATATATATATATATATATATATATATATATATATATATATATATATATATATATATATATATATATATATATATATATATATATATATATATATATATATATATATATATATATATATATATATATATATATATATATATATATATATATATATATATATATATATATATATATGTGGTTTTTCAATTACTTGTAGAGTTGTTGCACTAAAGCGCTGACCATGAGGAAAAGATGTCCTTTGGGTCCTCAAGTCATGTATATTGTTGGTGGTTACTTACGGCAGTCCTTGAGAGTAGTCGAGTGTTACTATCCTCATCACAATTCTTGGAGTTTACTCAAGTCATTACAACAACCCAGAAGTGGTGCGGGAGCAGCATTTGTTGGTAAGTTCTTCACCAATTGATCTATTATAGGTAAGTTCCTTGGTACCCTGCGAGTCAGAGCCCCTTTCCGACCTACGCAGGCTTCGGGGGAAAGTGGGCTCTGCCAACAAACTCGATCTTCGTCCCAAGTTTGGGGCGAGTCAGTCAGGTTCTAAACTGGTCAAACAATTTCTAGTTTACGTACACGCGTAAGCAGGAAAATAGGAAGTGACGCGTTAGAGCCTGGGCCCAAAATAGTATCTTGGCAACCGTTCACGCATGCTCAAAAGAAATATCGAGTTTGTTGGCAGAGCCCACTTTCTCCCGAGGCTTGCGTAGGTCGGAAAGGGTCCTTGGCGTAGTAATTTTGAAAAACGTCTGGAAAAAATCAAAGCTAAAGTTTATGTAAATGAGGTAGATCTTTTATCAGATATAAAACCACGGACGTGGTACTAATTTTCTTTGTGTTTTTTTTTTGTGAATTATTAACGAGTTTTTGAAAAAAAGCCTTATCAAAATTTACTTTATGTGATTTACACTACTACATTATGTATCAGTGTACTCAGTTTTGTAAGATTAGTTTCTGTTAATAGTTCCATCATTCTCTGAAGACGAGTCTGAAATATTAGACGTGCCGGTAATATTTTTCATTTTACCCAATTAAACTATATACACGTTTTATTCGCTACTTTCCCATTCCCACAATGCTTTGCGTTTTGGGGTAACAACCATAGAGATCATAATATAAGTACTAGAGGGAGCATTGGGGCCAAACATGCGAGGAATATTGGGCGCCGCCATTAAAGGGGAAAAACGAGCTAATAAAATTCGTCTAAAACAAGCCTTTTACAACACCGCTGGCAAACGTTTGCGCATGCGTGAATTCGCTGAGTAAACATTGCAAGAGAAGTGGTAACTAGCCGTGGCGACAACAACCAGACAGTAAAGACTAAGTAAGACTCGACTATTTATTTGTGTTTTAAAAAAAGGGTAAAGAAAATTACGAAGGGGTAAATTCAGAATATGTTTAACACAATATTGACAAAGAAGCCATGCACAAATTACCTACCTTATCTTTTTGGTATTATGCTTATAATTTTAACTTTTGTGTCGGACTCTCGGACTAGTCCAAATATTTCAGTGTTTTCCCGCTCTTTTTCCGAGGACGAGCTTGGACGTCGCACATGCACAAAACGTTTGGCAGCGGTGTTGCCTTTTACTAAATTTTCATCACGATTTTTAAGAAAATCAAATTTTTAGAGTATTCGGTCGTATTACTATTATAAATTCTTACCTTAGTTCTTTATTGAGGCGTCTATTATCTTTGTTGAATTTTTGCACTCCTTGGATATAAATTGTGGCCGCCATTTTGAAGAACCCGGCCGCGCGTATTGGCAAGTTTAATAGGCAAGTCTTCAAAGGGCCTGGATACTAGCTTTTCCACTCTAAAGGCGCCGTTCAAAATTCCTCGCACATTTGACTGGACTCAGCATAGGAATGCCGCCTCTAATACTTATATTATGATCTCTGTTGTAACAACCTCGTACCCAGGCTAAAAAATTCATAATAACGGTCAAAAATGGAAAAAAGAGTCTGGATACGAGGTTTTAACCCCCCAAAACGCAAAACATTATGGACAATGGGAAAGAAGAAAATAGGGATTTTTGTTGAAGGAAAATAGCATTTTAAGACCAAACCGGGACCTGTTGCGAAAATAGGCACATGCATCAAGGGCTTCTGCTAGTCGAACCCACGACCTTGCAATGCTAATGCACTGTTTTCACCACTGAGCTACGTTTTGTTGGGAAGCAATATAATTGCGAATAATTGTGTATTTCGTTGTATTCCATTTTATTAGGAGGGATGCTTTATATCATTGGCGGACGAAATAACTCGTTAAGTGGCAATGTTGACTGTGATTCAGTTGACCGATACGACCCTCTTTTGGACGAATGGAAATCAGTCTGCTCCCTTACGGTACCGCGAAATCGAGTTGGGATTGGTGTCATTGATGGTTATGTTTATGCTATTGGTGGTAGCAATGGTAACTTATATTTAAACTTGGTGGAAAAATATGACGCAGACGAAGATTGCTGGGTTGAAGTTACACCATTAACTGTCCCAAGGATCGGTAAGGAAATGTTTAATTCATTTTTTACACAAGTTAGTTTGTGTATTATAGTTTATTCTGAGAGAATATAGAGCAGCGAGCACGGGTTAAATAGACCAATTAACCAGGTGTAAATAATCACTTGGTACTACATGTATAAGCGAAACCAAGGCCACAATTATTTCAGCTGCAAAAACATTGACACACTTTAGGGTCACTTATAAATATGTTGTTATGGCTTGACCTAGTCTTCTTCGCAGCCGTCAGTTCGAGTTCGTTGTCACTCCCCCCAACTACCGGCTGCTTACCCAAGTAGCAAATTCCTTTCCAATTGTTGACCAATCAGAGTCAGACTTCCAATATGTTGAAACCTGACCTCCGACCTTGAGGCTTGAGCTATGTTTGAACCAATATTTCGAAAACTATTGCTTATAGTTTAGTAACAATTTTGCGTAAATAGAATGTTGTATTAACTGTGAATTGCAATATGAATATACGTACATGAAATAAAGTTAAAAGCGCCACTGCCTGGAATATGAAGTTGAATAACATCGAGGTTGCTACCCAAACATGACCAGACATCCCCGTAAAATTTGTTATCCGCTAGATTATATGTCGCCGACACTTTTGTAAAGCTCTTGGCACAGATCTATTTACACGACCAGCAAGAACATACTCATAATACCGTTCTTCGTAAATTTTGTAAAGCTCTGAGCTATAGTACGCAAAATATTAGCTTTCTAGTAAGTAATTTGGGCAGTCGGCCAGTCGCTGCAGACACTAAACACCTTTGAGCTTTTGTTTACAATCTTAAATTTCTCTTAACGCTCTTACAGTACGCTTGACACTGACTTTCACGCTTATTTGTTTGCACAGGCAGCAAGAACATAGTCAAAGCAATATTCTTCGTAAATTTCGTGAAGTTCTAGGCTAAACTTTTCAAAATATTAGCTTTCGACTAAACAAATTACACATAATAACACCAGCCCAGGACGGCTTTTATATTTTGCACGACAATTGGTCCATGTAGACAAAGGGAATGGAATACCAGACGTTAGTTGGGGAGCCAAGCGAGCCATAAGAACGTCTGCGAAGGAGGCTATGCTTGACCACGGATCTGTTCTTGTGCGTCCGAGTATTGTTACTTTTAGCAACAGAACAACAAATCGATTATTGTTGCTAAAAACGTGCTTATAAAAACAAATTTTCCATTTTCTGTCTTCATACTACTAGTGTACCAAGTATGATCTACTTACTACTACTGTACCATACGACTCTCCTTACTACTTGTGTTACTATTGTATTACTAAAAACATACCAAATGATTTTCCGTGCAGGATACTCTGATCCAAACATGTGGGATGTTGCGAGACTTGAGAAAAGCGTATACAAAAACACGAGCTGCTAGGCGAGTGTTTGTAGCTTTTTTTCGGGAATATTTTGGATTTATGTTCGGAGCCCATGGACATTTTGCTCTGTATCGATATTTTTTTCTTTTACCAAGTGAGTTTATTTGGCAAAAATAGGTATTTATACATAATTTTATTCCGTTAAGACGCTTTTAAAACGTGAAGTGATACACCTTTTCGCTTTGTTTTCATGAGCACAACTCACCTGTTTTTGTTGAAGCTTCTCACAGTTCAAGCCCTTACACATGCCGTTTTTTTGTTTATTTATGGGTACAATACGTTGTTTATTTCAAACTTTTTTTTTCTTTTATAAATACCACAAAATTGCTTTCGATTTCCGTGTTTGGATACTCTGATCATGCACGGCTTTTGACCAATTAGAGCTTGCGTAGTATAAGTGTTATTAATTTTATAAATGAGTAACCTTACTACTAGTGTACCATATGAGTAACCTTACTACTAGTGTACCATATGAGTAACCTTACTACTAGTGTACCATATGATTCTCTATACTACTAGGGTACCATATGATTCTCTATACTACTAGTGTATCATATAAGAAACCTTACTACTTGTGTACCATATGAGTAACCTTACTACTACTGTACCATGTGAGTAACCTTACTACTAGTGTATCATATGATTCTCTATACTACTAGTGTACCATATAAGTAACCTTACTACTAGTGTACCATATGAGTAACCTTGCTACTACTGTACCATATGAGTAACCTTACTACTAGTGTACCATATGAGTCTCCTTACTACTAGTGTACCATATGAGTCTATTTACTACTGGTGTACCATAAAGAGTATATTTACTGCTGGTGTACCATAAAGAGTATATTTACTGCTAGTGTACCATAAAGAGTATATTTACTGCTAGTGTACCATAAAGAGTATATTTACTGCTGGTGTACCATATGAGTAACCTTACTACTAGTGTACCATATGAGTCTTTTTACTGCTAGTCTACCATAAAGAGTGTATTTACTGCTGGTGTACCATAAAGAGTATATTTACTACTATAGTGTACCATAAAGAGTATATTTACTGCTAGTCTACCATAAAGAGTATTTACTGCTGGTGTACCATAAAGAGTATATTTACTGCTATAGTGTATCATATGAGTAAACATACTACTAGTGTACCATAAAGAGTATATTTACTGCTAGTATACCATAAAGAGTATATTTACTGCTGGTGTACCGTATGAGTAACCTTACTACTAGTGTGTACCACATGATTCTCTATGCGACTAGTGTACCATATAAGTAACCTTACTACTACTGTACCATATGAGTCCCCTTACTACTAGTGTACCATATGAGTCCCCTTACTACTAGTGTACCATAAAGAGTATATTTACTGCTAGTATACCATAAAGAGTATATTTACTGCTGGTGTACCATATGAGTAACCTTACTACTAGTGTGTACCATATGATTCTCTATGCTACTAGTGTACCATATAAGTAATCTTACTACTAGTGTACCATATGAGTCCCCTTACTACTAATGTACCATATGAGTCCCCTTACTACTAGTATACCATATGAGTCTCTTTACTACTAGTGTACCATAAAGAGTATATTTACTGCTAGTGTACCATAAAGAGTATATTTACTGCTAGTGTACCATAAAGAGTATATTTTAATTTACTACTAATGTACCATAAAGAGTATATTTAACAATTAGACAACGAGCCCGAGTTTTCTATGAGCGAATAGTCAACGAGGCGAAGCCGAGTTGACTATCGCTCATAGAAAACGAGGGCGAGTTGTCTAATTGTTTTAGTATAAATTTACCAACAAAAGTTAAATAAATTCTCGACCATAACATATTCTTTGAGGCTCGTTTAATACATTTTTTAACTGCCAACAACAAACGTTCAACAGTCATTTCGGACATCTCCTTGGCCCGTTCAGTAACTGATGGAAAAGTAAGTTTTCTTGCATAATTTAGCATGGATTTTCATGTACAATATTGAAACAATATATATCCACTCATTTGATTTGTAAAAATGACAAAAAGTTGAAAGAAACATTCAATTTAGCGTATAGTTTACATCACGAAATCTTGTCAACAGCAAGCGTAATTTTGAAATGTGTTTTGCTTGCAGTTATTTCGTTTTAAACGAACACTGATAAACAAATTAACGGTCTTACCATTAATAATTTCCATTCTAACCATTTTGTAGCCGGTTTTGTTTTCTGTAGAATGTATTGCTTCACCTAAATGTTCAATTTCTTCTTTCATTTGCCAACTCCGTCATAATTTCGGCGCCATTGTTGCTTAACAGAACAACCGCTGGCTCTAATGATCATTGTTCGTGCTATATACTACGCATTTTGTCATTGGTCATTTTTTTTAAAAGAATGACTTTCATTGGCTTATCCCAGAGGTTTATATCACCAATTATAAACTCCTGCAGTAGCCAATGAAATTCGAGGATTTGCATTATAAACTTGTAAATTTATACTAATTACTATTAGTGTTCCATGACATCTCTTTACTACCAGTGTACCATATGAGTATCCTTACTACTGGTGTACCATAAACAGTATCATTACTACTAGGGTACCATGTAAGTCTCCTTACTACTACTGTTCCAAATGAGTCTCCTTACTACTACTGTTCCAAATGAGTCTCCTTACTACTACTGTACCATATGAGTCTCCTTACTGCCATATGAGTCTCCTACTAGTGTACTATAAAGAGTCTCTTTGCTACTACTACAGCATAAGTGTAGTGAGTGAGACATGCTGTGGCATTTTAGAAACGTTTAAGATATTATTTACGACGGGAAGCTCTAGAGAAATTGGTTAATAGCCACGATGTTCTTGTCATTCAGGCTACAGGATCAGGGAAATCACTTATATTTCAGTCAACTTCTATTGTTTTTGACATCGTGAAATTAACTTATCCGAAACGTCACAGATACGCTCTGTGCCTCACGCATCTAGCCGTCTCTTCCGGGGGAGATGTGTATACCGGGGCCCGGGAGACGGTTGGAAGTCGAGCCCACGTTTTACCTCTTGAAAAAGGTTTGAAGTACGATATATACACTAAAATGATTGCATTGCTCAGCATGGTTAGTTTCAGGAAAGGGAGTTCCGTGAAACCCTTGGGATCCTTCTAGATCTCGATCCTGCTTAGCGTAGTTTCTAGGCCTTCCTCGATTAACGCATTTCGGAATTGATCCGAACGGACCCGATGGGGAATGCCTAGCAAAATTCGTAAACACTTTCACT
>OZ035998.1:24287276-24414776 GCA_964035015.1 Corallium rubrum
CAATACTAAAACCTTACTATATTTCAATAAAAAATACCGTTCAGTTGTTTCAATAGGTCAAATAACACTTTAGTAGACTTCTATTAAATAGAGAATAATACATGGATGTGCGTAAGCATGAAATCTATTTCGAGTGTTGACCAGGATAACTCACAAGTGAGCAAAGCCAACGAGTGAGATATCCTGTTCAACGCGAGAAATAATTTCATATTTCCAAACACCCATGGCCATGTATTGTTCTGTTTATTATATAAAAAATAGTCCTATTGCCCCACCAAAATAGGGCAGTATATTCTAATGTGTTTCGTGATAATCGGCACATGTGACATTATCATGAATAATCACACATGTGAGATCGATTTTACCAGTGGGGGGAAAATCAATAAACCACTCTATTTTATATAATAAAAGGATAATAATAGCCGGGGGGGGGGGGGGAATCCAGCCTAACTTAGGCAGCATTGGTTTAAGAGTTCTGATAAGTGCGTGCTCTATACATTTGGACACCCGATTAGTACAGTCAGACATATCGCCACGATAATGTATGCGATGTTGGATATTTCGATATCTGACTGTCTTGACAGGGTATCCCAATAGCTCAGTTGTAAGAGCGCTAGTATTCCAGACTTTGTTTTCCATTCCCGGTGGAAGTATAGTCAGATAATTTTTCTATACACAGCAGTGATTTAACAGTATTTGAACTCATGCAGTCGTATTTACTTTCTTTCTCAACGGGGTTTTATTTGTTTTTTAAATAAATTTGTAAATTTATTTTTTTATAATTACCAGAAATTGATGACAAAATGGCTGGCGCTTTAGGGCTAATTTACATATAGTCCTTATAAAATAGCATCCAATTTTGAACAGTAGATATATAGAGGGGAAATATTAAAATGAAAGTTTTACTAATTGAGTATCTCGCCTACTATTTGCCGATCTCGCTATTTAAGCAACAGCGATTTTAAAATTATTCACTTCCTTATTTATTTATTTATTTAAATCACGTATACCTACCATCTGCCAAATGGCTATATCTCTCGAGCTATCGTTTGTCGATGTTTGAGCCTCCATCAATCATGGTGAGTTCAAAATGCCTATTGTCTTGTTGTCATTACAAGTTGGGTAGTTGTTAAATTAGAGGTATACACCTTCAGCCAATTTGGTCAATATGTAATCTATTACATGCAAAATAAAGGTTCCTCTATCAAGTCTTGAACATTTGACCAAAGACGATTTTGAAAGTATCAAACAAAATCCTACCGCATCCAGTGGTTCATGATCGACTTATTTGTTTACTATTTTCAACACTATTTGGCAGATCGTAGATATACCTGATGAAAATAAATAGGTGCATGACTGAATGATTGGATAAAGGTGTTTAGATCAAGAGGTCGGCAAATAGTTGGCAAGCTACTCAATAAGCATGCAGAATTCTCACTTTAATATATTCGCCTTATATATTTACTGTTCAAAATGGGACGCCATCTTCTAAGGAATATATGTAAATTGGCTTTCAAGCGGTGGCCATTTTGTCATTAATTTCTGGTAATGACAACTGTTGTGCCTATGAAATGAAAAAATGAAAAATTAAGTTAAGGTTACTGTAGACCTTCAAACCATATTTTTTTGACTGAAAGTGAAGTATTTTATGAGGGCTTTCAGATTCTGGAAAGGAAATCATGTTGGTTTTTTTATTTCTAAACAAGGAAAAAGCGCATAATTTACTTTGTGTGAATAAGTGACAGGAGGTTTCTTTCACACTGCTTTTTCTCAAAGAAATGTTTTGAGCTACAGTAAGAACTTTAAAAAGCTATAAGTGAACACGAATTTATCAGAATCATCTAAAAATTGATATTCGAGTAAATTAATATATATTCTTGGGAATTGTAGAATTTTCAATATTTATCGTTTTACGGCCTTTTATGCAAGCCCATTCAACCTGTGAGGTTGTGATTTTAACTGTAATAGTCAAAATTCGACTTAACTCTAAAAGTATTTGGAATTTTTACAAACCCAACACTGTTTTTGCTGTGATATTTATCTACTAAACTGCCAATTTTCTGAGCATTATCGTAAATAGTTGCATGTTCGCTCATAGCATAGATAATCGAAGGGGAACTGGATAGGAAACTTAAAACAATGTTACGAAACCGGAAACGGTGTTTGTACAACTTGCTATGGTCATTCTACACTTATTAAGGGCTAATGCACCAAACAGATGGTCCCCACATGGCCAGGATCGGCTATTGCTGAAATTAAACAATAGTGAAATATCACTTAAGTTCAGCAGTGTCTGATTTTAGCCATGTGGGACCACCTGTTAGGTGCATTAACCCCTTCTTATAAGTGTAGAATTACCATAGCAAGTCGTGCAAACATCGTTTCCGGTTTCGTAAGTTTCCTATCCAGCTCCCCTCCATTATCTATGCTCATAGCATTTCAAATTGGAATGAAAACTTTAATAAACAGAAGCGCTATTTTTTGTTTGCGTTCATAAAATGACCAAATATTTTGCTGCAGTCTTGTAGCCAGTTATATCAGCTTTCGAATAATGTGTAGGTTTTGGTATATGCAATAAACGGACGGAGCGCTATAATGTTTTCCCTAAAACGTAACCCGAAGGTCTACAGTAACCTTAATAATAAACCCCCCTATTTGAAAGTAATTTTGAGTTTAAAGAATTGGCGTCTATAATTCTTTTATATCTCGCTTCGTTCTTGAGATGTTGAAATTTGTTTGAGATGGAGATTTAACCTCTTGACCCTTCAAGTGCATGACTTACTGCCAAAAATTGTATGCCTTCGCCATTATCAAACGAAAGTCGTTGCAGAGTCGGACCTATGTGCCATTGTGCCAATGGCACATGCGCCCCCTTAGGATGCCGTTACTGCGCCCCTTTCCCGTTGTATAATATTATATTTGATATGTAGTGCAATTCCTATTTAAAAAACCGATTTTGGATTTATAGTCGTTTTACGTTTTAATCAGTATGGCACAGCTAATAGTATATTACGATTAAATAATATTTTAGTACGCTTCACACAGCTGACAGCCTGACATACGAAGTATAGTCACCTAATTAATGGTAGGCTACACAATGTGAGTTGATTTGTCCGTGTATGACGACCTGTCATGATGTATACCTTCCATATTATGGTGTATTCCTATATAGAATGAGTATATTTAAATATATACAGTATTTAGGTCTTTTATATCCTTCAAAACTCTTTCAAACGCGCCTCAAAATGCAGGAAATACTATTTTTGCAGAGACTCTAAAATTCAAAATTCTCCGCGGGAGTATGCCCCTGGACCCCCCTAGAAGTTGTTCGCGCTCTTTGCCCCACACGTAGTAAGTATTGCTTGTTTTCTCCCCCTTGTTAAATATTCTGAAAGAAACCCTGACGACGCCCCTCTCCCTAATGGCACCGCCCCTAATACGAAGTCAGTCCGACTCTGAGTCGTTGAAACATTGTATGCCTAGTGTTATGAGAAACACACATGTATAGAACAGGATTGGTTTCAAGTAATTTCGTTTGATTATTGCAAAGATGTATAAGGCCTGCGCTAAACGTCGCACAAAGGACGAATTTAATTCAGACGAATTTAATTGTTCGAATTTTATTTTGCGACGTAATTAAATTCGTCTGAGTCAGACGGATAATGCGACGATAATGCATGTTCGAGTTACACGACGAATTATCGTCGCGTCATTCGGTGCCATGTTTTCAAGGAATCGTTTCAGGCTTAACGCGTCCAAGTAAACGCAATTAAATTCGACGTTTAACTCGACGTCGCATTACCGACGAAGTTAATTCGAATTAAATTCGTCTATTGTACGACGTTTTGCGCAGGCCTAACATTTTTCAACGAGTCATTATGCACCTGTATAACGTCAAGAGTTCTTTCAAATAAGACCAACTTAGTTTTTGCTTCATATGCACTGTAAATAAGGGACCGGTCATTAAATTTGGAGAGGGGGCTGGAGGAGAAGTACTTTGAGAGTACTTATCGAAAGTACTTCATAAAAATTTGCACTTATATGCACGAAAATTTTCCAAAAAAATTAATTTCTTCTCCAGCACACCCCCCTCCATATTTAATGATTGCATGGTCCCTAAGTAATGGACGAGTATAGTGATATATAGAATGCTTTTGTTTGATTGTTTTATTACGTTTTTTCCTTTGTTTTTCTTCCTTTCAACCTTAAAAAGTCTCCTTTGAATTTTTTTATACCCTCTAGTGTGGAGTGTTATGATGCGACATTAGATAAATGGACATTGGTTTCGTCAATGAATTCAGCTCGTAGTGGCGCAGCGGTGGCTGCAGCTAATGGTTATATTTACGCATTAGGTGGTTATAATGGGACAACTCAGTTGAGTAGTGTAGAGAGATATGATCCGGGATTAGATGAATGGACGCTTGTATCAAGCATGTTGGATCACCGTAGTGCTCTGAGTGTCGCTTCATTTGAAAAGAAGCTGTATGTGTTTGGAGGATATGATGGCGAAAAGTTCCACGATACTGTGGAAGTATACGACTGTGAAAACGACCGTTGGGAAGTCGCTACATCAATGAGTATGGGACGTAGTGGAGCTGCAGTTGTTGTGGGCGTCAGACCAGTTTTCTGACAATGCAGGGTGCAATGATATAGCAACAACTGCGCAATGCGACAGATACAAACGACTAAATGAACAGAGTTATGCAGCCTTGCTTCTGCGAGTTTAGAAACGTCGCATAGAAATACTATGCGTCGTGCGTTTCAGACTATATTTCGCTCGAGATTGGTATAGTCAGAGTTTCTGGACGACAACTGCATGCAGAACAGCGATTGATGGACATGTGAGTTGAACTAGCTGGTCCGGATCACACACAGATCATTAAAAGAAGGCTTAGAAAATGAAGCCAGACTCCGCCATTACATCGACACGGAGTTTGTTCTTTTTTTTGTTTTTCTTCTTTTTTCGTGTCTACCGAATTTTTCATTTTCTTGATCTACCAACACAATTGCCTGATTGGCGTCATTATAACTTCTTATATACAGTACAGTTCTTTCATAGAACTTCATGGATCGTTGGGTATAAATTTCTCAGCATTATGCAGTCTCATAATCTTGTGAAAAATATAAGATCCTAGCATAAAACTCGAAGAAGAAGGATTATTTAAAACACTTACTAACATTATTTTGTTGTACATTATACAACATCTTCGCTGCGATCCTAATATATAGTCTCTCATGAAAATGTTATGAGTAATACAACGAAACGTTAGATCTTATAAAAACGCTTTGAATAATGCCTCTTGGCTTGTATTTATCACAAGATTGCGCTTTCCGCCTGCATGGCGAATCAATTGCTCTTATGTGATCTCGTAGTCAGGAGTCTTATTGCCTCCAAGAAAGATAACCAGGGCTGATATGTCACGTGACCACTAAAGCTCGGGATACACGTGCGATTTTTTTCTCGCGCTGGTAACGCAACGGGTCAAAAGTTATTGCGTTGCCGGTACGAGAGAAGTGGCTAAACGTGTGGTAATTTTATGACGGGGTCGCAATAGTGACACCATGACGTGTCGAAGAGCGAAGCGTTGGCTTCGGCAATGCTGTTGCTGTGAAGTCGATTCTGATAGAAACAAAGCGTTTAAAACGTTCCACTAAACTATTTCCATTATTAGCTGTCCCTGATACTTTGATTCTTCAAATTGAAAAATCCATGCGAATGTGATTTTCGTACTTTGAAGGATAGTAAGATTGTCATTCTCGTCGCTACTTTCTCTGAGAACATCGACGGTCGACTAATCTATATCTGTATTAAACCGAGACTATTCAAGGAAAGAAAAGGAGCGTGCTCTACATCAAACTGATCATTCTAAAGCGAATTTTATTAGCCAGTCTGAAATAAACACTGTGTTTCCTGCTAAAACCAGGCTAAAACAATGCATATGTAATTTAATACTTTCGACAGTCGTTGCGGAAAGTTAAACCATTTTCACTTTCGGCAACGATTGCGGAAGGTATCAGGTTGCAATTGCGTTGCCGCGCAAGATATGATACATGCGCGATTTCCTCTCTCGCGCCAGCAACGCAATGAAATTTGACCCGTTGCGTTGCCGGCGCGAGAAAAAAATCGCACGTGTATCCCGAGCTTAAATCGGGTTGTGACAAGTCAAATTTGATTTTGTAAGAAAATAAATATTGAAAGTTTACCAACGAGAACAATGTGAAATGTTGTAAACTGACTATTTTAGCAACGAAATACTGACGTTTCGAGCACAGCCCTTCATCAGAGTAGAATGTGTCTGGGCAATCTCGTTCCGAGAGCCTTTGCCGGCACGCAACCGGGAAGTGTTTTGATTGACTAGCTAAAGGCGGCTTCTTTTAAAGCGGCAACAGGTTTGTTTGTTTGTTTGTTTGTTTGTTTGTTTGTTTGTTTGTTTGTTTGTTTGTTTGTTTGTTTGTTTGTTTGTTTGTTTGTTTGTTTGTTTGTTTGTTTGTTTGTTTGTTTGTTTGTGTTTGTGTTTGTTGGTTTTTTTTGCTGCGGAAAATGCAGAATGAATGGTGGTTTGAGAAAGCGAAAGAACTTCAAACTCTGGCTGATCAAAACAACTCGACAGCTTTCTTCTATATAGTCTCATGCAAGTTGGTATTTGGGCCAAAAAAATCTTCAAACAACCCACTCCTTTGTAAAGACGGGTCATATACGTAATTACTGACATACCCCCTGTTCAGATTAGGTGCCCGGGCACGGACACTAGTGTGAACACGACTTTTTTGCGGCGCCCAACTCAAACTAATCAAAACCGGGCACCATGCGTTGAGGTAGTACTAATGTGAACACGTTTTCATAGTGCCGGAGTGCCCAAAGTGGTGCCCACGCTTTTTACTCAATATTCCTTGTAATTCGAAGACTCAAAGCCACAAAATACAAAAGCCATGAAAAGCTTTCTGTGTGAACGCTTATCAGATCCAGGACGCCGTGAATGTGAACAAGTGGCCCGTGCCCAAGCGCCGTACCCGGTATCCAGAAACATCACAAACTCCTCCAAGTTTTCCAGAACGACGACAAAATGCTTCACAATTTCAACTGCGAAGACTTTGTTGGCGTTGTGAGTGCATTTAGAGGAAAGATGGATACCTGTCCTTGGATTCTGTGGAGGTTTGGTGGCGCTGGATTGATTTTAAGGTGAAAAATATCGCTCCGACTGGCCGTCTTAGGCTGCCGTAGACGTGCATAGTGTGTGGCCTTTATTTCTTCTCGAGCACCTAGTCTGAACAGGCCCAAAATTATATTCCGAATTTTCCAATCCAGCATGGCTCGCTAAGGCGAGCTGCCAACTATCAATGAGTTGGAACAAGCTTTAAATAGCATGAAGTCAAAGAAGACGTCGGGTATCGATGGCCAGTAGAAGTCTTCCACAAGATTTCAAAGACGCAATTCTGATCCCTTATATCTCTAAAAACAAGGTGACCGAGAGGACTCTGGAAATCCCAGAGGAATCTCACTGCTATCTGTTGCAGGCAAAATTTTAGCAAAGATTATCCAACTGCCACTAACCAAGTTGGCAGAACGGGTCCTAACAGAATCGAAGTGTGGCTTCAGAACACGGCGATCAATGATTGATATAATCTTTGACATTAGGCAGATACAAGAAAAAGCCATTGAACAACATCAGGACTTGTACATTGTCTTTGTGGATTTCAGTAAAGCATTTGACACTGTGGATAGGGCAATGTGGAAGGTCTTGAAATTGTTTGGATCTCCAGATATATTAATAGACTTAATCAGGGAGTTTCATGATGGCATGGTGGGCACAGTGCTGATAGGATTTATTCTGCTGAAACATACACACTCTATCGTCAGCATATTCGTAAACTCTGCAGTTCACAGAGACAACTTAGAAGAATCATGGGTATCAAATGGCAGGACCTTGTTGCGAATGCGGAGATTCTGTGAAGAGCAAAGATAACTATGCTGGGCTGGCCATGTATCTCGCATGCCAACCACACGAATTCCAAGGATCATCATGTACGTTGAGCTCAATCAAGGAAGAAGAAGCAGAGGAGGACAAAAGCTGCGATTCAAGGATGTTCTAAAAAGACATCTTAAGGCAACTGACATCAATGTTGACAGCTGGGAGGAATTGGCATCACACTGGCCCACTTGGAGCAGTGCTATAAAGGATGGTATGCGGGTAATCAAGAGAAACAGATCCATGGAAGCAGAATGACAGTACTTTATGGGGCACAACCCTGGCAATCATCTTTGTGAACTCTACAACCATTCTTTCCACCGCGAAAAAGGTCTGCAGCAGTATCGAAGGCTCAAACACCCCCAATCTACCTAGTCATCATCGTTTAACGATGGACAGCAGAAGAAGAAGAATTAGCCTGTAGGCTACTCATTAATAGGCCAGGTTACCAAGATTGGAAGTAATCCCAAAATCTTTTTGTTGCAAAGCGCCTCAGACCACTCAGACGTTGCTGCTTTAGGAGGCTAGTTGCCGACGATTGCGATTACGAAATGGAATCCAATGCTAAAGCCTACGGCGTACTCAACAAACCTCAGTGTGACATGGGATGCGCTTTTGTCCATTCCTTAAATCTCTGTCCAGGCGACAAAGTGCTAGACATGGGTTGTGGCACAGGACAGTTGTCAAAATTCATCGCAGATATTGTTGGCCTTGACTGAGCGGTTGTAGGAGTTGATCCTGGCGGAGCCAGAGTGAAGCTCGCTCAAGAAAAGTTCAAAGACGCGAGTTTATTTGTCGACGCGGTGACCAACGATGAACGACATCTGTCACATTTTGCCTCATTTGCAGAATTGAAAGTTTGTTCAAAGCTTCCTTTTGTCACGATACAAAAGAAATTGATCAAGATTTCGTGAAAGACTACCTTGGGAAATTTACTAAAATGGTAGCCGATGAAACTTTTACCCTGGAGATAAAATCTGCGTGTATAACTGGAAAAAAGGCAAAGAGTTCTATGGACGCGTGATTAAGCAATGTATCATAAATTCATAATTCATAAGAGAACCAATAATTCAAAATTCAAGGACTGTATACACAGTGTGTATAAAAAAAATGGACCCTTAGAAAATGAATTAGTATTCTGTTCAAACAACCTACTTTAGTAGTTTGAAAGCCCTAAACACCTCTGAGCGCCACGGATGCGTAAAAAACACGGTCTTATACACCTGGGAAATTAAGATAACTTGAAGCGTATGCATGCATAGTCAATCGAGATATCATGGTCTGGAAACTCGGCAAACTTCAAAGCGCCTACAATGAGCTGTGATTTTATGTTGAACCGTACCTTACACCGTGCACATCCTTTGTTTTAGGTTTATTAATATTTAAATAGCACGGTTGAGTGATTGAACTGAAACGTTGCTATTGGACAATTCGTTCATTATACTAAAACAATGTGTTCAATGACTGTACACCGTGCACAAAAATGCGTAAAGGCGAACAAAAAGATAGACCAAAGACTTTAGCTGAGTTTCCAGACCATATCCCGATTGACTGTGATGCATGCAGGTGAAAGTATTTAAAGGCTTTTTCTCTTCCTGTTTAACTTATGTGCTGATTAATTTATAACGCAGCGCTTTTAGGGCTTTCAAACTACTACAATAGGTTGTTTTAAAATAATACTAATTCATTTTCTAAGGGTTCCACCTTAAGATGCTTGGACGACGACGGCGGTTAAAAAGCAATTCAAATTTTAGCATTAAAAAGAAGTCACGGTTAACTGCATGACTACTGTATATTCAATACTTGAAGCTTGTTCAAAAATTTTCAAAGTGTTAAAACGGTTGCAGTGTCTGTGTTAAGGCAATCTCATTCTCAGACAACAGTTCTCATCACCCCACGAGTCAACGTCGTCCTGAAGACGTGAAAATGCTCTGAGTGACGTATACAGGGTGAGGACGGTGTTCAGATTACTCTTGGGACTAGAAATTATTCATTATCTTTGTTTTGCAAGAAGAATGCTTTTGTTTGAAGGGCGTCGTCCTCGAAGTTGCCGTCCTAGATCTTAAGGTCCCTATTGCCCAGGTCAACTGGTATATCTAGATATAGCAAGTTAGGACGACGACGGCAAATAAGTTACTGCATTTAAAAGAAACCATGGATCAGGACATCGTATCTTGTATGCTTTATGTATTTTGTAAGATCGTTAAAAGGCAGCCATAGCTTCGACAACATAACGTATGCTAGATTAACGCCTAAGGCTAAGTAAACTAACAGCTTTTGCTGTTCCTTGCCACAACGTCGTCTTGAAAACGTGAAAACGCTTTATTTGACGTTGTATGTGCAACGAGTACGGTGTTGGGATTACTCTTGGGACTGCAAATTATTCAACGCTTTGTTTTGGTTGAAGAATACTATTGTACTTGGGTCGTCGTCGTGACGTTCGCGTTGTGCTTGCTTAAGGTCCCTAATAAAGACTTATTAACCGAGTGCGAGGTCTGACTGTACGGGAAAGTATTTGCCTGAGGTTTTCGTACAGACCGAGCGACAAAGGAGCGAGGTTTATGCGATAAAACCGAGGGCAAATTCTTTCCAGTACAGACCGAGCAAACGAGGTTAATAAGGAATTTATTATATGGCTATTGGTTCATTTTATTTTTAAGCTTCTAGCGTTGTTTTCGTCTTCGGAGTATGCTGTTTACCTTATTGCATGTTGACTTTTTCGTGTCGCTTCTTGCATGGCCTTCTTGTTTACACCAGTTCGGCTTTTATTTGTCGTGTTTTTAGATAAACAGCTTTAAAGAAAACCAGCAATGATGTTCCAACACATTTTATTGTTCAGAATATTTGAATAAAGATACCTATTTCTCTTCTATTTGTATTCAAATCAACTCAGAAATCTTCCCGCCAAAACGTACAGAGCCGAGAAAAAAGCGTATTGACCGCCGTAAAATCTAGACCTTGGAAACCAATTAATCAGCGTGCGTCGTTTTGCGTACGGACCGGAAATCAAACCCAGCCATATAATAAATAGTATTAGTTCAAATTTCACGCGGTTTTCTTTGTTATTCATAAGCTTTTATCTCCCATCACGATCTCTACCTGTATAAAGCCCTGCCTCCTCCGCAGGCCCTCGTTACATCATGGACAGGTCACACACGCCGAATTTAGGGCCTGCAAGATCCTGTAAAAAATTTGGCAAAACTTGGCAAGGAATAAATTTGCATAATTAACTACCATCGGTTGATAGCCATGGCTATATCCAATTATTTAGACTTGTGACATACGAATTCCAGCTTTAAAATGAAGGAATTGTTGAAAAAAGCAATTACAGTTGAAATTTGTCAACTTTCAGTCGGAATAATCAACGAAAATGCACTTAAGCGGGACGTTCAACAAGGCATCTCAAGTTCGTGTTGGACATGTTCGGTATTTCGCTTTTTTTAAGAAACCTAAGCTATTTGGTCGGATAAACTGTACGTATGTTGTAGCCAGATGAATTATCTTTCTTCCAGTATATTTGAAGCTGCTACAGTGGTTTATTTCTCGAGAAAACATTTGGAGAAGACGGATTATAATACATACGGGGAAAAAATTCAAAACTAGCGGCCGCTATTATGATTTGGACATGTTCGGTATTTCGCTTTTTTAGGGAAACTAAGCTATTTGGTCGGATAACTTATTTCGAAATTAACATTGCGTCACAATATCAATCAACATGCATTCCGACCAATATCCTCATTCAGTCTAATCTTAATGAATTAATCAAAGCCTTAAAGTGTGTATGACACGAAAACTAAGTTTGTCTTATTTGAAAAAACACTTAAGATGATAGAGTAAGTTATTTTTTAGATGTTCGTTTACTTTTCGTTTTTGAAATATTTCAGTTTGTTTAAAATGCAAATTTAACAAAATGACGTCACACATGCATAATGACTTATTGACGAAGGTTATATATCTTTGCTGTTATCAAACGAAATCACTTCAAAGAAATCATGTGCATGTATTCCTCCCACAACACCAAGCATGTAAATTGTAAAGTGATTTTGTTTGGTATTAGCAGAGATATATAACATGCTTCGATAAGTCATCATGCAGGTGTGACGTCATTTTGTTAAATTTGCATATCAAACGACAAACGGAAATATCTCAAAAACGGAAACGAAACTCTACAAAAGAAGTTACTCTGTCATTTTAATGTTCTTTCAAATAAGACAGATTTAATTTTCGGGTCATATACACTTTAAACATACTTTATTCTTTGGAAGTTTAATAAGAATAATTGTATTCGTCACAGACATATTGATATATATATATATATATATATATATATATATATATATATATATATATATATATATATATATATATATAATCAATATGTCTGTGACGAATACAATTATTCTTATTAAACTTCCAAAGAAGATATATATATATATATATATATATATATATATATATATATATATATATATATATATATATATATATATATATATATAATTTAAAGATTTGTAATCCAGGCATAATGTACGACGAGTAGACGACGAATATGAGTAGTTTTCAGCGTTAACAAACAGTCAAGCAACCGCCCACCCACTTGCCAAGTGGAAATAGAAGGAAAAGAAGTCAGCATGATGATCGACACTGGTGCATCCGTAAACATAGACGAAGCAACCTACAGTGAAATATAGCAACACCGAGTAGAGCAACCGAATATGACTAACCGCAAGATCTACTCCTACACTGCATGAAAAAGCGGATATTCAGATGTCTATACGTCGGGTTACTGGTTAGAATATTCCTAATATTCAGATGTATTCGAATTCACATGTATTCTCATCTGAATATCTGAGAATATGGCCAATATTCAAGCTCTGAATATGTCGGAATAAAACACACATAATATTCCGAGGTTGAATATCTCTGAATACTATAAACAGTAATAGCATGAATGGACCCATAAATTATCTCGGAATACGGTCGGAATATTTAGATAAGCAGGTTGTGTAGACACGGAATTTCATTAAATTTGCAAAATTTTCACATAAAATCGTTCTCATTAATTGCACTGAGTTTTTGTTTTCAGGATATGATTTCTATAGAAATAATGATACATCTTATGCAGGTAATATGGCGTATTGTTTAGTTGTTTAAAAATACAACAATACAAAATACATGAACTAAAATTAATTTTAAATTGAATATTTGTTTTTTGTAAAATATACTAACATAAGTACATTTTTTGTTGAATACAATCGGCAATCTTTTACTTCAAAAACCATGCAATGTATATATTGTATAATAAAACATGAAAAATTATACACACATATCAATTGGTAAACAAGTTTCATAAGTAACTTTCTACTTTCCAAAACATTTAAAAATATTGTGAGAATAAAACTCAAAACCATATATATGCATTGGATAGGAATAAAGAAAAGGCATGGGTGGAACGACCGACACGACCTGTTAGCGCCCTGCCTCTCACCACTGAAGTTATAGCCCAGTCACACGGGGTTAGTATTTGGATGGGTTGTTGGTTCTCTCCTCTGCCTCCAGGGGTTTTCTCCGGCTTCTCAGTAGAACCAACAGTGTCCCCAATTAGTTCTGTTAGCTAAATGCATTTGATACTTAAGTAAAGTTTACATACATACATACATACACACATACATACATACACACATACACACATACATACATACATACATACATACATACACACACACACACACACACACACACACACACACACACACACACACACACACACACACATACATACATACATACATACATACATACATACATACATACATACATACATACATACATACATACATACATACATACATACATACATACATACATACATACATACATACACACAAACATACATGCATACACACATACATGCAATGGTTGCATCTTGCAATTAGAACAAGAAGCGAGAAGCCGGAAATAGGTTGCATCTAATATATTTTGCAAATCGAAATAATTAATGTAAAGATATTTAAACAATGCTCGTAGATATACATAATATTACACGGGCATGTTGGAAACATAATAGTGACCTTAAGATACCCCGGGTTCTGTTTACGGGTACGGGTAATCTACCCGTACCCGTAGTCGTATGTACGGGTAGACCATGAGCTACCACGGGAAAACGGGTAGATACTACGAGTAGCCAAAAATGGCAGTACTCGTACCCGTAAACTGAACCCGGGGTATCTTAAGGTCTCTGATATTAATTTTTGAATGATGTAAATATTTTGGAGATTGTTATGTCGGAGACTGTTAAAATACCTACTGAAATAGAATATAGCAGTCGTACGCGATCCGCGTTAGTATCAGCGAAAAAAAACGGTTTTTCGTTTTAAAAACTAACAATCCTTATTTAATAGTTGAGTCGGTTTTCTTTGTTTTTCATACATCCTCATGAAGAACAAGGTGCTTGCATTAATTTATTATATTTCTCAGTACCAGGATGTACTGAAAATGATGATGATCAACAAACAGTTATGGAAGTAATAATTAAAAGTCAGTATAACAACGCTTTAGTTTTATTATAATACTTGACTACAACTCAAACATTAATTAACAACTATATCTTAAAAAATATAATGTATATATAATCATCTTAAAAATGTAATTTATTCACACGATCCGATTAATCGAATCCGATTCTTTTCTTGGTGCATGTGATTTAGTAAACAAATTCTTCCGACTTATTATATTTTTAAGTTTTGCAGTTAAATCACATGCACGAGGAAGAAAATCGGATCCAAAAAATCGGATCGTGTGAATAGGCCGTGTGAAAAAGTCGCAAAAATTACTAATGATAATATATCCGCCGAGTACAGTTGTGGAAAAATCACTCGTATGTTCTAATGCATCACCGCATTTAAAACATCTGCACAAAACGACAGGTTTATTTCTCTGCGTGCCGTGCGCCGTATCTCCTGACTTGTCTGTGCCCTTTCCACGTTTCGTGGGTTTGTGTTGTTATTTCTTCCACCACGCGTCCAAGCGCCACCGTGACTTCTTCGGCCTCTTGGTGTTCTTCTTTCTTGCATTCCATCTGTGGCATTAACTGTCGGAATATCTTCAATAGGTTTAAGTGCCCATTGCGGGGCATTTTTTGGTGCTTTTTTCAATGACGTTCCTACCGAAATACGTTTGGTTCCCTCAGACCTGTGTTCTTTTCTTTTCGCCGCGGCTTGGAGATCGAGTGTGTTGAAAAATTCGGTTACTTCTTCTGCCCTCCATTTTAGCTTTAGGTGACACCAACCGCTGCCATCTGCTGTATCTTCATCCTCCGACATATAACCAATTTGTGGAACTTGCTTATATCGTCGAAACTCTTCTTCAGTTACTTCTTTTCTTCTTCGTTCTATTAGCTGATTGGAAAAAAGATTGATTTAAATTATTTATGATTGTCTATTTGAATCTAATAACATGTATAATATTAAAGCATGTAGCTAATAAAAAGCCCAGTTGAGTCCAGTTTTAGTTAAAACAGCATCATGGTTAAAACAATACATACATACACACATACGTATATATACAAACACACACATGTAATATATGTTATATATATTACAATTGGTATTTTACTTTAAACGTTAAGCGCTACAAATAACAAAACCTTACTCTTTCTCTCCTGCTACGCATGCACATCCGTCTCTTTTTGTTAGGGGTAACAGGGTTGTTGGCAACTTTTTTAATTGACCGGAAGTGAATTTTTACAGCATCTAGGCCTACATTGAAGAGAAATTGTGTTATAAATACATAAAATGTCTGATTGACTAACATTTAAATGAGAGATCAGAACACGGACTAGATTAATACCATTGCATTAGAATTGATTTATATTTAGACTTGATCTAAATAGTGCATCAGTAAGTTCAAATAATTCATTTAAATTATAAACAATGCATGCGCATTCTGTGTGCATTCCGACGAAACATCAGGACACGAACCAGATTGCAAGCATTGCATTATAATTAATTTATATTAAAAAAACTTACTCTCTTAAATAGTGCATCAGTTAGTTTAATGAATTTATATTATAAACAATGGACAATCTGTGTGCATTTAGACGAAACATCAGGGCACGATCGAGATCGCTATCATTGCATTATATAATTAATTTATATTAAAAAACTTGGTCTCTTAAATAGTGCATCAGTAAGTTTAAATAATTTTGAATTATAAACAATAAATGGACAATTTGTGTGCATTCAGACGAAACACCAGGACACGAACCAGATCGCTATTATCGCATTATAATTTAATTCATATTAAAATATCTTTGAACTAAAGACTAAATAGTGCATCAATAAGTTCAAATAATTTACATTATAAACAATGGACAATCTGTGTGCATTCAGACGAAACATCAGGACACGAACCAGATCGCTATCATTGCATTATAATTAATTTATATTAAAAATTGATCACTTATATAGTGCATCAGTTAGTTTAATGAATTTAAATTATAAATAATGGACAATCTGTGTTCATTCAGACGAAACATCAGGACACGAACCAGATTGCTATCATTGCATTATATAATTAATTTATATTAAAACAACTTGATCTAAATAGTGCATCAGTAAGTTTAAATAATTTAAATTATAAAGAATAGACAATCTGTGTGCATTCAGACGAAACATCAGGATACGAACCAGATTGCTCTCATTGGCATTGCATTTAGAATTAATTTATATTAAAAAAAACTTGATCTAAATAATACATCAGTAAGTTTAAATAATTTAAATTATAAACAATGGGCAATCTGTGTGCATTCAGACGAAACATCAGGACACGATCCAGATCGCTATCATTGCATTATAATTAATTTATATTAAAAAAAACTTGATCTCTTAAATAGTGCATCAGTAAGTTTAAATAATATAAATTATAAACAATGGACAATCTGTGTGCATTCAGACGAAACATCAGGACACGAACCAGATTGCTATCATTGCATTATATAATTAATTTATATTAAAACAACTTGATCTAAATAGTGCATCAGTAAGTTTAAATAAATTAAATTATAAAGACTAGACAATCTGTGTGCATTCAGACGAAACATCAGGACACGAACCAGATTGCTATCATTGCATTATAATTAATTTATATTAAAAAAATTGATCACTTAAATAAGTGCATCAGTTAGTTTAATGAATTTAAATTATAAACAATGGACAATCTGTGTGCATTCAGACGAAACATCAGGACACGAACCAGATTGCTATCATTGCATTATATAATTCATTTATATTAAAAAATACTTGATCTAAATAATGCACCGATCAGTAAGTTTAAATAATTTATATTATAAACAATGGACAATCTGTGTGCATTCAGACGAAACATCAGGACACGAACCAGATTGCCATCATTGCATTATATAATTCATTTATATTAAAAAAAACTTGATCTAAATAATGCATTAGTAAGTTTAAATAATTTATATTATAAACAATGGACAATCTGTGTGCATTCAGACGAAACATCAGGACACGAACCAGATCGCTATCATTGCATTATAATTAATTTATATTAAAAAAATTGATCTCTTAAATAGTGCATCAGTAAGTTTAAATAATTTAAATTATAATAAACAATGTACAATCTGTGTGCATTCAGACGAAACATCAGGACACGAACCAGATTGCCATTAATTTAACTAATTTAGCGAAAGGTATATAGCAAAAGTTACAAAAATTTAGTTGTTTTAAACAATGTTGTGTCTACTTTTTACCAACCAGTTGCACTTTCATAAAAATGTTATTAAAATTTTATTGTGTATACATTTTAAGGTTTCTGTGATTTATAATGCCCGGTAAGGTAATCTCGGTTTAAATACATCGATGCCTTACTTCAAAGTCTTTGGAAGAGTAAATTAACCCTCGGTTCAAAATTTTAAAATAAGAAAATACTAAACAAACAAATACTTAAATAACCAAGTGAGTAGGTTAATCCGCACGAGCAGCAACGGAAGTGACGTCATAGGGGTGTGTGCACAGGTGTGCGCACAGGCTGACGTCACAGGGGTGTGCGCACAGGCTGACGTCACAGGGGTGTGCGCACAGGCTGTGACGTCACAGGGGTGTGCGCACGTTATAAATAATGGGGGTTTTTCGGAATAAAGAACACAATGCTTATAGTTTTCATAGAGATACCATTACTACTGCATAAATATGGATACGAAGATTACGGAATGCCGAACTATAGCCGAACTAACGAGTTTGGAAAACATGTATGTCTTGAGCGAGTACGAACAGGGTTTAGTGTTTGAGAGGAAAGTGGACACCAGAACAAAGACAACAGTTTTTGATGGACTGACAAGATGATGAGGCATTGCTACAGAACGAACGATTAGGGCTCGCTTCAAACCATATGGATTCTTGGACCCCTGAACAACGAGAAAATTTCATGATGGATTGGCAAGACGACGAACCTTTACTACAGACTGGCCGTGGGGAGAAGAGATCAATCGACGACGTAGACGATGGTGCAAGTACATCTGAACAGGTTAGCGATAATACCTTGCTCATTTGCTCATAACTGCTCTGAGCACTTGCTCATTTGCTCATAACTGCTCTGAGCACTTGCTCATTTGCTCATAAGTGCTCATGAGCACTTGCTCATTTGCTCATATGGCCCGATCAGGCCCATTTTGGCCCTATAAGGCACTATACGGCCCGATGGCCCGATTGCCGACTAGACGTCTAAATGTCGTTTTATGAGTTATATTACACGCGCTTGCGAATCAGAGAACTTCATTTCGAAACATACCACGAAGACGTAAAGATTGTCCCTTATGTGGGAAACAAAGTTTGGTAAAGCTATCCAACCATTTGGCTGATGTTCATCAACTTTCTCGCGAGAAAAGGCAGCCATATCTTACTCAAGCAAGATTAAATGCGTTAGAGAATGATCGACAAAAACCGGTTGCTAAAGTTGAAATAACTATAGAAAGCATGGACGAAAGAAATTCCTAGTCCAAAAATCAAGTGGTGTTTATTAATAAGGACTTTCCGTCCCTACTCGTCATTTACAGGTTGTCTGAGCTGAAAGAATGAACTGACAATATTGTGGGAAAATGTTTAGTAAAGGCTATAATCTAAGACGGCACGAAAACGATGATTGTCCGTCAAGGGAATACACTGATACTGAGGAGCCTGATATGGAATCTGATGAAGAAATGTCAAGCTCGTCGTATGATGAGAACAGTCAGAGTTCCGAAGATGATGGTGAAATAAAGGAAGAGATTGATCCTTGGGCAACCATGATTGACGATGCAAAAGTGACGGTTCGGCCAGAATATGATAAAAACGTTGCAAATGGAAGGGCAAGAAGAAAGTGTAGCTAAGCAGAAAGCCTTTGAAAAAATTCTTCCTGAACTTCAGAAAGAATTCGCTGACGTTTACGTGGATAATTTACGTTGGATGAAAGCACTTAAAAAGGATCCTGTGCATGGAAAGATCATGGAAACGAAGCAGACACTTGTGAACGAAGACTCGTTTGATCCTGATGAAGCTTTATCTGCAGCCGTTGACAAAAGAAACTTTCTTTTGAAACAGCTTTTAGAAGATCAAGGACGTTTTTCAGATAGTGATGATGATCAGTGAATCGATGTAATGCTTATGTGAAATAAAAATTTATCAAAATTGTATTGTGTCTTGTTTCATTTTTTAAGCAATAATAAGTCCTGCAACATGACAAGCCTGAGCTTGCCCATGCAGTTTAGGACGTCTAGTCAGCAAACGGGCTATCGGGCCGTATAGTGCCTTATAGGGCCAAAACGGGCCTGATCGGGCCATATGAGCAAATGAGCAAGTGCTCATGAGCAGTTATGAGCAAATGAGCAAGTGCTCATGAGCAGTTATGAGCAAATGAGCAAGTGCTCAGAGCAATTATGAGCAAATGAGCAAGGTATTATCGCTAACCTGTCCAGATGTACTTGCACCATCGTCTATACGTCGTCGATTGATCTCTTCTCTCCACGGCCAGTCTGTAGTAAAGGTTCGTCGTCTTGCCAATCCATCATGAAATTTTCTCGTTGTTCAGGGGTCCAAGAACCCATATGGTTTGAAGCGAGCCCTAATCGTTCGTTCTGTAGCAATGCCTCATCATCTTGCCAGTCCATCAAAAACTGTTGTCTTTGTTCTGGTGTCCACTTTCCTCTCAAACACTAAACCCTGTTCGTACTCGCTCAAGACATACATGTTTTCCAAACTCGTTGGTTCGGCTATAGTTCGGCATTCCGTAATCTTCGTATCCATATTTATGCAGTAGTAATGGTATCTCTATGAAAACTATAAGCATTGTGTTATTTATTCCGAAAACCCCCCATTATTTATAACGTGCGCACACCCCTGTGACGTCACAGCCTGTGCGCACACCCCTGTGCTGTCAGTCTGTGCGCACACCCCTGTGACGTCAGCCTGTGCGCACACTTGTGCACACACCCCTATGACGTCACTTCCGTTGCTGTTCGTGCGGATTAACCTACTCAAGTGGTAACTATACAAGTATATTATGGTTAGTAGTAGAAATATATGGAGAAAGTTTAATTTGGATTATGTTCTATTTTAAATCATGCTTCTCGTTTCCATTACCATAACACAATAGCTATCTCGTATTCAGTCTTTTCTTCCAGTTGTAGAGAATATTTTATATTATACACTAGTATATGTAATAACTAACGGATGAGGTTAAATATGCGTGTCTCGCAGGAATTGTTTTTAAACACCCCATTAAAGATGTAGAATATAAAGTTATTCAACTATAGGCAAGTAATTAGTACACAGTGTTAGCCATAAAATCAGAAATTATATGTTATTTAATTCTTTCCCGGTAAAGCACTGCAAAGAAATAAAACAATAAAAAACAGATAAAGAAAAGGTTTGCACTTCGCATGCTGTTAGTTAACTGGTCGCCATGGTGGTCAATGTTGCAAAACTGAACACAATTGCTATGATTTTGCTTTTAATATTTTTACTAATTTCCCCTATTTTTTTGGATCTCTGTAGTTTCAATTTTTTTCCTTGATACAAAATTTATCTCATCTCAATCAAATAATTATTTACAGAAGTATTCCGATTACGAATATAGTTAGAATACTTAGGTTAATTGCCGAAATATTCCGACTAAAAATACGACCTGAATATGGGCTATATTCCAACCCATATTCAGATCCAGAATATTCATGGGAATATGTGTTTTATTCTGACACGTATAGACATCTGAATATGTCGGAATATTCCTGTTTTCATGCAGTGTACGGTTCTACAACACCTTTGCCTGTACTTGGAATGATAACAACAGCAATGAAAGCACCGTCAGCAACCACGACAGCCCAGGTACACGTCGTGTAGGGAAATACTGGAAATCTATTGAGCTATGCCACTGCCAAGCAGCTAAGCCTCCTCACGGTTTTTTGTAAACGCAGTTGATGAAGACAAGAATCTCACGTCATTACAACGTGAATTCGAGTGCTTATTTCAAGGGGGAGTTGGAAAGGTGAAAGGACGAATAGTTAAGTTACACATCGACCCTTAGAGTAGACCCAAAAAGACAACCACATCGCAGAATCCCCTTCCACGTACGAAAGGATGTGGAAAAAGAGCTTGAACGACTCGAGAGGCTAGACTTCATTGACAAAGTCGATGGTCCAACCCCGTGGATGAGTCCCATTGTAGTTGTTCCCAAAAAACCCGGAGTGGTGAGAATTTGCGTGGATATGCGTGAAGCGAACAAGGAAGTCAAGAGAGAAAAACACCTAATGCCCACCACCGATGATTTGATCTCTGATTTGGATGGTGCTACAGTCTTTAGCAAACTAGACCTCTCCTCTGGACATGGCCATCAGTTTGAACTGTCACCCGAAAGTCGACATATCACCACATTCAGCGCTCACATTGGCCTGAGGAGATACAAATGTCTTCTATTTGGAATAAACGCTGCAGCTGAAATCTTCCAGAATGCCCTTGAAGAGAGTACTCGCCAGCCGCCAGGATGCTGGAATATCTCAGATAGCAAAAATCAGAAGGAGCATGACAGTAATGGAGTACTTGAGTGACTCAAGCAGTAAATCTTCACTGCCAAGGGAATAAAGCCAGATCCTAAGAAAGACTCCTGGGAGAGAAGGTCTGGTTTCCAGGAATAGACAGTCTGACTGAAAAGAAGATAAGCAACTGCCTTCCTTGCCAAGCCCCCTCACCCGAGAGCACAGCAACGCCAGAACCTCTAAGGATGACCGAATTGCCAAATGGTCCATGGAAAGAGGTCGCCATAGATTTTGCTGGACCGTTTCCATCCGGAGAATATTTAATGGTAGTCATTGATGAATATATAGCCGTTTTCCAGAAGTAGAAATTCTAACATCAACATCAGCAAGAGCAGTGATTCCGAAGTTAGATGCAATCTTTGCCAGACAAGGGATTTCTGACGTTCTGAGGAGTGATTAACGAATTACGCCACATTGGCCAAAGGCAAACGGCGAAGCCGAGCGCTTCATGAGAACTCTTGGAAAATGTACAAGATCCGCTCATGCCGAAGGAAGAAATTGGAAACGAGTCTTAGATCTTGTTTCCAATTCTTTACAAGTTTCTTCGCCAATATCGCGCCACTCCTCATTCTACAACCAATGTTTCGCCATGCGAAGCGCTGAATCGAAGAAAGCTCAAGACAACACTACCTGAACCGAGTCATTTGCAAATCACACCTCGCAGTTCTCACAGCGACATGAAAGAAAGGGATGCAGTCCAAAAGTCCAAGATGAAGGCTCACGCTGACAACAAAGCTCATGCAAGAGAGAAATCTATGAAGCCAGGAACGGTGCCAGGTCCTCATGAAACAACACAAGGCAAATAATTGAGTACGCCATTTATTCCAAGTCCATTAGTTGTGAAGGAGATGAAAGGAAGTTAAGGAACAGTCAGGGGCGGATTTAGCGTTAGTCAAATAAGTCAGATGACTAACGTGAAAATTGTTAAGCGAAAATTGTATTTTATATTATACTTATGCTTATAAGTGAAGTAACATTACGTAACGTTACGTGTTGCAGGATTTAGGCCGATTTAACCATTCTCATTGGGCCAAAACAGTCAAAACGCGAGCGCTGAGTGGTTTAGATTT
This sequence comes from Corallium rubrum, assembly GCA_964035015.1. Lineage (NCBI taxonomy): Eukaryota > Metazoa > Cnidaria > Anthozoa > Scleralcyonacea > Coralliidae > Corallium > Corallium rubrum. The sequence goes on from OZ035998.1 coordinate 24,310,400, forward strand.
TGCAGGATTTAGGCCGATTCTTGCAGGATTTAGGCCGATTTAGCCATTCTCATTGGTCCAAAACAGCCAAATCGCGAGCGCTGACTGGTTTAGATTTTTGCAGGATTTAGGCCGATTTAGCCATTCTCATTGGTCCAAAACAGCCAAATCGCGAGCGCTGACTGGTTTAGATTTTTGCAGGATTTAGGCCGATTTATAGCCATTGTGATTGTCCAAAACGAGGCGAATCGTTGAATCTGATTGGTTGATTGCTTTGCCGAAAGTATGCTGTACCGGAAGCCTGCAAAATGCGGTCTGCAAGTCTAAATCTAATTCTGTTCGATCGATTCATGGCTTGTACAACCTTGTTAGATCGTGCGTTGTGTGCTTTAAAAAGCAACGATGATGTCCCTTTGCGGCAAATGTATGTTGATTTGTCTGCGAGAATCAGTGCTTGTCGAGTACCGACGGCGGGAGAGCATTTCCCGAAGGCATTTATATACCGAGATATCGGTGCTAAGATGGCCTATTTACCACAGCACATGAAGGCGGACAAGAGCAAGCCATATGTCGCTCTAAGGTAAGCTTATAGGCACAGTAGTTTATCAATATGCATTCAATAATATATTGATGTTAATCTGTTGTCATGTTACTTCCCTAACCTTTGTTGATATTCGTTCCATATTAGCATAATCTGCGTTGAGCACACTGGTTATAACCAACGCTATTATCATGCTTCATGTAGTACTATAAACACTACTTAGCAGTGTTTCAATTCTAGATACCCACTAATATGTCATAATCACGATGCAGAGTCAGATTGCCTTTCCAACAGTACAGTTTTCATATAAATTCTTCCTCAGTTCATATTACGAATCAGTTAATTGTCTATACAGTATATAACCATATCATAAGTAACAACATATAACTTTTAAACATATAAGTAATAAGTTCTGGGGAAACAGATTGAAAGCTAGCAATAAAATAAATATCTACTTGACGTTCCTACAAATTTCCATGTATTATCGTTATCCATCAAGTAAACATTCTTCTCACATGTGGCTAAGATGAAATTTTAATTTGATAATTGCACTGGACAGGAATTGAACTTGGGTTTGGGTGCTGGTGCCTGAAAACCAGACAGCTCATAGTAACATAGGTTAGTAGGGGGGTGGGTATAGAATGACCAGGATGATGTAGAGAGTTGAGCTCCTCTATGTCGATGAAATGGCCCATTATGGTCATTAACAAAAGCTTCTCCTGACTCCTAACCAGACATTGTCTGCTTGGATTGAGGTGTAAAAGGCAAGTATCAGGTGTCTGAAAACCAGACAGCTCTAGGTAGGTGGGGCTCAACAGCTATGGAAGGCAGCCCACCTAAGAGAAGGAAAACTCTGATTTCAAACCCCTTGCTCTGGGTTACAGAACAGTAAATTCAGTTAGACCTTCACTTGTGTGTTGGTTGGGTTGTCCATGTCGGATTCAGTGACTGCAACAATGTGGCTGGTGTTTCCTTGGCATGCTGATGAACTTATCTGAGTGAAACAGACAACTTTTTCATATAAGAATGTGACCACATATCTCTCTACTGTTTATTGGACTTCCCCACCCCCATTCCTGGAGAAACTTAGTCATACACACTTGCAAACTGTCACAAGGGTTCTAAGACAACAAGAAAATATCAAAGTCCAATTTGGACAAATTTGAAAATGATAAAATGTCCAATTAAAAACATGTTTTAAAACATTTAAAATCGTGCTCAAAAGTGCTGTCAGAATGCAGGAAATGCCATTTCAGAGATCCAAATTTCAAAAATGTCCGGGGGGGGGGGCATGCCCCCGGACCCCTCTAGAAATCGAAGTTGACTAAGGTATCAAAATTCCTAGATCCGCCCCTGACAGTCACAATGGATCCAAGACGTTGACACGGAACTCTTCTCACTTCAAAGTCATTCGAGACGGCGGAATAATTTAAATGCGCACTTAGAAGAGGGAGAAGAGGAAATTGAAACTACGAAAGAATTGCCAACATCTGCAGCAGAGCTAATTCAAAACCAAATCCGTAACCCAACTGAATCTGAACCACCTCCTTTGAGAAGATCAACCAGACAGAAGAAACCACCTGTAAGACTTTTGGACTATGTTAGAATTATTGATTTAAGATAATATTGAAAATAAGAGAACAAAAGTATCGTTATATTTATACGAACGTTCATGAATATATAATTTCAGGTAGCTAGATAGATAACAGGGACTTTACAGGGCCGTAGACACTGGGGGGGGGGGGACTAGCGATAATCTGTAAAGTTTTAGAGGGAAATAAAATTTATACTATAAATTTTGCTATAAATCTCGCCCCAGAATGCGGGAAATGCTGTTTCAGAGACCCTAGAATCCAAAATTTTCCGGGGGGCATGCCCTCGGACCCCCTAGATATCTCGCGTCTTCGACGCTCGCTACATCAGCCCCCCCCCCCCCCCCAATACAAAATAGCTTCTTACGACCCTGCTTTAAGATTCAGACAACGGACTACGGCTACGGTAGAAAGTTTAACAGTGGTATTAAATGGTGGTGTATTTATACAATCAAATTTCAAGATACATAACCACGGTCTCGTTTTGTTCTTAAATTCTTGAGGAAGAACACTTGTTCAATCAATGGTAGTCGCGAGAGTAATGTTAAAGTGTCACTAAGACGAAAGTTTCACCTATCATTTTTATTTCATCATTGTAAAGTATACCCATCTACAACCTACTGTACGAAGTCTTAACTCAAAATTCAAAAAAGAGGCGCTGTTACTGCGATTAGAAATCTTAAATTTGACGGCCGCCATTAAAATTTCCAAAGTGCACTCTAGTGTAACTCGAGAAGGCCTTTGACGTCATTTTCTTAACAACAACATCTCATGCTGTGGAATTACTGTGGCATACAAGAGGTTGTCAGTGAATGAAAAATAAAATATTCCATCATTCCGTCAATGCACACAGTTATATAGGATTGTAGTAATGAATGTGATTATTCTGCAGGGATTGCGCAACATATAAGCCCAATTGACAAATCGTACGAGCGAATTGGGTTAGGTTTGTTCAGAACATAACGCGTCGACACACGATGATTCATAGTTTGTTCCAATCAATTTTCCACGAAGATTTTTAGAGCGACCTTACTACAAACAAGTGTTTTTCAGCGTAGTAATGTACCTACTATTTGAAAGATTAACAAAACTTTGGAGACAGAGCAGTCTCGAGGTCCAAGTCAACCGTCAGAAAATATTAAAGCGAATATTTCTTGTCCACTCACACCATACCATGCCACCATGGTACATAGTAAGTTCCACTTTACTTTTATTTAAGATTATAAAATATATCATGTAAGTAAAGCAAACGACAATGAAGGTTGAATTTGATGTATAATTGTACATATAAAATACATGTATGTACTAACAATTAATTTAGTATTTTAATTAATACTTAAAAGAAATGCTATTATATAGATGTTACAAAATAGATAGCATATAAACAAACTCAATAAATATACAGTCTGATTTGCAAAGCAACAAAGCGTAAATACTAATCTAAATATTTAGCGGTAGAAAACCTAAGAAATTTAACCAAAACAATTTTACAAGCTGAAGCAGTTCAGCACATTATTGATGCGCCAGCTTTGTGAGCCACATCAACAGGCCATTCATGCAAACTGACAGCAAATTGACCAGTTTTCTAACTTTTTCTTTTCTGTCACTGTATAATTTCCACTGACATGAGAAAAATGCTATCAAACTTTGAATTTCTCTACAGCGACATTCTTCGGACTTCACCATCTGGTATCAAATGCAAGCTAGTCAGCTAAAGGCCTAGAGCCACATTCATACCACAAAGATACAAACGAGCGCATCGTGAAAAACTTCTTCCTGTCTCTAGCAGACTAATGCTGTCTTTCTCAAGAAGAAACCACGACGTCAGAATTGAAATTGCAGCTACATAGAAAATTCATTGCACTTTTCTTCGGCAATATCTTTTTAGTATTGGGAGATTATCGATCTCGTCAGCCGAAGCAATACAGTCATCGTTCTGGCAAATTCCGAAACCAGATTCGTCAAAATGAGCTACCAATACTCCAAACATACATTGGATGATTCCGTTTCAATCCATAGTCAGAACAACAACTAAATGATGATGAATTCGACATTTTTGTTGTCACATTATATGCGCTCTCGTTGTTTCTTCCTCAGTCACGCAAGTTTGGGTTAAGAAAATGACGTCACAACCCTTCTCAGGTATCAATATTAAGAAAATTTTAATGGCGGACGCAATTTTCAGCATTTCAAACGTTTATAACTTTAAACCTATTAGTTTATATCGGTTCAAATTTTGTACACGGGGTATTTATATCCCAATAAAGTTCGTCGAAGTTAAATTTTCGCGAAATTTTGTGGTCGATTTTTCGTCTCAGTGACACTTTAAGTTTCTTCAAGGCTTCTGCAGTGACTCAGGTTTCGCGTTGTTTTTACAACGTAAAAATGCTTTTTCTACGTTGTCAACAGAGCCATGACGGCGAAAAGATCACTCTTGGGACCGTCATTCGCAAAAGATCTTTGTATTTGACATACAATTCTATTGTGCAAACACATTGCCGTAGTGGTAGTCGTTGTGTTTTCTTAAAGTCCCTAACATATGATTTAAGACGCACTTTAATTTAACTTGTTTAAGACGTAACTTTGATAAAATATAAGTTTTAAGATTTTGATTTTGATGATTAGTTCATAAAGTTAATTTTCTTATGTAAGACATTTTCCTTCTAATGAAAAAGGATGTAATGTAGTTAGTAGATTGACATTCCTTATATGGAATATAATATGCCTATATGAATATGCCTATATGATTATATACATTAAGCTGTATACATTAATGTACATGTATACACCTCAATATACACACCTTAATGTATACAGAACTTGCGATCAAGCTCTCGGCAACGGCCTCCGTGGCGTAAAGTCGTGGGTTCAATTCCTGCCGGAAGGCCTGTGTACTTGCATTTTTGGTAACTGGTCCCGGTTTGGTCTTAATTAAAATGTATATATTCTATACACTCGAATTTTCCTTCACCAAAAATCCCAAGAACATACAACTAAATATGGTGATCACAGAAATTTGCTCGCATATCACGCTTGTCCACGCGTGTAAAATGACTCCACGCGTGTCGAGATTAGCACGCCCGGGCCACAGAATAAGGATCAACCAGAAGTCCAACTGTCGGCACCTTTGATGTAAGCGTCTTCGGAAATGTCGGCCTCGCGATCCCGGCGCCATTTTGAAAGTAAGTGCCCCCGGGAAATTAGCCCTCTCGTCCTTACGACCCTTGGGCTCCTGTATTCAATTACTCTTGGCCTTCTTGTGACCTTTTAATTAAATTTATATTGTTATCTATACATATATAAATAATATTTAGTTAAATAAACAAGTAATTTACTTTAGAAAACGATTCTTTGGAGATAGAATTCTTTGACCACGAGCTTATTAAAACTACAGTGAACGGATACTACGGGTAAACGTCCGTGGCAAAAAAGTCCTGCACTCGCAAAACCGGGTTTTACATTTCTCGATTTTGCCGACACATTTGTTTATAGAAAAAGATTGCTAACAATTTCGGAACTACGCATTGTTGAAATACATCGGGTACGTATGTTGTTAGAAATTTTATAAGCTTTCATTTGGTATATAATTTAAATTTTAGTGTACCTGTAACTTTTTAAAATGTTCAAGATGTTCTCACCATTGTTCGTAAAATAAGAATTATATAATGGAAATGGACTCCTCACAAGTGTTATAGAATTTTGGATTTTGTTTTTAAGGCGGGGGTTAACCCAAACTATTGTGATATACTTTAAATTATCGTAAAATGTAGGGTTTTATTCTAAACTATGGCAAACCAACTATTGCCAGAAAGCTTATGGACCACAGATTCTGAAAATTTAATCTATATGATCAATAAATAAATTGTAATCTGACACCAGATGTCACATGCTGTGACAGACCTATTTGCCTTTGAGAAAAGATTTCAGCCTCTCTATTGCATCAAATTGTTTGCTTTTAGTGTCAAATGAAAGAATACAGTTATCTTTCTTGTAGGAGCATAGAACTTTTTTGTACTGTAAAAATGTTTCGCACAACAATTGTCTGAAGTTCGCTAACCAAACAATGGTCACATTTTTTCCCATAACTTTTCTCTAATTAATCAGTTACAAAAACTCTATGCTCCTACAACACAGCCCATCTGTAACTGCAATCTCTGAAAATTTCAGGTTAATTGAGCAAATACTGCATTAGTTATCCTTTCTCAACCGTCAAAAGTACACGTTTTGAGAAAATCAGGTTTAAAGTTATTATATCATAAAACATACATACTATTAAACTATTAAGGTCTTAAACATTAGTCTTTTACCTAAAAAATGTTTTACCTATACAAAATATCATAAAAAGTTATTTAAAATCCTCTTGCTTGATATGTTACACCCTCAGACTCATGCAGGAGTCAGGACTTCCTCTCTTGGAATTCATAACAGGTCCTGTCCCTGCTGGCATTTTTTTTCTTTTTGAGTAGCCTGGAAGTTGGACTTCCTCAATCGTTTCCTGTCCCTCACAAACAAAGCTTTTCTTGCATGTTGGCTAGCAGGTATAGAAAGTTTCTTCATCACCCTCTCCCTGCTAGCAGTACCATTATGGAAATGGCAAACAGCTGATGCAACAGCACTGATTGCCTTTAAACCATGATGTTTGTGCTTGGGACATCGAGCCCACACCAAGGGATGCATTCATTGGGATTTTTGGTAGTCCCACGAACGCACATCTCAAGCAGCTTAGTCCCACTCAATGCTAGAAAGGTTGGAAGCAAGACATGTAGAACTACTTCTGGTAAGCAGTCGCTCTCTTTGTAAGTGGGGGTACCGGTGGTATACAGTACAGTATACCTAACCAGCATACAATGGAATATAATAAATCAATAACCCACATCTCTTACTTTTAATATATTAAAATAATTATACCACAACGTGCTGTGTTGATTTCAGTTAACAGCTATGTAATACGTCAGTTGGAATGAAATATGGGACCATATTTTTTGAATGATATTCAAATATGACAATAAAAATTCAATTATATACCTTCTTCACACATATGTATTTCAGATAATACAGAGGAAAAGTGTTTCATATTTAATAGCCTATACTCATCTTCGCTAAAGCCGTGTAGCTGATCAAAGCCAACATCTGAAGACTTGCCAGCTTCATCTTGTAGCTTCATTTTCTTCCTTGAAGAACTAATTCGACAAAGTAGGATAGTCCACATTCTGAGTTGGCTGCTGATGAATCATACAACGTTGAACGTTCTATCGTTGATTTCATCATCAACTGGAATTATTTCGTGTTTCTATTTCCCAGAGAAAGCTTTTCCTTTTCTTGTCTTCCTGTAACAATTCTTACACTTCTTTCAAAACCCAACACATTACAAAGACGAACATCTCGCGCACTAATAGACCAGCGGTTAGGATTTGCGTATCATAGAACTTCATGTTAGCTAAAGAACAAGTTCATTGCAAGAAGACTAGGCTCGATTTGGTCAGAATTAACAACAGAAAAACAAAAAATGCTAACATACGTTTCCATGGTAACCACAACAACCATATCTATGGGGTATTTAAAAACTTACTAGAAATACATGAATGCAACAACCCCTCACCTGCTTTATATGCATTTTTTAACCCCCCCCCCCCCCCCCCCCCCCCCTAATTTCTGTTTTTGTTGTATTAATGACACACAGATCATCTTTAAATTTTATATGTATTTTTGAAACACACACCCCCTGATTAAAATATTAAAGCCCTCCTGATATGCATTTATAGGGTGACTAACTGTTTACTTTCAGATTTCTGATTTGAAAATTGAACATTTGAAAGCAAAACTTAGGTTTCATTAATTGAACTATAGCTGTAAAACATATATCCATTGTTTATAGGTTTCCAAGGAATTATTTTTAGCAAGTCTTTAAATGGCTTCCCTCTGCTGTTCTGCATACATGTTTTGCAAAGGCAGAATTAAAAGTTAACAGCTCCAAAACTACATTAATAATATAAAGTCTGAGATAAAAACAATTCAGTAGAATCGGATTCCAGAAAGAAATATTAAACAGACAACGTTTCTGGCGAAAATTTGGAAATACTGCCTAGAAAATCGGCAAAGTCGGCCCATGAGTATTATAAACAATAAGAAGTGCATTAATTCTTTGAACGTTTTCATGGCGATAAAGTAATATAAATAAGTTTTGTGGAAACACCAACTTGTTGTCATTGCTCTGATGAAGGCCTGAGTCAACAGGCCGAAAGCTTAGCAAAGAAATAGTTTACGTGGTGTTTCCACAAAACTTATTTATAATAAGAAGTGCATATACACATTACACAGTCAATGAAAAACACCACGTCCAGATAAGTTTTACAAGTTTTTAAAAAGGTAAGCACGAATATAAGTGGAGCTGTATATCATTTAGGTTTAAGCGAAAACATGAAAACAACACATTGAACACAATGTATTAAACTTTATATAATAGATGCTAGATTAAGTTTAACGGACGAGTAACTATAAAAGGGCTTTTATTTAAACGTATTGCCGGTCTTGGAACTTAATACAATGAATCCAATCAGCAAAATAAATATACAAATCCCCTACCTGAGTTACCACAAACACTGCCAATTCAGATCGACTTTTTGTTTACCATTAAAAGCGTTTAGTGTCTTTAGTATCTTCAGGTTTTCTGGTTTCTCTTCAAGATATATTAAACCGCCGTTTGTTGTTTTAGTAGAGCGGGCTCCATTTCGTTTCTTTCGTTTCGCAAAATATAGCCATAGATTTAGTTTATAATTTTGTGGTGCTTCGTTGTCAGTCACCAGTACAACAATTCTTACCGCACGACACCCTACGACGTATATATATATATAAACAGCTTCCAGATTTTCGTCTGCTCGCTTTTTCTACACGCGTGTAAAATGAACTCCACGCGTGTCGAGATTGCACCCTCACCGGGCTCCGGGCCTTCGGCCCGTCGCCCGGCTCGGGGATAATTAACACCGAAAATTTTAAAATCAAGCCAAATAACATATTCCTATGTTTAGTCTAATAGTTAAAGCTCCACATTAATCCAAAAAAAAATTTTTAATTTTTTTCGTGAGTTTGGGTTAACCCATAGAAATATTATACCTAGAATGCGTGCTCCTATCTCTCGTCAAAAATTGTCGCCACAAAATGGCGAATTTATAAGGGCAAAAGGAACTCGTCCCAGGACTTTTTAACAGTTTTTAACACGGCTGCGGTTGGTTGAGATGTTGTGGAGTGATGGATGTATTTTAGCACTGAATTTCTTTGTTTTTTGTACCGGAAAACTTGCTTGGATTGGTGAATTTTATAAAGATGAAGTGCAATATCCTTCGCCAAAACATTTCGAACATTAAACTCTGGATGTAGACATGCAGCGACGATAGCGGCCTTTTAATACGAATGGTTTTAGTGTTTTTACTGTTTTACATTATATTTGAATGATTCCCACTTGCCAATCTGTATGTGATTTATACTGAATGTGGAGGATTAATCCAGGAGACAGTAAGTGTTTTTTTCCTCTTTTTTATCCAATCTAATAAGGATTTCTAGCTTGTGATTTTTGAAATATAAACTATGTTTATGCACCTGTCATACTTTTTATACATCAGTCTTTTCGACATTTATTTATATTGACATATTAAATCCGTGTTTTTTTAAAGATTTTCTCCTAGTTTCCATTACGTATTTGATTATTTTATTTTATTTTAAACGGGCTTTGATGCAGACAATTCCTGAGTTTCAAGTTTAGCACTTTTTGTTGCTTTTTGTAATTGTGGTGAATTGATCGAAATATAATTTTGAACTTATAGTTTTTAGCACGTTTAATAAAGCAAGTGTCTTGCAAATTGTTTTATTTTATGCTAATGTGTATGTGGCTGATTTGTTGTCATGCATGTATCCAATTTATCCCTATGAAACGTCCTCCAATTCTTTATTTTGAGAGGCGATCATTGTTGTATATTTATCCCACCCCTTTGCAAAATTCAAAATGGTGGATCTATAAGGGCAAAATAAAATTTAATTTGGACCCCTGTTACGTGACAGAGCACGCATTCTAGGTCTATTATTTCTATGGTTAACCCCCGCCTTAAAAACGCACAACCCTGAATCTTACTCCGTGCCGGGCTCGGGAATTAGCGCGGTTAGCGAAGACTGGACCCGACCACCTGATGTTGACAGTATTTTCTTTTCATGGAAGTGTGTGAAATGTTGTCTGTTGGATTCGTAAGTCGTAATGTGCTCTTCGTCATGGGAAAGCTGAAAAGATATTGAAATTTTAACAAAAGGAAATGGCTATGTGGTTTCCTATAGCTTGAAACTGAAGAGTGTATATGATACTGCGGCTGAGAACGATGAAAATATTTTGTATTTATGTCACATGGTTTCTTGGAGCTATCATTGATATATATTCAATATGAATGACCCTCAGGACATACCTCAACGTCGCCCTTTATTTAGTAAAAAGAGAAACAGGCGCAGAAAAATACGGAACGAAACACAAAATGGAACTGGTGGTGAACAGACTCACAAGTCTCAGCCTGTGGGTAAACAAAAACAAGAAAGAAGGGGAGAGACCTTAGTCAAGGTTAGTTTATATATTATCACTTGTGTTTGCACGACAAACATTGGTTTGCTTGTGATACCTGCGTTTTTTTTCTAGTCTACTATAAAGTAATTTGGACTTGAGAATAAATTTATGGTTATGGTTATGGTTATGGATTAATCAGACATTGTTGCCAAGAATTGCTGTAAGAAATGAATTGAACTAAAAGCGACATGAAACAGATACCAACAGATAATATTAAATTACAAACAAAAGATATAAAAAGTTTAACAAAAATAAGGAAAATATATTTGGATGAGAAATTTGTAAATAATCTTTGAGCCTGGTCTTGCTCAGTCTCATCCCCAGAGCCTGTGTTCCTCATGGATTGGGGAACACAAGCTCTGTGGTTACCCAAAACTGGAACCCGGTTTTTATAGCTCTGGTTTACAGTCAAAATGGAAATACCTACCCACTTCTTCATCTGTGGTTTGTTGCGTATTACTGTTTCTGTACATAGGTGTAGCAGCCCAATTCTGTTTGGGGGGCAGATATTTTTGCCCAAAAAATTTAGGGTTAACTACAGTGGACCCTCGCTATAACATCGTAGTTGGGGTCCTTAGTGGTGACCACTAGGCTGTTGCGGTATTGAAAAAATACCGATATCGGTTATCGAAAAAAAAATACTGATAATATCGATATATCGATATTTTTCCACAATGGAAATTAACTATATTTTAACCCTTTCGCTCCTAAATTAATTCCCCCCCAGGTGGCCAATTCTTCCTGAATTTATTGTACTAAAACATGGCAAAATCCACCTCAGTACCTTTGATTGAAAATATCAAGAAAACCACAAATCAACAAGACAAATGTTTCAAAGATGAGAAGAAGTTTAATAAACAAAGAATATGAATATTTACATAAAAGCTAGCAGAATCATTACATAAGCTGACATTTCATAAATGAAATCATGCAAGCATACAAAAGTTCAAATTACCCGCCATAATACCTTCGCGCACAATTGGTCAATATTTGTTAGAAAGAAATAATGGCTTTGTTTTACTCTTATATCAAAGAATAGCAAATAAAAATCAGTGATAAAGGTCTAAAGTGTTCTTTAAATTTTAAATAATTATTCTAGCTTACCATATTTTACAGTTTATGTAAATATATCACGGATGTTCACCAGCAACCGGTTCGCTGTGATAAAGCTTGAAGCATGGCTCTATGCACAAGTGGACTTGACAGAGTTTGCAACCAAACCGTGATGACTTTGGTCTTGGATTGCCTTGGTTGGCTGCCTTAAGACGCTTTCTTTTCTCTTGGCAATAACGGCACTCTCTTTGCTTGCCATTCTCCTCCATTCGTTCAATAAGATGCGAAACATCTGCAACTACACGTCTTGTACGAGGTCGACCTCTTCGTGCTCTGCCACAATAACCGCCAATTAATTCTTTGGCAAGTTCCACTCTAAAATCCAGCAAAGCAACTGGATTTGGTTCTGATAGCTGGTAGATAATGTGGCTGTTGATAATAGAAATATCAATACAGAACATCATCAAATACTTCCACCACTTCTTGTTGCGGTGCCTTCCCACTTGATAGTAGGATCTCTTCTGATCGTGAAGATCAACACCTCCCATGAACCTACAATACTCTGTGATGCAATGAGGTCTTTCCAGGTTAATCTTGCCATTCTTTGAGTTTCGCTCAACAATATCAAACTGGCCAGGTGTGTACATGTTGCTTGCAACTGTCACAGGTTTATTTTTCTTTTTATCTCGCCACAAAGTCACCACCAAACCACCCGATTGTGCGAAGACGCTGTCGCCGCGATTCGCAAGTTGATTTTGTGCGGTTTTCAAACATTCGGGAAAGTGTTTTCTGTTCTTTCTGAGTGTCCCACAAGTATAAACCTTATTCCTTTTAAGACGAAGAATAAGATCTATACTTGTGAACCAGTTATCCATGTAAACGAAATGGTTGATGCCGTAGTACTTGTCTTGAAGCAAAGCAGTGACGCACCTCTCAGTCAGGTTCCCTTCGGCCGCATCTTCCTTCCCCGTGTAAACATTGAAGTTGACCAAATACCCTGTTTTCGCGTCGCAGAGGCAAAAGACTTTGACTCCTCGTTTTACAGGCTTGGCCGGGATATACTGGACAAACCCAAGACGACCCTTGTACTTGATCATTGCCTCGTCGATCGATAGCTCTCGATCAGGATAAAATGCCGAAGGGAATGTCTCTAAAAGTTTGTCGATAAGCGGCTGTACTTTGTAGAGCTTGTTGAAGTTTGGCTCACCCCTGGCTGGCATTGTTGAATTATCATTCAAATGAAGATATTTTAACAATGTTTCAAAGCGATCACGAGGCATCACATTTGCCACGCTAGCCTGGTAAAATATTGGCTCCGATTCTTGCCAGTAACATTTGTAAGATGGCAGCTTCACAATGCCCATGATGATGAAGGTACCAAAGAGAGCCTTCATTTCTTCAACCGATGTTTCTTTTGGTGTGCCATTGGCATTCCACCATTGGAAATCGATGTCATCCGGCCTCGTTTCGTCAACTTGTAGAGCGTATAAATTTGTTTGCTCAACAATACGTTGAAACAAACTGTCTGGGAAGAGCAGTTGAAAGTAGGCTTTCACTGATCTTTCTCTTGGCATTAACAAAACACCAGTGATGTCCTTTTCGAAGACGGGAGTTGGGACATTTCTTGCTTGTTGAGACCATCGAAGCTCATCGCCATTAGCGTCGTCTTCTACTTCATCTTCGCTGGACTCGTCGCTGGATGTATCGTTTTCCTGATAGTTAGGAAAACCTAAAAACTACTCTTCATCATCGTCATCGCTATCGCCGAAAATGCGGTTATAATCGTTTTCCATTACACGATTAAATGTTTAATTTAAGACTGAAAATTCGCTATGATAACTTGCTCATACGAGGTTGTTTTGGTTTAATGAAATGTGCAGAATTTCATGGGCTATTTCATGGTGCATTTCAATTTCCATATAAGGTAAGGTAAACAAAGAATTGACCAATAGTATGGCACCCGGTAAGAAACACGAGAAATCTCGTGTTGTGGGAAAACTGGCACTGAAATTCGACACGAGATTTCTCGTGTATCGTAGCGAAAGGGTTAAGCCTAATTTTCACCAGACACCAGGATATCATAAGAATAACGTTTTACAAAAGAAAAAGCACCTTTTTCGAAGTGTGAATCAAGCTTTAATGTAACAAATGATTTATTTACAAATGATATATATATATATATATATATATATATATATATATATATATATAATATATTTACAAGTTTTCTGCCAGAAACACGAGCATGTTTGCTTGCTCTGGCTTTAGCTGGGCTCTCTACAAAGTTATAATTTGATCGGCTTTACTGAATAGACTCTCAGACGGTGAACTGCTGGCAGGAATTGCCAGATATTTCCGTGCTAGCTGACTAAGTAAAGGAAAGTTGTGAACATGACATTTCCACCACACCAAAGGGTCGTCATCACCATCAATTGTTTGGATTTTTATGTATTTATCCATCTCCTGCAATCGATTGCGCGGTGACTGTGATGGCGATGATATCTGCGACGACTTCCACATGGTGGTCAGGGAGCCAAGCATCTTCTTGACTTTCTGTGGTGGTGGTTGACATGGCTCATCTTCAGGAACGTCACTTGAAGCGAACACAGCTTCTTTTAAATGAGCTTCTTTGATGGCAATAAGCTCGTTTGGCTTTTCAGTGACAGTGTCGTCATTCGTCTGTTCACCATTGCCATCGGCAGTAAAGAAGTTGGTCTAAAAAATAATTATATATATTACGTTATTAACTAGAATCAATAGAACATCAACAATCCCGACTCTTACAACTATTGTCTATATTGTATGTATTTATTAACCAATGAGTCAATTCATAATACCTTGTATCTGGGGTCAAGAAAGCATGTGATATCCATGAAGAGTTGTTTTTGTTCACTTGAATATTTGCCTTGAAGAGCTTTCAATATCTTCTTCTTGATGGACATGGTCATTGGTAGGTCGCCATTCTTTGCCGCAAGTTCCTGATCTTCGAGCTGACGAAGGATTGGTTTCAGCGCTGATATCATAATGTACTTGCTTCCACTCATCATGTCGGTGAAATCAGCAAGCGGCGCTAGAGCGATGTCAACTGCCTCCAAGACTTCGAGGTCTTGCCACTTCAGGACTAAGTGGGCTGTATCCCTATCATCATCAAGCACGCGGCGAATGGCCCTTTTATTTTTTAACACTCTCTATATCATCTTGTGGGTGGATCCCCAATGAGTTGAACACTCCTATAGAAACAAAGACAAAAAAAACGAACATAAAAGTTAAATAAAGAGAAATCAGGTAAAGCCCGTCAAGGCACAAATAATGAGAGAAAAGTGAAATTTTAAAATGTAAGATACATGTACAATACAAACTGATGCAAGTTTCAATGGAGGTTTTCCTGGCTCTTCTTGAAGTTGTGCTTCTGAAAGAGCCTTTCTTCTCTTCCAGCTCATGTTGAAGGCTGCAACAGTCTTTACACTGCACGTGTCAGATTTGGTTCTTTTGCAATTGTGTTTGTAATGGCAAGGTGAAGGTTGTGTCCAAAGCATGTGATGTTGCACCAGTCCTTGTTTTTACATGCTTTCACGATGTTCGCCCCGTTGTCCGTTGTTATCGCAGCCATCTTTGCTGGATCAAGTCCCCAATGCGTTAGGATGTCATCCAAGCAATGTGCGAGCTCCTCTGCAGTGTGATCCTCTGGCACATACTTCGTTCCCAGACACCGATTTTGTAAGTTCCATTGATCATCAATCCAGTGCAATGTAAAACCGATATAAGGCGTCATGCCGTATGATGACCACATGTCTGTCGTGGCATCGTAAAAAATCTGCACTATTTTTTAGTTCATCCATAACGCTTGTTCTTGTAACGTCGTAAAGTTTGACCACGCGAGAATGTTGACTTTGCTGGGACTTCGTAACGGGGCTCTAACACGCGAAGTAAATTCTTGAATCTGGGGCGTTCGATGGCATTAAATGGGACGCTGTCTTTGGCCAAGAAATGAGTAATGACATCTGTGATCTCTTTGGCGCGTTTATTGCTTGACTGGAGCGGCTTTCTAGGTGAACATGCATCACCAGTAGTTGAAGAGACTGAGTTGCGAAGTGATGAGGAAGTTTGCTGTTTCTTCCTTTGCAAGGTGCTGTATATCATGTAGTGGCTTGTCCTAAGATGGGACATGAGGTTTGAAGTATTACCTCCCTTGTTCTTTACAGTTTTCCCACAGAGTTGACACTCGGGATCATCCTTTCCCTTCTTGAAATGATCTCAAACAGCTCTTGGCAGCATGTTGGTATTTCGAACGTTGATCTTCGCGCGCACGAATATAAACAAACGAGTCTGGAGATTCATCATCATTATCATCATAATCTTTATTTAATAAACACGTAATCGCTTCATTTTACATAAATGGTCTTCCAGAGAGCCGTGTTACAAAATTAAAATAAAAAATATATAATTATATAAAATAATATATATATAAAGTATATAAAAACTTAACTAAACTATTATTAAACTAACAATAAATTTAAAGTGAAGAATATTTACAGATTATTTTCAATTTTTGTCAAACCCAGTTTAAATGAGCGTAGGTTAGTTTGATCTCTAACCTCAACAGGGATTTTATTCCAAAGGACAGAGCCCCTATATTGAAGGCTACATTTTCCTTTTTTGGATTTATATCTAAGAATATATGTAGATTTTTTTCAGAATTTCTCACATTGTAAGAATGTACATTTGATGTTTTTGCAAAAATCTTCCTCAAGTACAATGGGGAAAGGTTGTTGTAGATTTTGTACATCAGCACAGCAAGTTGCGTACTTCTTCTGTGTTCTAGTTTTTCCCAACCCAGATCATCTAGTATTTCATTAGAGTGACTATTTATCTCATAACTTGAGAGTGTCACTATCCTTGCAGCCCTATTTTGCAATTTTTGGAGTCTTTCAGATAGACCTTTCCCAATGTTGCCCCGTACAGGGCTGCAATAATCAAAATATGGCAAGATCAGTGCCTTGTACATATTTAATCTTGTCTCAAATGGTATCGTTGGGCTTACACGTTTCAAAACTGCAAAACCTGCAGAAATTTTCTTGGAAACTATGTCGATATGTGTTTTCCACGTTAAACTTTCATCTATATGGATCCCAAGAGATTTATACTTTGTTTCTCTTATAAGGGATACATTGTTAATCTGTATCTTAAAATCTTTTGGTATTTGAGATAGCATAAACTAACTCCCTATTATCATGTACTTTGTTTTCCCAACATTTAAGGTTAATTTGTTTGCTTTTAACCATTCATGAATCACATTGATATCATGAGTCATTTGAGCATTAAGGATATTTGCATCTGCATTTGCTGAAGTCATGGTGGTATCATCTGCATACATTCTAGGTTTTGAAAACAATTTACATGAAGGGAGATCATTTATATATAGAATAAATAGTAGTGGTCCTAGAATGGACCCTTGTGGTATTCCACAATTTAATGAACAAACATCTGACAGCACTCCATTAACCAAGGTTTGCTGTCTTCTTTCAGTTAGGTAAGATTTAAACCAATCAAGAGATTCAAACCTTACTCCATAAAGTTCTAGCTTTTTTATCATAATTGAGTGATCCATGGTGTCGAAAGCTTTTTTTAGATCCAGAAATATCACACCATTTAAAAGGTTGTCATCAATATTATTGTACCATTCATTGGTACTTTCAAGTAATGTTGTTTCAGTGGAAAACATAGGCCTGAAACCTGATTGAGATTCAGTTAAAAGATTATTTTCATTTAAATAAGCATAAAGCTGATTGAATACAATCTTTTCAATCAGTTTACTTATAATAGGTAGGACAGAGATTGGTCTATAGTTATTGGGATCAGCCCGGTTATCTTCTTTGAAAATTGGCAAGACCTTTGCGAGTTTCCATGCATTGGGGAAAATTCCAGTGGCGATTGATAGATTAATTATATATGTTAAGGATTGTATAACTACAGGAGCTGCTTCCTTTAATAGGTGACTAGATATGTTATCAAGCCCAGTAGCTTTATTGTTGGGCAATTTGTTGATTAAATGTAATATCACTTCACAAGAAGTTTGTTCTAAAGTAAATGTATGATTTGAAGGAGTGATATAATCTTTAAAATTAGAAGGAGTATCAGGTATCTTTGAAGCTAGAGAAGGTCCAATTTCAGAGAAATGTTTGTTTAAACTTGCACTAATATCACTAGGGGTATTATATGTAATATTCCCTATATCAAGTTTATTTATTTTGGTGGTCTTGGGTCCATTTCCTATAATTACTTTGTTTATTCCTTTCCAGGTTTTCCTGATATCTCCATAATTTACTTTAAAATAATTATTAAAATAGTCAGTTTTTGCTGTTTTAATATCATAGTTAACTTTGTTTTTTAGAAATTTGTAGTTTGCCCAATTTTCATCAGAAGAAAATTTCAAAGCTACTTTTTTGGATTTGTCTCTTTCAAACATTTGTTTTTTTAGTTCATGTGTGATCCATGGTGAGGGTTTTCCCCGAATTCTCTTTGTCTTACATGGTGCATGTTTATCAGCAGTGTCCAAAAACATCTGCTGCCATATGTTCCATGCTCTATCTGGATTGTTTTCAATCTCTATAAAATGCCAGCCGGGGCTATTGCGAGATCATTTCTGAATTTCAAAGGATCAAATTTTCTAAAGCATCTACATTTTACTAATTTAGGACTTGATTTTGAAATACAAATATTTCTTATTGCATATATAAGACTATGATCACTCAATCCAATATTTGACACTCCAATATGCATGAGAGTATTTGAGGGGATCATTTGTTAAAAATAAGTCAATTATGGAAGATGTGTCCTTAGTAATACGTGTAGGCTGCTCAATTAATTGGCTATACTGATACATATTGCAAATATCCAATAATTTTATAGTTTTATGATCTGGTGGTGAGGCTCCAACATTACAATTTAGATCACCTATAATATTTACTTCCATATTATAAACTTCTAAATTTTCAAGAACCATTTCAAAATTATTTATAGTTTCAATTGTTGTTCCTGGTGGTCTATACCAGGTTCCTACAATGAAGGGTTTGGTTTTAGGTTTTGTTACCTGAATAAAAAGCATCTCAAGGTCGTTTTCTTTGAGATTTGTCAGACATTTGTAGTTAATGGAGCTTCTAACGTAAAGTCCTACACCACCCCCAAATCTGTTCCGATCTTTTCTCTCAAAATCATAACCCGGAATATTAATTTCACCATTTGAAATAGTATGGTCAAGACGTGTCTCGTTTACAGCTAGAATGTCAATAGCTTTGTTAAGCATATAAATTCTAAGTTGATCAATATGCTTATACAGACTAACCAGGTTAATGGAGGCTATCTTGAAACCCCTGGTATTAGGAATACCAAAGGATGGTAATGACATATGATGGGATTCATATGTATTATGGGTGGGAGTTTCCGGAATCACTGGATGATCTAGGTTAGTATTATTTTCCACCCTGTTGAGGTTGGCATGAGATCAAGCAAACATACCTAAACAATTAACAAAATTATTACACATAATATTATTACCTGTTTCATTAAGGTGTAGACCACTATTGTTTAGATTGTTACCTCTAATGTTTTTGTGTTCAATCAATTGCCAACCATTTTCTTTACATGACTTCAGTCTCTTGTTGACATCTTTCACTGCCTCATTCAGCTGGTCTTTGTCATGTCTCGTAACTAGCTCAGAGATAATGACACTTGTGTTGCTCTTGTTCTCAATCTGATTTGCAAGGTCTACTATGTTCTCAACAACCTTTGCTGGTTCAGAATGACGAAGATCGTTGGTTCCAATATGAAGAACAACTTGTTCAGGTTTTCTCTCAATGGTTGGTTTGAGGTAGTGTTTCATGTCGGATGTACTGGCACCTGAAAAAGATTTCACAACCACCTTGCGTTTTACTCGCTTGCCAATGTTCCATCCTTGGACCTTTTTGATCATGGAATCCCCAATGATCACTGTTGTTGGTACTGGCTTGGATTGGGTAGATGGATGCTTGTGTTGATTTTCCTTTGTCTGAGATTTCATCTTATCAGTATCACCCGGCTTGTTGTTTTCCCTCATGTGTTGTCGTGCTCCAGTCTTCGAGCTTGGAACATTTTGACGATTTTGATTTTCTTCCTCCCTGTTAACCGTTGTCTTGGATTCTTTGATTGTCTTGGTTTCTTTGGTTTTCTTTTCTTTTCGGGGATCTTGGTTTTCTTTAGGTTTTGGGTGTTCCGTTCAACAATCGTAGTGCAGTGATAAGACTATTTTTTTCTTCTGTAATTATTCTTGCCTCTTGTTTGAGGTCGCAATAGCATGTTTCTAATTGTTCAAGTCTTGATTTTAGGTGTTTGTTTTCAGTTTGAAGTGACAATATTAACTCTTCATCATCACGTGTTGGAGCTTGTGGCTTGTGAAGGCTATGGCAGATTTCATTTTTAATATTTTCCATTTCGCTGTGGCATATTTCTTTCATTTTGTTTTCGATAAACGAATAAATGTCATGGACATTTTTGTTGTTCATACCTGTGTTCGATGGCCCGACCTCAATTCCACTACACGAAATGCTTGCGTCGTCATCTATTTTCGGTGGATACAAGTCGTCAAGTTCGACTTCGCCTTCGAGATTCAGATTGACTCCGGCTTTGGGTTTGTCAATGGCGGTTTTAAGTCGTTCAACCAGGGTGGATTTGTTTCCAGATATCTTTAGACCTCTTTTCCCCAGCTCTACTTTTAGTTCTTGGGACTTGAACGAAGACAGGTCCTTTCCAAGAAGGGGAAACAGATCAGAATTTGGTTTGATTATAGACTCCACGTGGTCGTCTTTGGGCAGCTCATTTCTTCCCTGTTTATTCGCTAAATCTACGTCTCCGTAGCTCTCATTGACTTCAATTGAAGGCTTCTCAGGTTGGCTGTCGGTTCCACATATCGTAAATGTGTTTTTCCTTGAGGATGTTTCACTTTGCGGTAACAAAGTGGCTTCACTTGAGGAGCTCAAAAGGTCACAACCTTCCGCCATTTTGTAAACCGGGCCTTCTCCAAAAAATTGCATGTCGCATCCCAGGTTTCGAACTCGATCTCGTTCGCGTGCAAGCCGACGATGTTACCACCACACTACTGAAGCAGGCGTCAGATTGTCGATTGAGTCGGTATATAATCCATCTGTCACAAACGTGTTCTATTTATTCTTTCGCGATGACTCATCGCGTGCGAAAAAAATTTCTAAAGACTGCGATGAGTATCCTCGACACTCGACAGCCCGTGAAATGTGCGCTTTGGGAATTGAAACGCATTAGGTATTCAGGATGAGTCATAGTTTGACAATAGGTGGCGTAATTTGCCGCAAAGAAAGTCCCGAAACTTCCGCAACAGAAGTTCAACAAAAAATCAAGCGACAAAACAGTGATAATCGGTTTTCGCGCGTCTAATACCGATAATATCGTAGATTTCGATATTTTCGGTATATCGATATTTTCAAATTTAAAATACCAAATAACCGATATTTGAAAAACCCCGATAATTATCGATATATCGATATACCGCAACAGCCTAGTGACCACGTTATAAATGAAACGCATTATTGTGAGGTAGGGCCAAATATCTCGTTCCCAGTACTCTTCCCACTCAGTTCTGGCACAATATTGTGCATGGGCTACATACTGGGAGTGAGATTGAGTACTGCCAGAAGCACTTGCTGTTCGATTCTAACAATCCAAATCATGACGGAAGAAGCTTGACGTCTGCTCAAGGCTTCAACAAAATGGAATTGAAATAAGATTTTTGAGCATGGTTTTCATTTCTCACAATGATCGCCTTGCCATGTTGTCATTTTATATCGTAATGCCAACAAGATCAAATTGTCTCCAATGAGCATAATAGAAACTTCAGTTTCAGCATCATATTACACATCAATTCCATTGCTATTTTGTGTAATTTACTGGTCTGTGGTGAACTTTAGTACTGTAGGTAAACATTAGTATAAGTCGTCAAGTGACAAACCAGGAAAAGTAAAATTTTGGGGTCCAAGGATCAACCATGTCATATCGAGTCACCCATGCATTATAACAATGCGCAATATAGCAAGGCTCCACTGTATTGATTTTTGGTCGTATTCATGGTCTGAATTTACTCAAAAACAGCTTCGCAATTTGTTTTTGAAAAACTTCTTGTTAGAATACACTTTTTAGCAACCCCCTGAGAATATGAATTTTTAGTATGTCACAAAAGTGAATGTGATTTTGCACTGGATAATTAACATGCCTTTTCGTAAGGAAAAATGCATATGTGCAGTAGTTTGCATTATGTAAATAACTTAGCGTGTGCGAATCGCATGTGTCTTTAAACTGATCAGTTATGGCACGGTAATATGAACGGCAGGCCTAACTTTTGTATTCTCTACACATCTGTGTTGTCTGTTTTAAACGAAAAGAAAGCTGTGTTGCTTGATATCCATTGTAAGACGTTGTCTTTTGGTTTAACGTGCTAGTTTAGTTGTAAAATGTAAATCTACTACACTGTGAAAACTGTTACTCTAGGCTGAAAGATGATATACCATTTCGCAAAACGTTTCAAAGTGTTTGTTTTATTAAATGACAATAGCAGAGTAGTTACATTTTATATATATGAATAATAAAGTCTTACTCTACAAGTTCAGAAGCGGCTACTTTTGAGGGGGCAGTTACTTTAAGAAGGGTGGCTACTTTCGGGTTTCCATAGTAAGCTCTTCCTCACATTAGCAACCAACTCAATTTTAAAATTAATTTACCAACCAATTTTTTTAGGGCTAATTATTAAAATGTATGTTGAACACTAACCTAAAGAGAAGTATTCTCCTTTGCAGCCATCATACATTGGTGTTTGTTCTCACTCCTGTCTGCATGTGAAGGAGGCTAATAGGGAAGCTGTTACAAGTGAAAATATAAAAATATTGTAACAAGTTTATATATATATATATTTAGTATAGAATATATACATTTTAAGACCAAACCGGGAGCAGTTGCGAAAAATGCAACTACAAATGCTCTCGGCAACGGCCTCCGTGGCTCAGTGGTCAGAGCATTGCACTAGAATCGCAAGGTCGTGGGTTCAATTCCTGCCGGAGGGCCTGTGTAGTTGCATTTTTCGCAACTGCTCCCGGTTTGGTCTTAAAATGTATATATTCTACACTCGAATTTTCCTTCACCCTAAATCCTTAGAACATGCTGTGTAATCGAGTGAAATGCCCAATATCATTTATAATATACCCAATTCTCTCCTGGCATTACCACCTTATTATATATACAGAACTCGCGATCGAGCTCTCGGCAACGGCCTCCGTGGCTCAGTGGTCAGAGCATTGCACTAGAATCGCAAGGTCGTGGGTTCAATTCCTGCCGGAGGGCCTGTGTAGTTGCATTTTTCGCAACTGCTCCCGGTTTGGTCTTAAAATGTATATATTCTACACTCGAATTTTTCTTCACCCTAAATCCTTAGAACATGCTGTGTAATCGAGTGAAATGCCCAATATCATTTATAATATACCCAATTCTCTCCTGGCATTACCACCTTATTATATATACAGAACTCGCGATCGAGCTCTCGGCAACGGCCTCCGTGGCTCAGTGGTCAGAGCATTGCACTAGAATCGCAAGGTCGTGGGTTCAATTCCTGCCGGAGGGCCTGTGTAGTTGCATTTTTCGCAACTGCTCCCGGTTTGGTCTTAAAATGTATATATTCTACACTCGAATTTTCCTTCACCCTAAATCCTTAGAACATGCTGTGTAATCGAGTGAAATGCCCAATATCATTTATATTTAGTATAAATTTACAAGTTTATAATGCAAATTCTCGAATTTCATTGGCTATTGCAGGGGTTTATAATTGGTGGTATAAACCTCTGGGATCAACCAATGAAAATCATTCTTTTAAAAAAAAAATGACCAATGACAAAATGCGTAGTATAGCATGAACAATGATTAATTAGAGCCAGCGGTTGTTCTGTTAAGCAACAGTGGCGCCAAAATTATAACGGAATTAAGCGAAGCAATACGTTCTACAGTAAACAAAAACGGCTACAAAATGGTTAGAATGGAAATTGTTAATGGAAGATCATTAAATTGTTTATCTGTGTTCGTTTAAAACAAAATAACTGCAAACAAAACACATTTCGAAATTACGCTTGCTGTTGACAAGATTTCGTGATGTAAACTATATGCTAAATTGAATGTTTCTTTCAACTTTTTGTCACTTTTACAAATCAAATGAGTGGATATAATATATATTGTTTCAATATTGTACTTGAAAATCCATGCTAAATTATGCAAGAAAATGTTACTTTTCCATCAGTTACTGTATGGGCCAAGGAGATGTCCGAAATGACTGTTGAACGTTTGTCGTTGGCGGTTAAAAAATGTATTAAACGAGCCTCTAAGAATACGTTATGGTCGAGAATTTATTTAACTTTTCTTGGTAAATTTATACTAAAACAATTAGACAATTTCTTGACCTCGTTTTTATATATATATATATATATATATATATATTATAAGTATATTGGGCATTTCACTCGATTACATAGCGTGTACTAGTACACGCTATATATATATACCTCTGCCAGGAGGTTATGATTTTATCCCGTTCTGTTTGTTTGTTTGACTGTTGGTTTGATTGTTTGTCTTTCTGTCTGCCGCCAGGATATCTCAAAAAGTATTGCCCCGATTTTCATGAAAGTTTGCAGAAGGGTTGGCCATAGACCAACGACCAATCCATTTCATTTTGGTTGATTGCAAGATTCTCCGTGTTGATTGCGCTCATTATCCTTATTTTATGCAAATATTTTTGCATAATTTTGGTACGAGTGCAATCAAGCATTTTGTTCATACATACATGTGTTGGTCTCGTGAGCTAGTCTGGTTAGCAGGATGGCTCGTTTTCTTTTAAAATATCTTTAATAACCCGCTGGCGGAGGTATATGCAGTCTCTGACTGCCCTTTATATATATATATATATATATATATATATATATATATATATATATATATATATATATATATATATATAGCATGTTCTAAGGATTTAGGGTGAAGGAAAATTCGAGTGTAGAATATATACATTATTATGTATATATTCTACACTCGAATTTTCCTTCACCCTAAATCCTTAGAACATGCTATGTAATCGAGTGAAATGCCCAATATCATTTATATATATATATATATATATATATATATATATATATATATATATATATATATATATATTTCTAAAACTCATTAATAATTCATGAGGAAAACACAAAGAAAATCCATGTTTAATGAGGGTCTATATGTGTAATATAGATTCCTCTTGATTTACATAAACTTTAGCTTTGATATTCTCGACTTAGACAACGTTTTTTTAGAAAAATTACTACCTAAATGAACTTACCAAATAGATCGTTTTAGAAGTAATTTACAGAATTCGTGTCCATTCCGTATCGGGATACAGGCACTTGGCTTCGCCTCGTGAGACATTGTTCTCGACATATTTACAGATTTCATCACAAAATTCCCGATTGAAGAGTTACCCAATAATTATACAAATAAATCGAACATTACGAAGAATTAATCTAATGCTTTAAGGGAACTAAAAAATTATAAGAACATCATCAAACAATCAGACAAGGGGGGTGCAGTTGTCGTCATAGATAAACAGTACTACTGTGATAATATTTTAGAAATGCTAAACGATGAGGACACGCATACTCAACTGCAACACACACAGATGAAAAAGTGACACTAGCAATTTTTACGGACTACCGAAAATACATAAAAGTCCAATCATCACCAGCAGTGCAGAAAACAGTACAACAACATACTTAAAGATTGACCAACGTCAGGACCTAACATTTAGACCAATCGTTGGACCAATTTGCCCAACAAGTCACCTCTGCAACTTAATGGACATCCTCATTAAACCTTTGATCACGTTTGTAAGAAGCAACTTAAGAGACAGCACAGAATTTATTTATAAACTGCCTCGTCATGTTCCCAGGGAAACTGTCCTAACAAGCTTTGATATTACAAGCTTATATACGAATATCCCTCATGATCTAGGAATTCAAGCCATAGAATATTGGTTGACGAAGTATCCAGAAAGTATCCCACGTCGTTTTCCTAAACAATTCATCACCGAAGGAATCAACTTAATATTAAATAACAACATTCGTTTTTAATGACATAACCTTCCTTCAGAAAAAAGGCACAGCAATGGGAACAAAGATGGCACCATCTTATGCCACACTCGTACTTGGTTATCTAGAAGACAACATGTATGGTCACGCAAAAACACTATTTGGTAACGAGATTGGACTTTACATCGAAAACAATTGCTTCCAATATCTCGACGATTGCTTCATAAATTGGATGTTTGGGGAACAAAATCTCCGACAATTCCATACCCTAGTTAACTCTCTGGATACAAATATACAGTTCACAATTGAGCAAAGTGCGACACAGTTAGCTTTCCTAGATATATTAATAAAAAAAAGATAACGACCGACTCTCCACAGATATCAACTATAAAGCTACTGACACCAGACAATACCTCCACTGCACATCAACTCATCCACGTCACTTCAGAAGAAATATCCCTTATAATTTGGCCCGTAGAATATGCACAATCGTGGATGATACTGAGACGAAGGAAACAAGATTAGAAGAGCTGGAACATGTCTTATCAAAAAGAGGTTACCCAAAAGAAATAATAACAATCGGGATAAATAGAGCAAAGACATTGAACCAGAGTGAACTTAGAATACCTCGACCAATGCAAACAACGGGAAATGTCCTCACGTTTGTTACGACCTTCAATCCAAATAACCCATCAATAAACTCGTTACTACAGACAGTTCTCACGATGTTAAAAAGCAGCCCTAAAATGAAATCTGCTTTAGAGGGAATAAAAATAATTAATAGCAGAAGACAACCACCAAACCTTAAACAGCTACTAGTGAAGTCAACATTCACCAACAAAGCAGAAGGTACCGTGTCGAAATGTGGAGGTAAAAGATGTGCAACATGCAAACAACTTATAGTGGGGAACTCATTTCTATTTAAATCATCTAATCATACAGCAAGTTTGTCATATTTGTTTTAACATGTGGGGGATGTGGAGAAAACTATATTGGAGAAACCAAAATAAAACTGCGTGAAAGAATGACTTGACACAGACAACACATTAGGGACAGTAAATACCGCATTCTGCCAGCCAGTGAACACATTGCGCAATGCGCGCAGGACAAAGAAATTAAGTTTACTGTTTTCCCATTCTACAAGATGACCACTGAAGACGACGATATACGTAGAGCAAAAGAAGAATACTTTATTAAGACGTTTAAGCCAATTCTGGTAAGAAATATTATTGCCCAGCTTACTGCTTTGAACAAAACCATAACACAAAATAATTTTGAAAAAATTTACTAACGTTTCGTTACTACACGTAACATCATCAGAGTGATAAATATACATACATGAAGGTGACTTAAATAGCTTAACTAGTTACATAAATATAAGTGATAAGGTGACAGACAAGGTGACAGAAAAGGTGATGTAAGACAAATGAATTGTCAAACTGGTGAAGAGACACCACAGCGTAAAGAAAAAAAAATCAAAAAAAAAATCTAAAAGAGTGCTAAGGGAAATGATCTAATGTTAGCGATAAGAGAGGGTTTAAACTTAGAAATTAACAAGCTTTCTCGAAGAAGAACATCTAATTGGTTAGAACCTGACGATATAATTGAGAAGTCATCGAAAGAAACATCGTGTCCAGTTTCGATGACTTCTCAATTATATCGTCAGGTTCTAACCAATTAGATGTTCTTCTTCGAGAAAGCTTGTTAATTTCTAAGTTTGAACCCTCTCTTAACGCTAACATTAGATCATTTCCCTTAGCACTCTTTTTGATTTTTTTTTTTGATTTTTTTTTTCTTTACGCTGTGGTGTCTCTTCACCAGTTTGACAATTCATTTGTCTTACATCACCTTTTCTGCCACCTTGTCTGTCACCTTATCACTTTCTATTTATGTAACTAGTTAAGCTATTTAAGTCACCTTCATGTATGTATATTTATCACTCTGATGATGTTACGTGTAGTAACGAAACGTTAGTAAATTTTTTCAAAATTATTTTGTGTTATGGTTTTGTTTAAAGCAGTATGCTGGGCAATAATATTTCTTACCAGAATTAGATTTCCGCCTGATTCATCCATTGCGGCGTTTAAGCCAACCTTCAATTCTAATTAAAGCAATAATCACTCTAATTTTCATAATAAGCAAAACTGTATTAATGACGTCACAAACAATTAAGATTGTAAATAGCCTGACGAGCCACGACAAAAAGTGGCGAAACGCGTTGCAAGAATAAATACACAATCAAACTACTAAATTCTTTTGGTATTATATATATATATATATATATACATATATAAGTGAGTTTTGGTTCACGAAATGTTAGAGAGTGCTCAATACCATATAGATAGAGCAAAATATAAAGCATGAAGTATAGTTACCTTAAAGTCTTCGCTACCAGAGGTTTCACCCTAAACGGGATCATCAGGCGACTGGAAAATATCGGTTAGTGGGCTGCTTAAATGCGTTCGTTGGGACGTGGGTGAGGGCGTCGAAACGCCCGGCGCATTCCTTTGGAGCGTGGGTGTGGGTGTCGAAACGTTGCGCGCATTCCTATGATTGTTTAGGTTATTGATCCGAAATCTGTTTTTGTGCCGACAGGTCGAAACTATTTCTGATCTTTTGTTTAGTAAAAATTGTTTGTCTGCCTTCATGATGAAAAGTTTTTCGTCCAAACATAAATTGCATCTTTTTGATCCTCCCGTGTAAGAGATTGAGTGTTTTAGTATAGACCAGGTTATGTCGAAACTTTGATTTTTTTCTTTTAGATTCCAAATGTATTTCGAAAGTTCCGTCTCGTTTGAATACTTTTTATTCTGGAAAGATTTAGTATGGTTATGATATCGCTCTTTAAATGTACTTGCTGTCATGCCAATGTATTGCTTAGTGATGTTCGTGTTGCTTGTGGAAATGGATGCCTTGTATACTATGTTGTTTGTCATGTATTGCCCACGTAGGGGGCAATTGTCCTTAATCCTGCAATTGCAACTGCTTGTAACTATGCTTAGTGGCTTGTTTTTCCTGATTATGCGTGAATTATGTTTCGTGATAATAGACTTGACGTTGTTCATGCAACTATAGCTAATCTTGACTGTGTTTCTGTTAAAAAGTTTGTGAAGCTTGTGTCCTGGTGGAAAGTGCTTGTCAATAAGGCTAAGAAAGTTGCGTCCTATGTTTGTTTTGACATTTTTGTTAAATGGAGGGTTAAACCAGATGATATTGCGGTGTCTATTTCTGCGTGTTTGTTGTGGTGCTTCTTGTGTGTAGTTTAGCTCATGGTTGAAATTGCTGCGCCTTAGTGCATTTTGGTAAATTGGTGCGGTTTCATGGAATGTCCGCTCGTCAGACGAGAGGAGGGAAATGCGCTTGTTGATTGATGTAGGTAGCTGCCTTAAAATGTTTGGTGGGTGGTTTGATTGCTTGTTTATGTGTAATGGATCGTCATTGGGCTTTCGAAAAGGTTTGTATTTTCCATTGCTTAGGTCGAAAGTAACGTCTAAAAAGTTTACTGAAATTAAATTTGCTTCTGCCGTGATTTTTAAGCCAAACTGTTCGAAACTTTTGTGGAGATCTTTTCTTGTTTTGTCTGCCAATCGTGCGGTCTTATTTTTTAGTACTGCCAATCCGTCGTCTCTATATAGGCCGATATTTTGGTTGCCAAACTTTTTCCCTAGGTCGTTTAGAATGAAAAGGCCTACTAGTTCGCATACTTCAGCGCCGTCATAGCTACCCATGGTAACGTCAATATATATATATATATATATGATAAAAATAGTGTGCTGTGTAGGCAGTGTAAACAAACAACAAAACAACAAGCTTATATCAGATAGATAATCATGTGACCAGAACTAGGCCAATCAGATAAAAATAACAATATTTAACAAATATTTGCGGAAGGCGAGGTGAATATCGGTGAATTATAACCGAGACGAAGTCGAGGTTATTCACTGATATTCACTGAACCTGAGGCGAATAATTGTTTTAGTATAAATATAGTTAAAATTATTAGGTAAAGTTAACTGCAGATGTAGTTAGCCAGCGGTCTTCTCCTTCATAGTTCTTGGGGAGTCCCTAGTTCTTAAGAAATCGAAGGGCTCGCACGAGTGTCACCCACGCTTGCAGGCACGTCGCTACAGCATTGGTACATTGCTGCTCGTTGATCGCTGTTGCTTGCTAGTTGCTAGCATTGCTTAAAAGTTATTGCTATACAGCTTTGCAACTGTGGATTGCTTGCTTGTTTCACCCATACGTAACCCTCCCCCTTTTACAGGTGAGTAACCATTTATATAGACATGTGCTTGACAGGTGCCGGGAGGTCTGCCTTGGCAGAGTTGTCGTGGTGACCTCTTACTGCTTCCAATCTTATCCAGAACCCAGGATTGGCTGGATTGCTCAATTGCTTGCTCATTGCTTAGCTCGATTGCTATGGCCAGGATTGCTCAATTGTTTGCTCATTGCTTAGCTCGACTGCTATAGCTGGCTTGCTTAATAGCGTTTGCTACCTACGGCACATACCTCCAATGAAAACGAATTCTAGCAGTTAAATCACATTTTCGTACTTTTAGGAGTAACATTTTCTCAAAAATTGCTAATTTCTTCGTCTGTCGCATTGACTGACGGCCATTTTGAATAAACGCTGTAGGTGATTATCGAGAATTAGTCCGAAGTAACTCGACAAATCACAGCGCGTGATTTTCTATAATCACCTGCATGTGTATTTATACTAAAACAAACTAATAATGAGATGCGAAAAAATTAGCCAGTCAGAGAAAAATAACAACAAATAAGTGAAAACACTGTTTATGTCCGTCCTTGCTAAACAAAAACAGCATTTTCAGAAGTGTTAAATAAAAGAAAAACGTTCGTTGAGTCCGTGAGGATGAATGGTTCCAATTTTGAAAATGATGCGCTTTTCTTGTCTTTTGCGGCTGTCATTACCACCAGAATGGGTCAGATGGCGCAAACGTTCATGTCCAAAATACAATGGTTGACACTACAGTATTAAAATGTCAGATGACAGGCTTGTCGACATCATAATTCCTCACAGAACGAAGATGTTCAGCAAACCTGTCAGATAAACTCTGCCAGTTTCACCAATGTAAAGCATGCAACATTTATTGCAAGAAACACAGTAAATGATGTTGTCGTTCAATTCCTGGATATTTTGGTATCGATTAGTGGTAATGCGCTCATGACTTCTGAGGAGTAATGATCTTGACAAACCTGTCGCCCGACCTGTTAATAGTGTCAACCATTGTATTTCGGACATGAAAGTTTGTGCCATCTCACCCATTTCTGGTGGTAATGACACCCGCAAAAGACAGGAAAAGCGTCTCATTTTCAAAATTGGAACCAATCATCCTCACGGACTCAACGAACGTTTTTCTTTTATTTAACACTTCTGAAGACGCTGTTTTCGTTTAGCAAGGCATAAGCAGTGTTTTCACTTAATTTATCTATTTTTTTTTCTTGAGCACTTCCGAATACGCAGTTTTTGTTTAGCAAGGGGGGGGGGGGGGGACAAACAGTGTTTTCACTTAATTTATCTATTTTCCCCCTTTTATTTAACACTTCTAAAGACGCTGTTTTCGTATAGCAAGGGCGGACATAAACAGTGTTTTCACTTAATTAATTTTTCTATTTTTTACCCTCGCTCATCCTGTTTACACCCCCTCCTTTTTTGCTCATCGACGGTGAGAATTAAAATTGGTTTAAAATATTCCAATCTTAATGAATATTAACTGCAATCTTACCGCTGGCTAGTTTTTTCGCATCTCATTAATTTGTTATTGTTATTTTTATCTGATTGGCTTTTTTTGGTCACATGATTATCTTTCTCATATAAGCTCGTTGTTTGTTTACACCCTTTACGTTTCTCTCTGACGAAGGGCCTTCGCTCGAAACGTTAGACTCCTACGTTCTCTGTTTCGGCAGTATATCATACCTTACTTTATTTCGATATGTGTGTGTGAGGTGGTTTCCTACTGAAAAAAACCCCTACCTATTTTGCAGAACATGTATGCATTGTGTTACACTACACAGTAGTGGAAAGTAGTTGTCTAGTTTTTTGTTTTTTTATACAGGAAAGTGAACTTGAGGATTTACCAGTACCAGCTCCACTCCAACTTCAGGCTTTATCTAATCTCCTAAACTCTATTTTAATCAAACATGGCATGTCTGTACAAGATATTGTTGAAAGAAGAACGATTTTTGAGGATGTTAAGCAGCTTTTACAAAAAGAAATTCCAGGTTTGAATCAATTCTTGTTTGTATGTTCTGTACTACCAATATCTATATCTAATACATATGCTGTAATTACTGTCGTGGCGATAGAAGCGTTCCTAAAATATCGTTGCAATGTATTCCTCAAGTTCATGAAAATCATTGCTAACTTCCTGTTTTGAATTTGATTGGTTTCTGGTTTTAAAAATTATTTGCCAAACACCAATAAATTCAAAACGGACACTTCAAAACAGAATCTTATCAAATAAACAGCTTAAGAATCAAAATAAATATCGTATCCGTCATATTGTCCCGGTTAGGCGGGACAGAGCATTTATATGGCGAAAATCTCAAGCTGGGATCCCGGTTTCCTCAACCGGGACTGGACAAAAACGTCGGCAAACACCTTCTTCACATAAAACGAAATGAGATAAATAAAGGGAAAATATAGTAGCGATGCGATCCCGATTAACGTCCAGTCCCGCCTTCCATGTAAACACCCCTAAGTTTCTTTGAATGCTTTGTGTAAACAAACCTTTGGGGTGGCACAAGCTGTTTATAGCGTGCTGTCTTTCACCACTGAAATTAAGTCTGGTCGGATGGGTTTAGTACTCGGATGCAGGCTTTCACCCAGGATTTTAACGGCACAGCATCGTCAGATATTAAATAACCGCTTAAATAACAGTTTTGCGCAAGATAAATTATATTTGTGTGCAAAGGAAAGTAATAATATTCTTAAATCGTTAAAACGGTAAAAAAATAAGTCGTTAGTGCATTTTCTTACGGTCTATTTAGTCCAAGTTTTGATATTCACCTTAACTTTAATCATGTGAACTTCAGTTTGTCTACGAAGTTTTTCAAGTTTTCGTCATGGTGACACTGTGCCTTTAAAACTGATCTTATCTCCTGTGTTTTGAGAGTTTGTCACTGATTTTTCTGGTTTTACTGTCATGCAGTTTATTATACGAACTGGTACCTTCAAGTGGTGAGGGCCATTGGGTTTCTAAATACTGTCAAAATTATATTACCTTCAGTAAATGAAATTACTTTTCTTTAATCTGCACAGCGTTATAGGTGGGTTGCAATCAATTCCCTGAGAGTTAGAGGACAAAGACACAGCGGCCATGTTGGTTGGTAGGTACAATAGCATCTAATATAATATTATTTTGTACCTACCAACCAACATGGCCGCCATGACGTAACGTGCAACCCAGCAATATTGTAATTATGTTTATTATTCGTCTGCAAAAGTGCTATGTTTTCGTGACAGTTGGTGAAACTGCTAGCTTTTCTTCTCACTTGGGTTACCCATCCCTGATCGACAGACAGTGTAGCATATACGTAGTGATGAACGTTGTGTAATGGTCAGTAATTATTAACTGAACATGCATCTCATCACGAATAAGTTTTCAAGTTTAGTTGTTACTGCAATGTATGTATATTTAACTCTCATTATAGCAGAGATCTTTTGACCTTGAGAATCCAGGGTTCGAAATAACGTTCAGAAAATATGCCTAATTTTGTCGGCTGTTTTTTGTAGGTCAAAATTTTTGCCGGCTGTTTCCCAAGCAGCAAAGTTACGTTCTGGACATAGGCCCAAATAATATATTGTAAACCAAATACTGGTTTCTTTTCGATCATATACAGAGAAATCAAAACAAATTACCATAATTCTGATCTTGGCAAAAGCAATTTCGCCGATAACCCAAAGTTTAGTTATATTTTGAAATTAGAAATTGCCGGCAAGGTCCTAAAACTGTCGGCTATCGCCGGCAGCCGGCTGCTATTTCGAACCCTGGGAATCTGGGTTCAGCAATAGCGAGGATTCGCAGTAGCGTGGTGTGCAAACAAAAATGCTCGATCAGTGCGCGATGCTGTATTAGGACTGCATCCAGAAGTGGACTAATTGAATAAGCATTGCAGATCTTTACATTTGCGGTGTGGTGCTTTATGTATTAAAAAAACCCCAGCCCAACACGATAGTCTTTAATACATTACTGTAAGGTTTTTGGCGATTTATCATTGTGCCCAATTTTAGACTGAAGCAAATCTAAAATCTTAGATTTTAATTAAGTTGGATTGAATGTTGAAATAAAGTTGTTTCTATGACTACAATAGAATAGAATAGAACGGAACGGAACGGAACGGAACAGAACACAGTGCAGTGCAGTGCAGTGCAGTGCGGTGCGGTGCGGTGCGGTGCGGTGCGGTGCGGTGCGGTGCGGTGCGGTGCAGTGCAGTGCGGTGCGGTGCGGTGCAATGCAATACAATATTTATTTATTGTTGCTGGATGTGGGGAGTTGTTGCCCATTCTCCCGAGCCAGAGGCTTGTGTTTCAAACCTCTACCATTAAAAACAAATACAAATAAATAGTTCAATAACAGTTATAAACTACAATCTTGGACAATAATAGTTGTAACAGTCAACCCCTCCCCCCGATTCAATGTTGTTATATGAAACTCCATTCCAACATTGTTTCATTTCGGTCAACATTGAATGGGGGGGAGGGGGTGTTACAACATTATTGTCCAAGATTGTCCTTGACTGATTTTTCTTAATATTGTATAAAATACAGCTAAAATATGATTTCTATCTGTAAATTAAAGTCAATAAACAATGGTGAAGTTTGAGACTGTTTCGTGCAATTAGTAGAAAGATATTTGCATTTAAAAATGTATAGATTGCGCTCTACTAGGCACGCTTCTCCGCCATATTTCTCTGCCTGAAGCCCTTTCTTTGTCACTCAATAGTATCTACGTCACTAGTATTGCGAGAGAAAGTGTGAGACTTGGTAACTTGGATAGGATAACCTAACTGTTGAAAGAGAGATGTATTAATAATATTACTATTGTTTAGAGATGACGCTCATATTTCAGCCGTTGGGTGATTGATATCCGAGCCCGCTTTACTGAATCTATATCTGACATTGTGATGATTGGGGAAAACTAAGCACGTACGGTGTATTTCATTTCATAATAGAACGTTTTATTTAAGTTTAAAAATTATTTCCCCAGCTAATACTATCAATGAATTGTTAATGGAATATAATTATTTTTATATTAAGATTAATAAGCTTCAAAAACTAAGAAGACCCGCCGCTACCTTGTCGTTGAAATTTGAGAAATTATCGTATTGCCGCACGCGGTTTAGACGAAGCGAAATCTGGAAGAGGTTGAAATCATTTAATAAATAAGTGTAAAGCTTAAGCCTCTTTTATAGAATGCTTGTAAAGCCACATTTATTCATAAGCAGTTGGTTTAATTTCCCCTGCGCAACTATATACCGCCTTATGCAACGGTCTACCACGGTTTACCACGGTCTACCATGGGTTTCAAAGGGATTTACATGTATATTAATTTTGTTATATTGTAGTGGTAGACCGTGGTAGACCGTGGTAGACCGTTGGTGAATGGTTCAGATAACTATTTATTATATAAATTATAAAAACACAATGAATACCGACATAATTTTAAGATATAGTTTAATGTCCAATCGTCTTAGTGTTACTCTACATGTCAATACTTCAATCTCTGGCCTTTCCTTTCCCTAATATTTGTTATTCTTTTGCCCATGGAAGAGATTATGTTATTTATAATTTGGATGTCCAAACTACGGAGGGTATTTAATACTCGATATTGAAAATTTGATGCAAACTAATCTTTTAATGCTGTATCACTACCGTAACATAAAAAAACTAGTTGTTTTATCAAAATTAGGAAAATTGGGTCTTAGACAATCTTGGACAATAATAGTTGTAACAGTCAACCCCTCCCCCCGATTCAATGTTGTTATATGAAACTCCATTCCAACATTGTTTCATTTCGGTCAACATTGAATGGGGGGGAGGGGGTGTTACAACATTATTGTCCAAGATTGTAGGTATAACAACAGTTATAAAGAACAATATAGATAATTAAGAAGAAGATCTATTTACAATAATAATAATTGTAATAATTCAATACACAGTACGGTCTATAAGCACCTGTTCCATTGGCAGCCGGAAAAGCTCATTTCCTTAATTTGAGAACGAAATTTGGACATAGAAGTAGCTGATTTTAGCAGTAGTTGGAGACCATATTAGCGATAGATAGACAGGTGTCGTATTTTAAATTATATGACTATAATGTGAACCTTTTGTAATAAGCGCTGCACTCGATCAAACGAGTTATTAATTCTGAAATTTAATTAATTACCAAATCGTGGCTCACAAATAACATCGCGGTATTGCACTTGTTTATTGTAGTATTTTCCCGAGTCTTTCCACTAACAGGGGGGGGGGGGGGGGTATCGTGATTCTTCTGCGAGTCAATTTCTCTCTTTTTATGCGAATCTTTCGGGAATCGAAGTATAGCTTACGTCTTGAGAAGAAGTAATATTTCCAGTTCTTTGATTTGCGTTTGCATTGCGCACCTATTTTTATCTATCCTGCATGCCCGAAAATTATCTCGCTGGATCTGGACTGGGTAAAAACGTCTAGATCTCATCGAGTTATCAAACAAACAATCAAACAAACAAACAAACAAACAAACAAACAAACAAACAAACAAACAAACAAACAAACAAACAAACAAACAAACAAACAAACAAACAAACAAACAAACAAACAAACAAACAAACAAACAAACAAACAAACAAACAAACAAACAAACAAACAAACAAAAACAATTACCTTTGCCAGTAACTTAGGCTGTTCATTTTGGTTTTTGTGTACATTAGAATTATACATATATGTATGACACATCCGCTACATGTACTGGAATGTACAGCATTGCCAATATTATTAATATTGATGATAACATACCACATTACTCGACGTTTAGTTCTATTATTTAAACAATAGTATATCATCTAATAATGTATGATAGTTGTAATAAATTATAAACTTACTAGAAATACGTAAACGCAACGACCCCTCGCCCGCTTTTAATACATTAAATATACATAAATACCCCCCCCCCCCCCCCCCCCGATTAAAATAAGCACCTGATCTGTTTTTGTATAGAAATATAAACACCCTTGCCCTCCTGGCCTCCTTTACATCCTGTTTTATCACTTTTATGAATGTAGTTTTTCTATTATTGACCGATTTCCAAAGCAACGTTTTATTCCAAAATAATAAAGCAGGGGCTGAGGAAAAACTTGTGTCACGACCTAAAGCACCAGAAACTGATAGCAAAAACATACAATAATTACAGACACTTATATCAAGGTGCCTATTAAACTGTTTTAATAATATGATTCCTCGATCATGTTCCAAATATAATGTTGAACCTCAAAGAAAAACATCATAACAGAAAAAAACGTAGGTAACAGTCTGAAAACTATAGGTATAAGAGAGGAAAAACTATTAACCAGGGAAGAACTATAATGCAAAGCTTCACTCGAACCATTGAAAAAAACGCCTGGAAAAATGTACATTATTTGACAAGATTTTTGCTGTTTTAACTGAGTTTAATACTGAAAGGTTTCGGATATATATACCGACTCCAATCAGCTAAAGAAAGCTGGTAACTTAAATACGAATCACTGCTTACCGTTAAATTTTCTTTTGGCTCTGCTCGTAGCCCGTATGGCAGTGTTTGCATCATCTGGCGTTTGGTTTCCGTGGTTTTCTCGTTCGGTTCTTAGCAAAAAGCAATCAATTCTCTTCAAAATGTGAAAAGCTGTTTGTGTTTGTGTTGATGTTCCTTTTAATTCACTGTTCTCTCTCGAGCCAAGATATACCAGTGCATAAGTCTTTTGCTGGCTTTGAACAGACACACGAAGAAACATCTTTTTGTTTTTTTTCAGTCACATTTGGCGGCATCTTTTCCGATCTTTATCGCAATTTTTCATGCTTTTTCAATGGTTTGTAGTCGTGTTTAATATTGTTTGGTTCATCCCACTGCGAGATCTCTTCTTAGCTTTCCTTTTTCGGTCATTTGTAAACCAATTTTTTTGACAAAGATTTTGTTTCGCTTGAGCCGCGAAAGTTGGCGATTTGATGGATATATATATATACATATACATATAAACATCTCGCAGAATTTCTTTCCCACTCGCGTGTAATTTCGCATGTAAGTGGACTCCACGCATGTCGAGGGGAAGGAAGTACCACTATATTTGTTTGTAAATAAAGATGTAAGCTTTAGTTTCGTAAATCGTAGAACGAACTGGAAATGTTTCTTTGACAGAAGAAATTGCATCATGGTATCTCATTGGTACTTTTAGAAATCTCACTGAAACTTATTGATTTTCATTTATAACTTTATAATTAATTACGTTCTCTGTTTTTGCCTCCTAAGTTCTACTATTAATTTGTAAATTTTGCAATATCTGTAAATATTCCTGACCATTCTTTAAAACTTATTGACCTAGCGGGAGGTCTTCAAGGCAAAATTATCATGTCTGCGGTCTTTCAGTACAGACCGAGCGAGCTAGGTTTGTGTGAAAAGACCAAGGGCAGGATAATTTTATCGTAAAGACCGACCAAGCGAGGTTAATAAGGTTTTTATTATATGGCTCAAGTTTTTTAGTTTTTGAATGTTAAGAGTACAAGTAGCAACTAGCAAAGACCGAAGGTGAAGTATTAAACCGACTTTCAATGAAAACTGTAACTCAACAAAAACACTTTCAGTCACCGTAAACACTGTCGTTTTTAATTTTTTTAGCAGTAAATTTATTTTTACGATATTTTAACACTATTCTAGCTTGACGATTGATTTTGTTTTTCAATTGTAAAGACCGCTCAGGAACCAATCAAATTGCAGAAAAGTCGCGTTAAGACCGCTCACGCGACACAGTCATACAATAAATATACTTAACCCATTCCTGCCTAGCCTGAGAAAACAGCCGCCTCTTCTCGCTCGCCCCCTCGCGGAAGAGACGCCAAGAAATTCCATACTGATGACGTAAATCTACCGAGATTCGGGTAGTAGCGCTGATTGCTTACTTTGTAATCATACAATAATTAATTCAAAACTCGGCTCGACCAAGATCAACTCCAACACCATTCCTGTCTGAAATAACAAAGTTAAAGCTTAGTTCTTGCCAACAAAAAAAGATAGATAGTTAGTTTTTCTAAAGCGAGTTTGAGTTGCATTTCCCTATCGAAACAATCTCGAGCCCAGAAAACAATTAAAGAAGGAATCAGCCTTCGCAATCGCATCTCGTATTAAAAGGCTTGTGATCGAGGTCTCGAGGACGATATTGGCGTCGTGAATTGATATTTTACCTTGGATTTCAAGAACGTTTATGTCAATTGCCACCCCAAGCAGTGTCAGTCCCTCTCCGACAATTTTAACGTGTATTTTATGCAGGATTCTCACAAATATAGTATTTGCGATTTCAAACAAATATATGGAACGAACTCATGAACACAACGAACATTCTGCACAGCAGCTGAGGCTACGATCATGCGCTTAACAACCGGAACCCCTCATTTCAGGGGTAATTAAATCCAATTTCCCCAGACAGCCGATCCGCAAGTTGTATCTAATGAACTACTAGACATTATATACACATTGTATCTAGTAAGTTACTGGAAATTGTTTAATAAAGAGGTTATTAATGAAACCCTTCCCCCCCCCCCCTCCCCCCGAACCCTAAAAAATGTGAATTTCCCGGGGGGAACCCTGACCCTAACTTGAAAAGTGTCGGGGGGGGGGGTTTAGCCGCCTCCTCCCCGTCCAACCCATGAACACAACGAATATTCTGCACAGCAGCTGAGGTGGCTGTTTTCTCAGGCTAATTCCTGCCTGTTGTTCTAGATGTTCTAAATTATTAATTTTACCCTGTTTAATGCCATGTGTTTTTCTCATCAAGAGGTCTAATTAATTTATACTGAAATATTTAAGTACGATGTGATGTAAAGGATAAAGGATAAAGGACTGGGGGGCTAATCATCCTTACTTGCAGCCAGGGGCTGAAATGCGAAGGACGCAGATCAACGTGGCCGTGTCGAGGCATATCAAAGGCGCTCCAGGCAGCCGCCATGCGACACAGTTCAGACCACGGATCACAGCTAAGATGTTAGGTGTTGATTTTATGGAGGGAGGAAAACCGGAGAACCCGGCGAAAAACCCTCGAAGTACAGGAGAGATCAACTACAACTCTACTCACATGAGTCCAAACCCGACAACGGGGTCATTCCCAAGCGGTCACCCATCCAAGTACTAACCCCGTCTAACCGGGCTTAACTTTTTGGTGAGAGGCAGCGCGCTAACAGCACACGCCACCCGTGTTCCCCGGATGTATTGTGAAATCATGTAGTTAGTGAAGTTGCGTGATGCAGCTGTGATTATAACTTAGTAATTTTTTGAATTTTGCTTATTTTAAAACATTTTACTTTTACAGATTGCATTGTACGATCATATGGTTCATCATATAGCTGCCTTGGTTTAAAAACAAGTGATGTTAATATAGATGTACATGATGATAATGAGGTACAGTATACTACAATCATAGAATAATTAATTGGGACATTTTCCGCGCGAGCGCGATTTCTGACGGCATCGTAAACTCTTTGAAAAAAAAATCCATCGCCTTCTCCAAACCACCATCACAGGTCTCCCTCTACCCTCACAAGTCTACCCTCCCCGCTTCCCCCCACCATGCAATGTTGGTCCCTTGGGGTAGGCCTTACCCGCGCACCTCATACCATGTTTCTGAACCAACATTGTATGGTGGGGGAGGGGGGAGGAGGAGGATAACTTAACTGTGCAAAATGCATCTTTGCTTAGAAGTGACACTGTTGCAAGTTGTCCCAATGTAATTATTCCATGATTGTCTGAACATGTACGTGACGCATTTTTCGTTATTTTTATTATTTAAATTACACAACTTTCCTTAGAATATTCTGGAAAATCTTTAAAAGTATGACTGCCGCACTAAATCGTTTGGTTCATCGATTTGCGAATTCATGCGGTGATAAACGGAAACGGTTCTGGAACAAAGTATTAGCAACAATAGTTAATATCTGTATTAATACATAACGCACTTCATTATATGTTATTCTAATGAGCTTTGATCCTTGACACTTCAACATAAACAAAGACGGTACTCCATGTATTTTAGTTATTTCCTACAAATTAAATATAAAATGAACGATTGTTGTCGCAGTCTCGTTTACAGAACATAAAACGTTATCTATATTTGTCACATTTGAGACAGAATCTGCCTATAAATCTTCGTTTTCAACGGTACTCCATCTGCGGTACAATAAAGTATTTTAATATGCCCTGTTATTGTTAGTACTTTCCTGGAGCACCGTTTATAACTCAAGAACAACACATCGGGAAGCAATAAACATTCGCGAGCATTAGTGTACGAATGGGGAGTTATCAATAGTTAACACTATAGGGAGATCCCAATTTGATGAAATGAAAAATCCCGGTATTGTAGTGGAGTACCGTAGGAGAGAACCGTGTCTAACTAATTAAACAGGCCTTAGCCGTGACGTCGTGACATATAATATGACCAAACAGCGATATTATGTTTAGAGCATTACCACTAGTCGTTTCGCGGCGCATAAATTATAAATTTCTCACTTGATCATTAATATTTTCCGCCTGACCTATTTCAGACAATCATAGAATAATTAATTGGGACATTTTCCGCGCGAGCGCGATTTCTGACGGCATCGTAAACTCTTTGAAAAAAAAAAATCCATCGCCTTCTCCAAACCACCATCACAGGTCTCCCTCTACCCTCACAAGTCTACCCTCCCCCCTTCCCCCCACCATGCAATGTTGGTCCCTTGGGGTAGGCCTTACCCGCGCACCTCATACCGTGTTTCTGAACCAACATTGTATGGTGGGGGAGGGGGGGGGGGGGGGGGGGGGAGGAGGAGGATAACTTAACTGTGCAAAATGCATCTTTGCTTAGAAGTGACACTGTTGCAAGTTGTCCCAATGTAATTATTCCATGATTGTAGGTGCAAAAGAAGGAAAGTTTCAATTTAAGGCAATTCCTCAGTTTTGCATTGCGCATAATTCTGCAATACTTATTCAAGATGTAACCAAGTGTTAGTGACGAAAACACATAAAAATATCACTAATTAAGGAGGTAAAATCTGCTAATAATACCTTTGACAAGAAGATACTAACTTGGGTTTTGAAATAAATAAAAATTTGTTCTGTGGTTTCGTATATAGATGAAATTATAGGGAAATGCCCCATGTTCAAGCTTGAACCTTGTATAGCTCACGAAGACACTCGGTGACCCCCACTTTTTTCCAATTATTTATTTCCTCCACCAGCTCTACATGCAGCATATATGAAAGAATAGAGAAAAAATCACTTCAAGAATTTGAAATATCGTACGTTTTTCGTTGTTGCGGAGAAAGAATATGGGCATTCTTATATCGCAAAAATGTTTGTCAATTG
Organism: Corallium rubrum; assembly: GCA_964035015.1. NCBI lineage: Eukaryota > Metazoa > Cnidaria > Anthozoa > Scleralcyonacea > Coralliidae > Corallium > Corallium rubrum. The sequence continues at coordinate 24,352,903 of OZ035998.1, forward strand.
TTATATTTTCGTCAAATTTTCTTTTATTATTTGTTGCCACTAAATAGTTCATATATAAGTGCATCTAAAATATCAAATATTTTTCCAGTCAGTATAAACTAAGTGCTTTTATAAAGGATTTTTCAAGATAACAAGGTGAAATCAAAAGTTATCCATACTGGCTATGGTTTGGGAAAACGTCATGGTTTACTGGCAGCTGTATTTTCTAAACGCGTTCGGTGATCCCAACTTTTTTTTGTTATTTTACTATATTAACATATCATAAACTGGGGAATTTCAGCAACTTTTCACTTCTGGAAGAATTGCTGAGGAATTACCTTAACTATTATACAATTAACTGCATGCTTTCTTTATTTATCTTTTTTTACCATATACCATACCATGCATATTATACCAGATTATACCAAACTACACTAAATCATACCATACAATGCATTACGCTACAATCCCATACACTACAATTCCATACGCTGCAATTTCATGCAAAATAAATATTATATAAATAAATTGTTGATGATTTCATTATTTAGGAAAAGATTCCCGGAATTTTTATGATACTTTTAAACTTATTAAATAATGACAGTAAGTGAAATAATATCTATATTATTACTATATATATACTGTAGACATGTTCGTGTAAATACAGTCATGGTAATAACACGAGCTGCAGAATACATAATTATTTGTCGAAGGCGAGGTGAATATTATACACTTAATGTCTGCTCCCGAGGGAAACAGTTAGTTTTGTTTTCCCGAGAGTCTATTGAATGATACTCTTTTTGTTTGTTGATTTGTTTTCCCGAGAGTCTATTGAATGATACTCTTTTGTTTGTTGATTATTATTTATAACAATTTACAAACTTGTCAGCTGTGAATATTACTAGGCTACGAATACAACCACTTAGCTTCACACCAAGCGTTCGCTTGAGATACTACTAATTCCAGTCGACCCAACGCCGTTTTTTGACAGTTCACTTATTGTCAACAGTGGTTCGAGGACACAAACAATCGTGTTTTGTCATGCAAATTAAAACTTTAGGTTACTTTACGTTGATTTGTTTTTGCAACCAGTGTATACTGTGTATGTTCGCGTAAAGTAAACAAAGCTCGTGCATCTATCCGTATGAATTCCTTTGGGAAAAAGCGTGTATTATTCCGAGGTTCTTCCTGAAACGATGAAAGTAAACATAATAATAATAATTTCATTGTTAAAGTGCCCATGAAACGAAAATTAAGTTTGTCTTATTTGAAAGAGCACAGAGGAACATCTTTTGCAGTTTTTCGTTTCCTTGCATATCAAACAAACTAAAATATCTCAAGAACAAAGCAAGGAAACGAAAAACTGAAAAAGATGTTTGATTTTAAGTGTTCTTTCAAATAAGACAAACTTAATTTTCGTTTCATAGACACTTTAACCGAGTAAATGTGCAGAGTTTGAGTTGCTTTAGGCAGACATTCATAAAACTTATATTGACTCAAAACAAGGATCAACTTCGTATCCAGGTTCCTTATTTGGCATTTCCCGACGTAAAATTATAAGTGTTTGGACTTCTTATACCTATATCTCGCACCGACTTGCTATCTTTCCAGAAGGGATGAACGATGAAGACCCTGCATGGGGAGGAGGTAAAAACCGGAGAACGTAAATGTGAAAAACAAAATGGACCACATTCTCTCATAATAAGTTTCTGATAATAAAATACCATTAGTTCTCACATTTCATCCTTTCAATTACAAAGTTAAGGATATCATTAGCCACAATTTTCATATCCTAAAGAATGATCCTGAAACGTCAGCTATTTTCACCGACAACCCTTTAATCTCTTTTCGGCGTAATAAAAATATTCGTGATGGTTTAGTGCGTAGTGCCCTTAGAAAAAATCTACTGGCACCGACGGGTACTTTTTCCTGCTCCCGTACCCGTTGTTACACGCATTCCTTTCTTAACTCCGCTACATGTATTTTGGGACCTAAATCTAATTTTGTTATTCAGCATAATTTTAACAACATCATTTACTGTATTTCTTGCAATAAATGTTGCATGCTTTACATCGGCGAAACTGGCAGACGTTTATTTGACAGGTTTGCTGAACATCTTCGTTCCGTGGGGAACAATGATGTTGACAAGCCTGTTGCCCGACATTTTAATAGTGCCAACCATTGTATTTCGGACATGAAAGTTTGTGCCATCTCACCCATTTCTGGCGGTAATGTCAGCTGTAAAAGACTAGAAAAGCGTCTCATTTTCAAAATTTGTACCATTCATCCTCAAGGACTCAACGAACGTTTTCTTTTATTTAACACCGACATAAACAGCGTTTTCACTTCATTAATTTATCTATTTTTACTCTCGCTCATCCTTTTTACACCCCCTCCTTTTTGCTCATCGATGGTATGAATAGCAAATGTCTTTCGCATCTCATTATCGATTTGTTATTGTTATTTTGCTTTGATTGGCTAATTTTTCGCATCTCATCAATTTGTTATTGTTATTTTTATCTGATTGGCTTATTTTTGGTCACATGATTACCTTTCGTATTTAAGCCCATCGTTTGTTTACACTCTTTACGTTTCTCTCTGACGAAGGGCCTTCGCTTGAAACGTTAGACTACTACGTTCTCTGTTTTGGCAGTATATCTAACCTTACTATATTTCACATGTTTAGTGTTGTGGGCGAAACACATCCACATGCTTCATTCAAATTAAGTTGGTTTGATAATAGAAAATATCTAACCTCCGATAGCTCATTATGCGTCTACGACGTCAATATGTTTAATTTGCACATCAAACAAACTAAAATATCTCAAGAACAAAGCAAGGAAACGGAAAACTGCAAAAGATGTTACTCTATCATTTTAAGTGTTCTTTCAAATAAGACAAACTTAATTTTCGTTTCATAGGCACTTTAAAATAAATATTTTGTTGAATTGGTTAAAAGAAAGTATTTAATAAGCGCCCCCCCCCCCCCCCTTGCCCGAAATTTAAGATAAGCGCCCGGGCGAGATACGGTCTGCAACCCTTGCTGATGTGAATGCTTCATGTATACCGATTCCTGATTAGTGATTCATTTATCTTTCAGAGAGATATTCTGATGTAAAAGAAGAATTTGATACTAAATGGCCCACAATCTATTTTACCGAGATCAAAAGGTATTCCAGATATTGTGATTTAAGAAAATTAAAACAAATAAATGGAAACGTACAAAATGAAAAGCAATGAACGTATCCGTTCATTGCTTTTACCGACGTAGTAAACAATGTTATTATAAAATGTAACTCGCTGACGGAGGTGTGCGCACACCTTGGTGTACCCTATAGCCTGCAGCAAGCGTTTCTTAGTAGCCTCTGTACGAAAGTGGAGGCTAGGTGTACCAACACCGCTGCCAAACGTTTTACGCCTGCGCGACATCCAACACGATCGGAAATTGTGGCTGTCGTGGCTCGCGAAATACGCATGCGTAGAACGAATAGCTTGCGTATAAACGTCATCATTACACGCGAGACCAAGCGAGTTTGGCGCGAGATGAACAACGAGCGAAGGAGCGTTGTGGTACATGTGGGTTCATACGATAAAATTAGAAAGATAAAGGAGAACAATGGAACCGTTGAAGAGGATACTAGGGATATTGTAGGGTATCAAGCGTTTGCTGACTTGAAATCAAATATGGCGGGAAAGTGGACGAAGAACAAGGTGCGATCTAGCTGTGTTGCAAGCGTTTCTGTGGTGTGATCTAGCATCGTAAACTTCCATATTAAATGACTAAAATCTGTTGTTTGTTGGCCGTTAACTATCCCCAAAGAAAGTCGCCGGTTGTTTGTTGGCAGATTTGTGTACCCAATTGGCCTTTAAAACAGATTTTAAAGTTCGAATCTGTCGTGGAAAGTATATTTGGCAACTGACGAAGTGACGTGTTGACATAAAACAAACCCAATCAACTATGGAGGGTGAATAAAGATCTCAACTATTAGATAACTTTGATTGATTTTTTCTTTGTCTTGATTTTGTTTTTGGCTATATATGGACAGTTAACTTGTTATTGTTGTCCGTGCGTGCGTGCGTGCGTGCGTGCGTGCGTGCGTGCGTGCGTGCGTGCGTGCGTGCGTGCGTGCGTGCGTGCGTGCGTGCGTGCGTGTGTGTGTGTGTGTGTGTGTGTGTGTGTGTGTTTGTTTGGAATTAGGCTGAGGCGGTTAACCGGGAAAGATCGGTTTTGTTTTGAGATCGGTTTTCCGGTTCCTTTCACGGTGAAAAAACGAAAAACCCGATTCAAAGTTTTTCAGTTTAACTTATATTTTGCATTCTTATCCGATGACTATGCATAAAAGACGGACATAAGACGGGTTCACTGACATTTTGTCGGCAAGCACGTATGTTACCATTAGTGCGCTGAAGCCACTTATTCACCGTTTGTCTACCGTCGAATTGGCTAGTCAAGATGGAGATCTCCCGTTGGCATGTCAACTGAAAACTGAAATTCTCCGTCGTTTGAAGTCGAAATATGTTGCAGAGGATCTCCACGTTTTGATGAATGTTACTTCATTCCTTGATCCGAGGTACAAAAGTGATTTCCTCACAACGGGCGAGTTGGTTCAGCAAGGCAGGACTTGTAAGCACTCCAGCACGAGCGTGGTTAAATCCTGAAAAGGTTGACATGCTCGTTTTTTTGGCTGAGAATTTGTAAACAAAAAGGCACTTGTATTAAGCGCCTAGAATTTTACATTTTGATGTATAAAACTTTAACTAATTGTAAATAATCAATGTTGGTTGCTACAAAAGTAAACACACATGTTGGTTTGATTTGAGTTTTTTTATCTCACAATAATTTAATTATGCAGAAGATCGGTTATGTCGGTTTTACCGGTTTTTTCGTGACGGTTTTCAGTTTCGCTTTTTTTTCAAAACCGCCTCAGCCTATTTAGAATTTAGTAAATTTCATCGGCCGACAACTCACTTGAGCCAGAACGCACGTGGCCTGCGAACTGGCCCAAGAGAGTGGCCGATTTTCTATGCGATTTCCGATCGTGGCTCGTACCTCAAAAAGAGCGGGAAAACGCTGAAATATTTAGACTGGTCCGAGAGTCCACACAAAAGTTAAAATTATAAGTATATTACCAAAAAGATATCAGGTAGGTAATTTATGCATGGCTTTGTTCGTAATTTTCATGCCCTTTTTTTTAAAACACAAAATTAATGAATAGTCCAGGCTTACTTAGTCTTCACCGTCTGGTTGTTGTTGCCACAGCTAGTTCCCACTTCTCTTGCAATGTATACTCTAACAAATTCACGCATGCGCAAACGTTTGGCAGCGGTGTTAAATGTACCCTAGTTTTTTACATTGATTTTGGTTTATGAAAAGATAAAAACTTAACTTTAAAATATTTTTTGTGTTGTTAATTTTCAGTGGTTTAAGATGCAAAGTAAACACTGGAAACAATACTGTAAGTATATTCAGAACCGTCATTGTTTTAGAATTAACTTGGAATTAACTTAAAATTAGTAAAATACTTTAAACAGTAAGAATATTGCATTACGAACTTCTTTTTTTTAAATTTATTAATTATACTAACTATTAAATGACAAATCGAACGATGTCGATATGTTGTCTTTATATATGAAGCGGTGCATATTAATAAAGCGTTCGCTGATGCATGTAAACAAGTCCGCTTTCGAATAACAACGGCGATCTTAGCACTTTCAGTAGACAAAAACCACAGTGCTGGATTCGGCACATTCAATCAATAATTTCGATATAGAATTTATTTATATCGAGCAAACAGAAAAGATTTATAAACAATTTTTGAAACGCGTTTCCAAAGCCGCGTTGGCAAATGTAATACGACGCCTACATGAAATCTAGACATGCAAACAGTTTAACATATTCATATTTTGAATTATTCAGTGATTATTTAATACTTGCGTTTTGTAGTTGTTGGACTATAAGCAGCAAGCTGTTACTTTATAGTAAATAGTATATAGTATATATACGTTTTTTGATGTACTATGGCGTTTTCGTCTTGTATCTCTTATAATATGTGTATTTATATAAAATCCAATGATGTATGTAAATGATGTTTGAACACATCAACTCCCGTGTCTTTCGTGAACAAACCTTCTTTGTGTTTGTTATCCATATTTTTCAAATTAGGAGGTCTTGTTAGGTAAACGTTTCACTGCGATTCATTGACACAACAACCCTGGTTCCGAAATCACTTCGGCCAACGAGGCATCTTTCTTTAAGCTTATAAACTTTATAGGCTTTAATTAAGTTGTTGATGTTCGTGTTTGATTTTGCGAGTTCTTTCTTTTAAACCAGCTTTGCCTTTGGCCAAAGTGTTGGTAGATTTTCCAAGTAAGTTGCTTAATATATGGTTGATCAGTGATGTGTATGACACAACCACAGAATACTAGAATAGGCATGAATTTATCCACCAATTTTCAAAGCGATCGAAGACCCGAAGCGTAGCTCCATGTATGGGAAGTATTGCGCAATAATTGCACTTTCGTGACACCCCCCCAAAAAAGGAAGAAACAGAAAACAGAACCGAAACCTAGGTAGCCCGAGTAATAAAAAACCCAAAAACTCTATTTTTTTGAAGAAAATGCAACAAAGAACAAAGAAAAATTTAAGGATGATATTTCGTAAAATATATTGAGATGAAGAAAATTGCACGTCGCATCCCAGGTTTTGAACTCGATCTCGTTTGCGTGCAAACCGACGATGTTACCACCACACTACTAAAGCAGGCGTCAGAATTTTATCAAAATATTAGGGTTATATTTTACAGTTCTTTCTTCCCATGTTTACATACGTTTTACAAAAGAAAAAATGTTCCTTCCTTCCATTTTTTATGCTAAATCAGTTATAAATAACCGCTAAGTAGTTTTTCAATAAGAAAACTATTTAAAAGAAGATAAGACAAGACGGCAGCCACAGGTAAAAAATACAACGGGCATTGGCAAAACAAAACATGCAATGGATATGATACGTTTAAAATACTTTTAGGACACACAAAATGTCAAAATATAAAACAAAATTGACAGTGATATGATGTAAACAGGGAAACTCGAACAATTCTCTATGTTCGGTGATTACTGAGAGCGACTGCTGTATATTTTTACCGTAGCTTAAACTTTTCGGCCTTTATCTTCGTCGGTTTTCTATTTTGACTATTTCTTTTTTCCCTCTTTCGAGTTTCGGTTTGACGGGTTTCCTTTAGTCAAAACGTTGATTTGTTTCTGTTCGTTTGAAAATGATGTACGTATCCCAAAAACTCTTTTCTCAAGTATTTTTGTCAAGAATATATTAGTTCTTTTTTGTCAAGAACTATATTGTTTCCACTGCCCCACAATCTTCACCGCGCGTGGTCAGTTCACCAGCACGGCTTTGACTCGCAGTTCAGAAAATCCATCGCCGTCGCGATGTTGACTGTTGACCAACTTCAAACCATGCTTCAAACGTACATGCAATTTCATATCAAACAAATCCTTCTGGCGTATATGATGTACTGTAAGTTGTAGGAAGAAACTTCCTGCGTCACAAAACGTCATAAAATGGTCAACAAATAAATAAACTCTCAAAATCTCGATTCCGTTGACTATTGTTGGTTTTCTATAATGCTTTATTTCTATCTTTACGCTATACAGCTTTTACTGCTTTACAATCAATGTTTTATTCGCGGTCTCTGTTCGTACTCTGAAATGTGATCCGTGTCACCGTCTCTACCGGATGTTTATTAATATCAACATCAATAACTAACTATACTAACACTCCTCCCCCGTTTGGGATGAATTGTCCTTAATCATCGTTCATCACCGAACGTTCCTCCGCTTGTTTCCCTCTATCATAATAGGTCAGTCTGGGAACTGGATTTCGAACTCGTTGTGGTCTCTCTCTTGCACCTTCAGTTTCTCTTGCTTCGTGATGGTCATCTTCCGAATCACTGCTCAATTCGGGCAACACTGCTGTGTCGTTGCAAGCAATATCACTGGCTTGTTCTCGATCTTTTTCACCGTCCTCGTTTTCACTCTCCTCGTTTTCACTCTCCACATCGGATTGTTCATCGAGATGTCGTGGACGATCACAATGACGTTTCAGCAGACGATGGTTGACAACCTTTGAGCGCCCTCCTCCTGTAACTGGAATTACCTTGTACGTTGTTTGCCCTAGCTTCTCCGACACCCGGTAAGGGCCTCGCCACCTTCTTGATATCAGTTTCTTTGCAGTTCCCGACTTTTTATCTGGCTGGTACATCCATACTACATCGCCAGTTGTAAAGGGTTGAAATGTTGTCTTCGTTTCTTCTCTCCGTCGTCTTTTCTCTCCCTCCTCGTCAATTAGCTGCTTAACTTTGGCATGTACGTTTCTTTGTCGTTCGATTCGTTCTTCCCATGCTTGCAGTTTGTCTGAATGCGATGTTGTTGTCACTTCCTTGGCCGGTTGAATGACGTCAGCTAAGGTTCGTAGGTTATAGCCGAACACCAGATAGGCTGGCGAGCAACGGGTAACTTTATTCTCTGTGGAACGAATAGCGGCTAAAGCTGCTGGAAGTAGTACATCCCAATCCCGTTGATCTTCTTCCTGAATGGCAAGGGCCAACCGTTCTGCCAGGGTGCGATTCATTCGTTCGACCTGACCGTTACCCCGAGGATTATATGGGGATGAGCGTGTTTTCTTGATACCAAGCCGATCACACACGAGTTTCGTTAGCCGGGCTTCAAAATTCTTGCCTTGGTCACAATGAATATGTTCAGCCACACCATACCGACTGAATACTTCGTCTGTGAGCAACCGAGTAGTTGTTTCTGCTGTTTGATCTGGCGTTGGAAATGCCTCAATCCATTTAGAAAACGGATCCACAAAAACACATAGGTATTTGTTGCCTTGCTTGGTAACAGGAAGGGGCCCTTGAAAATCAATGCTCCACCATTGAAAGGGTTTAGCCGGTACCGGGAGATTTCCAGAAGGAGGACGATCAGGAATAGATGGGTTTTTTCTTTGGAGACACTTCAGGCAACTGCGACAGTAACTGGTAAAATCTCGATACCAACCTCTCCACAAAAATTTCTCCTTTATCACAGCAATCGTCTTTTCTGAGCCAAAGTGACCACATTGATCATGTAACATGTCGAGTACCGTCGTTGCTTCGGATCTTGGTAAGACAACTTGATGTCGGTCGCCTTCAACTCGCTTCAGTAGATCGTTGTGGATCTGCAATTGTTGACCATATTTACCAACGAATCGCCGGACATTTCTGTTCCACTTCGTGGGTTTCTTGCGTGTTGTAACCCATGTTCGAATTTCTGTGACTTCTGGATCTGCCATCTGCAGAGCGACCAGGTCTTGGTGGGACCAATTGCCTTCTAAACTGACAACCGAGAGAAGAGGTGCTCGAGACAGTGCGTCTGCTACCGTCATGAGTTTTCCTGGGCGATGTGTGATCTTAAAGTTGAAACTTTCAACCTCTATTCTCCATCGTGCCATTCTGCGTGTGGGATTCTTTAGTTCCTTCAAGTATATCAGTGGGCGGTGGTCAGTAACGAGAGTGAAAGGTCGAGCTTCCAGAAACATAGAAAACTGTCCCAAAGCAAACACAACTGCGGTCAGCTCTTTGTCCGTAGCCGAATAGTGTTTCTGTTCCTTGGTGAGTGCTCGAGAAGCGAACGCTATAGGCCGTTGGTCCTGGAGGAGGACTGCACCAACTCCGACATCGCTGGCGTCTGTTTCGACCACAAATTCCTTACTGAAATCGGGATGAGCTAAGACTGGAGCAGAAGATAGAGCTGTCTTCAGGGTCTCGAAAGCTTGTTGACAAGTGTTATCCCAAAGGAAGGGACGGTTCTTTTCAGTAAGAGTGGTGAGAGGTTTTGCAATTGTGGAAAAGTCTTTAATAAACCGTCGAAACCACGAAGCCATACCAACGAAACGCCGGATTTCAGCGACTGATTTTGGGCACGGGAAATCTCTCACTGCACGTATCTTCTCGTCATCAGGTGCTACCCCAGAGCAGCTCACCACGTGTCCGATGTACTTCACTTCTGATCGGGCAAAAGAACATTTCGTAGGCTGCAGCTTGAGATTGGCAATTCTGAACTTGGCAAACACTTTATCTAAGAGAATCATGTGTTCCTCAAAACTCCTAGAAAATATGAGAACATCGTCGAGATAAATCAGCAGCTCTTCCCAATTTTCTTCACGAAGGAGGGACATCATAAGGCGTTGGAAAGTAGCAGGCGCCCCTTTGAGACCAAACGGCATAGCTTTAAATTCGTAGAGTCCTCGGTGACTTGTAAAAGCGGTCTTCGGTTGGTCAGCAGGTGCTACGGGCACTTGATAGTATCCCTTTGCGAGGTCGAGTGTTGTGAAATACTTGACTCCGTTTAAGACACTCAGGGCATCATCCACACGGGGAAGTGGCCAGCTGACATTCGCAGTAGATTCATTGAGTTTACGATGATCCACACAGAAACGTGTTGAGCCATCCGGTTTCCGAACTAACACCAGCGGGGAGGCCCATGGACTGGTACTCGGTTGGATTAGATCATTCTCAAGGCCATCTGTTATGAAATTGTCAACTTCTTTTAATCGGTGGAAGGGAATGCGGCGTGGAGGCAGTGCTACAGGTGGGTTGTCTCCAGTTGGAATGTGGTGCTGAAGTACGGTAGTACGGCCAAGCTCGCCATTGACAGAAAACACATCACTATTCTTGTGAATCAGTTTGTACAGGCGGTGTTTCTCACTGGGTTTTAGGTCCGATTCGTTTGCCATTTTTCTAGCCATCTGGTCAACTGTCTGAGGTCGGGAGCTGACATTGGAGCTCGAGTGGACAATTGGTGCAACCGAAGGAGAATATTCAGATGTATGTGTTATGTCAGCATGGAACTCTCCAATGGTAGTTCCTTTCACTAGGGTAACTGATTGACGAGGATCAGGATTTGCAACTTGGACAAATATCTTCTGCCCCTCTCGAACGGTATCCACTGTTTTACCACAGCCAATTTCTTGTCGTTCACAACCAACTAGACTTGATTCAATATACCCTGTAGTTCCTTTTTGGGCAGTTGGCACTGTAGCCTCTAAAACGTATCGAGAACCAGCGGGAATGGTTACTGTGGTGGAGTTATAAATGAGACCAATGAACGGATGGGATTGAGATCCGGGTGGGCAATGTTGGTCTGAACTGGTTCGCCTAGGTAATTGGGGTTGTTGAGCCGGGGCAAGATTTGGCTCTACTACACAGTCGTTGCCAAGATTAAGGCTCAATCCAAGTTGTTGTAAGCAATCCATTCCAAGAATAGCAGGATACGCGAGATTCTCGACCACGGTAATTCGAACGTTTCGTAAAGTTTGTGTACCTACTTGAATCGTTGCCAGCAAATCTTGAGAGACTCCTAAACGTGAGCCATCGGCCGTGTGGGGTTGAAACATCGGTTGTATTCGGTCACCTTTGGCTTGATCGGCTAGTTAGCGAACAATAACAGTGCACTGTGCACCAGTGTCAATGATCCAATTGCACGGTACATTCCAACCGTACCGCGTATTTCTAAACGATTGTTCGTATGCGAAACTTGAGAGGCAGGGGATATTAAAATACTTGGTAATGCGTAGCTGTTCGGAAGTTTTTGCGTCGATTTAGTTCTCGGATTCTTCGTCGGACTCGGCGGAGTCGGTAAACGTCTAAGTGTGTTCTCTGTGTCGATGTTGTCGTCGGTTGTCTGATTACTGAGTTCATCTTGTAAACATGTAAAACGGTTAATAGATATCCAATTAGGTAACATCGATTTGTTTTGATGTGTCAGATGAGTCGTTCTTGCTGGACAAGTCTGACTAGCTCGTCCAGCAATTCTTAGTTTCCCTGGTTCGGGGGTAAAACGGTAGTACAGGCGTTCGCTCTATGGCCAAATTTTCCACAACGAAAGCAATTTACGGCGTCTCCACGACCACTGGTTTGATCAAAATTCTTGCGATGGCAGTTTCGGGCAAAATGCCCAATTTGATGACAGTTAAAGCAACGTGGGGGGGGGGGGGGGGGGGGGGGGGGCACTTGACCGACGGCGAGGCAAGCTTTGACCTTGGGACATTTTCATAACCGCAACAGTGAGCTTTTCCATTTGTGTTTCTAATGTTGACAACCGATCGTCGCTTTTATCTTCGTCTGCAGTTGTCGCTCCAGGATTTTCTGTGGGGTTGGTTAACGAAACAGCGTTGATGACAGTGTTGGCGTTGGACGTTTCGAGTGGACAAGACTGTTCGAAATGTTTCGCGCGTTTCAGGAGATTGTCCAGTGTCTCCGAGTCGTCCATTGTAAGATCGATTTTGCTGCGAATATCATAACGTAACGCTTTTCGAAAGAAACTCGTCGCCAATGTCTTCCGCGTTTCTAGATCTTTGATCTCGGGATAAGCCTTTGAAATCAGACGCAAAATTTCGTAATGAACGGAAGCCACAGTCTGATCGGGTTCTTGTTTGTAGGCCAACAGTTGAACGGCGTATTGTTGAGCCGATTTCGTTGAGCCAAATCTGTCAATCAGAGCATCTTTTAAGGCCTTGTAGGTTTCTTTATCCGTCGGGGTTAGTTCTTCCAAAACTGTTTTCGCACGGCCAGTTAACGACTGAAGAACGCAAGCTACCTTTTCGCCTTCCTCCTTATATTTCTTCGTAATAAAGACAGCTTCTAACTGGACCAAGTGAGCTTCGATTGAGCCGTTTGATATATCCCACGTTATCATTTTAATGCCACCGCTGCCACCAGTGTTGGTTTTCTATAATGCTTTATTTCTATCTTTACGCTATACAGCCTTTACTGCTTTACAATCAATGTTTTATTCGCGGTCTCTGTTCGTACTCTGAAATGTGATCCGTGTCACCGTCTCTACCGGATGTTTATTAATATCAACATCAATAACTAACTATACTAACACTATACATAATTCGGCAAAGAGGTCCGGACACGAGACACAGGAAACCCAATTGCAAGCGCTTTTAAATGACAATACATGTATATGATCGGTTCAATGGTTACCATTGATCTAATGCAAATTCACGCACATAAACTAATATTGGATAGTTGTCTATAAAAACAACAACAGTGTATAGACATGCGCATTGATTTAGTATTAGTCCCACTTTTTATGTTCTAGGCAAACTGTAATAAATTCTTGGTATTTTTTAAGAACAATAACCCCCCACCCCTCGGAAAAGAGAGATAGTTTGTTACGCATAATTTTAATAATTAGCATAAATTAAATTGGTATAAATCAACATTCGGTTCCGCTTCCAGGTTCCTGTATCGCTGCATCGTTGTATCACGAATATCACGAAATAATACTAGCGTACTCCGCACTCCGTACTCCGCACTTCGCGTTTTCTACCAAACCCATCGGAGGCTAAAAGCTTGTTCTGGCTGGATGTTGTTATAATCAGATTAAAATAATTAACTTCAACACAGTGACATAATTAAAAGTGTTATCGCTTCCCAGTATTCTTCGGTTTGCCGAACGCTTCGGATCAAAGTCATCGAATTTAGTTCTTGGTTGTTTGAGACGACTTTATCGTTAAGTTAAGGTTACTGTAGACCTTGAAACTATGTTTTTTAATTTTTTTTATTCCCTGAGAGTGAAGCATTTTATGAGGGCTTTCAGATTCTGGAAAGGAAATCATGTTTTTATTTTGTTTTTTTACTTCTAACAAGGAAAAAGCGCATTATTTACTTTTGTGTGAATAAGTGACAAGACGTTTCTTTCACACGGCTTTTCCCCAAAGAAATGTTTTTAGCTAAAGTAAGAACTTTAAAAAGCTATAAGTGAACACGAATTTATCAGAATCATCTAAAATTGTTATTCGAGTAAATTAATATTCTGGTGACAAACGTATGTTTGGGAATTGTAAAATTTTCAATATTTATCGTTTTACGCGGTCTTGTACGCAAGCCTATTCAACCTCCTGTGCATGAGATTGTGTTTTAGTTGTAATAGTAAAAATTCGATAACTCTAAATGTATTTGGAATTTTTACAAACCCAGACACACTTTTTTGCTGTGATATTTATCTAAACTGCCAATATTCAGAGCATTATAGTAAATAGTTGTTTACTTATAGCATTTCGAATTGGAAATACTGCGCCAGAGGCTAGCTGTGATTGGTCAGTTACTGTATTCGCACCGAGGCTATACATAGTTATGACGTCGCAACACTTTTAGTTCGATATTATAAATAGTTAAAAATGAAAGGTCTGTGTTTGCTTACCTTGATTACAATCCATGTTTATATATATATATATATAGTCAAACCTCTATTAAGCGGCCACCTTCGGGGAATGGCTTTGCGGCCGCTTAATAGAGGTGGCCGCTTAATAGAGTGACGCCAACAATGGGCCTTGGGTGTGGTCAATTGTCCTTTTCTTCAATTATAAAACACTTTTAACAGTAACAAGTAGACTTTGAAAAAAACAACAAGTAATTAACAAAACAGTTTTCAACAACCGAAAAAATAATAAAACAAAGGAGCAACGAAACGAATAACAAAAATGCCAAAGTGTAAATTTAGTGTTCACTTGGTCAAGAGAGAGATCAACACGACAGTTAATGTTGTGGAGCAATGATATTTGGTTTAAAAAGGATAAAAATACAGTTTTAAAAAAGTATAAAAATACAGTTTTAAAAAATACAGTTTTAAACTGTATTTTTTTAAAACTGTATTTTTATCCTTTTTAAACCATATATATATATATATATATATATATATATATATATATATATATATATATATGTAATATATATATAACAATTATACCATGAGCTCGAGTCGTATATGAGCTCATTGCCAACGAGACGCTTCGCCGAGTTGGCTTTGAGTTCATATACGACGAGAGCGAATGGTATATAACTGTTTTATTATCTAGCGAAAACATTTATAACAATAACGAAAAACTTTTAATTTATAACGGAAATCAATCGCTTGAAAAAACTCGAACTTCCGCCACACATATTTCCGCCATGCGCATTTACCTTCACGTAAGCAAGGTTTTCCCTTGACAGTAAACTGATTTGGAGTTCCAAACAGTCTCGGAAATGTGTTTGAGAGCTCTTAGAGTTTAAAAAAGCGTTAGAAACATCGTATATAATTTCTTAAACGTCTCAGGAAAGTGAAACGTTTAGTTTAGTTTAGTTTAGTTTAGTTTAGTTTACAATACAATACAATACAATACTTTATTTAACGTGGTCACTACACTTAGCTAAAAACTAGCCAATTTTCAGGTAGGCCACAAATTAATTTACAAACATATACATACATTTTAAAATAGACAATAAGAAAAACAAAAAAACAACAAAAAAAACAAACAAAAACAATAAAAAAACAAAAAAATAAAAAAAAACAAAAAACAAAATAAAAAAAATAAAAGTAAAATATAATAACTTATTTTACTAAATTAAAGTTGACAGATCAATTTTTTGAATACTGTTTTTAAATTCGTTAAAACTTGTGATTGTTTTTAATGTGCTCGGGAGAGCGTTCCATAATTTGGCAGCTACGTATCTCCACGATTTCAGACCATAAGTTGTCGAATTAGCTTTAGGGATACTTAATATGTCTTTTCCCCTAAGATTGTATGTCAAAGTTTTTAGATTCAATAAATCACTTATACAATTTGGTACAGTGTTTGTATGTATTGATTTAAAGACAGTGCATATAATTTTCTGGAACCTTTGGTTTAACAATGTTGTTTGACCTAACTTCTCCAATAATACATCGTAAGATGAATGTTTATCGTGCAGTACAAAACGTAAGGCTCGTTCGTTCACCTTCTCTAATTTATCCGCTGCACCCTTATTACAGAAGTGCCATGTATCTGCACAGTAATTAAAGTGCGGACGGATAAATGCCTGATAAAGATCTTTTCTTGTTTCAAATGGAAGTAGTTTCCTCATGCGTTTAAGTACTGCGACTTGTTGAGTTACTTTACGGCATATTTTTGCAATGTGTTTCTCGAATTTCAGCTTATCATCTACGGTTACGCCAAGTAATTCAAAGTTCTCGGCTATTGGAATATTTGCTCCCTCACAGAGGAACTGAGGTTTAGATTCAGTCTTGCCCATTATGACGGCTTGATACTTTGAATAGTTTCTTTTCATTGCGTTTTCTTCATACCAATTGTCGATATTGGCCAGATCTTTGTTGATGGCTTTTTCAATTCTGGCGGGTCATGATCGGCGTAAAAAATCTGGGTGTCATCTGCATATGTTGATAGCGTACTATGGTTGATTACGTGCACAAGATCGTTCATAAATATATTAAAGAGAACCGGGCCTAGAATGGACCCCTGAGGAATTCCTACCTACATTTATGTCTTGCCAAGTTGAGAATTGATCTTTTAACTTTACTCGTTGACGTCGGTTTGCGAGATAATCTTGCATAAGGGCAGCAGTCTTTCCATCGGCACCATATTCCTTTAATTTTCGTACAATAAGCTCATGCGGTAAAGTATCGAACGCCTTAGACAAGTCCATAGATACAAGTCCAATTATCTTGTGATTGTCAAGCTCCTTTCTCCACTGCTCTGTCAAACTAAGGAGAGCAGTGTCGCATCCATAGTGTTTTCTATACGCGAAAACATATTTGTGGAATATACCTTCGAAGTGAGGGCTCATTCTTGAATGTATTAGTGTTTCAAAGACCTTTGACAAAGAAGGTAGAACTGTCAATGGTCTATAGTTAAACTTTGTTAACCTGCACTCTTTTTTATAGACAGCGGCGACTTCGCCACGTTTCCATTGTTGTGGTATTTTTGAGGAGTCCAACACATAGTTGAATAGTATACTGAAGGGATAACATAATACATCAGCAGATTCTTTAACCGCACGAGGTGGAATTTGATCACAGCCAGTTGCTTTATTTGATTTCATATTCTTCATTACCTCCTTCACTTCTTGAGAATTAGTTTTCCTTAGGGAGAGTATAGGTGTTGTCGCACTTAAGTTCATTTTTATGTGTGACAAGTCAGGCGTACGCTTTTCTTCGCTATTTGGCTCGGAATGTTCTACGCTTGTAAAGTATTCATTTAGCACTTCAGCTACTTCTTTCTGGTCCCTGATGATTTTATCGTTATCCTTAAGTACAATGCGACTATTGTTATTTCCTTTACGTGAGTTGATATATGGCTTTATTGTTCTCCAAAATTTCCTTTGATCAGCATGTTTTTCCTAGCCTGTGTACAGCCGCTCTCCCGTGAGAAGAAAATTTTGGGGAGAGAGCGTCTGTGAGTTCGAGGCGATAATCGTGTTCCAGGTCACGTGGATTTTAAGTAAATTATAATAATTATTGAATAACTTCATAATACTTTCAAAGTTTCTTTATTATGTGTCGTGAAGAAACTAACAAATTAAAAACTGTATTTGATCAAAAAGACGTGTGTGCGAGAACGAGAGTCTTTGAACAGCGTATTTACTATAAACCAAAGGTCAGACTTCACGGTCAAGTACAATTTCATGTGTGTGGCTTCAAAAACATAGCGTTTTGTCCACACTGTCCGATTGACTGACTGTATCATATTCATAAATGTCGTTGTATGTTTTAATTCCAGTATCACAATTGTCAATTCAGATCTACCATGATTAATAATAACAACCAACTCCTATAAATGTCGAAAATTAGGTATTTTTAAATCGTAGTCTTACCGACGATAGATTGTCCGTTGGAAATACTATTTCAGTTATACAATCAATCTGAATCTGTAATATTTGAAGTTGCTTGGTTTCAGTATCAGCGGCTGCCATAAATTACGTGTAATCAGAAGATAATTTGAAGAATCGAACGAGATACGGCAGTTGTTTACTTCGCTCGTATGTTCGTTGAATCTTCGTTCAACCAAATTATAATTTATGCTATCAGCAGCCAATTAAAACTTGTGTAATACAATAAGACTGTGTAAGGGCCAATCAGATATGGTTCCACGAATCCGTGGAATATCCACGTGACCTGGAACACGATTATCGCCTCGAACTCACAGACGCTCTCTCCCCAAAATTTTCTTCTCACGGGAGAGCGGCTGTACACAGGCTAGTTTTTCCTCACAAAGATTCTTAAAATGTGCTTGAATTGCTTTCCTTCTCAGACTAACAACTTTATTCCTCATAACACGATAGTTTTCCCAGTCCGTCGGGTTTCTGGATTTTTGATACCTCTTCTTATTCCTATCACGTTCTCTCATTGCCTTTCGGGTATCTGTTGTGATAAACTTTGATTCGGCAGACGGACGTCTCTTTGACACTTTGATAGGAGCGTGATCATCCAGTACTTGATTCAACAGTTTTTCCCAGCACCAATATACATCATCCGGATCGTCAAACACATACGCAGTGGAGAAAGGGACTCTGCTGAGATCATCAACGAAAGCAGTTTGATTAAAATTTTTGAAAGATCGCTTAACGACAGTTTCGGCTTTCGGACGCAGCTGTTTAGTATTTAACACAGTATATACCAGGTTGTGATCACTTAGACCAGTCTCGATTAAACCAGATTCTTTCATGAACGCAGGAACGTTCGTGAGGATCACGTCGAGGCAGGAAGCTCTGTTTGCCGAAATTCTGGTAGGACTGTTTATCAGAGAATCTAGGTCATAGATGTCACATATGTCAAGCAGACATTTCCCCTGCTTGTTGTTATTAAGTGGGTCGAGTATATCACAATTTAGGTCACCCAAACATATGATATTTTCACAATTTCGTGTGGCTTCGTCTAACACAACCGTAATTTCTTTAGTGAACGTTGCATTGTCAACAGAAGGAGGTTTATAAGCACTTATTAACGCAAACTGTCTCTGACCAATACGTAGTTCGAGGAGAATAGATT
This sequence comes from Corallium rubrum, assembly GCA_964035015.1. Lineage (NCBI taxonomy): Eukaryota > Metazoa > Cnidaria > Anthozoa > Scleralcyonacea > Coralliidae > Corallium > Corallium rubrum. The sequence goes on from OZ035998.1 coordinate 24,371,743, forward strand.
CGAGTACTCGCCCCGTAGATTTCTTACGCGAAACGACAATGTTATCTCGAATGAAGATGATTATACCCCCGCCTCCCTTCACTCTGTCCCGTCGGAAAAGATTGTATCCTTCAACTTGAAATTGAGTGTCAGGAAACGTTCGATCAATTTTAGTTTTTTGAATTGAGAGGATATTAATCACATTACTTTCTAGCCATTCCTTTATTTCCACAAATTTATTTGGCAGGCTGTTGATATTAAGGTTAGCAATTATGCATTGTTTCCTGTTGTTGTTTCTTACTAGTGTCATTTCAGCTTGAACTCCATCGGTATAGTAGTGGACTCTAAAGTTGAAATCGAGTGTTCTAGTAGACTGCTATCCGTGAAAAAAGAATCACTAAATTTCGGTAGAGCACATGATATACATGTCCAGTCTATATCGGGCTGATTCATGAGGTACTGTAAAGTTGAACTCGACACTTGTAGACATTTTGCATGAAACCACGTATTACAATAGGCACATAACATAGCGTTTTGGTTCTTTCGTGCAGCTTTGACACATTCGCCACATGGATATCTTGGTTTACTTGGTTTTCTTGGGATTTTCTGAGGGCCGGGATTTGACGAAATATCCCCACAGCCAAGCAATTCCCTAGCGATTTGGAAAGAACTGGTGCCATTTGCAGTATAAAGAACTCTGGTGGCCAAGAAGCGTTTCCCTCGCAAGTTGACTTTAACGCTTGTAATATATTTCCTAAAATAATACTTTGTACTGACTGCTTCTGCAGTTAATCCCTGTGTTTTCCAATCATCATCAGAAACTTGTGGGTGTAATAATTCGGCATAAACTACCAATAGAAGCACCAAAAGTAAATACATTGGTGTGGAGCTAACTCTAACATGACCGTTCGCCATGACCGAACACTGTATGTGTTAGTTTAATAAAATTCGTCGCAAAGTACATTACATACACAAAAACATAAATACATACAATAAATACATTGATTAATTAATACATACATACATACATAAATATGACTGATACGCGACAGGGGGGGACAGGAAAAACATCCCAATTGATAACCTCCCCTAGTGATAACCTCTCCCAATTGATAAACATCCCAATTGATAACCTCCCCTTTAGTCAGCTGTTATTTACTTTTTATTATACAATACTGATGCAATCTCGATTGTGATTGGCTAACAACCTACAGATAATTCTCGATGTCTTGCCACCTACAAAATGGCCAGCAGTTTGAACAAAACAAACATGGCGGCCGTCCTTAGGAGTGAGGATCAGAAGCGAATTAATCCGGCGGATTTGGCACGTTTTGTTGACGCTAAAACCACCAAGAAAAAACAAGCGAGCTACACATACAGCTGTTAGAGTTTAAAGCAGTATTTGAAAGAGAAAATTGCATTTGAAAGCGAAAAAAGTTAGCGAACCTCGAACTGAAGACGGTATGAATATTTACTATTTTTACCTAACTTTGTAAAAAACTTTCTAAAGGCTTCTACATTTATAATTGTATAATAAAACAATTATTGAATTCGGTTATCGCATGATATCAAGAATTATCAAGGCCTCTGTTTGTGTTATCCGCCTCAGCCTTGAGCCTTCGGCTTCGGCAGATAACACAAACCTCGGCCTTGATAATTCTTGATATCATGCTCAACCTCATCCAATAATTGTATAATATTGACATAAAATATTTAGCATTTAAAAAGTTATCAAAAAGCCGAAAACGTTTGGAAAAATTGTTGATTTACGGTCTTTTATAGCATACAAATAACATAGTTTCCATTCATAATGCTTTATTTCTCTAGAAAATATATTTTACTGGTTACTACATTAATAAATATACGTATGTTTATGACTTGTATTTGGTTTAACAAAATATTATTGTCAACTCGGTAATAAGTAAGGTTTTGTAAAGCTCTCAACTGCCTTTTTCTGTAGCTTTTTTTTTTGTTAAATTCGTAATTTTTCTATTCTGTTTAATGTGTTATTTGTTGACTGTTAGTTTTCACTCAGTTCAGTATTTTCGAGTGCCAAGTGCCTTTACACTTCTTTCGTGTTCAAATGACGTCAAACGAACCTTATAAGTGTACATATGTGCAGGAGCGGTATGTTTTATTTGTTTTATAAAATAAGAAGAATAAAAGACAAGCTAAAAGTGGGATAGATTTTCCCGCCATATATATATATATATATATATATATATATATATATATATATATATATATATATATATATATATATATATATATATATATATATATATATATATATATATATATATATATATATATATATATATATATATATATTGGATTGGCTGCAAAACTCATGAATTAGTAATGAATTTCACAAATATATATATATATATATATATATATATATATATATATATATATATATATATATATATATATATATATATATATATATATATATATATATATATATATATATATATATATATATATATATATATATATATATATATATATATATATATTGGATTGGCTGCAAAACTCATGAATTAGTAATGAATTTCACATATATATATATATATATATATATATATATATATATATATATGTATATATATATATATATATATATATATATATATATATATATATATATATATATATATATATATATATTTGTGAAATTCATTACTAATTCATGAGTTTTGCAGCCAATCCAATTTCAGAACTTACGTCACATGTATACCCCTGTAAACCCCATACAAACTAAAACCAATGATGCTAATTAGTTACAACCACTAGTGGATGTATACTCTTCTGATACAACCACTAGTGCTTGTAACTAATTAGCAAATTAGCATCTCAATATCCCAAAGGGATTTTTACTATTTATTCATTTCACAAGTTGTTTATTCGGCGAGTGATTGTATATTCAATACAACAAGGACGCGAGTGTTGTAAACATTACATATATATATTTTCGCTTACCTCAAAAGTCTGACTTTTGAGGTAAGCGAAAATCTATATTTGCTCTAACTATATGTTATCGAGCACTCTTTGCGTTTCGTAGACCAAAACCCACACGTACATATATATATATATATACTCTAAGATAATCTGCTAAACGGTGACTTTTTTCTTAGGCATGTTTTACAAGCTGCTTACTGAAGATTTATGATGAACTGGATAGTCGAGTAAAGCCACTTTGCGTTTCTTTAAAACTTTGGGCCAAGGTACAGTAATCCCAATTCATATATATACCCTATGCAATTTTTTGTGCAACTTCTCTGGCAATTTTGTTGCGACAGTGTACTTGTGCGATTTTTGAACGGACTGTACAGAATCGCCACGCCTAAATTGTTTTTTGATTCATTACTCGGGCCACTGTAGTAGGCCGAGTCTAGGTTTCGGCTCGGGTTTCCCCCCCTCACGATTTTGCATTCTTTCACATTTTACTTCCCCTACTATTCATACTTCCGGCGAGTTGTTTGCCGTGTGATAGGATTCTGTTGTGAGGCCGTGAGTCATGTTGTATGTTCTTTGCTCCTTTCGTATTTGGAGTTGGACAAAAAGTTCAACAGCTTTGCCTTTTGATCAAGGTGTTCTTGCACGTTGTTGGTAGATTTCGAAACTTATTGACTGACTTTGTAGTTTATCTAACAGTGATGTGGCTGACAACTCCTTGATCTCTGTGAAGTATTCGCCACATTCACCCTTCGATCGAGTCAAGCTCCGCGCACTTGCGCCATGCAAGTGCACCGAGCCTGAACGAAGAGTGAATGTGGTGAATACTTCACACAGGTGAAATGTTGAAATGGCCATTTTCAGACAATCCAGGGCGAATGTCGTTGGAACTTTAAGTGAAAGTAGTCAAAAACAGAGACTGAAGTGTCCCAACGATTTTAGCCAGAATTGTTGTAATTAAATATGGGATCTTGAATGGAATTGTTTACGAACAGTGTAGTTGTTTGTAAAAGGTCGATGCCCTTGTTTTGTTCGTCTGTTGTTCTTTTACCCTGGGTGCCAGAGGTTCTTCGACGCTTGTGAAGGATAAACTGGGCATGCAAGGAAGCCAGGCGGTAAAGTGGGAAGGACCAACCTGTTTTTCGCCCTTGCTTTTCGGATTGGCCTTTCCAACTTTACCACTTAGCTTCCGTGCGTGCCCGATTATCTTTCACGAGCATCGAAAGACCTCTGGCACCCAGGATATTGCTCTTTCGAATTGTTGATTAGTTTTGTCACCTAAAATTTAATCACAGTCAGTGTATCAGTTTTTTTAAAACTGTGAAAAATTAAAACAGTCTAAATTGTTGTCATCGTCTTGCCATAGCTCGATGTTAACATTTATACTGTATCTACAAAGTGTTGTGTAGTGCACGAGTATATACAGTGCAGTTACTTAGTTGTTTACGTTTTCTTGTACAATCATGCGCGCTTAACGTATATTATACTCTTCCTTATAGATTTGTAAAGTTGATTGCCAAGCAACAGGAACTTTACCTTCTTATTCATTCCTTTTAATGGTTGTTCATTTTCTACAACAAACTAAACCCCCAGTTTTACCTGTCATCCACGAAAAGGTAGAAAAATCGTACAGTATTGTCGATCTTGTTTACAGTTAAGGTTGGCTCCATACAGTTTCTTGTTAAATGGAAAATACAAGTTTGAGAGTTCAAAACGCGTTCATAAAAAATTTGGAAAAAGAATAAAACTAAATGTCATGCATAGTTAAAAAGTCTGACAATCAAAAACTGTTACCAAATAAATAGCAACAGTTGTTGCTATGGCAACAATGACGTTTCAAAATGGCTGCCAATTACCCTTCAAACTAATTTAATTCGAAAAAAACTTTGGTAACCCCCAATTTTTTTTTCATTAACTTTTCTTGAGGTATGAGTAATCAATAGGCCGATTTAAAAAAAATTCTGTAGAACGAATAATTTTTTTCCCTGTGTTTAAGAAATTTGGTTCTACAGAATTTCTTAAAAATCGGCCTAGTGATTATTCATACTTCAAGAAAAGTTTTAATAAAAACAAATTGGGGGTCACCAAAGTTTTTTTCGAATTAAATTGATTTGAAGGGTAATTGACAGCCATTTTGAAACGTCATTGTTGCCATAGCAACAACTGTTGCTATTTATTTGGTAACTGTTTTTGATTGTCAGACTGTTTAACTATGCATAACATTTAGTTGTATTCTTTTTCAGAATTGTTTATGCACGTGTTTTGAACTCTCAAACTTGTATTTTCCATTTTTAAAGAAACTGTATGGAGCCACCTTAAGTTATACAAATAATCATTATTCTGGAGACCTACTTCACCTCAAGACAATACGAGAACGTTAATATAAGAGCCTATATATAAGAGCGTCTTATAAGGCGCGACTTACACAGGACACGGCTTACATAAGACACGAAACACTCGCAAAAAGTACAAAAACTGATGTTTGCGTCTTACACAAGACGCGACTTGTCCAAAGCGCCGTATAAATAGGTCAGTTTGCGTCTTGTGTAAGCCGCGTTTTATCAGCTGTCGTATAAACGGCCCTAATGTGATTCACAAAAAAAGTCTTAGAAAACAATGGCGTTACATATAGAATTCAGCTCGCGAAAACCCGCGCGACAGCCCTTCGTATTCCCGCCAAGGCCTCTAATTCCGATAGGCAGATTCCAATTGGCCAAATCACAGGCTCTCCTACGAGGCCATCACATCTCAACAATATTGTTAACTACGTAGTTGTTCACAGAATGCAGCGCAACATTGTCCAAGATTGTTTACGCATGTGGACAAGTTTTGTAGGCACCACTGCGCTTTAGCCTAAGCTTATATTGCAGTTTATAAAATAAGGTGTCCTCTACGCACGCTCTGATTGGCTAGGCTCCGTGCATTTATGAGAGAACAGAGATCATGAATGACGTAAAATGGCGTAGAATGGCGTCAGCTGGCCGAAAAAGCCCACCAAATGCCTAAACTACCTCACTTTTAGTTTGATTTATCCTCTTCTTATTTTATAAAACAAATAAAACATACCGCTCCTGTGCATATGTACTCTTATAAAGGTACGTTTGACGTCATTTGAACACGAAAGAAGTGTAAAGGCACTCGGCTATCGCCTCGTGCCTCTACTCAACTTCTTTCGTGTTCAAGTGACGTCAAACGTGCCTTTATAAGAGTACATATGCCCGGAGCTTTATGTTTTATTTGTTAAATATATCTTGCATTACATTAAATTAAATTAAGTTAAATTACAGTACATTACATTACATTACATTACATTACATTACATTACATTACATTACATTACATTACATTACATTACATTACATTACATTACATTACATTACATTACATTACATTGCATTACATTGCATTACATTACATTAAATTACATTACATTACATTACATTACATTACGTTACATTACATTGCATTGCATTGCATTGCATTGCATTACATTAGCTCTTTACAGCATCTAGATAACATTTAATAAAATTCTGTGTTTTAGTTGGGTGATGAAGATATAACCAAATATTTTGAAAATCCAAATTTCTCTGAAGAAATTCTGGCTAAAATTGTAAGTTATACTTACAGTGTTTATTGTTTTGCATATGATGTAGAGGAACGTTTTAAGGAGCTAAAGACTATATAACATGCTTTTTTCAAGTTAGAAAATCTTACCGAATATAATGTATTGTAATAGTGTAATATTGGTGCAATGTAGTGTACCCTAGCTGGTTCCAGAGGTTTTTCTTCTTCATAAATTACATGGTGGCACAGTAGAGGTGAAAAAATTGATAGGAAATGGTATGATGATTAATCAAACCATTGTGAATAGAAGTATACATGCATGATCTGGAAGCCCGGCAAACTTCAATGGGCATAGTCAATAGAGATATGATGTAGAAACTCGGCAAACTTCAAAGCGCTTATAATGAGCTGTGATTTTATGTTGAACCGTACCTTACACCGTGCACATCCTTTGTTTTAGGTTTATTAATATTTAAATAGCACGGTCGAGTAATTGGACTGAAACGTTGCCATTGGATAATTCGTTCCTTATACTTAAAATACAATGGGTTCAATGGCCGTTTACCGTGCACAAAATTGCATAAAGGCGAACAAAAAGTTAGAACAAAGATTTTAGCTGAGTTTCCAGACCATATTTTGAATGACATATGGTTGAGGGGAACCTGAATTTGCACAAATTCTTTGTTTTATGTTTATTAATACTAAACAACATTAAACCGAAATGTTGCTATTGGATGATTGCTTCATTATACAGAAAAGACAATGCGTTCAGTAACCGTGAAAGTGTACAAAACCGAACAAAAACAGAAAACAATGACTTTTGTCGGGTTTCCAGACCATGTATTCTATTTGACTATGATCAAGCTGCTCCAATAGATTATACTGCATGATTAAATAATTTTTAAATACAGTGATATGATTAGTCGACCTATATTAGATTAGACTATGATATTTACAGCCAAATATATAGTATGAAATGCATGGAAGTGAGGTTCATACCGCTTCTTACAAGAGATTTTGTCTCCTTTCCCGCTCCAACACGTAACTTATAAGGAGAGAAGAAAATCTCGAACCAGGGAAAACGCACTAGTGCTGAGTATTGATTTGTGTATTTACATGTACTAGAGAAGTAACTGGACTACAACAAACACTGACTGTCTTGGAGCGTTATGGCTTGGATTACTAAGGTTTGTTGATCAAAAGTTTGAAAGTTATAAGGGCGTCGACATTAGCGGCATGTTGGGATTCTTGGCGATGTTTATGTTATTGCTGATAATGGTGATAATATTGATGGTGCTGGTGATGAATGGTGGTATTTATTTACTTATTTATTTATTTATTTATTTATTTATTTATTTATTTATTTATTTATTTATTTATTTATTTATTTATTTATACAGCTTTCGTTGTGAAGCAATCTCGTTCCCAGAGCCCACGTTCCCCTTACCCATCGGGCGGGAAACGAGAGACTCTGGGATAATCCGCGTTCACGCCATCACAGGATTCTTGTTATCCGGAAGAAGACTTATATAGAGTTCACTGTGTTCATCAGCCAATGAAATATCGATGTGAAATAGATTATCCCAGAGTCTCTCGTTTCCCTGGTGGGGAACGTGGGCTCTGGGAACGAGATTGGTTGTGAAGCAAAAATAATTGATGATAATTGATAGTCTTAATTATCTCAAGCCTAGAATGTAGTTCAACCAGTCCATACAATAAAAGCCCTTTATAGCTTTGAAAAAGAACACAAGATCTCTGATTTCGTGCTAAAAAGAAATAGGGAGGAGGTTAAGCTTCAAGAGTCTGTCTTTATAAAATTGGGAAGCAAGTGCGGAATTTCCTAAAATGTACTTGGTTGCTCTTCTTTGCACTTTTTCAACAATTCGTACAGTAGGCCTCCACATAACCAGAAATTTGGGTCATTTGTGCCACTGCTCTCGGTCAGCGGCTATATTCGCCAAACAATATAATTATGTATTCTAGAATATCTAATGAGTGTGATTCTACTGTATTCTAGTGTTTCTCATTATTCAGGTCATTGAGTTCTTTAGAATTCGCCTAAATCTTGCACGATAAGGACTGTGAAATCAAGCAAGTTCAAACGCTTTTGGAAGTACTATGCTAGAGACATATGAGGACCTTTATATGTGCTCTCGAAGTGGACTGACTCATGCCGAATGCAACGCGAGTCGGGCACTTCGCATCGCCTGTACCGTTGCTGGTCAATTTGGCCAATTTCTAGAACCTGTTTGCAAAGATTACTATGGCTAACACTATGGATAGTGGCGCTTTCAGTGCAAAAATAAGACGAGCTAGGGAAGTACTTTGTCGTCGAAGTAAGGAAACGTTTTTTAATTATAACTGTTCCTTAGTCCATACTGAAGTCAAATGGAGTCGGGCAAAGAAGAAATATGTCACCGTTTAAGCAAAATTTGAATTATTATGTGCTCTCCTTATTATTTACTGTTGAGAATCTCCATTATTATGGTCCTTAATACGCACGCGCGCCACCATCTTGTCCCAAATTTCTGGTAATGAATGGTGAGTGGTGACCACACTTCACTGGCATAACCTAGACGAGACCTCAGCAAAGTCAGATACAGTACGCGACGAACAGTTTGGTCGAAGCGATAGTCCGTCGTTCTGTACAAGGATCCAAGCATTTTATTGGCCTTTGATGTTGTTGAGAAGATGTGGGACGCCCATTTCAGAGCGACATTTACTATTACTCCCAGATCTTTTTGATTGGTGGTCAGTGATATATGATGGGTACCAATGGTGTATTCATTTACAATCGGGGTTCTTTTTCGTGTAATGCCCAAGGCCTGGCGGGTTTTTTTGGTTGAAGTTCATTTGCCATTTTGAAGACGAATCGGAAACCTTATCAATCTCCTGCTGTAATAATGTTACATCCGAATGGGATTTTATGATACGAGCTAACTTGGTGTCATCAGCGAAGAGGTATACCAATGTCTTATCTGATAACCCATCAGATAAGTAATTGATATACCAAAGGAATAATAAATGGGGGTAATAGAACGACGAGGAGTGCTATTAATGCCAAAATCATATGAGTGATTACAAAATCGACTGACCGCGAAGCGGGAGGTTGATTTGTTAATCACGAATATGATTTGGCATTAATAGCACGACTCAGTTCGTTCTATTACCCATTAATTATATATCCTTTTGTAATCAGACATGTCCTCGTCTTCTTTGTTTTCAACAGCAAATACTTCATAGTAGCCCAACTTTTGGGTTCTAGACCTAGGCCTCTCAACATGGCCCGCAAAAAATGCAAATTTCAGGCAGCCATTTCTTTTAATATACGGAGACTCGGCGAGGAGTTTTTTTAATAATAAAGTGAATTTATACAATTATATGTGAGGTAAAACTGGGAGTTATTGATAAAGAATGACAAAAACCAAAAATGTGAGTAATTTAGTGCTGTTTGTCTTTTCTTTATAGAGTGTTTATACGCATGTATTTATAAGCCCTGAGAAGGGCCAAAAACGTATTTATGCCTAAGAACATCAACTGTATTACTATTATAGCAAGACGCCTGCTCGGGCGTTTACTCGAGCTACTGGTCCCTGGTGAGGGTGCTAATCTCGACACGCGTGGAGTCCATTTTACACGCGTGTAGAAAAAGCGAGGGAGACGAAATCTGGGAAATAGTTTATATATATATATATATATATATATATATATATATATATATATATATATATATATATATATATATATTATTATATGTCTTGCGAGTCCGAACTGGCGTATTGAACGCTGTTACGTACTTTACCGTACGGACTCGGTGTACGGACCCGCACAAAAACAACAAACTACAGCGAAACAATTTGTGAGCAAAATTAAACGAAATAGCGAAAAATGGACGGCCAATTCTATTATCCGGAGGAACTAACCGACGAAGATGATATATTAAATGCTACGGAGACAGAGTACATTAGAGAAAAAAAGCAAGCCATTTTAAAACGCCGGGCAAACCTCGCAACCTCGCAAGACGTACTGTAGACGATAATGTTTTCTCTAAATTATTTCTCGTTGTTGTGGAGACATATAATAAATTCCTTATTAACCTCACAAGCTCGGTCCGTACGGGAAAATATTTTGCTTTCGATCTTTTGAGTACAGACCTCGCCCTTCGGGCTCGGTCTGTACTCAAAAGATCTCAAGCAAAATATTTTCCCGTACGGACCTCGCGCTCGGTTAATAAGTACTTAATATATATATATATATATATATATATATATATATATATATATATATATATATATATATATATATATTTATTTATTTATTTATTTATATATTTAACAAATAGAAAATCGCTTGCGTGTCTCTGTACTGTGATACAAACACGAATGACGTGATTTCAACCGGAAAACATGCCTAGTGGAAACACGAGGCGAAGTCGAGTGTTTTCACACATTTTTTCCGGTTGAAATTGCGTCATTCGTGTTTGTATCACAGTACAGAGTCACAAAAGCGATTTTCTATTTGTTTTATAAAATAACTAACCGTTTTACGAGGTAAAAAACCAAGGAGAAGCCACCAAAGTGACCGAGACTCAGCTGACGAATGATGGCGTAATCAAATAAATACGCCAGTGATTACGTGAGATTTAACCAAACAGAGCATGCGTTGTACAATATAAAATGAAAATGACGTCAAACGTGTCTCTGTACTCTGAGTGAAAATGGCTCTCGTCCAATCAGAGCGTGCGTAGCATACCTGTTATTATATATATATATATATATATATATATATATATATATATATATATATATATATATATATATATGTTTGGTACGGGGTCACGCGTACCAATTGTTGGGCACTGGTGACTAGCGACGAAGAAAACTATAAACTCTCAAGCAAATAGTATTTTGCTTTCGTTTATTTGATTATTGAAACGAAACGAAATGGAGCACGAAGAAAAGAAGGATACAAACAACCCGTTTAATATATCTTGAAGAGAAACCAGAGAACTTGAAGAAACCAAACGCCGTATGGTAAACAAAAACTCGATCAGAATTGCAGTGTTTGTAGTAACTCCGTGGTCAAAATGCCAAATCATTTTAAAGTTAACGGTAGGATTCTTGTTGTTTTCATGTTTTTGCTTATTAACCTAAACAATATACAGCTTCACGTTTTCGTGCTTTCCCTTTGCTCGTCCAAACCATAAATCAGCTTAACTAAAGCTAACTTAAAAGTAAAACACTGCCTTTATATACACCTTTTATTATTAAATACTCATGGGCTTTGGCGATTTTTTTGGATGTATTTCCAAATTTTCGACTGAAACGTCTGTTTAATACTTCTTTCTAGAATCCGATTCTACCGAATTGTTTTTATCTCGGACTCTAATATAAATGTAATTTTTGAGCTGTTGACGTTTAATTTTGCCTTTGCAAAACATGCATGTAATGTATAGGGAAGCCATTTAAAGCTTGTTAAATAATCCCTTTTGAAACCTCCTAAAAACATAGTTTGAACAACCAGTATTTAATAATGAATTCTAAGTTTTGCTTTGATATGTTAAATCAGTTTAATCATCTTCTCCATAAATTATAGAATTATCTTGAGGATTATCATTTGTTTATGTATCTGGGTGGGGGGTGTTTCAAAAAAGCATTTAATAAAAGCGGGCGAGGGGTTGTTGCATTCATGTATTTCTAGCAGGGGCGTAGGAAGCTTGATAAACTTAGGGGGGCCGACTTCCACGAGGCGCCAGCATGGTTGGCTCCGAGCGGTAAAATTTTGAAAATTTGGAGTCTCTAGATCGTCGGAAATGGTATTTTCAGAGTCTCCTCTACCTCTTTCGTTAGGCCCTTTCATTAATTTCATTATTTTTGGGGGCCCCGAAAGCTTTTGCGGCCCCCGTTTATAAAATATTGGGGGGCCGCCCCCCCCCCCCCCGGCCCCCCTGCTTCCTACGCCCCTATTTTCTAGTATGTGTATAAACCTGGCAAGTCGAACATAAAAATGACAAGCTGCAATACACTAAAATCTAAACACATTTTTCGCTCACAAATAACGCTCGTAAATAACTATGCCTCTTGCTGTGGGAAAGTTGTCAATGCAATTCCACCAAGTTATCTTATGTTATGACAAAATGAGTTCCAAGCCCGGACAGGTGATCACCATTAAAATACTATAACTCAATCTAATTGGGCTTTACTCCGGTCCTCAGTGGCGAGATGCAATGCGCTAATAGCTTGATTATTAATGCGATGGTACTAAAAGCTATAGTCATAAAGTATGGTAGTAAAGCTTTAAGACTAAGTAGGCCAATCAAATTAACATCACTAACAACTCGCACAATTTGACTACTACAGTATTAAAATAACTTCCTTACAAAAACGTGTCAAATAATAATGCAATCTAGTTAGAAGGTAAAGGAAATCGCTTGAGATAACAAACATCTCGAGTATGACATTGGAAAGTTTAATAGTGAATGAAAAGATATGCATACCTGCAGTAAAAGGTAGAATAAATGTTTGCGCATTCGTGACACAGATTTTGCATGACATTGACAACTGCAGCATCCAGTTTAATTACTCCATTGATATATAGACTTGAAATTACTCCATTGATATATAGACTATTCGACTTTTTGTCATTTACATCGACAATATGCTATAATGCTTTTTAACAGCATATTTCGCTCGTGGACTGCCATAGGTTTTTGACATTGTTGCTTGACCATGAAGTTAATAAGCTAATTTTGTTTTCTTAGAAGAATGTTATCCATTTCCGTTCGGCAATGTACACGATCCTTGTCAGTTTATGATGCTTAATCAGACTGCTGAACACATGCATGTTGGCCATATAAATTGTCTCGTCGGAATATTAAATCGTCCATGCAACGTCCATTAAGAAGCTTTCAAAAACGTTTATCATCAATTAAGAAGTGACTACGATTCATACTTAAAATACTTACTAAATTTGTAAAAACTTCCTCTTGAATATCTCCTGTCATAACAATGACTTATGAAATACTTGGTGTACAGTAGTTATTTTGGCTTCGGTGGTTTGTCGTGAGTCAATCGTTTTATTCTGTGTTTTGATTGGCTCCGAAGGCATTCTTTTGTTGACTTAACTTACATGCACGATAGCATTAGTATCTACTCGCGCATGCGCAGTAGATACAAAAAACAAACACAGAACGGAGCTGAAACCTAGACTCGGCCTACCACAGATAGCCCAAGTAATAATTGTAGTGGGCATTTAGAAGAAAATCAAAGACAGCACAGTAAACAGTATCTTGAACATTGCAGTGCCCCTTCGCGTAGGGGTGCATTAAATATTTACATAGCTCATAAGTTACATGTAAAACTTGGCAGATCAGCGGGCTAAAAACATTTTAGCCCGCTGAATTCTCCATTTTAGCCCGCAGAATACACCATAATGTCCGATAAAATTATTATAATTGTGAATATGTATGATTTGATTGTGGTTATATTGATTATTTTGATTTGACATTACAACACCATTAGTGGTAATGTTGCTAATTATACTGATGATGATGTTGATAGTATTAATCACAATCTTAGGATCACCATCCGTGATCGTGTCTTTATGATAATAAACACAACGTTCTTTTCGAGCTCCCACAATACATTATATAATTATGCATTTAAGCCTTGCCTAACTCTACAAATTCTAGTCTGTAAGCCTTTGTTTCTGTTTTTAATTAGGTACTATTCTGATGAGACGAAAATTGAGAACATCGTTATTAATGTCAGGCAAGAAAAAAGCATTTTGCGATCATCCAGAGACGGATGGGGAAAGAGGAAATATGCAATTGAAGGTATAGGTATTTTGTGTATATTATCGAGTCATTGTTCTGATGACGATACGAACATGCAGGGTTGTGCTGGCCAACATATAATCAATAGTGTTGTGCTGGGCAATTACTTGTTTGAACAAGTACTTATTAAAATGTTGACAATGTCGTCTATTTTAAAATACGTTGAAAAAAGGACGAGGAAGAACTGACTTTATTATGGGCGCCGCCATCTTGATTGATGACTTCAAATGATTGCAATCAAATGGTATAGCATGACTGGTCTAGCCTTGTTGTTTTGGTGGGTCAGTATTGTGATGAGTGGCGAAACTTCACACGATACAGTCGGTCGGTCGGTCGGTCGGTCGGTCGGTCGGTCGGTCGGTCGGTCGGTCGGTCGGTCGGTCGGTCGGTCGGTCGGTCGGTCGGTCGGTCAGTCAGATAGTCAGTCAGGCATAGTGTAAACTATTGTTAATTCCGGGGGTGTAGAGACGTAATTATTTTGTAGTCTTTCGGTACTTCGAAGACTGATATTAGTGGGAAATGTTAATGCAAACCTTCTAAACAATGATTCGACCACGATTAACCAAAGGTTACGATTAACCAGGTTACACTGCGTATTTAAAAAATTATGTTAGATTGCAGAATACCCATCCAATTTCACGACTTCCGCTTGTTATTAATCAGTCTTGAGCATTGACAAATATTTGCCCAAAATTCGTCTAATAGAAGTGCTTCGTTCTTTAAAGTCACTCGTCCAACTGGATAATAGGGGTTTACCAGTGACTTTAGTGAGGCCATTTAAAACAAGACGCCTGCTCAGGCGTTCACTCGGGCTACTGATTTCTGAAAGCTTCGCGTAGCCTGTGCGTACTCTAGCAAGACTATATGGCAATGGCAATGCATAATTACATAGATTTTCACAAATAGAATGAATCTATGATCTTATATGAACTGCTGCGGTGCAGGAAACGCCGAAGGTTTGCTAATGTAGTATAAATGTAAACAAGACCGTTTTTCTGAAAATTAAACAACGGATCTAATATATTTAGTAGACAAAACCTATACAGGGTGTCCCAAAAAAATTGCCCCCCATCCATTTATGAGGTGCACCTTCTTTAATTATGGCACAAGAAGTAAATTTTTATTTCACGCCGAAAGCCCATCCCTCCTTTGTTGTCTTCTCGCCTTCTGTAGTCATTTAAAGAGGCAACATCAAAATTTGAACTTGTCCACATTATGTATGCTACGTCAAGATTTGGAAATCTTCTCCCTAAAGGCTTCCCTTGTCTTTATTGGGCTTCTTGTTTCATGATAGGAAAGTACCATGAATGCTCTTTCCTCGGGAGTGAATTGTTGTCCAACAATCTTAAGACGGATGAAGTAAAGTACACTTCTGCCTACATGGCAAACATGAGCATTGTTATTACCCCAAGGAACCCCACATGATTTGATGCCGCATTGCTTCATTTGGAATCAAACTTTATTCCCCTGTGGTCAGTTTTCACATGCATATGTATTCAAACTTGTATTCCGCACTCAAACAAAGCTGTGGTCAAAACGGGATGGGCGACATTCGTTTGGGACACCCTGTATTTTTCTGAGGTAGCATAGATAATTTGCATAATTTGGGCAAGTTCAAATTTTGATGTTGCCTCTTTAGATGACTCCAGGAAGCGAGTAGATAACTATTTAGCTCTGAAAATTTCAGACAACAAAGAAGGAGTGATGGGCTTTCGGCGTGATATAAAAATTTACTTCTTGTACCCAAACTAAAGAAGATGCAGTACAAAAACGGTGGGGGGCATTATTTTTTGGGACACCTTGTAGTGTCGGATTCGGCAGATTCAAGCGATCATTTTGATATAGAATTTATTTAAATTCGGACAAACAGAAAATATTTAAACATGTTTAAAAACACACGTTTCCAAATGTAATACGACACGCGATATCTAGACATGCACTGAACATGTTCAATATATTGATATCTTACCTGTATTTGCTCTATTCGGTGTTTATTATACTTGCATTTTGTAGTTGTCGGACTATAAAGCAGCAAGACCAGGACCAACCTGTTTTTAAATAGCTACTATAACTCGGTCACTTGCAAAGCCATTCAAACAAGTAAACAACTGAGAAACAGTGAAATGTCTTGCAAATGGTAATAAAAGCTTCGTTCAAAAGAGACAACCACTGATCATCTGGAGAGAACTCGGCCAAACCTCGGTTTCGCAATTATTAAATATGACTGTTCTCTGACGTCCTTCACCCTTCAGTTTAAAGTTTTCAATTATTTTTAACACACCTTGATTTGCTGATAGTCCGACTACTCTGACATAGTTTGTTTGAGACGACTGTTATGTAGTGTGCCAAGAAATGTCGTGGAAATACTCAAAAACATCGATAAAATGGCAAGAAAAGCTTCGTTCAAGAGACAACTCGCCATGAAAGTGAAATCTCGGTTTCGCAAAGCCTGGTGGGACAATATCGCGACCCCAAAAAGACAATAACACGACCGAAACCTAGACTCGTCTACCACAGGTAGCCCGAGTAAAAATATCCCGGTTTATCATAAGCGCCCGCATAAAATTTTCTTGCCACACTGTTTCATGTCAGTCTCTCGCACCGAACATCAGATACACAAACACGCGGTAAGAACATTCTTCGCACGCTGAGCAAAGCGGTAAAGTCAAACGTTGAAAATAAATATTTCGACCAGATTAACTTAAGGTTACGATTAAACAGGTAAGCGTACACAGGCGTATTAGATATGTTGAGGGTGACTAAAATTTAGTTGAAACCTGAGCTTAGCAGTAAAATGTTATTCATATCAGGAGTCGCATTACGTTGTTTTGCCAAACGTAATTAAAAAGAATAAATAAATTATTTGAAATATGAAAAGTTTAAGCGTTGCTTTTCTAACTATACACTAAGCGTTTATTTATTAAACATCAATTGTTGATTACTGCATCTAAAATCTGGCCATGGCATTGCCATTTACCTTGTGCAGTCAATTACGTTAAACTAACACATTTTCACTACATGTATATAACTTTACACTATCCTTGGGATCTAGTTATCGTCGGGTTCAGCTCACTTTTCAATGCGCGGTTCGCAAGTTCGTTGCCAAGTTTCAAATTACGTTTCTTATAATTCAGAAGTTCATCATGAAGTTCGATTTGATGTTTGAATGTTCGATTCGAAGTTCACCTTTGTAGTGTTTTAGTATATTTGTATTTATTATGTTTGGGTTCCCTGTGTTAACAATCTGTATATAGCCCAGTGGGTTCCCTTTAATCATTCTTTAATTCCAAATTACCAACTACGTAGCCAAAGAATGGCGCAAAGCTGATCTTCGAATCGAACATTCGAACCTCAAATCGAACTTCGTAATGAACTTCTAAATTTGGAAAGTACCTAATTTGAAACTTGGCAACGAACTTCCGAACCACGCGTTGAAAAGTGAGCTGACAATAACATCAAGACAATAACATCAAGATGAATATGATGTTTCAATTCGAATTCGTTCAAGGAAAACACTAAAACAACTACATAGCAGTCTACTACTATGCTACTATTCGTTTACAATCATTTGACGTCAGCATTGAATATGGCGACGTTTATTATCAAATCAGCTTTTACTCTATGTAGTATGCAATATTTTGGAAAACTAAATTATTTTTGAATTTTTTGTTAACGCATTTTCGAAATAAACTATATATTGCCAACATTTTGATGTCAACAATGCAGATCTGAACTTTGTTCTTCGTTCTTTGAACAATATTCTAACTCAGCCAAACGGACAGTTACATCAACTTTTACCGTACAATGACAGCAATTTATCTATGAATCTTAGGGGGAAAACAGGCTTTTAAAATACCGCGTAAAACTAATCGTTTTAAAGATTACACATTTATCAATTCTAGTGCTACTAATTTTATAGACCGTGCATATTTTTATAGTTACGATTTGTAATTATAGTTTTTTAATTAGTTAATGTCATAAAGTATATTTTTAAGACTAGAAGTTACTATCGCAATAAAGTGCTGCCTCAGATGGGACAAAAACCTTTAGCCTACTCCACAGGCAACTCTGTGCATTCGATGGCCAATGTGACACCCCCCTTGCCCACTCCACCCGAGGTTGCCCACTCCACCCAAGGTTGCCCACTCCACCGAAGTTTGCCCATTCCACCCAAGTTTTTCTCACGACTTTACCATATAAGAGCCCACCCTAGAGGTACCTGCGAAGGAGGCTGGAAGGTCCAAAAATTTAATATTAATTACAATAGACAGAGTATTTACACATCTCTTCTATATTTTTAAATTATACCTAAGATTGAAAACTACAAGTTACTATAAGTTATCGCTTGACATGATATGGCAAGGGTTTTGACAGGATACACACACAATTAATATACAAATATTAAATATTAAAATCATGCCTCTTGCTCTAATTCTGCAGCCAAAACTGTCAATGCAATTCCAAGTGCTTAATATGTTTTGCCAAATCTGGAGCTTTAATAATATCATACAGCAAGGTACCATTGAGCCCATCAGATTATTTTGCAGACTTTGTATAAGTTAAGATACACACACGCAGATAGTAGCGTCTTATCAGAATGCTGAACAGTGAACCCACAGTCACCAATATACACCTAAAAATAGAAGAAAACAACCGTGAAATCTCCCACCAAGAACCACAGTTGTCAGTTGTAGAAACTGATATCTTACCTCGACAAGATAAACTCCAGCACGGCTTGACTCGTGGCATTTCCAGTTCAGAAAACCCATCGCCCCCGCGGTGTTGACAAACTTCAAACGTTCCTTACTGACGTCTGACAATATTGAGTGAACTGATGAACCACGTTCGATCATTCCATGGACGATCAAGCTTCAAATCAAACGTGTTCAAATCGAGCCAAATATCGAGCCATTCATTGGCCGTAAAACGCTACGTCACAAAACGCCATAAATCCATTGTTCATAAATGAACATCTCGACGGAATTTTTCACAAATTTCGATAATATTGTTGACCATACATAACTCGGCAAAGAGGTCTGGACACGAGAAACAGGAACCCAAGCCAAGCAAGAATAGTGTGCTATTGTGTGATATTTTGTTGGTTGCAAGACATGAAGAATTGTCTGTAGGTTTTTAGCCAATCACAATCGAGATTGTATCAGTATTGTATAATGAAATTAGGCATACAGATTTTTAATTGATTTCGTTTGATAATAACAAAGATACCAAACCTTCTCTGATAACTCATTATACACGTGTGACGTGAAAGTGTTTAATTTGCATATCAAAAAAATTGAAATATCTCAACAACGAGGCACGGAAACTACAAAAGATGTCGTTTTGAGAGTTCTTTCATTTAAGACAATAATAATTTTCAGCGAGATAGGATTTTAACCCCTTGACTACCTGGGGTATTTCCTTGACGAGTAAAATACTAAAGGTGCGTCTACATGCATGCTTGGGAGTCAAAGGGTTAAAATACTGTGCGTCTATGAAATTATTAAGCTCAGATGCCAATATTAATCTTTACTAATGTTAATCTGCGGATTACACGTATTTTTAGATCCATTCTCAAACAAGAGGAACGTTGCTCGCTCCTTGTCGAAACTCTCTGGTAAATATTAATAAAGTTTGATGACTGTGCTTTTATCTTTGATCTTCCGGTGTCAGATGTTCAAAAAAAGATAAGCTGTAATTAGATTTCAAAAGTAAAGTTTTCTTGTGCATGTTTTGAATGGATCATGCGTTTGTTTGTGTTTGTGTTTGTGTTTGTGTTTGTGTTTGTGTTTGTGTTTGTGTTTGTGTTTGTGTTTGTGTTTGTGTTTGTGTTTGTGTTTGTGTTTGTGTTTGTGTTTGTGTTTGTGTTTGTGTTTGTGTTTGTGTTTGTGTTTGTGTTTGTGTTTGTGTTTGTGTTTGTGTTTGTGTTTGTGTTAGTGTGTTCGTGTTCGTGTTCGTGTTCGTGTTCGTGTTCGTGTTCGTGTTCGTGTTCGTGTTCGTGTTCGTGTTCGTGTTCGTGTTCGTGTTCGTGTTCGTGTTCGTGTTCGTGTTCGTGTTCGTGTTCGTGTTCGTGTTCGTGTTCGTGTTCGTGTTCGTGTTCGTGTTCGTGTTCGTGTTCGTGTTCGTGTTCGTGTTCGTGTTCGTGTTCGTGTTCGTGTTCGTGTTCGTGTTCGTGTTCGTGTTCGTGTTCGTGTTCGTGTTTGTGTTTGTGTTTGTGTTTGTTTGTTTGTATTTTATTTTTGTTTTACCATACGTTTGAAATCAAATGGGCGAGAAAAACATACATGTATAACAACGTATTATTTTAAAGTGCTTAAACCCAAATTGAACTTTTATTTGTTATTATATTGATGTTTGTATTGCCAAAATTGTAATGAGGGTGACGTCTCTAGGCATAATTTGCATACGCAGTGTTCCGTTACAGCAGAAAAATTACCCAATTCACATGTTAATGGAATAATTGAATTGTATATTCTGTATTATGATTTTTTTCATTAAAATCTTCAAGCGGTTTATCATAAGAAAAGAACAAGAAAACACACCCAAATGCTACATTGGTGTCATCCGCATTAACATTTTGGAAATACAAACCTCAATATAACAACAAATAGAATTTCAAGTCAGTCTATTGCAAGGGCAAGGAGGACTAAGGCGAGCTAAGTACGCTTCTCTTCCCAATAGCTCATCTATTTCGGTTGCTCATATATTATATCGATAAAGGGCCGGTTAATCAGCCTCGTACCCAGGCGCTTATGACAGAACGCGCGGGGAGACGAAGCGCCTGGCAGAAAATGTTTTTAATATCGCGGAACGGTGTTTGTGATTACTGTATACACATGACGATTCATTAAAGGAAACTCTCTGAAATGTAACGAACGATAAAATATGCAGTGAAATTGGAGAATTGATGCTATGATATTTACCTAATTTACATACTGAGTACTGAATCAGACATTTAATTTGTAATGGCGAACTTCAAGTTCATCTGTTCATGTTGACTTATATTTTGAGACGATATGACGGATAAATAATGCCATAAAACGTATCACAAACAGACAAATCTATAGAATAATGAAGCTTCACATTGTACTCAAACTTACAAACATACAAAGATTTGGCATTCTGATAGTCTGTAGACCTCGAACGGTTGAAACATCTCAATCAGATAAACCCGCGCTGAGTCCGGCGGTCTCCAGACTTCAGCCGTATTTAAACGAAAATATATAGATTACTTTGGCTCAAATTACCTTCAATAGTTATTTTCCGAAGGAACTGATCAATTATATCATGGTTTCGGTAAAAAACCGTACTGGAAAAGGAAAAATACCACCCGATTGGGTCAGATTGACAAAGATTCAGAAATCGACAGCAATTTCAGAAATCGATACATTTTCTGCCAGGCGCTTCCCCGCTGCTTCGGCACTGCACGCCGCAAGTTCCACGCGCGTACCACACGCGGCGACGTAGTAAACAAAAAGCGCCTGGGTACGAGGCTGCCGGTTAATCCTGATGATGTTTGATATCATTTCCTGGAATGTTGGAGTTAAGGTTATTTACTTGGATGTATTATCAAAAATGTAGAATAAACCACTTCACTCTGTCGAAATATATTCACATGTAACGAATGTATTGTCGTTGATTTACTAGAATCAAAACGACCATTGTAACCATGAAAACCTGACGTGCCCTGCGTACACGAAATTGCATACGGCAATATAATGTAATAAAATAACAAACACAAATAAGAAGGGTCTTATTGCAAGTATAGCCACTTTTTTATTTGTTCTTTTCTTCTTCTTTGTACTAAGCATATTTTTATTATTCGTTAAAGCTTTTTGGTTTATTATTGAACATCTAAAGCTTGCGTTACTTTATTATGGACGATATCCTGGCTTGGTCTTAACAACAGGTAAGTTTTGTTCCTGCGGTTCTTTTTGAATTAAAAAATATTTGAGGCCGAAAATTGAAAACATCATTATTAATGTCAGGCAAGAAAAAACCCATCTTGCGATCATATATATATAGAAACGGGTAGGGTATATATATATATATATATATATATATATATATATATATATATATATATATATATATATATATATATATATATATATATATATATATATATATATATATATATATATATATATATTGGGTGAGGGAAAATTCGAGTGTAGAATATATACATTTTAAGACCAAACCGGGAGCAGTTGCGAAAAACGCAACTACACAGGCCTTCCGGCAGGAATTGAATCCACGACCTTGCGATTCTAGTGCAATGCTCTGACCACTGAGCCACGGAGGGCGTTGCCGAGAGCTTGATCGCGAGTTCTGTATGTATAATAAGGTGGTAATGCCAGGAGAGAATTGAGTATATTATAAGTGATATTGGGCATTTCACTCGATTACATAGCGTGTACTAAGGATTTTGGGCGAGGGAAAATTCGTGTGTAGAATATATACATTTTAAGACCAAACCGGGAGCAGTTGCGAAAAATGCAACTACACAGGCCTTCCGGCAGGAATTGAACCCACGACCTTGCGATTCTAGTGCAATGCTCTGACCACTGAGCCACGGAGGGCGTTGCCGAGAGCTTGATCGCGAGTTCTGTATGTATAATAAGGTGGTAATGCCAGGAGAGAATTGAGTATATTATAAGTGATATTGGGCATTTCACTCGATTACATAGCGTGTACTAAGGATTTTGGGCGAGGGAAAATTCGTGTGTAGAATATATACATTTTAAGACCAAACCGGGTCCAGTTGCGATAAATGCAACTACACAGGCCTTCCGGCAGGAATTGAACCCACCACCTCGCCCAATATTACTTATAATATACCCAATTCTCTCCTGGCATTACCACCTTATTATATATACAGAACTCGCGATCAAGATCTCGGCAACGCCCTCCGTGGTTCAGTGGTCAGAGCATTGCACTAGAATCGCAAGGTCGTGGGTTCAATTCCTGCCGGAAGGCCTGTGTTGCATTTTTCGCAACTGGTCGCGGTTTGGTCTTAAAATGTATATATTTTACACTTGAATTTTCCCTCACCCAAAATCCTTAGTACACGCTATGTAATCGAGTGAAATGCCCAATATTACTTATATATATATATATATATATATATATATATATGCAATCGTGTGACAAACGAACAAGTTACGGAAAGTATCAAACACTTGCCAAACGATTCTGTGTCGCTTACGCGGTCTAACACGAATTCTTTATAAAATAGTCCAGTGATTCATGGTTACATTTTACTTCTTTCTGCAGACATTCGACCAGTGAGAAATGGTGCTGAAAGTACTCAATGCAGGTCAGTGAAAAAAAATACCGACAAGCGGGAATCAAAAAGTGAAAAACCACGTGCCTCACCAGCTGTAAGAGAAGCTGAAGATAAGGGAAGATACGGTGGCGAAAATGGTATTTTAAGCGAAAGTGACGATGATGACGAAGAGGAGGAGGAAGAAGAGGGAGAAGAAGGAGACAACAATGAAGATGATCTAGATTTAGTGGATGGTATTTTTGCGATGGATACTATCAATGATAGTGATCTGGAAGGTAGTGAAGTGGATAATGATGGCGATATCACTGTTACAGACCAATCACTTGTCAGTGAAACTAGTTTCTCAGAGAACATCGTAAGACCGATACCATCTCAAAGCAACATAGGTCTGATTATTTGTGAAACTACACCAGAACGTATTGATAAAGGGCCTTTGGCTTTGTGCGAGCAACCAGATTTTGATTGGAGGACAATTGAATATGAGTTTGATGAATCTGTTCTCAGGAAAGGGCCAGGTTTGGCTTCTAAGTGTAATTCATGTGGCGAGGAGGGCCATATCGCCGATAATTGCCGCGTTGAGAAGAAGACATCTCTGAAGAGTTTACCGCCTATTACCGATTGGTTCAAAGACATGTTGAATAGAGTTTGTTATTGTTGTAAAGGTAAGAGGCATTTGTGTTTTTGCTTTCAATACACTCATTATTTGTTTAAATTGTACTTGTTGCTGTGGCGAATTAACCTAGGGGCAACTGGGGCACGTGTTCAGGGCTCCGAGCTCTTGAGGTCCTCGCTCAAATTTGGAAAGCCAAAAAAAGACCAATGCAACGGAATATAATATTTAGGAAAGGCAAGAAATCATTTATAAAGTAAATCTTGAAATCTCTTACAGAATTTAATTATACTTTATGCAAAAGTCCCGATTTAACTTCGATTAGACTTTGATTTAGATTTTAGATTTAATAGCTTTATTGCCTATATCAACTGGTGGTCAAACAGGGCGAAATGCCCCAATTGAATACGACTACCATGATGTAGGTGTTGATTTTACGGATGGAGGAAAACCGGAGAACCCGGCGAAAAAACCTTCGAAACACCGGAGAGGTTAACTACAACTCTAATCACATGAGTTCCAAGTTTGACAACCGGGTCATTCCTAAGCGGTCACCCATCCAAATACTAACCCCGTTTAACCGCGCCTAACTTTTGGGGAGAGGCTGCGCGCTAACAGCGCTCCCCTTGGGGGGGGGGGGGGGGGCTTCACAAAATAAGCATCAAATTTATTTTATTAGAATAAGCCATAGGGCCGCGGTCGATATCTGTATTGAAATCAGTTCTTCATCTTCCGTTGCTACCCTTAAGACAAAATCGTATCTCCACAATATCGATAGACTTCAACTTTTGATGTAGATAGACCGCGAACTTGGAAAACTCTCTTTACAAAATGTCATTCACTTCAACCCAACTGCTGTTCCTATTTTGTTCTATACAGTACTGCTCAGAAATAACCTAACGAAAATCGCGTTTCGATGACGGTCCGAACGCGTTACAATGGCGTTACATTGACGTTCCAAACAGCGTTCGGAACGAGGTTCGAACGCCATGGTGAACGCGTTTCAATGTAACGCGTCTGACACCGTTCGGAAACTCGTGATTACACGGTGGATTCCGTATGATCTCCGGTGTTTTCCGAATGTTAGCGTTTCTTCCGAATTTCAAATTCGACATCACTTCGAAGCAGATATGGGAAAGCTTTCTGTGTATGCGAGGAATTGAATCCTTTCACTACGGTCTTCTGGAGTGAAGATACAAAAGATTAAAGATATGCTTGAAGAAGAAGGCATTGAAACCTCCAGATTAGCAGTAAGTCTTTTTCTTTCTCGCTATTGAAAAAGGCTGAAAACTGAAAGGTTACAAAATCTTCAGCGTTTAATTATAATGGGTTCTGTTTTGTCTGCAAATTTTTGGGTTTCACGACCGATTGAGAGACCAAACACATGATCGCGATGCCACGATCTTTAGACGTCATGACTCAAGAACGATGGACGGAACGCGTTTTGGACTGCTTTGCCACCGGCGGGCAACTTTAATTCGTCGAACCAAACAGAACTGGAAACTCTAATGTCTTTTTAGTATTATTCTGCACTTATGTGCTGCGGAGGCATAGTAGCGTAGGCAGTGTTGATATACAAATCGAAATATCGTAAGGTTGTAGTATACTGCTAAAACATGGAACATATAGAAGTCCAACAGTTTCCAGCGACGGACCTTCGTCAGAGAGAAACTTGGCAAAATTTGCGTGTTACAAAATTCTCTCCTCGACCGCAAGAGATTTGAACCAACATGAGGATTCGCCTCATCTAAACTATACTAATTTGTCTTTACAAACTTGGCTTATGCGAGTTTTAGAACAACACTACGATCCTAACAGAAACGAGTCAGGCCTGCATGGAATTGTGTTGATGAATCAATTATAGTCGGAAATCAACGAACCCAATCCGAATTACGACAAACGGCGTTCCTGAGTTCCATAGATCGCGTTCCATCACGTTCCCGAGAATTCTAGAGAACGCAGAACGCCATTTGACGCCGTTCCGAACGTGTTCCATTGACGTTCCAAACGCGTTTCGAACGTGAACGCAGTGTTAGGTTATTTCTGAGCAGTACTGTATGTTCTCTATTTCGAATAACCGTTGTGTTATATTTTAGTCTTAGCTATAGCTTTGTTTAAATTTTGGTTAGGTTAGTTTAGTTTACTACCGTAAGTTATGTATTCTGTTGTTGTTGTTGTTGTTGTTGTTGTTGTTGTTGTTGTTGTTGTTGTTGTTGTTGTTGTTGTTGTTGTTGTTGTTGTTGTTGTTGTTGTTGTTGTTGTTGTTGTTGTTGTTGTTGTTGTTGTTGTTGTTGTTCTTCTTCTTGCTGTTGCTGTTGCTGTTATATGTTTTGTTGGGACTTAAAAAGGAATTTACGTCCCATCAATCTTATAAGTTAAACTAATAAGTAATAACCGTTTCCGTGTTTCGGGAACCGGGATGCAACCTGACAATCTTTTTAGGTGGTTGAGGCCCCATATTTGAATTTGGCCCAAGGCGCCAAGGCTCTTTAATCCGCTGGTGTCTGTCTCTCGTACAATTTCGATATTGTTTGAAAATTTGTATTTTATACCTGTTACAGCTCTAACCTAATAATTATAAAAATGCTGAATAAAAGTTGTTATTGGGACAGTTGCAAACAATTCAACCTCGCGGCGTTCCGACTGGAGACCACTCTCACAATTTCCATGCACTATTTAAGAAATGGAAACTATGCAAATTCAAGAGTGAGTTAGGAGAATTCTAAGTTTTTTGGAAATTTTTTTTTTAGGATTTTGTTTTTAGTTATATAGCGAAAAAAAGAAAAGGATTTAATACATTGGCCTTTTTGGGAGGTTACCTAGCCTGCGCCCCAGTCTGTGCATCGATCTCCAAAATCCTACCTCGTGACGTCACCATTTTCACCGTTAGGCGGTAAAAATTTATACATTTATAATCAAATTATGCAAAAAATAATACCTTTCTACAAAAGGTTAACTTTCCAAGACAGTGAAAATTGTCTTTTATGTTTTAATTTAAAAGTTAAATAGCATATTCGATGAAAATTGTCTTTGATGTTTTAACTTATAAGTCAAAAAGCACCTTAAATTTTGTTATAAATGCATAAACGCCTGACGGTGAAAATGATGAGGTCACGGGACAAGGCGTGTTTGGTCCGGGGCACAGGCTAGAGGTAATCAACTTATCTCTATTATCCCCGAGCCCGGGCGTAGGGCCGAAGGCCCGGAGCCTGGGTGAGGGTGCTAATCTCGGCACGCGTGAAGTACACGCGAAATTACACGCAAGGGGGAAAGAAATTCTGCGAGATGTTTATATATATATATATATATATATATATATATATATATATATATATATATATATATATGTCAACAAATCCGCAACTTTCGCAGTTCGGATAGCAGGGTACTGGTAACTAACCTGTTAAATTATTCAAATTATTTAAATTTACGTCAGCAAATTATAATTTATAAGTTCGGTTGGATTACGAAATAGTTTTTCAACGGTCATGACAAAAGAAATCTTTGCCAGAAAAAATGGTTTCAGCTAAAATGTACATTAATATTACTATGAAAAAAGACCAAAGAAAGAAGGCTAACAAGAGATGTGCCAGCGAGAAAAAGACAACAATAAATGCGACTTAAAACCACTGGAAATAGCCTAAAAATTAATACGATAAAGGCCGAAAACGATTCCGACCGAAATGTAACTGAAAGAAGCAGGATGTGTCCTGAAACTGTTCAAAGCCGATAAAGAATTTTGCTCTGGTGTATTTTACACAACTCGAGAGGGAACGATGAAGAAATTTTGAAACAAACGGCTTTTTAGATCATGAAGAGAACTCAATGATGCCTTGTCATATTTATTTGGTCAACAACGAAAAAAGTAAGAAACCGCCGGAACGAGAAAAACAATCTGAAAAGAGTAGACTGAATTGGCAGTGTTTGTGGTCACAAAAGCAGAAGAAAGCTTAACGGTAGGAGATTCGTATTTAACAGTTTAGCTGAGTTAAAACGGAAGAAATCTTGAAAATTATAATTAACATAAATAATATATTGTCTAGAATTGTCTTTCAACGCTAGGACGTTGACATTGTGTGATTTGTGTCTTTTCTTGGCCACTGTTTATATATATTTTTGAGTGAAAATTTGTCATTTGGTTCATCTCGTTGGTTTTTTTAATATTGACATTGCATGTTCTTTCGGTGTGTCAATACACGACTACAGATGAACCTTGGTAAGTAATTTTCTGGATGTTTTCTGATCTGTGTTCAGTATTGTTAAATACAACAACAACAACAAAAATTAGGGGGGGGGGGGGGGGTAAAAATGCATATAAAGCGGGCGAGGGGTTGTTGCGTTCATGTATTTCTAGTACTCTTACGTTTCACTTATACCTGATGATCACTTATCTATATACGTATATACGTAGGGTTATGGAGAATGTGTACGAGTGCTCTATGCATAACTTCCAAGAATTAGATAGAGGACCAATAGTGATAGAAAGATGTATGTCTGATACGTATCTTTTTCCTGCCTTTCAGATGATTATGGTATGTCCAAAGAGCAAGTTACGGAACGCAAACTTTATATGGGAGCACTAGAAGCGTATATTAGGTCGCATTGTCCTGGTAAATATTCCTTGTATTTTTAACCTAATAACATTTGAATCTATTATTTATTTCTACTTGGCCTGTAACATCAAATGTCACTTAGTATTATTATAGTAGATAATTACTACTATGTAGAAAAGAAAATACTATACTATTTAGAAAATAAAATACTACTATTTAGAAAAGAAAATACTGCAATACTGCATGTTTTATTTTTTTTTAAAACAAACATTCCTAACGTTTTGCGACGGTTTTTTCTGCTTCTTGTTAAAATGTCTTAATCTATAGAAATGCTGAACTATATTACTTATATATGTCGGAAACAAGTGAAATTGATTGAAATGTTGTTATTAACTTTTTATTAACCGAGAGCTGATATTTTTGCGTAATGGCCAAATAGTCGAGGTTAATAAGAGGTTTATTATATATAGCTATTATACCTTACATATACACTGTACGTATAGTCTAACTGCGATGACTTAGAATCGTCATTTTCACTATTGTTCTTCGGTTGTGATTGCTTTCGGGATCGTAAAACTCACTTTCAGCTTGCTCATGCTTCGTCTGACTCATACATGATGTAGTGCTTAGGTTACTGTTTTCATTAAATATATTTGGATTTTTAAAGATTTCTTTGTACTTCTTTCCTTATTCTTTTGTAAACAAAATAGCTAACGAATCCGTAAAGTGAAGTAACTTGAGCAACAAATTGCTGCAACATTGTTGCGTTGCAAGTTGAAAAGCGTTGTTGCACGTATCACCACCCACCTCAAGCATTGTCGCGCAACATTGATTTTGTTGCAAGTTGAAACAGCATGTTGCAGCAAGTAGAACTGGAGTCTAGTTTTTTCAACAAATTTTTTCAACTTACAACAAAATCATTGTTGCATAACAATGTTTAAGGGTGGTAATACGTGCAACAACGCTTTTCAACTTGCAACGCAACAATGTTGCTTTGCAAGTTGAAGAAAAATGTTGCCCGTATTACCTCACCTTAATTCGGACCAGTCCATTACGGAAAAGAATCGACTGGCATGTGATACGTCTCAGCCAATCAGAACATGCAATTTTACCGGCTGTAACTTCCACCACAAATAAAAAGAAACAATATTTGTTCTCAAAGAATTAATGAAAAATTGCACTTGACTTGGTGAAATATCTATACGTCGTGATTCGTTTGGTTGGTGTACTTTTTCATATTTTTTAGCGGATTGTTATGTACGTTATTTATTGTAAAAAACAAATAATTGTAGTATTTATGCGTTGTATAACCGACGGGAAAAAGTTTTACTTCAACCGTCATTCTCTTCTAATTTTAACTAGATGCCAGATTGCACTTGTTTGGTTCGTCGTGTAATGGCTTTGGTTTTCGGAATAGCGATATGGACATTTGCATGACGCTTGACGGGAAACAGAAGAGTGACGTAGATTGTATTTCCATGATAACTTTCTTGGCAAAGATTTTAAGGAATAATCCTGAATGTTCAGATGTTATTGCAATAACTGGAGCCAAAGTACCCATTGTAAAGTTTGTTTTAAGAAGAGAACGCCTTGAAACGGATATTAGTCTTTACAATGACGTTGCGCTGTGGAATACAAAATTATTGGCCACTTACGTCCACATAGATTCACGTGTTCACATCTTGGGTTGTACACTCAAGGTATTTGTTAAGGTCAGTAGTGAAGCTCTTTGAATTATTATATTTCTTTTTATAATTACGGTTCACTTGCTTTTGCGTCTTCTTAAGGTTACATTAGAGGATGAAATGCCTAATTGTTCATTTATTTTGTTCCCACATAGATGAATACTTGCTAAACCAAACTGCATTCAAAAATATAAAAAATAGACACGCAATGCGTACATGCGTCTACGTTTATGGCCCTTGTGGAATACACAACCTCCTACCCAGGGCCTTGCGATATCAGTAAAGACCTACATAATATGAACGAGTTTTTTGATTGGCTATATTAAGTAACCAATCGCATTGTCGATTATCAATTCGTTCCCATGCTCCTTACTGATTAGGGTTAGCGGAAGGTGTTGGGTTAGGTTATCTAAACCAATCAGAAGCCTTCTTAGTATGGGTAGTTGATGACCCTGCAAAATACATAATTTACAATCACGTGACATTAGACGCCATATTGGTTAATTTCCAATACCCTTGCTAAAACAAACATGAGCAGCGTGTCAATGGGCAATTCCCACTGATCTCTAAATAAACTGGATGGGCCCTTCCCTATGGCCAGCAGTCAAACATTTCGTGGCAGTCGCCGCCATCTTACGTAGTGGAACATATGACGCATTGCGACCTTAGAACTTATTCCCAATCCTAAAGTTGACTAGCATAAGCAATCTTGACGTCAGCACGGTCAGATTATCCGGAGGTAGGAATATTGAGTACTCTCTGTCGGGGGAGTCGGAAAAGCCGTAAAGCAAACAACTGAGATGCCGGTTCGTTTAGTTTTCACTGTTTAGCAACGAATACAGTCAAACCATGGCAAGTGCACAACACGAGATATTGTTAAGGCATTAAGATTACTATAACTGAACTCTTCGTAGATTTTATAGTCTGTTTTTCAGTTTATATTATTGTGAAGTTTCTTCGTTGTCGGCACTGAAGAAAAACAACGAAATTTAAAGGTTTTGTAGCTCAGTAACAGAAATAAATACAAGAAATTAACGTCTTAAACCTTATTAAGTACTTATTGTGTCCTTACATTCGTTTAAATTTTCTTAAAATAACTCCATAGCCAGAAATACGCGACATGCTATTGCGCAATACCCGCAAGGCAAGTCAATTCAGTCAAATGCGTGTATAAAATTGTAAGCGATCGGGCAAAAATGTTAAAATAATCGGAGAAAATTTACAAATTCACGAAATGCGAAACTATCCCTGAGTTAAACGAATGTTTATCGACATAACAAGCTAAAAATTGTTCGCTATTTGCTCAAAATGAGGTGTCCCCCAGACGATTTGTATATCGTCGTTGATTCACGTCGCTTTAGTCTTGAATGTTGGCCATTTACACCCAAGTCCGTGTGAGAAAATGCGTTTATACGGCAAACCATACACGAATGTCGACATGCGAAACTTGTTCCAGTAGGCCGAAGTTCTGAACAGGTCAGATAAGATAAAATATAAAAATCGTACCTTATTTCGACGTTTCCTTTTGCTTGCTCAAGTTTGTGAAGTATTGTAATAACAACAAACATCGATGTCCGTTTCTGAAGACATCACGTTTTAAAATTGCCATATCTCCGCGATTTTCTGCAGTATCACAACTCTGTTGGTATTGAATTGATGCTTGTTGTCTGCTTGTTTGATTTACCATGGTTTGAAATTCGACGCACGCATTATTTTAGACATATTTGCCGCTGAGTTATAGGTTTTGAACTGCTTTTGGACAATGCGAAGGAGGCCGAAGCCAGACGAGGAGCAGCGGGATATCGGGAATTTGCCGGATCGTATATCAGGAAATATTCCAAATACTCATGCGCTATCACGTAAAACGCTGACAAAGACACATGTCTTGCAGACTCAAATGTCGCGTATTTCTGGCTATGCTTTTTTTCTGTTTTCAATCTACGAAAACTATGAACTTCAGTGGCAGCCATCTTGGGTAGTGGTCACGTCATCATACAACTGGCACGCAAAATCCGGCCCAATGGCCCATCCAGTTTATATAGAGATCAGTGGCAATTCCCCCTATAGCAATGCATCATGGGAGTTGTGATAGGCTTTCACTTTCTAGCGAATAACTAGTTGTTTTACCATATTTCCTTTCCGCAATGAGGATTTTAGACTTCTCAATGGGACTGGGAGGGTGTACACCACATTTTGTACAAAGGACAGCGAAATTGCAGCTGAAATAAGCGAAGAAATTACTTCAGAGTGACTCGACAAGCGAATGTTGATCAAATAAATACGATTCGAAGACGGTCCTTCCCGGACGTGAACAGGTGAGTAAGCAGATCGATTATAGCTCAGTATATAATTCAGCTTTTGTGACATGTATAGGTTGTTTCTCAGTCACGATGGCTTAGTTGTTGTACTCGGAAGTCTTTCTTCCTGGCGTATTTGCTTGTTGAAATCAACAAGGTTGGGTGATGCACTCGACCTTTTGTTCGTAATTGCCTCTGTATTTACACAGTGTTTTTTAAACTTTTTGGCGCGAAAAAAACCCTGTTTCTTGAGCAAGAGTTGAGATATTTTACAAAGACGTCAAGCGTAAAATAGTCTTGTCGGGGTTTTCGTTCGTTGTTTTCCTCTTCTGTTCCCATTGTCGTCGTCGGTTCCCATCCGCTTAGAATAACAAGTAGGTTCTAGAATTAGTGTAGGCTGTAAATATAAATTTAGGACTATAAATTTACTAAATATTTTGAAAAACCGTCGAGTTTCTTGCCGTATGCAGTAAACGTTTTAGTAAATATAAGGAGAGAATTGGGTATATTATTTATAATATACCCAATTCTCTCCTGGCATTACCACCTTATTATATATACAGAACTCGCGATCAAGCTCTCGGCAACGCCCTCCGTGGCTCAGTGGTCAGAGCATTGCACTAGAATCGCACGGTCGTGGGTTCAATTCCTGCCGGAAGGCCTGTGTAGTTGCATCTTTCGCAACTGGTCCCGGTTTGGTCTTAAAATGTATATATTCTACACTTGAATTTTCCTTCACCCGAAATCCTTAGTACACGCTATGTAATCGAGTGAATTGCCCAATATTACTTATAATATACCCTATTCTCTCCTGGCATTACCACCTTATTATATATACAGAACTCGCGATCAAGCTCTCGGCAACGCCCTTCGTGGCTCAGTGGTCAGAGCATTGCACTAGAATCGCAAGGTCGTGGGTTCAATTCCTGCCGGAAGGCTTGTGTAGTTGCATTTTTCGCAACTGGGCCCGGTTTTGTCTTAAAATGTATATATTCTACACTCGAATTTTCCTTCACCCAAAATCCTTAGTACACGCTAAGAAATAATCAGATATCTAATTCTAATTTTATCGGTTAACTATGTTGTAAATAATAATAAACCATAGATAGATAGATAGATAGCATATGTAAACCATATTAAATACATAGTTAATTTTAAATAGGAGATAGTTTGTTAAAATGTACATATTTTTTTAAACATATTTGAATAAGTTATAAATTTTACAATGGAGGATGAACCTAGCTTGTACTTCAATGGAGAGTCAAGAGAAAAACAATTGCCAGTTCCTAGTGTAGCTGAAATGTGGACAAAGAATTTAACAGCTATCCCAGCATTTTCATACCAAAAATTGGAAGAACACCTAATCTTCACATGTGAAAAACATCAGACCATAAACCAGCAGACGCCTTAAAACACAAGAAAGGTGGATATCGACTTTAAGGCAGGGTTTGCGACCCAAATCAAGGCCAAGTCCGATGTAAAGAAAGGTGATGACAATTTATTTTCTTGTCTGCTGCCAAGTGCACCACGTCTATGTTCACTTTGATCAAACTTCTGGTCATATTGTGTTTGCAAAATGCTACTGTCCTGCTGGAGCTGGAGTTCGCTGCAAACGTGTAGCAGCCCTTTTTCCACTTAACGTGTGGCAGGAGAGAGGGACAGAACTTTCGTCCCAATTGACACCAAACTCCTATGTGTAGACAACTAAGACCTAGGTGTTGATTTTACGGAGGGAGGAAAACCGGAGAACCTGGCGAAAAACCCTCGGAGCACAGGAGAGACCAACTAAACTCTACTCACGTAAGTCCCAAGCTGGCGGAGTACAGTGTTATTCCCAAACGGTCACCCATCCAAGTACTAACCCTGTCCGACCGGGCTTAACTATTGGCGAGAGGCAGCGCCCTAACAGCACACGCCACCCGTGCTCCTCAATTGTTGGACTACATTGAGCTAGGACAGACTGAGATACCCGATGACAAAACATTCACTCAGGAACTTCAGCAGTGGCATGTTCCACGGAAATCACAACCACAGGATGCTGTTCTTTTTGAGGATCTTATTTCCCCTCAAGACAGCTACGAGAAAGATAAACATGGCTGCAAACGCCCTTTATTGTGGAAGGTAAGAGGCAGATATACAGTTCTACTTCAGAAAAGGTTAGCAAAAGTGACTTGGAAAAGCTTAAAATTGATTTGAAAACAGCTGGTAGTAACTGTTCTGTGATTGGGCTTCTCACTGACAATGACTGTGTTCCATGTGAATTTGATGGTCAGAGTTTTAGTGTTTTCATGGCTTGTTACGTTCAGTCATAGTCCATTGTTGTTAACTGTCTTTAAAATAACTATTGCATAATTATTCTGTATACTGAACTGCAGAAGGAGGACCACACTTATGAAGTATTTGTAGAATAGTGCTAATATCTGCTGTTACCATGGTAATAATGGCGTTTGAAATGTATCAAATTTTCACGGTTTTCGTCTATTTAGACGCATATCTCCAGTTTTCTTCGGTTAAAATTTCTAAAAATTGTCATCTGATCAGTGTTTTCCACTTAGAACACTACAGCAAAATATTAGGGGAAGTTGTCAAGACAGATTTTTCGCTATAATTTAAATGGATTAAAAAGAGTTCTGTCTTATGAAATTTTTTAAAAGCTAAGTATGTTGTTTAAGGTTTTCCTATTTCTTTATGCGCAAAATTTTAAAAAATTTTACCGAAGCAAACGTGTCATATTTGAGCATTTGTATCGCTCGGACGGCTGCTGACGTGACAGAATATCAACTCGACAAGATTGCTATTTACGCATGTGCCGACGTCATACTTGGTACCAGTCCTTTCTTAAAATTACCGTAGGGAGCCACCTTAACACATTACCATCTAGGAAGGGAATGATTAATGCAGAGGCAGAGGGAAGTAAATTCAAGCAACAAATATAAGAGAGAATATAGTGGCAAGATTGAATGAAAAACGTATCGCCAGTCTTGGCGTTTACACAATATATTAATAATGCTGATTCAAATCAGCAAAATAAATAATTACAAATCTTCTACCGATAACTAACCTATACTTACTTGCAGCCAGCGGCTGAATTACGAAGGACGCAGGTCAACGTGATCGTGTCGAGGCATATCAAAGGCGCTCCAGGCAGTCGCCATACGACACAGTTCCGACCACGGATCACAGCTAAGATGTAGGTGTTAACCAGGGGGGGAACCGGAGAACCTGGCAAAAAACCCTCGAAGCACAGGAGAGATCAGCTACAACCCTACTCACATGAGTTCCAAGCTCGAGAGATAATAATAATAACTAGAAATACATGAACGCAATAACCCCTCGCCCGCTTTTGCATGAATTTTTGTAAATACCCCCTGATATTCCCTCAGCTGATTAGAAACACTTACGCTCTTTTTTATTGGGGGCCTGGAAATAGCCACTCCTGATGATCAAAATATAGTTTTAATTCTAGTAGAATATTTGAAATAAAAAAATTCCAGTTTTAATAACTCTATTTTTTTGACGAAAAAGGTAACGAGGAACAAAGAAAAATTTAAGGATGATATTTCGTGGAAAAATATTGAGATGACGAAATTGAAAGTCGCATCCACGGTTTGATCTCGACCATGTTACCGTGGAAGCCAACTATGTTAACCACCACACTACCGAGGCAGGCGGATAAATTTTGTCAAAATATTACAAAAAACATCGCAACAGCATCTGAAAACATTTTTCAAAGGCACTGAATTGGTTGAAAACTATCAAACTATCAAACAACTACCTGGCAGGCTGCCACAGCAATATTCATTTAAGACATTTCAAAGTGCTGAAATTGTTTTCACCTACGTTAATATATTATATACCTACGTTTTCACGTATGTTAATAAATATTTCAACAGCATTTGTACGTTTGACAGAAGAAAAACTGCTCCTTTTCCGATTTTTACGTCAAATTAATATGGACTAGAAATTACTATCGCAAGTGAAGTGCTGCCTCAAGTGGGACGGAAATCCTGATTCGTTTCCTGATGTTTTACGAAATTCCCAATATAAGCCCTGGGTATATATTAATTGCAACAGACAGAGTTATCTGACAGGGTAAACACTATAGTATACAAGTAATAAACCACGATGTCTCTTGCTGTGACAAAACTATCAATGCAGTTCCAATAAGACATTGTCGATGGCTGTCGAGTTCCACTCGATAACTGGAATAGTTTGTGCTGTTAACAGCGCCGATCAACTCATGAAAGAGCACTGCTTTCCTCGAGACTGGCTACTGAAACCTTCATGGCCCTGATGAATACTTCCACGAGAAAGTAAAGACATGATGTATTGTTCTTCCCGTGAATTTTCTGTCGAGGAAGAACTTCGAGAAGCTCAACCAGAACCGAGTATTCGAAGGCAGCAACCGCAGCGTGGTAGCGGAACATGCACACTGAGTTACATCAGCTTATATATGGATGACGTAATGCCGACAAACAAACGCAAAATTTAGCAAATCGAGATCTTGGTCGACTATACATAGCTCGGAAAAAGGCCTGGGCACGAGGCAACGTCAAGAATAGTGTGCTGCCTCCCTTCCGTCGGCAGCAACAAGCTACGTTGTTATATTAACAATAAAGTGGTTTTACAATAAGAAAACTATTTCAAAAAAAGGTATATACGGCAGCCACAGATAAAAAAAATACGACAGGCAAGCAAGTAACATGCAATGGATACGTTTAAAATACTTTAAGGACACACAAAAGAGAAAACAAAATTAACAGTGATAGGCTATACACAGGAAAACTCGAACAGTGATTACTACTAAATGTTCGTGATTACTGAAAGCGGCCGGCTCTATATATATTTTCCGTAAATTTAAACCGTTTCGCCGGCCTTTATTTCTTCGTCGGTTTTTATTAAAGTGTCACTCTTGCTTTCTCCTCCTTTCGAGTTTCGGTTTGACGAGTTTCCTTCTACTTAAGACGTTGTTTTGCTTTATACGTAGACGTTGATTTGTTTCTGTTCTTTCAAAAGTGATATACGTTTCCCCAAAACTCCTTCTCAAGTCTTTTATTTATTTGTTAGTTCAAATCCTTTTGTCAAGAACTATATTGTCCCCAGTGCCCCACAATCTTAACCGCGCATGGTCCGTCCACACATATCTACAAATATCAGATCATAGAAATTCGTTCGCATATCACGTTTGTCCACGCGTGTAAAATGACTCCACGCGTGTCGAGATTAGCACCCTCACCGGGCTCCGGGCCTTCGGCCCTACGCCCGGGCTCGGGGATAATAATACTAATACTAATAATGGAAACTTTATTAATGAATTTTTTCTAAACAAACAATTGTAAATCTCGCTCACTGAGGTAATTTACAATTGGCTACTTGAATCACAACTATAAGCTACTTATAATAATAATAATAATAATAATAATAATAATAATAATAATAATAATAATAATAAACATTTATTTCAACACGATAGAATTACAGCATAGCTGATGTGGTCGTGATGTGGTCAAGCTTGGGTCATTGCCAAGGGGCCGCCCATTCAAGTACTAACCCTGTCTAACCGGGCTTAATTTTTTGGTGAGAGGCAGCGCGCTAACAGCACACACCACCTGTGCTCCCCTTCTAACTGCAATTCCGACGTTATTGGACATCAAAAGCATCTTTGACTTACGTTATACTCTGTTTTGTTTAGCTTTGTGAGATTGGTGATGCATCACGTGGTAGTTTATCATCGTATGCCTACATTCTTATGCTGCTGCATTTTCTTCAGCAACGTGAGCCGCCAGTCATACCTGTTTTGCAAGAGCTATATGACACAGCGGAGCAACCCCAGCGTATGGTAGAAGGATTTAACTGCTGGTTTTATGACAATTATCAAAAGTTGGTAGGTGTTCATGTCATAATGTGTTATCTAACTATAATTAGTGTCAACCAATTAGTGCATGGATTACAAATCCAGCATTCTATTGGCGAAAGACCACTAGTAGCGTTACCCAAGCTTACTGGTCTGGAGTATTTCTATTCTGGCCAATCAGAAGCTACGACATATCCACGGTGCAAGCAAAACCTGGAAACTAGGCTAAAAATCAAACATGGCGTCGCCTAAAATTTTTATGCGAGCGAGGAAAACACTGGCCCGAAAGTAATGGAAAACTATTCAGTTTTTTTTTCGAATAAGAAAATGAATTGGCTTATGCTTATGGAGTATATCTACAGCAAATTTGAAACAAAGTAATTGTAATAAACTCTTTTTGTGAGCGATTGTTTATACCATGTGTTATCGAACTATTCTACATTTTGTATGGGGAGACTTCTGCAAACAAAAAGGTAAAAGTATCTGAAAATTTGGAACAATGTTTGATAAGACTTCTTTACATTAAATAAAAGTTGTTTATGGTTGATACTAAAACAATTGGACAACTCGCCCTCGTTTTCTACGAGCAGATAGTCAACTCGGCTTCGCCTCGTTGCCTACCAGTTCATAGTAAACTCGGTCTCATGTAATTGTTAATTAGTATCAATTTAAAAGTTTCTATCACAAATCCTTGAATTTCATTGGCTATCGCAGGAGTTACTATCCGCTGGTAGAAACCTCTGGCGATAAGCCAATGACAAGCCTTCTTTTAACTAAATTGACCATTCAAAATTGCAAAATGCATGGTATGTCACGATCAATGATGAGTAGAGCCAGCGTCAGTGGGGTTGCAGAAGGGGCGCCAAAACTAGCAAGGGGCGCCAAAACGTAACAAAATAAACCTATTTCTTTGTATAGCTAGGTCTTCAATGGTGGGATATATATCTTCATTGGCGCCCCTTTGCAACCCCCAGCTGGGGTTGCAGAAGGGGCGCCAAAACTAGCAAGGGGCGCCAAAACGTAACAAAATAAACCTATTTCTTTGTATAGCTAGGTCTTTAGTGGTAGGATATAAAGATCTGAAATCTGTAATCTTTTTTGTTTTCTATGATATTTTATAATCTTCAGAATTCCCTAAAATCTCACTCCAAAATGCAGGAAATGGCATATCAGAGACTCTAGATTTAAAAAATGTGCTCATTTATCAAAATACAGTAATGTCTTTTTTCCCATTTTTTCCATTATTTTTGGGGGGGTGTCGAAATTACGTTTACTATTGATAAGATTTCGTGATGTAAACTACATTTTAAAATGTAGTTTTGTCAATTTTACATATCAAATTATTGTTTCATATTTACATACTCAAATTATTGTTTCAATATTGTACATGAAACCCATGCTAAATTATGCAAGAAAACTTTTCTTTTCAATCAGTTACCGTATCGGAGAAGGAAATGTCCGAAATGACAATGTTGAACATTTGTTGTTGGTAGTTAAAATGTATTAAACGAGCCTCAAAGAATACGTCATGGTCGAGAATTTAACTTTTGTTGGTAGATTTATACTGAAACAATTTTCGCCTCGTTGACTATTCGGTCATAGAAATCTCGGGCTCGTTGTCTAATTAATCGTTTGGGTTTGTATAGGTAGAAAGTTCGGACTACTAATATATACATCTCATTCTTTTTTAGGGTTCCAAGTGGAAAGCTCAAAATACAGAAAGTTGTGGAGAATTGTGGTTGGGGTTTTTGTGTTACTATACAGAAAAATTTGATTACCACCGCAATGTTGTCAGTGTCCGATTTCGTAAGGCTCTGACAAAATTTGAGAAAATGTGGAATGGAAAACTTATTTGCATTGAAGGTGAGTTTGTTCTTTGATGTTAACGTGTTTAATATTATAAATAAGTTTTGTGGAAACACCACGTAAAATATTTCTTTGCTACTAAATATTTCTTTAATATTGCTATCTCAACTGTGGGCATTTTACATATTTGTAATCTTTGGTTCTTCTGAGCAAAATTACAATATATTTTTATTACGTTTTCGTTCTAAAATTTCATATTCATGGATTTTTTCGCGTTCAAAGTTGGTAACTACTTTCCAGAAGTGGCGTGGAAAAAGGAATGAGATTTTAGAAAAAGAGTTTTTACAATAGAATTACAGTTGAACCCCTGTTAACGGACACCCCTTTTAAGCGGGCACCTCTCTTAAGCGGACACCTCTCTTAAGCGGACACCTAGCCTACTACAGTTACAACCCCTTTTAAGCGGACACCCCTTTTAAGCGGAAACGGATACGTATCATGGGCTCCAGTGAGCAAATTAACCTCTCTTAAGCGGACAAATCCATATCAAAATCAACGTTTTCTTTAATAACTGGAATAATCAACACTTGAGATTAACAGAGAGAGATTGTGAACCTGCTTAAATCAGTTAGTGTTGTATTGATTGTTTTATAGAATTATTGTGAAAACAAACTACGTATATAGAAACAAAAAGCTTGTCACCATATGTGTAGCCCCTACTGTGCAACCCTTTTAAGCGTTCTCCCCTCTTAAGTGGGCACCTCAGTGAGGTCCTAAAGGTGTTCGCTTAATAGGGGTTCGACTGTACATGTCGTTCTGATTATTTCTTGTATTTACGCAATAATGAAACAATGAGGTGACAAATAGATGCGTGGTGTCGTAAACACGGCTTCTTTTCAAAGGCTCAGTCTTTTTTGAAGTCACTTTCGGTAAGTGGTTACCAAGTTTGATAGCGAAAAAGTCCATGAAGATGAAACTTTGAAACGTCGAGATATATTGTAATTTTGCTCAGGAGAACCCAAAGATTACGAATATGTAAAATTCCCACAGGTGAGATGCTGATCTTCTTCTTCTTCTTCTTCTTCTTCTTCTTCTTCTTCTTCTTCTTCTTCTTCTTCTTCTTCTTCTTCTTCTTCTTCTTCTTCTTCTTCTTCTTCTTCTTCTTCTTCTTCTTCTTCTTCTTCTTCTTCTTCTTCTTCTTCTTCTTCTTCTTCTTCTTCTTCTTCTTCTTCTTCTTCTTCTTCTTCTCTCTTCTTCTTCTTCTTCTTCTTCTTCTTCTTCTTCTTCTTCTTCTTCTTCTTCTTCTTCTTCTTCTTCTTCTTCTTCTTCTTCTTCTTCTTCTTCTTCTTCTTCTTCTTCTTCTTCTTCTTCTTCTTCTTCTTCTTCTTCTTCTCTGCCTTAATGTTGTCGCCAACGTCTTCTGTCTTCTGCATCTTCCTTCTCCAAACCCAACTGTCTCATGTCTCTTTCCACTCCATCTGTCCATCTAATTCTCTGTCTCCCTCTCGATCTCTTTCCCCCCGCCTGTTTTTCCAGCGCCACTCTCACCGGGTTGTCTACTTTGAACCTGCGTATGTGGCCATACCATCGCAGGCGAGCCTCTCTCACTTTCTCCGCGAGCGACACCACTCCAGCTTCTGCTCTGATATGTTCGTTCCTCCTTCTCTCTGTTAAAGATACTCCCATCAGCCATCGCAGCATTCTCATCTCCGTCCTTTCCAGCTGTTTTTCTTCACTCCTTCTCATCGCCCAGTTCTCTGCACCATACAGCAATACAGGTCTCACCACTGCTGTCTCGATTTTCACCCTCAGCTTCAATGGCATTTTTCTATCGAGTACTACACTGCAGACCTCCTTCCATCTTGCCCATCCTGCGCTTATCCGGTTCCTTCCCTCCTTCTCTATTCCACCTGTGCTCTCCACCATCGCTCCGAGATACTTGAAACTATCCACTTGATTCAGCTGCCTTCCATGGATATCCTCCAGCGCAATCTGCTCACCTTCTTCCTTACTGCTAACCATTGTCTCCGTCTTCTCTACATTCACCCTCAAACCTCCTTTCTCCAAACACTTCTGCCACTCTGCCATCCTTCGCTGCAGTTCTTCTTCCGAGTGCGGCATCACCAGATCATCTGCATATAGTAGCTCTCATGAGAGATAATAGCTCACAGGTGAGATGCTGATGGACACTTATAAAACGCCATTATGGGGAGAAAAGCTCCTGGTTTTCTATTGTTGTTTACGTATAAATAGAAAGTACCTAAGTTCGGGCTACAGTTTCAATCCCGCTCGAGTCAACAAGTTTCTTTGTTGACTTAGGAAATGTAGGAAAATTATAAATTATTTAACAAATAAAACATAAAGCTCCGTGCATATGTACTCTTATGAAGTTCGTTTGACGTCATTTGAACACGAAAGAAGTTGAGCAACACTTCTTTCGTGTTCAAATGACGTCAAGCGAACCTTTATATTGTGATTACAATTAATCAAAGATAACAAGGAGATCAGTTGCTGGCCAGCGGCATCATCTTGCTCTTTATGCGCAGATGGGGTGCGGTGTCATGTCACATGATTTGCGCTCTTCACTTGCATTCACGCCTTGCCT
>OZ035998.1:24419776-24424776 GCA_964035015.1 Corallium rubrum
AATTTTCTAATTAAGGTAAGACAATTATTTTTAGAACTATGAATATATTACTAAAGAAATAACAGGAAGGTCAAAGCAATTTAATTTGTTGTTTTACGATTTTCTGGCCAAAAGCTTAAGATAGGAGGTCGGCCCACCGGGCCATGTCTGTTTAATCGAGGTTTGCCTGGTAAAAAAACCGAGAGAAAAATACCAACTCTCACCATGCCGCATGCGTCTATCGGTTTTGGACATATGTCTTGACAGAAGCTTAAGACCTTTTTGCTAAGACTAATCTGGTTTCTGGGTTTTGTGTTTTAAACAGTATAAAGTAGCCAATCAAATGCGAAAAGTCAAAATAAAATTGCGAACTTTACTGTCAAAAGTATGACGGACTGTAATGTCAAGACCGAATGTAATGCTGCTGTACCATAAGTCTGTGCGCTCAGTCCGTTAACTCCGTTTGTTCAATATTAGCTTCGTGGTCAAAAAACCCGAGAGAAATGGAGGTAATTATCGTAATCCTTTGCAATCCGTTATGCAAATCGCTTTTCTTCTAAAAAAGAGACCTACACTACAAACCACACATTACTAAGTAGTTTACTTATTTGGAAATATGTGCTTCTGAATTGGCTATTATTTTTGAAAAGTTGGGGAAATTTTTGTTACGTATATACAGTTCATATCATCATGTTTATGGTAATTCATATCATCTTATTTTGTTGGCTTTATTTATTTATTTTTTGCATTTTAAAAATTTCACGTTTGGCGGGTTTGTAAGTCAACAAAGTAAATTGGTCTGGCCTAACCTTAACGTTGATATTTGTCATTAATTTTACTGTAATGATTCAACGATATATGTTATAGATTAATATGTTCGCTTT
Source organism: Corallium rubrum (assembly GCA_964035015.1). NCBI lineage: Eukaryota > Metazoa > Cnidaria > Anthozoa > Scleralcyonacea > Coralliidae > Corallium > Corallium rubrum. Next base: position 24,420,640 of record OZ035998.1, read on the forward strand.
ATAGTACTTATTATAGCTAGTACTTTATAGTACATATAACTTACATGTATGGTTACTTTATTTGTTTAAGCTTTCTTTTATTTACTTTGTTGCATAAATTATTAGTCAGTATTTACTTGTTTCTTTTTTTAATATACTGTTTAGTTTTTGTTTATGCTGTTTTTTTACTTTCTTTTTCAAGAGAATGTTTGATTTGTCATATCCAAAGAACTTTAAATAAATGAACCATATATCTAATTGGCAAACTAATTAATAAAGATGCAGTTTGTTGTTGAAGAAGTAAGTATATACAGAATATATCATATTTCAAATATTTAAGCTTATTTAATTTATTCCATGCAATTAATAATGGTAATTGAACTGAGTGTAGTGCATTTTGTAATCACGCGTTTGATTTCAGACCAAAATTGCACGACACGAAGTTCAATTACCTCTTTATTATATCCATTTTGAAATCACACAAGAAATGAAACAAAATGATGCAATTACAAAAATGATGCGATTACAGATCAAAATAGTGCGATTTGGGCATTAATCGCACTATTTTCAGCCAATCAGATTGCGAGTATCACCATTGATTTCAAAATGAGTATAATAAAGAAATTTTAATAATTTATTAAATTTTGTTGGAATTCAGTTATTTCTGAAAACAGTCATCTCTGTAGAGCAGCTGTGACTATTACCGATGAATAATGTGAATTATTGGAATTATTGGTTAAAAAAAAAAGTACAGATATACACCTTATTACCTCAAAGTGTGTGAAAACTACAAAATAACAGAATGATAACTTAATTTGCAGCAGATTTGCTTTGCATGCATGAGTCTTTTTACTCCTAGGCTTAATTTGCTTATTCCCATGATTATTTTGAATGTATAATAAACTAATTATTGGATTTGGCTTACACATGCATATTAATATACATATAATTTATATCCAGACAGACCAGACCCCAGTCAATGTTATCCATCTCATCCATCAGCTTCCAAAGATACTGTAGCACTCATGACCTCAGTTTCAATAATTATTGATATCATGCTCTGCTCAGCCTTAACTAATAGTTGTTTTTAACTGCCATCAGTGCCATTTGGCACTTTTGTTTTTTAATCTGTCTAATGGCAGATGATTTTACTTGCCTCCTGACATGGTGGTTTAAGTGTTTAATATATATTGTATACAGTAATGGTAGAGACATGAATCATGAAGGACAGTACTGGGTGTTAATTTTTTTACTATAAGAGTATTACTGTATTTCAACAGTGAGTTTCTTAATCCTCAGTTCTTGTTCAAGCAATTCAGAATTGGCTGCAATGGAGTGATGTGTGATGCTCGCATTTTAAGGATATTTTCATGCAGTCAGGTCAAGATTTAACTGGTCATAAAAGTGGTATGTTCAAGCTAAAATTGATTTGACTGCAGGTGATTTTGATTAGCTAGTACTGACCAGCCAGCCTGGAGAAAGAACTGCAGTTGCTGAACAAACTTCTTGCATGTTCTTTAAAGCTTCATGCATGTTTACGATGTTTCAATTATTGTAAATTCAAATTCAAAGTTTATGGGTTTACACAAGTCCATTCTGAGCTTTCAGTCAGTGGAGTCAAACCATCTTCAGAGAAGTTACATTAAGAATTTGACTTTCATGTTCTCAATTGATGAGTGAAATTATTTGTTGTTAGATATTAAGTAAAAGTAACAAAGGGGCCGTTTGGTCTAAGAGTTAAAATGTTAAAGTCAGAGTTAGATAGGCTCAGTGAACACTTTGACTACAATTAAGAGGTTCTTATTTTGCAAGTAAAATCATCTGGAATTTGACCAGAGTATAATTAAAAAAAACAAATTAGGGGTTGGTTTTGGCTGGTCAATGAATCAAAGGGCATACAGTAACTGTTGATCATTATATTTATTAAGAGTTGTAAATTGTACTTTTAATTCTTCTATAACAGTTACAGTACTGCATTTTCACCCTCTAATTCCTACCATGTCAGGAGGTCTTCCCTTGACGAGTAAACCATTTGGCGTTTCAGACAGAGTAAAAAATAAAAAGTGCCAAATGGCATCCATGGAAATAAAATTGTTAAGGACTAGATAGTTTATTAACTGTTTAACTCCCACCCTGTCAGGAGGTCTTCCCTTCACGAGTAAAATCATTTGGCGTTTAAGAACACAGTAAAAAATAAAAAGCACCAATTAAATTGCGCTGATGGGATTGAAAGGGTTAACTTTATCTGTAATACAGTACTTAAATTTTATGTAATATACAGATTACTCAGTTGTCTGTTACCTGAGTATAAGAACACATTATAGAAGATAGTTTTATTTCATAACACATTGCAACTAACTATAGTGGCTGAATTGCATATTACAAAGGTATAGCATTAATTAAGATTACTGAAAAAATTAAGTTATTATTATTAAATTAGATTAAATTAAGTTATATATCCTCTACCTGAGTTCACTGTCCCATGACAATTATTTTAAAATTATAATAAAATGTTTGCGAGTATATACAACCACATAAAATATATTGATCCTGCTGAGCTTTCATCCCGTGTTGCTCATGCAGGTCTGGTTGTATCCACAAACATTTTATTATAATGCAGGACAAAAGCTCAGCAGAATAAATATATTTTGCATGGTTGTATCCACAAAGAATTTATTATAACACAAGATGAAAGCTCAGCAGGGTAAATGTATTTTACATGGTTGTATCAGCAAAACATTTTAATATTACATGTATAACATATTCTTCATCATGCAAAGCAGTTATAAAAACTACTATTTTAAAATTACTAGCTGTTAAGCCATTAAAAAGCTATTAATTAATATTGCAATGGTCTTCCAGCTGGAATTGAGCTTGAATGACCTTGCAATACTAGTAACATATACTGTACATATATACATATTACATGTATATCATTTCATAATCTACAACTATTTACTAATCAAATCAAATCAAATCACAAGTGGACTTAAATAAATTTGTTTGCTGTATTGTGGCACTGCCCATTTACATATATTTTCTCTATTAGGCCCAGCCCTCCCCTCTTTTAACCCCACCCACTTCTAATAAACCCCCTTTCTGGAAGCAGAAAATAATCAAGCCCGACGAATAGAATGCAGAATGTAGAGTGCAGTGTTTAGAATGTAGAGTGCAGAGTGTAGAGTGTAGAAAGTAGAATGTTGAATGCAGTGTGCATTACGCTGGATGTTTCCACAAAACTTATCTTGAATATATATAATATACCTTAAAATATATACTACCCTAATACTCTGATACCCTTATACTATAATACTGTACAACTATAATACTGTATTAATATAAGATGATATATTATACTATTATGGTATTAGAGTATTGTAGTATTAGGTATTATGAGTTTATAGTAGAGTATTCGTAGTACAAAAATTAATGCCAAGCATACACTAAACGTTAAATAATAAGAATAATATTTACTAACAAAAGTAACTAATGTTTCGTAGCATCGCGCAACATCAGAGTGAAGTAAAATATGGTTAGCAATGAATAAATTAAATAGTTCCTTTTGTTAAATTTTATTCTTGTCTATGGCTTTATTTCGTGTTTTACGCTGGGCATTAATTTTTGTGCTACGATTAGGGTTCCCCCTTGGTTCCTCATTGATTACAGTATTGGGCATTATTATATTAGGATCTTATATTACTCATAGTATTACTTATAGTATTGGTGTATCATGGTATATGCCTTAATACCATACTACCCTATATATAATACTAACTCTAATATAATATAGTATTATATTATTAAAGTATTACAGTACTAGGGTATTATAGTACTATACAGCTGTAATATTAAGGTATTACAGTATCAAGGTAGGAGATAGTATTAGGGAATTATGGTTTTTCTATTACTTGTAAATCTGCATTTATGGTGAATGTTTCTTTGGAAATTCTTTTCTCATTTCCATTTTACTATTTTATTATAGGTTTGCTGAACTGCATAAAGTGAAAAAGAAAAGAACGTGTTTATATTATATTTACGCTATAGAAGAAATTAGTTGATTAACAAAAATTAATGCCAAGAAAGAACTAATAAATTACGAAGGTTAAAGATAGTATATTAGAAGGTTAAAGATAGTATATACTTTTAATAGATTGTCAA